>OX388346.1:55585354-56785354 GCA_947579665.1 Sympetrum striolatum
TCCGCATGCCAATAAATATGGCTCCAATTTCAGCTAAGGTGATGTTTTCGGTAGCAGAGCAGGCCTAAAGCCGACATCGATATCAATCGGACGCTATGATACGAATTCTTCGCACACTATGTTGAACGCGAGCACCTCTTAAGCCTATCCTTTTGTTAGAAGACTCATTCCACAAGATTAGATTCCCATGAGAAAAATTCGAAAGTGCTGATTTGTTCACTCCTTGCAAAAATACAAGAGAACATTCGAGAAGTAATTCGAAACTTACACCCTAAAAACAGAGATTAAGATTACGTTTGAGAGACAAACAGATTGATAAAACGCTCCATTAGATCTTCTGCCTGTGACTGATTTAAGGGTGTGGATGCAAAGCTAGGCTCGTGAGTGGTGCTTATGAGAAATTCACAGTGAACAGTTCGAAGGAGATTTTACTTTGAATTTTATAAGGTACAGATGGACATCCGAGAATTCTTTTCACAGTCCGCTAGTAGCTCGAGGCCTATATCGGAAAAACGTAAGTTAATGACTAAGTGGTTTTTTGTGAAATGACTATTATTAGATGCATAAACTAGGATTGTCTTATTTCAGGGCTTTTATCGGATAGCACATCACAAGATGAGTTTAGCGACAATTCAAAAGGTACTGGTTACTTTATTAAGCATTCTGGACAATTAAAAGTCTACACAGTAGACTCTTCATTACTCGGGATGATAGAAAATATAATGACTTTATGTTATGATTACCTATTAATTTTATGTACCTATATTATTCTACTAAATTTAAATTTACTATTTATACTAAATTATTCAATAACAGAATTTACGTAGAAATTTAAAAAGTATTGGAGCAATGCAAGATACCAGTAAAAATCAATTTGCGATGATATTACTAATAATATACCGTTTTGGAAGCAAATCAGTCAGCTGAAAGGTATTGTGGGAGTAAGTTACGCACAGATTTATCGGAACTGTGACTTGATGACTTAAAATAAATTTGATAAACTGTTAAAACTGTGACTTAAATTCTTTAGCTTCCTTTTTGATGTAGCCAATTTGTAATGATAGAATACCATGAATCTCATGACTTATCCTGTCAATCACGTGGTCATGCAATGCCCATTGAAAATTTCAATTCATGGAAAATTTTTGTTTTCTTTGAACACTCAATGCGTAAGATTGGGTTTGCGTCCGCTCTCTACTGGTCAAACTACCTACTTAGTCTTAATAATTGTAAGTTGACGTCTTCATTTTTTTCACCTTGGTATGTAACTTTAATCCTACAAATTCAATTATAATATCAACTGTAAGCAAAAGTCTACTGTATTTTTTAAAGCAGCCGAATTTTTAATGTTCGGCATGTGACGTATTTAGTTGAATACTTAGCTAATACGTAAATAACGAAGTCAGGCTTAATTGTAAGCCTACCAGAAAAAATGAGTTTTTAATAGATATTGGACGTATCCAAACCAGAAATCCAAAGAACTCATTGTTAAGTTTCCAATTGTTCGCTTATGTAAACTACTATCTTGGAAAGTGTAATCAGTTGGCTACATAAGCGTTAAACTCCTCTATCTTTCAATTCATTTAGTTTTTGAAAGAATTGACATTTATTGTAGTAAGTAACGGGCATGAATATACTAGCCCCTGTAAGGTAGGCATTTTTTAGTATAATTGGTAGCCTTGGACCCCCCCCATTGGCAAAATCCTGGCTGCGCCACTGGCCTACGTGGTTCTTTAAAAATCCATTCAATAATTAATTAACTCAGTGGAAATTGGCTTTTAATTGGTTTTCGGAAGAGTAACATCATTTTTAAGAAGTTTATCCTCGACTAATATGGTTCCAATTTCAATTTTTATTCACTATTGTATCTTTACTATAACTTTCTAAATGTTATATTGAAAGTTTATGATTTTTGAACATCCGCTCCTTTAGAGAAATAAAGAAAACTCCGTATTTTTACGGACAGAGTATCTGTAAGTTTTTGAGAGAGAATCAAGGAACTTAGTTCTATTAGGAGTGAGATATTTTGAGGGAAATCCCATACATTATTCACTGAAAGATTGCTATTTGTGGAACATGTAGCAGAATACAACGACCCCAAAAAATATACTTTTCATAGCAATAGTCATAAGAAGTGGCCAAAATGATTTTTTTTAGAAACTTGATATCTCTTTATTCAGATGTAAGAGATATATAAAAACGATGCATATTCAAGGTCCCCGTGAGCCGAAGTTGGCTTATTAAGCAGTGCCAGGTACTACACTCTACAGTTGTTTAGAAAACACAGTTTAGGAAACCAGAACTTTGAGAATATGTACCAGTAGTCTGGTCAGTACTACAATAATAAATTACAAAATTATACAATCCTTAAATATAATTTGCAAAGAGTCCGTCTGTCCGTCCGTCCGTCCCCCCTTTTATTTCAGAAACGGTTTGACTTAGAGATTCGAAACAAAGTGCATTGTGTTTCTACGAGTAAAAACAACCCTAGAAAAACTATTCCCATTACTGAGAAGGCTCGGGTTCGAACCCAGGAGTCCATAATACGGTTCCATAAGGAATACACGTAAACTTCACTTTTATCGGTTGCAGGGCTTATTTCTTTTGCAAAATTAAATTAGAAAGAATCATTGCTAAAAGTCGAGAATACCATCAAAAGAAGGGAAATCAAATAAAATTTCTTAATTTGGTCGTGGAACATGGATTTCGATTAGAAATTCCCAGTATTTAGATGAAATAGCAGGCATTTTCGGGAGATTTTTGAGGTTATAAACAAGTCCGTTCCTATTAACGACGAATGCAGATGTTGAATTTTCTCATTAAAACATATCGAGAATTTAGGCTTGTATTGACGTCATGACTGTTTATAGCAACGTAAATATTGACAGATGGTTACGCGGATTTGGTGTTACCGTGTCACCTATTTGTAAAATCTAGTAAAATATAATTTAACTTAGAATTGGTACATTTAAAAAAACTTGAAGAAAATATTTACATCGAAATGAAAGAAGACATAGGACGTAGGATTAAAATCTCCAACAGCCGTCTTTGTCGACTATTGGAGATTTATAACCTTTAATTCATTAATAGTCGTATTCCAAATTTTCTTCCCTTCATGATAAATGTAAAATAATTGTAATTGTTGACAGTTAAAATACTGTCAATGAGATAATCAATCAAAACGTCAATTGTATATACACTGATTCTCATCCCGAGCAAAATTTCAATTGCGAACGCTGTTCTCCGTTTAAATAATGTAGGACATAATTGATTGTTTATACATTAAATGCAGATATTACTCAGCATAATTCAAACATCAATAATAACCCTATCTTCAGAGACACGAACAAGCCTGAGAGATAATTTAATTAAGGATATATTTTGCTTTTCCTTCCGTGTACCAAAAAGCAAACATGATATTCTGTTAATCGAGAAATGGAGGCAGGAACGAGCGAGTCGGAGCTCGAATATCAAAGCGAATCGATGGTTAAAAAGTACTGGAAGACCCGAAATCTCTCTACAAGGAGAGGCCAATTAAAGTTAATGAAGTTAAAGCTTGGCGTCTACAATTCGCAACAACTTTCCTCGTTGGGGTTTTCTGTTGATGCGTACCCCTGATTGCGAATGCAGATGGCGGGTAATGAGGCTGAAGTGATGAAGGCAGTTCTCGGACTGTAAAAATTCGGAAGGGAATAAAAGGAATTAGGGGAAGATGATTAAATCGTGCGAGGAAGCATGAAAATAGGGAATAAAACTGGCAGTATACAGGAAGGGATTATGCGGGATTCGTAAAGGAGACAGGAAAGGAAGTATTGATTGGGGTGAATTGAGAAAAATAAAAGGTTTAGACAAAGTACAAACATCAAACCCAACCATGCGAGTTGTAAAAATTAAACTGTAAGTTAAACTCACACCAACTCCCAAGAATGTTTACCCATAATTTCTCAAAGACTTCCATTAAAAATATCATTTGGATTTAAATTTAATACGCAAGACATCCACTAAAAAGTTGTATCTATCTTGTGCTTAGCATTTCCAATTTCGAGTTAGAAGGCCTGTTGGTTTGACTATTCGGATGTATTTTTGTGTATGGAGTAATGTATATCTTCTGCCATCTCATCCTGTGTGAGTTGATTGGAAAATTGGTTTGTTTTTATTTCATAATTGTTTATTTGGTAATAGTAAAACTTACTGGGATATTTTTTATTGTTCACTGGATTTTATTTGTACTTTTAAATCTAAGTAATAGATTCAATTTGCTGTATTCAGAAATTAATTCACCACAAATAGCGTACGATCAGCAGTTATTATATACGATTTAAATTACTTTGAATTAAAGTGAAAAAACGAGATATTGGTGTGTCATACGTGCGTACTATTTTGACGAATATTACGGATTTAATTGCCATAGATACGCTATTCATTTTCGGAATGTAAGAATTATAAAAGTAATGATATAATTCCTCAAGATACAATTCTAAATTATAGTCAGTGGTATAATGTGTACCTATTTCATCATTCCTCGAGATGTAATCCTAAACTATAGTCAGTGGTATAATGTGTTTTTTGCTATTTTTGTGGATTTAAATCATGTAGTTACGCTATTAATCTTCCGTTAGAATTTTGAAAGCAGTGATATAGCTCCTCGAGATGTAATCCTAAATTAAACTCATTTGTATAACGTGTGCCTATTCCGTTAACGGTTCCATTAGCCGTTGAATAAATCGATCAAACCCCGATATCCGTAACTGATACTCTCCTTTAATATTAAATACCAGGCGACATTTAGTATCGAAAGGGAGGTCTCCTTCAAACCGAGTCGCTCACTCCCCAAATATAAATCTCAGTATGGAATATATAGGGATATAACTACAGCGAGGGGGGAGGGAGGAGGCGAGGGAAGGAAGAGGCAAAAGAGGGGGAGGAGGAGATAATTAAAGGCTGGAGAGTGCGATAGCGGGAAACAGGTGCGAGGGAAGGCGAGTGATAGCGGGCGAAATAGATGAAAAGGGGGAAGCAATATGAGGAGAGATATGTGAGAGGGAATGAAAATGTGATATAAGGGAGATGATGATGAAGGGCCACCAGCGAGAGGGTAGTAAAAAAGCGGTAGGAAGAGATTAAGAGAAGGTCGGAATGGGAGGGCGTTCGGAAATAAGCTTCCAGCTCTGAAAGGAGCGCCCGCCTTGCAGGAGACGTTGACCCAGAAAATTGTTACATGTATAAGCCGCATCATCTCCCTTTTCAACCCTTCCCCCCCGATCTAATATCCTCCGACCTTACTCGTTTTCCTATCTCACTTATTTCATCTACCGCTAAAATCCCTCCTACTCCATACTCCCCCCTTTTGGTCGTGACCTTCAAATCTGTTTTACCCCTTGCGCCATGAGCAAGTGTGACAGTTGCTTCAAGGTGCGGTAATCAATGGCTCTAACGCTTGAGTATCGGAAAGTGATTGCCTCTATGTGTGAGTGATCTATAGCTGTTCCTTTGGCATGCATAACTGGGATACGAATGAAAGTTTTTAATGGCGTGGATTTCACTTATGTATATTATTCGGGATTCCTGGATAGCTGAAGTGGGCGGCGCTTTCGGCTTTGGTGGAAGCGGTCCCGAGCTCCATTCCTAGCGAGAGCGAAATGGGTCGAATAACTTTACTGTGAAATATGCAGCCCGAATATTTTGTTTTATCTAACTTTAAATTAAACTTTTGTTGGGAATACTGCGTTTCAGCTACTGGGATGGCTTGTTTATACTTTATCTGATCTTTGTTGTTGCTCTATTTGAATGAGAACTTATTTTTGCTAGATAAATCTTTCCCCAAAAATTCATATAATATTTTTTTCTTCCAGAATTATACTATAAGTATTGTAGTTTCGTTAAGCGATCAAGATTTAGATATGGAAAATAAATGTTTAATAACCCAGTTTTTCCCTTTGAAAAGAAAAAGTCGCCAAAAACCTTGATACCTGAACGGTTAATCGGAAGGTTCAAGACTGAACCGCTTGGATATAATTAATAAATAAAGAAAATAATTTTTAAGCCTCAACACTCTAAATCTATTGGTAAGCTACGCAATGCCGATTATTCTATAATTGAATTCTCAACTACGGGTGTGATCATCCCGTCAATTTGCTCAATTGGAAGATGATTGATCACCACGCTAAAAATCGGAAAGTCAGAATGAGAGTCTTCCTCTTTCATTCTGCTGTGAACACAGAAATGGCGTCTTTGTTGGCTCAAGTATTTTCTCCCAAATCGATCCACTTAATTAGCCATCAAGAATCCTTTAATTCCGATAGAAATCAAGCAAACCACTTTCGGTCCTCATTGGGAAAAGGCGAAGATTTATTCGAAAACCATCATCAGTAATCGCCTTTGTCTTTCCCCAGAGTAATCAATAATTCCATTTCCTTCGCTTTAATCCGGACCGAGTTATTCTCCACAGTCACACCCCAAGGGTTCGTGACGAAATTACCCTGAAGGGGACTATTTGATTCCAAACGGATCGAAGGGTGACAACTCAGCATCAAATGAAGCGGTGGAATTCTAACGAACGGTCCGATGGCCTGTGTTTCTTCTGCAATTCGCTCGAGTCCTCGTTTACCTTTACGAGCGTAAAAGTCGGTTTGTTCCTTGCTCACGTCGCTGCATTTTAATGAAACTAAATTATATGGTCCCCTCCATCCGGCCACGCCCATGGGTGTTAAAAACTACTTCGCCTCCCATCAAATAATTTTTACGCGGTCGTAAAAATTTAGAACTGTTTTGTAGGCAAGTCGTTGCTTTTACGAATATGGCCGTTCTCCATGTCGTGTGGTTGCTACTCGCGCTAATTTCTCGTTGAAGTTTTCCCACGTTTTACTTATCTAAATTTTTTATCTGAGAACTGGTTCTTTCTCGATATTTTTGCTTAGTGGAAGAAATATTATGGATCTGGTTTACGAAATGACTTTTTACAAAGGATGATGAAGTTCAACTACCCAGTTTTAATTGATCATAAGTACTATTACTATTCACCTACATATGATTTATGGTATTAATACTATTAAGGAACATTTTAATGCAAGAAGAGATTTTTTTAGTCTCAATCTCGCCTTACAGGTTTGCCTCATAATTTTCTACGACTAGATGTTTCTTATGCTCTAAGTACGAATATAATTTAGGCGTCGAATATAATATACCGGGGGTCTTAAGGAATTCGATAACCGAAAAATAATATAATCGTATCTCAAACCTCCCAATTGGATACCACATTCAGTTCCTAGCATCAGCTTTACGAAAATAGGAGAAAGCTATATTCATGTATATTTACTTCTGAAGATGTCAACCCGTTTACCTAAATAACCACAATCTTATGGAAGCCACATAATGTTCTTTCTTATAATATCGGAGATTATTTATAAAACATTTCCCATAATCAAACTAATTTTTCACAAGGAAATAGGGATTATCATACAATTGGCTGTTACAATGGTCACTCCTCTTCCCTCATTGATCGTATTCTTATCAAAAAGCAAAGAGAACTAAATATGGCTCGCATTTACCACAACCTCACTGTAAATAATTAAAGTAAGAAATGGGATAAAATTCCTTACATTGGTCCTATTAGTTACGGTATCGCGAACTCTCTTCCTCCTAACCATAAACCTGCCCTTTACTTAATTCATAGTTTGGGTAAAACTCTTTCAAATATTAAAGATAAAGTTGATCCCTCTTTAAAATCAAGCGTTTATAAATTAACTTGTAATGATTTTGGGGCTACTTACAAAGGGCATTCCCCCTTCATCCTTACCCTTCCCCACCCCTAAATCCTTCTGTGTATAAATACTCGAACGATTTTCGATTCAGTACCTGAATATGACCAGACCTTGGTCGAAACCGGTCTTTTTTATTGAAATTTCTTCTTGAGGAACTAAGACTAAGTCATTCCTCCTCCTTCCAGTATGAAGTTCCACAAAGTGAAAGCTACCTCAATTGATTATATCGGAGATTAATTTATTTTTCTAGGAGACGTATCTCCTGAAAAATTTATGGGTCGACCTTAGGTGCAGTATAAATTCTGGAACAGGTCAACAGGTCCTTCTTTATCAGTTCGAATTATGACTGTAAAAACGATCAATTTAGCGCGCCGTAAAATCAATAATTAAGTCTGCCATAAAATGAAAAAGGTTCTTGGGTACCGGGTTAAGGGTCCGTGGATAGGATCCAATTGTCATCAAATTTCCCTTAAGTAAATATATCGTCTGCTAACCATACAGCAATGGTATGTCTTCTTTCTCCTTTTATTTAGAAGTAACCTCTTTCATCAGCTTGTTGGAGAAAACTGCGCCCTCCTGCAAGGCATCCTATCGGGCATCGGAAATTTTAATTGCTTAGCCCCGTGGAGTCTGGCAACCCGCAACACAATCTGCGTTGCGTGAAGTGTGCCTTTTAGGCACTATGGACTTCGAGGTTAGCAGACTTACGAAGCAGTGGTTCCCAAACAAAATGTTCTGTGCTGCGTACATACCTGTACATTAATAAAGGATGTTGTTATTTTGAAAACCCGCAATTCGTTATACGTTAAATACTTGAATAAAGGATCACACAAATTTTTAGATGTTTATATGTTAATATTTGCATGCATAGATGCGGATAATAAAACCTGTTGATCTTCTCAGTTGTAAAAAAAGAATAGGAAGGATATTCCACCGTTTTTCATAGGGAATTGTAGGGTAAACATACCGAAGATATTATAATCTGAGAGCTGGAGAAAGATTTATAAAAAATTCGTAGATTCGAGAACATGATGTGTGGGAAGGGCTTCTTATCAAATAACTTTTAGGTACATTATTCAAATAATATTGACCATTTAATATATAATTGTGTTCCCAGTGTTCCCATGCATTTACTGCTACGATCAAGAAAATATTTCATTATTTATTTTTTAAATTGATAGTTCATCAGTTAATTAAGATGATAAATTCATTTTCATAAAATGTGACTGCATTGATTAAACTACATGCCTATCATAGAACGCAGAACATTTGAAATCATTATAAGATTACAGTAGTCGTAATAAATGACTTGAGTAGTAAACAGGGTGGGTAAAGAAGATAAACTCCTAATTATTGTAGGCTTACCTTTTCTCTAAACATCAATTCAACCGCAAGATAACGTATCACATACGGTTACGTTGGATATTTTCGGCTGTTAGCCCATTCTGCCATCATCTTTCGTGCATGCAGATATCTGCAGCTCCCTTGCCCGATATTTCCCCGCATAGTTCTCCTCACGTAGTTAAACCGCGGCATTTCATTACGTCACACATTCTTGTCAGATATAACCGGTGTCATCTTGCCTTTTGGTATAGAGCGTGGATGACGAGGGATTTTTTTAATATCCTTCAACACCGCGGAAGAATGCGCTGCTTCGAACTCCGCTTTGAATCCAACGGTTAAGGTCATCACGGTAAGAGTGGGTAACAGCGGAATATAGTAGTAAGATCGTTGCATATACTCGTATGACACTATACGGAGTAGTTATAGGATTTCGAATGCATGCGATGCGATCCTCGATTTAATCGTCGAAAGCGCATACATCCATAATAATTTATTAGTGTAATTTCCGAGTTAACTACCTAATGATCTCTTATACAGATTATAATTCTCTCATACGTCTATTTCCTTAAATGAATATTCCCCTCTTAAAACTAATGTATATTATTTTTGATTTATTTCGTCTATTCATCAAAGTATAGCGTCGTTTTCTTTTGTTTAAAATATTTTTATTGCTTTAATTTTCGTTTAGCCCTTTACTCATGCACTTAAAAACTGCTGTATTTTTAGTAATAGGTTCTTTTAATAAAATATGCAAATATAAAGGAAGAAGGCAGATAAACCAGAAAATAAGAAAGTGATAGGTTTTGGAGTACGTATAGGAATCATTCACAGTAAAACAAGTTGGGAACTTCAAGATAAGTTTACCAATAGAGAATGTAGATGATAATATTTGCTTTTATGCTGGTTTGATCACCATAGATTGTCTTTACAGTACTCGGCTCAAAGATTCTTTGTAGTCACTCCAACATTAGATTAGAGGTTTAAATCTCCAAAAGCCGTCCTTGTCGGCGTTCCTCCTCTTACATCTCGCTAGTCGGATAAAGCAATAATAGTGTGGCATTTATTTCTTGCTTTCTCCAAATACCGGGAAGTAAGAGGAGGAACGCCGACAAAGACGGCTTTTGGAGATTTTAAACCTCTCATTCATTAACAGCTGTGTTCCAATATTACTTTCTTTTACTCCAACAAATAACACTAAAAGCCCTGGAGGGGATCTTAGACTTCCATAAGACACTTTGAAGAGATTAAGATTTAGATAGCTATTTGTAGTTTCCGTTTCTCTGCCAGAAAGCTATGATCTAAAATAAAACTTCTAAGTGTAGCATGATGGCCCTTTGTTTATACATTCTGTAGATTTAAATTAAGAGAAGCCTTAGTGTGGGCCATTATTAAACCTCGGTAGCTATAAAATAAGATGTAGGTAACTGATCGTTATATTAATAAGTAAGAATTAATAGCACCTAAACCCATCAAAGAATGAACTTACTACTAATGTATAATTATCTCCAAGGGCATCTTCAGAGCAACAACAACAAAACGGGGACAGCTACAGTCGTTTCCTCTCCTGGAAAGCAATATTTACACATTAGTGGTAAGCTCATTCTTTGAAGGTTTTTAGTACTATTAATTCTTACTTCTCAGCAGTTTCCATAACATCAAAGTCGTGGTAAGACTGAAACAGAAGTAGTTGAAATATAAATTTGTCTTTTCCCCTAAAATCATTCCATTTTTCAAGATATGGTCGCCAAAACCTCCAACCCTAGAGGTTGATGATTTTTTCAAGCACATATGAGCATACGATATTAAATTGGCTCATAAGAGTCTTTCTTAATGGAAGAATGTGACCCAAACTGTTATCCTAGGGCAATATCGCGCTCGAGGAAATGCCGAATTTTACCTTCACACCTTCCACTCTCCGCACCTTTCAGCATTAGCGTTTTAGTCGGATCAATTATAAAGCCGGATCCAATTTCGGCACTTTCGCCGCCAAGGCTAGAGAGCTCATCAAATATGAACGCGTATTTTCGCAGCGATCCCACGCTTTTATAAGAGGCGAGTCCGGAAATTAACAATGCATCGAAAGCCGACCGTTCGGGTATTATTTTTAGGGAAAACGTCGCTGGTCTTGAATGTAATTCCTGTTTGTGCGGCTGGCAAATACCTGATCTCTTTCTATATTCGAAAGTGTTGGGAATGGCATGGAATGATGGGATATTTATGGGGTGTCCGTTTATTGGAGAAATTTAACCGAAAATTTATGGATCATCTTTGAATTTTAAAACTCTCGCTACAGTAATGATATATCTAAATCCTCTCTCATATATCTCTCCATATATCGTCGAATAGTTGTATCTGTCTTTGTTTAGGTCTCTTTCCTTACAGTTTACATTCACCTACTTTCTTAGCTTTACTTGTCCTCTCAGTAATCGATTCATCCTTTTTACTTTCTCCATATACGAAGTATAGAGAAAGTATTGTTTTCATGAAAAAATTCGACTTCGAGATTTCAACGGAAATACATGTTTTGGGGTCCCTAGAACACGTTTTGACCATTTTCGGAATGAAGTCTGTGTGTATGTGTGTGTGTGTGTGTGTGTGTGTGTGATAGTGGACGCTCTAACGTGAAAACTATTTGTCGTATCAATACCAAACTTTATATATAGTACTGTGGTGTGTGCTGTCAGAGTTGATTAGTGTTTGGAGTAAATCAGACAACCGGAAGTCGAGCTTTATTCATTAAAGCTAATTTCCGGTTTTCAAAATATCTCCATAAATATGATATATACGTATATTGTGTTACTTATAAAAGTTTTAGATAATATATTTTACTATAACTTTTGTATTTAACATATTTTAGTATCACCGGTTGATTAGGAGTTATTCGTGAAACACTGATAAACCGGAAGAAGATGATTATGTACTTTGTGGGCGCTCTTACATGAAAACTATTTGGCAGATCAACACCAAATTTCATATGTAGTACTTCTATTACAGTCTCTAGGGTTCATTAGTTTTTGGAGTAAATCGGTTAACCGGAAGTTGAGCTTCATTCTTAAAAGCTCATTTCCGGTTTTCAAAATATCTCCATAAATATGATATTTAGGTATATGCTATTATTTAAAAATGTTTTAGAAAATAAAACTTACTATAACTTTTCTATGAAACATATTTTCGTATCACTGATTGTTTAGGAGTTATTCCTGAAATACTGATAAACCGGAAGAGCCTGATTATGTACTTTGTGGGCGCTCTGGGCTCTATGGGCGAAAGGCCAGTTTCATCGTTTTTCATCCAGCATGTCCCGAACAATATTATTTATAATGTTTAGAGTTCGAAATTACTGTCGTAGATAAGTCATGTGCTGGCCACATCAGATTTTTACTTTCCCCATATACGAAGTATAGAGAAAGTATTGTTTTCATGAAAAAAATCGACTTCGAGATTTCAACGGAAATACATGTTTTGGGGTCCCTAGAACACGTTTTGACCATTTTCGGAATGATGTCTGTGTGTATGTGTGTGTGTGTGTGTGTGTGTGTTTGTGTGTATGTGTGTGTGTGATAGTGGGCGCTCTAACGTAAAAACTAGAGGTCGTATCAATACCAAACTTCATATATAGTACTGTTTTGTGTGCTGTCAGAATTGATTAGTTTTTGAAGTAAATCGGTTCACCGGAAGTCGAGCATTATTCAACAAAGCTCATTTCCGGTTTTCAAAATATCTCCCTAAATATGATATATACGTGTATTGTATTTTTTATAAAAGTTTTAGATAATGTATTCTTCTATAACTTTTGTATTTAACATAGTTTTGTATCACCGGTTGATTAGGAGTTATTCGTGAAATACCGATAAACCGGAAGAAGATGATTATGTACTTTGTGGGCGCTCTAACATGAAAACCATTAGTTGGATCGACACCTTACTTCATATATAGTATTTTGGTTGGTGTTTTTAGAGTTGATTAGTTTTTGGAGTAAATCGGTTAACCGGAAGTTGAGCTTCATTCTTCAAAGCTCATTTCCGGTTTTCAAAATATCTCCATAAATATGATATTTAGGTATATACTATTATTTATAAAAGTTTTAGAAAATGTTATATACTATGACTTTTTTGTGAAATATATTTTTGTATCACTGATTGTGTAGGAGTTATTTGTGAAATACTGATAAACCGGAAGTTGCTGATTATGTACGTTGTGATCGCTCTTGGCGCTGGGGCGAAGGGCCACTTCATCGTTTTTCATCGAAAATGTCCCGAGAAACATTATTTATAATTTTTGTGACGTAAAAGATAATACAAAAGAAATTATGCACTTATCTTCCAAGTTTAGATTGAATATAGAGTTCGAAATTAATGTCGTAGGTTAATATTTACATCTTATATATGGAGAAAGTCATGTGCTGGCCACATCAGATTTTTTATCTATACTTTGGTAGTAGTCTTTTAGAGGACTTTTAGATCTTTTTTAAACTTCCAGCCTCACTTTACCCCGAATTATTTTTATTAGTATTACGTATTTTTCTTACTAGTACAGGATTTTTTTTATGTATTTCAAAAGCTAAGGTAATTTTGTGTATGGATCCCTACCGGGAATCAAACCCAGCACTGATTCACCGAAGGCGCAGGTACTACTAACTAGACTTTAAAGGTGCCAGTTAGATACCCTCAAAAAAACCTTCTCCTACACCGAATATCTCTATGATATATTTGTTAGATTTGTAAAATATGTTTTTTATTCAATTCAACTCCTACACATTCGATAAAATCATATTTTTAAATAATTAATTTCTCTCATTGGGTTACCGTTTCGCACCCTAAAGCTGTACGCCGAGGTTTTAATGTGTCTTTTCCTTGTTTATATAACTTTTTCTCCATCATAATTTTGCTTGCTGTCTTGAAGACCTCCTTTACCATCAATATACTTCTCCAAACATCGTTTGTGTACTCTCAAACTTGTCGTGCAATAGAATGTTATACTTAGTAAAATCCACACAGAATTAATTTACGACCGGTTTTGTAAGTTAACTTACATCTTCATGTGAAGATCCCGATCCTTCATCCTGAAGATGTAAATTAACTTAGGAAACCAGTCGCAAATAAATTCTATGTGGATTTTACTAAGTATATCATCCTATGGCTACTACGGATTTCCTCGAAGTCACGCCTGACATTATCAACTGACTTTTAATGTTTACCCTTTTGACCTTCCGGCCTCCACTGAAAATTTCTGAGAGTCATCAAAACGTTTAGGTATGAATATGTACACATCTATACTTTTATGTTTTATCCTATATTGCATTTGGTTCTACTTATTACGTTTAGCGTAAAGAATTAAATATACATTCCCTCAAAATGCAGAGAGCGGGGTAGGGATCCAGCCCAACCATAACGTCGATCGACCTATGTTAAGGGCAAGGATAATAATATTTATAATAACGGTTTTTAGTCTCGAGAGAGCACCTTTAGAATTATCTTTTTAAGATAATATGATACTTTCTTCGAGAAAACTCTTTGCTGAATTAAATTCGATGTCTTAGTCGATTCAAATCATTATATCATGTATTGCAATACATGCATGAGCTTTCTATCTTTCGGTATGCTCATTTGCCTTTAAATTTGCCTATTCAACGCTGACCTTTATTTTTTGGAAGCCTTCCCACCCATTATGCTATCTAACATACTCTGTCTTTGTCTTCACCACTGTTTTTACCAATGTATTCTACCTTCAAATACTTTCTCAAGCAGCCCCTTTCCTCTCAATACTCGACCTACCAATTTTCTCAGCTGACGATTCATTACTTCAATTAAAACCCTCTCCTCACCAAATATCTGTAGTATCTCCGTATCTATTTTCCTATCAACACTACCAACTCTTTTCATCATATGTCAAACCCTTATTTCGAAGGCCTTCAAATGTTTGGCTTCCTCTTTTGTCAAGGTCCATTTTCCATACGTATATAGAAGAACATCACACATAAAACATTTACCAGTCTTTTCCTGATTTCTCTATCGATGCCGCTAGTCATCAATTTCCTTAGCATTATGCAACAACATATACCACATTATTTGATAAATACAGTAACGACTGTGATAAAGTTGTTTCCGTTAAGATAAAGCTAGCATGAAAAATATTTATCAGCCAGCTAAGCAATTAGCAGAGAAAAAATCTCAATTAGCCATTAATCCGTAATCAGCTCATTCCTTAGAGGAATCATTAGAACATATTTAGATTTCGCATGCATGTCGTCTGGGCAAACTCTCTCAAGCCACCGAACACCGCTCGAGGCGAGGGGCACGTAAATTTTTTATGCCCGAAATTTCCGCTCACCGAGCAAACATTGTATGTTTTTCCGCTCGACTCTGCTGCCATTCTAGTCACAACCAGGGGTTTACTCCGACACGGGGCGTTCCTCGCGCTATCTCCACGGTGATAAATTTAACGGCTTCTAATTCCGAATATTTTCACCTCGCTGTAAATTTTAACGTCTCCCATAAAAGCGCGCCCGTCTTCGACTCGTTAATTAAGCAAAAACTCCGGGCTTTTAAAAGGGAAAGCGCGAGGTCGGCATCCCCCCTCCACGGCGAGGAGTAAATTAAGAAGGAATGTTTTAATTTTTAGCGACTTAGGCTGGGATCTCTGGGGTCTTCTCGATGATTTGCTATCCGGGGAACGCGAGTCGAAATGGAGAGATGCATGGGGCGGTTTTCCCTCTCGAGACGTGTGCGATTCTTTTGCGGGTCTTCTTTGCGTTTTTCGCTCAAAAGAATACATACATGCGTTTATGTTGGGGGAAATTGGGTTTAGGAAGTCCCATTTTCCATTTAAACTTGAATTGAAGGTGACTGAATGAAGCGAGTGGAGTTGTTTCAAACCTCTGTCCAATTTTTTATTTCATTCATTAATAAACATTGGCATACCGTACAAGGCCAATTAAAGCTGAGGATGAACCTTAGTAAGAAATAATAGATCAAAATATCAATGAATTACATTATAATTTCTAAAGGAATACAATTTTAGATAATTAATACATTATGACAATTACGGCTTCCAAAAGGAAAAATGTAAGGTGATGCCCCATTTTGCAAGAAATTTTTTGTCGCTTTGCGGGTTGCATAGACTTAAGAATTATTGATCATTCCCAGGCGTCGGAAAAACCATAGTTTTGGTTAAATAAATTTCAGATATCAGAAACCTAATACAAAGATATAAATTAATCGTTGATACTTACTAAAATGTCCATATTTGCAATACCTCAGTCTCCATAGGCCTTTGTTTCTCATTTCCGCCTGTATTTTCTCAAATTTTTAAAATTTAGGGCTCGGGCGGATGTGGTTAATATTATCCGATTTCGGAAAAACTTTGCTTGCTAGATCCTTATATCAGTACACAACTTTCCCACACAGAGAAAATTTGATCTGAAAAAAAGTTTCTTTAACCCACCGTAATATACATATAGTAAAAAAAACAAGATATGAAATAGTAGTCTCAAAATGGTGAGTTAATAACTCTAATTATGAAGTCTTTAAAATACTTCGAGTACAAAGATACTGCAAACTTACTATACAGCTTAAATTTGTTATATGATAAGGTTAGAATTCTGCCTATCAAAGATTAGGACTCCACAGAACTTCTTGACACATACAGATTTAATCCCTATCGTTAAACTATTGATTTTATGTGTATAATAACTGTAATAGTAATTAATTAATTCCTCGAGATATAATTGTAATTTATAGTCAGTTGTATAAAGTGTACCTATTCCGTGAAGTGAAAAACAAACAGGATCAATTACATGGATTAATCAGGCGAATTGCATAATCTCAAAACCATTTTCAGGGTTGATTCAAGAGAAAGATAAAAAGGACCAAAGCATTTATTGGAAGACAAAGACTTGAATATTTATTGTATTCTGAACATTTGTGACCCTTTTATTATTGATGGACATATTAGTATTCTCAGAGAAGGTATAAAAATTTTACGCAGTTACAATTTGAAGGAAATTGATGTAATACTGCAATATTATACAAAGAAATGAGGATACCATTAATCGTTTTTTTATAAATCCACCTACAGAATTATATGCCTTACTAAGAAAGATAACTATTTCGTGTCTAGTTGTATTTGCAGACCATTTCTATCATTTATGTTGATGATGTGATGATTTTATGTGATGCACTTTTAATGCTGTCTCCTTACAATCCCTGTAGCATCTCTTAGTTTATGACATGGGTATTTCAAACCATAGCTTCCGCTTATGAAATACCTATGTAGGTTTTCAAGCATATGTTATTCCTTTATAAATTGAATAGTGAAGGTATTTCCCAAAATTATTCTCTAGAAAATCTCTTGCAAAATTCCGAATGCATTATGGGTATCCCTCATCATTCTTCCTCGCAGTTTGTACAGCTCATTCGATTTCAACGCGTGAGGCAAACAAAGATAGCCACGCCCCCCACCGGGATCCGAACACGGCACCCGATAGGCCATCACACTAACCCTTTCAGCCGCCTGGATTACGAGGATTATCAGACACAATGAGGGAAAAACAAAGGATCAAAATTTACGGGAGCTTCCCATTTCAGCGACTGCCGGGATGTTATTAGTGTTTCAGCTCACAAACGACACTTCGCCCCCTCTTCCGAACCCGAATTTAACTTTGATACGGTCCAAATGAATGAAAGACCCTCCTGTTCTTTTTTTCGAGAAGAGTGGCGTTTTACCATTAAATCCCAAAACGTTTTATTCCGTGTTTCCAGTGTTGGATATCAGAGCGGTAATTACTTCCCACTTTATTCCACGCTGTGACACCTGCTTCCCTTCTCTTATTCTGCCACTCTCTTCTTCGCTAGCTCTATTCTCTACTGTTTCTCTTTCTTTGATAATCCCACTCTTCCATTATGTACTTTTTCTCGCATCCCTGTCTTCTCTCTGATTACTTAAACTTGACCCCAACAACCAGGAGTACTTTTTTATGCTTTTCAGTTTTAATCACGTTTAAAGGTGGCCAATTTTTTGTGTGAATCAATTAGTTATCATTGGAGGAAAGCATCAGTAATTTGTATCTTTTAAGCGAGAATCTTTGCTACTCCTCTTGAAGATTTTTCTATCGGGGATTTCTTGCTCTGTCATCCTTTATCCTCTGTCCATAATGCAGGAATATTTCAGGTAACCTTCTTGTGGCTCATAGGATAGTGAGATTTCTATAAAAAAATGCGAGTGTTCCTCATATGCATTAGTTGTCGGAGTATGAGTGACAAATTAGGGTGGCATATTTATTTATCAACGTTAAGCATCTTTGATAAAAGCTCTCTTTCTTTAAAATTTCGCCTATATGTTTTTGTGCGTTCATGTATTCCTTTAGTATACATGTACAATACAATTTCTTCTTCTATTATCCCTCCTCTCAATATCATTACTCCGCTAGACCCTAAGATCAAGGAGAACTGTTTCATAGATTTCGTTTTGATAATGTTTCAATGATTTAGAATCATCACCAAAATGTATTATTTATCAATGGAAAAAGTATCAGCAAACGGTATACTTTAAGCTAAACTCTTGGATGTCTTTCTTAACATCATCACGTCACATTAGAAGCATTCCCAAGAATAACAGCTGGCCAAACACATTATTTTTTTATCGGGACATCTTGTTCGGTCAGTCTTTACCCTTTATCCGTAATACGGAAATATTTCCGTCGAAATCTTCTTGTGAATAATCAGGATAATGAAATCCCATCAACAAAATTGCGAGAGTATTCTTTATATGCATTAGTGGTCGGAATTTGAGTATAAGTGACGATGTAGGTGTAATTGATGATGATTTGTCCTTAACATGCATATGTTATGTATATGTCTTCGCATGAATAAAAATTATCATTGTTATTATAGAGGGGGATAATTACTCCATAATTATAAATATAGATGTTGTTGATAGTATAAAGTTCTCACTCTTTGAAATGATTCTCTTATATGGTTTCGATAATGGGTATAACTTACATTGCTTTAGCATTTATACAAAACCATTTTCGTTTTTAATTGGACGCAGTATGAGTATCTTGTGCAACAAATTTTGTATCTCTTCCATCAGAAAGGGCGTGGCAGGATCATAACTATAGTTTTTCAGTGTGAGATGCTTGAACTAGTTTCTGTATTTAGTAGAATCCATTTCAACATATGATGAAAATTGAGCATCTAGTTTTTAACTTCGAACTCGCACCTTATGTAAATCGTAGGAGTATTCAAAGTGGGGAAACGTCTCATTAGAAAAGCTAATAGTCTCTAAATTATGAACAAGTTTTAACGTCGATCCTCTTTCCCCAAACGATTCCCATCCTCTGACAAGAAGCATCTTGGCAGCGAGGAGAGATTAATCGCACTGGATTTTATCGTAAATGCGTGGAAATTTGGTCGTCTCCATTCGATTCGCCTAGATTACGAATACATTTTCTCGGTATATCCTGGCCGGAGGCAGCGATGCTCACGATCATTGAGCAGATCCACCGCAGTGACTAATTAGCTCGGTAATTGTCTAACCCTTTGGCCAAAATGGTTCTCACCCGTTTCTGCTACCATCCCCGCGGGGTATGTAGCGTTATTTACCTCTCCTTTGGATGTCGCAGCCCCCTCTCCCCGCACTTTTTGGAACTACGCCGTCGTCATGGGAACGAGAAGCCGCTGCACCCAACGATTAGCTTGTGTGGCGGGTTGTGGGGAGGAGAGAGGATTAGAAGGGATAAAAGAGGAAGGGATAGATGGAGGAATGAAAGAGGAAGATGAGGGAGGGATAGGGTGGAGCGCTTTACTTCGAGCAAATTTGAGAAATTACAGGGGTAGGAAATTTCCTGTTTCACTCCCAGGAGGACGTGGGTATGAAACCCTAAGAGAAGCGTAACATGTATATTCGTGTTTCAATCTACTTTTTAGGGTACACACTCCAACGATCTATTCTATTCATAATATTTCGTTTCAACTTCCAATTTTCGCATATGTATTTCGCTTCAGACGTTCATACTCGTTTTAAACGTTCCATATTATAATTAAAACTATTTGCTTGAAAAAGTGACGATCTTATCTAAGAGTTATAGATTTAAGTAGGATGGTAGAGATCTTAATATAGTGGTATTCCATTCAAAAAATAATAAGCATTATGATAGTATTTATTTATACTTAACGCTACGGTCTGAAACCTTGGTCGCGTATGCTTTAATTTTTTCTGTGATTCTGTATAATTAAATTGTGTCATAACTATTTATTATTTTTTATTGTAGATTATATTCTTACTTACATTTTTCACCATCCATTATAATTTAGAATTTATTCATTATAATAAATCAGAGTTTGATTTGTATAAATTATCAAAAATGATATATTAACTTCTCGGAAAAAAATACTTTAACATTATTTTTTTTAAATTGGTGAAATAAAGGCAAAGCAGTTAAAAAGCTCCTGATAAAAAAAGTAAAAGTGGAGTACCTATTTGTGAACAAATCTCGCAAAAGCAATAAAGATTTGATTTATAAATCGTAATTTTGGTATGTGCGAGGGCAAAGGGAATATCTTTCTATGTAGCTTCTACATAGGTTTCATACAAGATGCAGAATTACTGTACTCATGTGAACCTGTGTATCTAACTTACACCTGAGATCTCGAGATGCAACTTAATGCGGTAATTTTAGCCCTGAAAAGCAGCAAGCTCCTTGACAGGTTGGAAAATGTCTTATGAAATGAAAGCTACGTTAAGGTGGCTGAATGAACTCAGTTTTTGAAGGTTTACAAAAACTTTAACCGGCATAATGTCCCACACCTGCTATTTCAATCGATCCGACTATAAACCAGCGAAACACAGGAACAAACCTTATGAAAAACTCACTCATTTTTCCAAGGATTCATGGTGGTAATATGCAAAATGAGTTGAACGTTTGGTGTGTACCTTTTCTGTCTAACGCCTATACACGGCTTTTAGAGTTAATGGTCGGGTTTTTGCTTTTCGGCTCTCGCGGAAATGTTTTTTGGAACATTAAACGTCTTGGCTACTTTGGAGATTTATTTTATACAAGACATGACTGCATCGGGCCCCCGGATAGCCATGTGGGTAGCGTGTTCTGCTTTAGTGAAATCGGTCCCGGGTTCGTTTCCTGATGGGAACCCACTTCGAAATCGAAGCACTTTTAATAATACTACTACCGCTAAATTTCGGAACCGATTATCCATAGAGATTTTATCTTGTAACATTTTACTGCATTGAAGATGTACCTCATATGATCTTACGTAAATAAAATATTAAATGTAAATTCTTGCTCAAATAAAATTTCACAGATTTTCTACCGGTCATGCGCGACGATATTGTAGCTAATAATTACTTTAAGAATTATATGGCTCAAATTTAGTACATTTTCCCCGTTTATATCCCGAAATTTTTGTCCTCGTAGAATTTAATATCCAGGATTCACACCCTAAATCTCCGTACGCTTAAATATTGATACCCCTAAGCCACCTGAGTATTTAAGTCACGAATGACTGAAAAAGCAACGAATCTGTTGTGCACACAATAAAAACAAGAGAGTCCATTCTTCAACAGGGAAATTAATACGCTTGAAATGAGTCAAACCATCGTGGAAAATGAGAGAGGACATGAACGAAGGTAATTTCAGCGCAAAGAGAGAACCTGATACCTAGGGGTCCAACCTTTAAAGAAGAAAACGGTGGGAACAGAGAGGATAGGTAAACAAAAGGAAATAGCAACGGAAAGGTTGAGGGAACAAAGGATGAAGAATGGAGAGCAAGGGATATACGCGTCCTTTGATAGGAGAAATGGGGATAAGAGCAGCTCGGTGGCGTTTTTGATATGGAAAACAAAATGGCGGTTACCCATTCCTACTTGTACACGCAAGGGCTTTCTAGAATTAAAAAAAACTGCGGTGATAAAGAGATTTTTGAAGAAGGGAAAACTCAGGATCTCCCCGAATAGTAAGGTTATTGTTGTTAATATCGCGGGTAATCCATCGTAAATGTGATTTATTGTCGAATTTTACGCTAGGAGAGGAACCACGAAAGATCTCGCGAGTTTGGCCTTTTGATGTTAATGATAATATGCAGAGAGATTAAGAGCTTTAAGCGAAAATTTTCATTCTCAGGTGTGTAACTAAGCGGGGAGGCAATTTTTAATTTTTGTCTTTTAATGTTTGTAGAAGTGAGAATGGCTCGTTTGCATTTATGTTAAATTAATTGGTTTTCTCTCAGTATTTCTCTTAGTGCTGTTGTGGTTTTCCTCCAGCTAATAATCCCATAATTAGTGTTGCCAAACTCTCAGAAATAGGAGGGATACTATCGAAAATATAAAGAAATCAACAAAATTTCTTCGTAGTTTTCCATGATTTTAATTTTCGAAACGACCCGTTTCGAAATTACGGTTATTTCCTGGTACAGAGTATACGGAAATGGAAGATTTCATACTTTTTTAGAGAGTTTTGATGAGAGAAAGGAGGGTTGAGGGGTAAAGGTGGGTTAAAACATTGGTGAGTTTTTGCAGTTTTGAAAAATTAAATATGTGGAAAAATACGAAGAACTTTCGATGTTTTATTTTTTTTAGATGGAGTTCCACAATATTAGGCCGGAACACCTTGAGTTTAAAATATTTAAATTATTTATGTAAGTTTATAAGTAAGCGTTTATATACTCACTCACAAACTCTATTCTTGTCCCATTTGATCCATCTTAAGTATACATGCTTTACTTTTGGTAATTAGTTTCGTTTGATAAACTAAATTGAGTGGCATTAAGCTAATAAACAATTCAAAACGAACTTCAACCACGCCTAACTTCAAGAAATAAATTAAGACATAGGAAAGTCACCTTAACCAAAAGGAAAGAAAAATAAGAATCATCAGACTTGACTATGTGTTCGATATTGGTCGATATTGGTTTTCCTTATTGCCTTTGCTCTCTTTGATCAATCTACTGTCCTAAGCGTTCCCTATCTAGTTCTTGAACGGTCTCAATTCCATAATCATTTGTGGTGTTTCAAAGGGAATTACGTTACGAATATTAAATCCCTGTATTTGTAGGGAATGAATGAAAAATCACCCCGATTATAACTTAGGATATCACTTCAGATTTCAGACTTTGAAGAACGTATTAAATACCGGTTGAAACAATTTGCTGTAGCATATATCTCTTTAGAAATTTTATATCATAACTCAAAAGGCATTCTTTCCATGTAGTTTAATTCGCTACATTATAGAATAAACATTTACGAAGTAATTATAGGTGATATCATTCGAACGGCATTCTATGCCATAACTTTCGAAACAATTTGGTGTTATGGTAATTGTTTGTCAAAATCATCCTCACTGTTCGTTGTTCAGTTTGATTTGTGACGATGCCATCATGAATGATTCATGAACCACCATGCTGCCTCGTTCCAAACTTACGGAATCGAAACTCTCGTTCACTCATGAAATATCTGACCTATCTGTATGCACGTACATTTTAACTGCAAAACTGTCCAAGTCAGTGATTTACCGTAAACAGATTCCAGAATCGACTAATGAGGAAGGCAGTTGTGCAATGTGGTTACAGAGCTATCCCGAATCGTTAGCGGCGATTTACGGCATAACGATCACGACTAGGGAGTATTTTTTATCCTAGGTTACCAATTCATTTTCTATAGCCTACGTCTCATAGCCAACAAGTTGCGAAAAATATGACCAGCTGTTAGTAAGGCATTATATTACACCACGTTGTCCTACACCCCTCCAAAACCACTTTGTCCTCTGTTACACTGGTGTATAATTAGCTTCTAAGAGAAACTTCTAAGAAACTCATGCTACAGCAGTAAAACAAATTGAGATGAATATCTTAGGAAGATAGCAGGTGCAACTTCACCAATAGCAGACTTTAGTCTTTACAGAAACGTGGTGTAATATAATGCCTTGCTAACAGCTGGTCATATTCTTCGCAACTTGTTGGCTATGAGGGGTGTAGGACAACTGGCCGCCGCCGACTCGCCGCCAGGACAACTGGCCGCCGGGCCAACTGGACGCGGGGACAACTGGCCGCGGGAACGGGAAATATATTTATTTAAAAACACGATATTTTATGTAACCCAACCCAGCGGCCAGCTGTCCCCGAGGCCAGTTGGCCCGGCGGCCAGTTGTCCCATTCCGGCGCTAACCTTTTGATTAAACGGAGCGAGGCTATTCCTCGTGGTGATTCAATTGGCAACAGAGCGAATAAACTCCAATTTGTATGTTGACTTCCTGTATGAAGACCATGGCGGTGTTTGGTGCTGCTATATGCAGCCACTCACTTTGTCAGCAAATCTTTTCAAGAAACGGAGAGGCTATTCCTCGTAGAATGTAAATTGGTGAGAAAGTGGATGATCTGGGTTTGAGTCTTAGTCACACATGATTTTTACTCTTCTTTTAACTCTTCATGCCCTTTTGGTGCGTCTTCCACATCCTATTATATTTTTTTAACTCTCACCAGTTGTGTCCCTACCATTCCATCCAATATATTTCTTTGTTTCAATTCTATTTTCAAGAACTTTGAAGCTCTTCCCATTTCCTTTTCCGTTCAGTAGAATGTATAAATTAATCACATGAACGAAATCTCTTTTCTCCATGAAAATTAAAGAAAAAATTAAGAATAAAGCTTGTAAGACAGTCTGATGAATAAGCATGAAATAAAAAAGATTTAATTGGATCTTTAGGAAGGGTACGGATTAGGTTACGAGTCAGAGGAGTGCCAAATTTGATGGGAATAGGCTTGCGAGCCTACCTGATTCCAAACCATATGGTGAAATGGCAGATATTAACTTTATAGTTATAAATGAAAGGCTTGGCATGTTTTACTGATGAATAACCATTATTCGTGGACAATTTTTTCATTTATTTATTTTGGATTACAATGTTTTAAGTGAAGAATACACTGCAAGTATACAGCTGTCTTAACTGTACCAACCTTCAAATAATGGTGTTAATTTCAGCATATAACATTTGCAAGAACTCTCCCATATACTTGTATTTCTTTGTTTACACCTCACCCTGATTAGATTAACAAGGCAAATGAATCCTTAAGCTATCCTTTCACAATATTATTTTATTCTTTTTGATGGAGATTGCCAGGAAAAAGTCCGATTGACAAAATTACATTTCTCGCGATAAATAAATCTCTTCGGAAAGAGGGATAATTATCTTCGAAAATTTTTTGCGTAAACTTAACCGATTCGAGTTTTTATTTCGAAGAACTAAAGTTTCGCTTAAGAGGAAGGTTTCATCTTCGGTGAAAGTTCTTAACGACGGGAGTCCTCCAAAATAAATAAATACAGATAATTTAGACGAATAAATTAAGAATCAATAAAAAGGAATAGAAGCCGTAGGATTAAAAAAAAGTCACGCTTATGTAAGTCCTTCTATGAACGGTGAAAAGTAATTGGTGAAGACTGACAAGCGTTAGTCCCGATTAAATTATTTGACTTTCCGTAACAATAGTTTTTTTACAAATATATACAATCGAAATATCAGTATATATGCTGTATAAACTAAGTAATATTGAATTGATTTCCCCAGAATCAGAATTACTAATTATTTCGTTTTGTAATAGCTACGTAGAGAGTGACCAGATTTTTGTTTTGACTTGTGAGCCTCGTTGGCGAAGGTTAAATTTTGTCCTCGCTTTCTTAATATGAATCCCTACCATGTCCTCACATTGGAGAGATTTGGTTGTTTCGAAAATGGCTTATTCGAAGAATTTATGGCCAATCTAATTATATACACTTTTCACATACTTCTAGGTGCAATTTTTCATAGCGATAACTCCATCTTCTAAGAAAAGTGACATAAAAGCATTAATCTTTGAATACTCATAAAAAATTGGAAGCATTTTCAAATGCCCTCGAAGAACTTGGTCGTATAAAATAAATTTTAGTAGTTTTGTCAGATTACAAGTTGTATGGTACTCGTGGAGACCGGAATGTGATAGTGTTCAAGGAGAAATGTTAATGGTACGGAAGTATTAGCTCGGCAGAGGACTAGAACTGAGTAGGAGATGGGTTTCGATTGACTTGCACTGCAGGGAATGAGTTACGAAGAGGTACTCTTTAAGTTGAGTAATTTCATGGCTTACGTTGTTAGCCGTGTTAGTCCTTCCTCCTGTTTAAGTAGCTTTTTGGGGAGTGTTATACAAGGAAAAGGGGGGATGTATATTTTCTTACGCAAGGACCCAAGCGGAAAGTGTAAAGAGAAGGTTTACTTGTTTCATAACCCGTTTGAGAAGGGGTTTAATCAATTCCGGTTCAAACAGATTAAAAAGACAAATAGAAGAAAATAATAAACTATAAAAGATAAAACACAAAATAAAATACATTCATTTTCTGGTGTACATTAAAAATTGAATAGATTGGTTGAGGTAGATAATTAACCTTCTTTGCAATTTTCCCGATAATTAGCCAAATCATAAAAGAGAAACATTCTTTTAAATTTAATTTATAGGAAATTTAGGAATACAACTTCTAATTTATGCTGCTTCAGGATAGCTAAGTGCCCGTTAAGATTTGCCTTCTGGGAAATAGTCCTTTTTTAATTTCCAGAATAGTGAAAACAGGTCGGGAAGATACGTGAATTAATAGGTACATGTTCAACACGGTCTTCCCAAATCTATTCAGTTTGGGAATCGATGCAATTCCTGTGTTAAAATTGCAGTTAATGCCATCTGGTTAGGCCATGTACCACTAAGAAATTCCAAGTGATGGGAAAGAAGAAAAATTGCTGCGCTCCCTACAGTAACGATTTACTTGTTCCTTGGTCTATAATGGGAGCGTAGATAACATTTTTCTCTTATTTTTGTACTACTTTTTGTATTAATAAAATATTATGATAAATACATGATTATAATATAGAAGAATTGCCTTTTATTACAATCTTCTTCTGCAACTTGAATGACAAAATAAATATATATTAATCAATTATGTTAAATTTTCATTCATACAAATTCTAGTATCAATCTGTAAATTCTTAGCATATACATGCAAAATGAATGTATAGATATTATAGAGTATATAGAGATATTGTTAAGAGTTTACAGCTCATTTAGTGCGTAACAAAACGTACAAATCATTCTCCTTATCACATGCCGCAAGTAGTTAGTAAAGCGATTATGCAAATTGAAATATAACAACAGAACATAAGGCATGATACATGGCATACCGTATTATTATTATTACTTGTATATAGGTTACAGATGAACAAATCCAGTGATAAAATCATCATTGCAATAATATTTATATAAGTACGTCATTATAATATGCAATAAGGGTAAACTATATACAACATTCATGAGCAGAAAAGCTATTAAAGAAAATATAACGTTTTGTCGCAAAAATACATTTTTAAAATACAAGCATCCCTTAGCTAAAACATTTCAATGTTGTAATACAGATAAATCTAATATATTCCACACACATTTTTATTATTTAATACATTTTCCTGGGAAAACTAAAATATTTTCTGTTCTATTAAAATCTGTTGCCAAATGATCTTCACTTTATATATTGAGGGGCCAATATTTTATTTGCCCGGCAAGGAGCAATGACGGACTTGTTGAACAAATGAACGAAGATTCAAGGTGTTTTGCTCTTGCAAACATTGGGGAGGAATATGAGATATCGAATCCTCTTAGTGGGAAAATAATGGATAGAAAGCGCTTAAAATACCTCCCGACGTAACCACAGTCTGCCTTGTTAACTCAGAGCGTTTCGCAAAATAGAGTTCGTTCGCCTTTCAAAGAGGCTTATCATAGAGAAGAACACGGAGCAATATAGCGTAGCACGAGAATTAAAAATGGACAGGACTGGGAGGCAAAAATCCAGTTACTCATTAGTTGGAGCTTAGAGCCGCGATGCGAGGCATGCATACATCCGAGGCAAAGTTTGTGCCCATACGTCCGTTTCTGTCCCTTGGGACGGGTATAAATCCCCGAAAACCTGTTCTTGCGTATACACACGACTCTCAGAGGAGTAATTAACAAACTGGATTGAATGCTACACGGATTCCTCTCCTAGTCTACTATTTCAATATGGATTCCCAATAAGGATTCTTCCCATTCTCTCGTATTTCCTAAGTGAAACTAATATTAGAGATTGACTTCTTTAATCATTACCATACTTGATTTAAAATATGATTGAGTAATATTTGAATTGACTAATACTAGAATTAAGCGATGGTGTAGATGATTTGGTAGGGCATATGCGATTACTTTGGTAAAAATATAAGCTGTAATAAATTAACAGTCAGTCAATCAGTATAGAAAAATCTTGTTATAATTCATATGACTCCCTAGAGTAGTAACTAACTACAAAAACACCATGATAACAGAAATTTTAAATTTAACTTTCATTACTTACTCGTATTATATTTGTGAAAATTTCACATTGACAGGCTTTATAGGTTGACTATGCACGGATTTATGTATACATACCGTGTAGTTTAATACCCAATGCCTCTTGTTATTTTATTTATTCGCAGTGATTTTATGTAATGATAATATTTTTAGTTAGTTTGTTGCTGTTTTTTCGTAGAAATGCAGGAGACATTAATACTTTGAATTCAAAGTATTGGTGAATTATTCTTTTGAATTGAGATCGTCTTTGATTTGTGTAGCTACAGTTTAATTTCTTCGAAAGATTTTTAAGAGGAATTGCTGTTTTGGCACGTAACCACATGTTATTTAGAGCAGAATTAAATCTCACTTTAACGACTACCGTTTTACGAAGTCTTATTAATAGCGAAATAATTCTCAAAGCGGAGAATACTTTTATATATCTCAATCCGCCAATTTCAAGCGAACCGCTGCAGAAAAAGAATAGAATCGACTTTATTTAGAACAAGATTGAGTCAACAAAATCTTCCCTCTTCCCTAGCCCTTTTTCAATTTGTAAGATGGCAAGGATAGAAAGAAAATAAAGCAATTAAAAAGAGAAAAGAGGGGAGAAGGAACTAAGAGGATTTTTAAAACGTAAGTTAATTACGCAAGAAAAGTTTTTAACTTGAGGGAAATGAATTCGTGAAACCTAAAAATAATTCTTTAAGAACAATTAATTAAATAAACGAAAAAGCGTATAACGGTGTAGGAAAGTTCGTCGCCACAACAAGAATAAGATGAGCTATTCCGCGAAGTTCGATTCACATTTTGGAAGGCGGCTGCTCGAGAGAGAATCGTTCAGGCGCAGGGAGGAAAAATAGGGAACGAAGAAACAGTAGTGTGCATAGGATGGAGAGGACGTGAGTTTGCCCGAGGGAGTTCAGGGAATGAAGGTAACCAAGGAGGAAGTTGGAGCAGAAAATCAGAAAGGTAAGGGTGGCTATTCTCCAGTTCTGGACGCCGCCTAAAGACTACGGCGGTTGGGAAGTTTGCCATCCTCTCCACTGCTGCACTAACTGCCCCAATATATGCTCTTCGCGCATCACTTATTAACGCAAGAGACGACAATGAATTTAGCACTCGCCACGCTCGGGAAGTGCCTTCTCAGAAATTGAGAGTTCCCCTTTATCTACCGCCCTTAATTAAAACCACCCCCGTTCACGCGTGTTTGGTTTCTTGAGTATGGACTCCCGGAACCCACATCAACGTACATTGAGAGATCTGCTTCTGTCAGAGAATTTCGTGGTTTCCAACTTCCGAGCGTAAGATACGTTAGGGAGTCAAGGCAGGCCCTAAAATGGACTTAAAGAAAACCTATTTTTTGGATCAGAAAGGTTTCATATTGAGCCTTCCTGTAGTCAGTTGTGTAATTAAGCCTTTACGTTTCGACGAGTGGCTAAGGGTGGAAAAAGAAGGTGAGATAATTCAATTAATGATTAATGTTTTTATTAAACTGAAATTCGGTCTATTTATTGACTATTGATAAAAGTAATACATAATTTACTTTATGAGATGTATGCTCTTAGGTCAAGTTTTAAGTTAAAAAAACGTGTATTTTCTGAATTGTTTTTAGTTATACTATGCTTTCCACTCACACGCCAAAATGACATGCTTTGTTAACGATCGAATATGACGTACATTAGCCTTCGTATTATTGACGTATTTCTAACATCATAATAAGATTATCCATTAATTTTACCTTTTTCTCCCAACTTCAAAGATGACAGTCCCACGTTCAAGCCGGGACTGTCATCTTTGTCAAAGTTGCTGCTTGCACGCAAAGTCCCCAAAACGGCTTGTTAAAATGTTCTGGCCGGGTAGCCTAGATGGTTAAGGCAGCCTCCCGGGTTCGATTCCCGGCCCTGTCAGACTTTTTTCAAGTCCGTTTTTCCTTGGAAATATTCCTGGGTGCACGCCTTTATGTGCAAAGTCACCTCAACCCTTTTCTTAAAAGAAGATTTTGTTGTAGATGGTAATACATAGTAATTGTGATAGTCAGAGTCCATATCTATGTCTTGATATTTCGAAGAATAATATTATCCATGACGTCTTAAACTATTGACTGCAAAGTTTTCTCCTATCACCGTTTAGATTTGTTGCTATAGTTCAATGCCTCCGTTGCAAACCAAAATGAGCAACTTCGGTTTTCTATATCTTCCCCGGGAAGATCGTCTAAAAATCGGTAATTCCAGAAACGACCTTCGTAAAGCAGCCCTCATTCTGGTTTCAGTAGCAAGATGTTCCAATTCTTCCGGCAATTTAACCGCTGTCCCCAGCAAACGTCCATCCAACTTCCATCAATCCTTCCCAATGTAGCCGACGGACGGGGAATGAGAAATCTTTTCAGTTTATACGAGGATCAACCGACATTATCCCTTATCTCTTCCTATCCCATTTTACGCAACGCAATTCCAAAAATTAACTCCTTTTTCGGCCTTTTTTATTCACTATCCTGGGATAAAGTTCAGATTCCGTCCGATGGAATTTCTCTCGCTCGGGTTTGGAATCGTGTTTTTTTACTCCCGTATTGGTCCGCATGGCGCCCATCAATCTCGCAATCGTCAGAATGGAAAGGAAAAGAAAGCAAATCCTCCGGAATGGCAACCGGACTTTTTTCGTGACACTCATCTTTTTTGCTGTCCGTCTGTTTCCATTCTTCCCCCGAATTCCGCGTTTAGGCCCCGAACCCTTTTGCGCCCGAATATTTTTGCGGATTAAAACGCCGTTTTGATTCTTTTATTTCGCGGGTTTTGTCGGGCGCGTTGCTTCATAGCTTGGCGATGAAAAAAATGACGGATGAGAGGGGAGAAATGTCTAGGACCGACGTTCGATTTGTATCACCTGAGGTGATGCCGTTAGGATTTTTGCAGCATAGACGTCAGCCTAGAACAACTATGATTTCCGAGATTGAAAAGGTTATGGTTCGTTATGAATTCCGGATATGAATAAAAAAGGGAATGAAATTTCACGGAAGTTATTGGCCTTGAGACGAATTTATCGACGAAAGTTTAGTCGAATCTTTCGTGGGTGGGATGGATTGGGGGAGAGTAGTTAAAGGAGAGAAAATTTGTATTCAACTTTTTCTTCTCCGGAATTGTGAACGAGACAAATTTACTGCCGCACACGAGAGCAGCTAACGTTTTTAGTTTTTTTTTGCGACAAAAGCGAAAAGATTATTTTGTATTGATAGCAAGTCTTCATATAGTGTCATAGTATTTCAAATTTATTCCAAAGGCTGGTTGGCTCATTATTCCCTTCTCAATCATAAAAAGCTATTTCGCGGCGATGAGATACAAGAAAAGATGAGGAGTAAGGAATTTCTTTCCCAACTGAGCCAGAATGCTTACCATGTAATAGTAACACTACAATAATATAATGTATTTCCTTCATATGCATAAGTAAGAAATATGACTACTGCCTATACTGCCTAATGGAAGTTATTTGGGGGTTTCCCTCCCTTTTGGCTCAGAGGTAAGGCATATGGCAAGAGTTCTTCTTAACTAAAATCATGATTATTTTCAAATTTCATACAGTTTTAATAATATACGTTATGTAACGATGAACTATATGTGTAATGTATTTTATTTTCGAAATTTTACCCACTACCACCAGGTCGTGTATCGTCAAACTTGTAACTACTTTGACTTTGACGTTACTTGTAGCGTCAAATTCATGGTAATAATAATAATAAGACGGGCCTTTCTGATGTTTCCAGTACCGGTTCAAACGTGGGTTTGGAACACTGACAAAGGCAACTTTTGGAGAGTTTTTAAGCTACTATTTCATTAATAGCCGTGTTCTCATTTATTTTCTGACAGAACTTGTCTCGCAGAAGATCGTTATACATGCGCTGGAAATAAATTATGGTTTAGAAAATAATAATTATTAAGGACTTCATTCAGGGCGAGATTGAAAATATAAAGTCTCTTCTTACATCTTTCCCATAGTCATGTTAGATACGAAAGAGATTTATCCGAACAGTACTCAGAAGAAGAATACTTCGTGGATTTAAAAAGCGCTAGCTAAGAGATAGGAAAAAATTTCCATCGCAGGGAAACACCCCCAAAAAGAGAGTGGGAAAAACCTGCGAAGCCTATGGAAAGAAAAGCAAATTTGGTGATGAAATGAGATTAAATGAAAGGTAGAAGACAAGAAAACAAACCAATAATATTAATATAATCTACATCTACATTAATGCCACCTTTCGGCGTGTGGCAGGGGGTGTAAACAACATTTGATCTAAACTACTTCTTCACTCGGTTATTGTCGCGTATCGTTCGCGAAAAGAATGAAGTCTTAAAACAATTCGTCCTAGCATATATTTCTCTTAATTTACGTTCATTATCGGATCGACCGAGGTAGCAGGGGGTTGCATGATACCGGTTGCATTTTCCGCAAATGTAGTCTCCCTGATTTTATTAAGCGATCGCAGCCTAGCCTCCAATCTCCTGTCTTTGAAGGATTCCCAACCTACGTCTGAGGGCAGTTTTGTAACACTTGCTTTTTCATCGTAGCATTTCCTAACAAAACGAATCGCCTTAAGATCATAAAAAAGAAAGAAACAAATAGTTATGAATTTACATTTGAGTAAGGATAGTGTTTGATTGAAGTGATACTGTTAAAGGCTTATGGTGGTATGTCAGATCCATCCAAGGCATTCCTCTAATATTTCACAATTATCAATCTCTCCTCGGCCACACCTAAAATGGCTTCTCCCTCAGTGCCATTTCTTGAGATCCACACCAAGAAAGTGAGGAACCTAGAGGCAGTCAATATAAAAACGATTTCTCCGCTTTATTACCTAAATGGCGACAATTCTGCGCCAAATTGAGAGAAACTTGGCCGATGAATGGACCCGAATTCCTTTAATCGAGCGAACTTTTCGGAAGGAGGAGTGATAACTATCTCGCTCGCCAAAGTTGTGACGTCCAATCCTTTAATCGAGTAAGATAAATGCGCTCCGGTGCACCGCACCTATAGGTATTTCCTAATTTAGTTGACAGAATTATTCCAATGGCGAACATTGTTGCCAAACTTACACTCCGTCAACACATTTGATTACCGCGCCAAATTTAAATTGGTTACCGCGAGTGCTAAGAATATGCGTATCTGAAATCTCCTAATTTTAGGTTTTTGAAAAGTAAAGCATGTATGCACAATGTTTGAAGTTCGGTTCCCTATACAAGACCCCTGAAAGCCGCATTTCGGTATGTAGCATGGGATGCAAGCACCTCGACTCCATTTTCCTAATCCATTGCTTTCGTGTGTCGTTCGTTGGAAAAATAAGTTCTTGAAATCTTTGGTTTTGGAATCTATTTCCCTGATCTTCCTCGCTGTATCAGATTAGCCTATATAACAGAGAAGTCGCATTATATTGGTCACATCTTTTGAGAACATAATTTCAGGGAACTTATAGTAAATTTATCTTTTGAATTAGTCTTCCAACTTCTAATGATTGCCATCGCTCGTTCTGTATCATCTGAGTAACACTTACTGTTTTATCGAACAGATTCTTTACAAATCGTATCGCCTTTCGCTGTACCTTGTCTAATTTCTGAGTACGAACATTTCGTCTGGGTCCCACGCACTACATGATTGCTCAAGGTGAGGCCCAACTAACGCTACGAACATCGCAACGTAGCATTGTAACGTATTCTTCACTCCGACCGACTATTTTCTTAACGAAGCCGAGTTTCTTAAGTGCTTTTCCACACATACTACGAATATGGGTACTCCATGATAAATTATTCTTGAGAGTTACTCCAAGATTAAGTTATGGTCAAAGTCCACAATACCCTGGATTAAAAAATAAGTATATAGAGAATAATAATCAAGTATTGGTAGGTAGTAGGCTTTTTAGTTTTCCGTAAAACAACTTTTAAAAAGAAAATAGCAAAGAAAAGTGAGGAAAGTTATGATGCATTAGACACCCTATCAGCCGCGTTGAGATTCAGCTGGGTCCACATACCGCAAGAGTACCTTTCTCTCATTAAATATTCCTTTTACGGAGGTTTACCGCATATATTCGTAGTTTCTTCGTAAACACGGCATGCTCATTCCATCAATTATTCTGCATTTGAAATCATCTGATTTCCCGGATCCTGTGGCTGGTTGACATAATTCAAACACTTTTCTGGATTTTTCTAAATATGCTTTGTCAACTGAGTAGCCCGAGATGCGGCTGAAGTCCATCGTAAATTGGGGGGACTCTCGGATAGCCTAGTGTGAAGCGCGTTCACTTACGGTGAAAGTGGTCCCGGTTTAGATTCGGGCATATATGCATTAAATGAACTTAGATACCGAAGAACTTTTAATTTACTTCTACTATGTGTAGAAATGTTGAAGATTTTTTTCAGAAATTTTTATTTTGAAAGCTATTAAACCAAGCATTTATACCATAATACGGTTGAAGTTAGTTGATTTTGATTAAGTATGCTAAAATTTCATCCCTGAAAGACCAAATCACTTTTTGATACAAGAAACTTGCGTTTATTCACTTACTTGCTCTCATAATTTTAATCGCGTGAATTGGCTCATTAGGAATCAAAGGTGACGAAGAGTTTCAAAGTTAGACCACAGGCAACTTAATGACCAACAATTCTCTCCCTGAACGCAGTAGGAAAATTTTAGAACAGCTATAACTGTTAAATTCTTACAATTTGCATAAAGTAGGCACACTTTCAAAATAAAAAGTCTATTGTCGATTGGGATTTTTTCATATAAACGCATTACTATGTCTTATAAATCATATAATGGTAATGTGTTTTCTTTATTTATTGCTAAATAGAATTCGTCGCCCGAATAAATGCTTACTGAAATATGACTATGAGTTACACAGGGAATAGTTTGAAACTTTGAGACAGTTTGAAACTCTCTCGTATGATTGATATCACTTACATGTAGACTGTTGAATAATATGATGATTATTGGTAATGAATCCGACTTTATGTTTGGTCGTTTTTTTATCTCTGGATACTCATACAGCCGCGTACCACAGTAAATTGGGGTTTCAACAGAATCGAACCTAGAACCGCTTCCACCAAAAGCAAAACGTCTATTTCAGGTATTCACACTGGGAACGGACAAAGTTCATGCATGATTCGGAACTACTGCGCTAGCATAGCCTTCCAATGCGTGACTTCGCTATTTGTCTAATTAACGGTAATGGCGATGCCGTCATTAAACGGATGGAAGTGACCCATCCTCGGGATATTGTCGGAGAAAAATCATTGCACACGTTGATACCTCCTTTACTGTGATGTAAAACAATACTTTCTCTTAAAGCTTGTTTCAAATGCACAAATATAAGACACTGGATGAAGCTTAAAATAACAAAATAAATAAACAAAAATATAGGTTCCCTTCCTTAGTTCTCTTCGTCTTTTGGCGTCATATAAGGAAACATTTCTTTTGATATCGTCTCTATATTTTTTCATGCTATTATAAAGGCTGCTGACGTATGAGCGATGTCATTCATCTTGGTCTCTCCTCAGTGAATTCTAAGAAAAGTGTTATTCATAGAGCGATTTAGCTTATATTGCACTAACTTCCTCTCACTATATTATACATATGATTGATCTGATAGCCAGAATTGAGATGGGAATTTCTATCTTCCGTTAAATCCTTATCTATGATAAAATGCTCAAATTAGGTACAGTTTTTAAACAAGAATATAATCTATTATATGTACAGATTTTTAACGGGTTATGCGGCAATATTAAATAAAATAAGGAAAAATAATGGTCTTGTTTGTTTAGTAAAAAACTGATATTATATGTGTTTCTTATGGCTCTTGTAAAGCACCCCACTCCTCAACGTGCTCAGTAAGCCTCATTTCCTCCCCTGAGCTGATGGCAACGAAAGGTGGAGAGATGAAAGATATACCCAGCCAACGGGTTGATTACTATACAGACAGGCCGTGGTTCTCTTTGGTTTATTAACGCAAAATGTAAACATCATCTTGCGAGAGCGCTACATCTAACTTTAAACGCGATGGTATATTGACATGTCAAAACATGAGTCATTGAGTGCGCATAGCGGATCAACTGTTAGATTAAAAATATTATACAATCTTCCTGTACATTTTAGAATAAATTGAGTTGTGCTTATAAACGCAGTATAAACATCATGGAAGGGTGCTCTTTCTAAATTTAAATGCTACGGCATACTGTCCAGTCTATACTTAAAGCTACCGAGAGCAGATATAATAATAATATTTTTATTTCACCTTCATTTATAATACATTCTTAAATAAATTAAAAAAGTGAAATTTGGGGCATCCCAGAAGATAATTCTTTTATAGGGATTGCCATCGATTTAAATAGAAATTGACATGTTTTTCGGCATGCATGTATAACAAAACTATTTTTTTAATGTAAAACGCTTTGAGGTTATAATACAAACAAAGTATAGTGAGATATAAATAACAAAATGAAAAAGCACTAGAGAAAAACAGAAAAAAGTAAAAACAATATACATAATTACTTTTTTATATAATTCTATATCCTTTTGCAAAAAGAGCCAATTCTTTAATTTAGCAAAACAAATTCTTTCACTGGGTGTGGTGGATACATTTTTTGGTAGTGAGGAGAACAACTTGGGAGATAAATAATAATGAAATTGCTTATATAACTGTACATTTGGTTATATAGGTACATATTGGAATACTGCTAGAATAATAAAGTCATAAAGCGAAACAGTTTATTGAAATAAAAATACTTGTGACTATAATATGCATACACTATTGTTACAAGTGTTTGTTTCAATAGATTGTTTTGTATGATAGAATTCCACCAAATATCATTTAAGCAGTTCGAAGTTTTTCCATAAATTGTAAATTGACACGCGTTTCATCTACGCTAAACACGGGGACAGCCGCGCTTCCGTCACGTAGGATTCTTTTCCTCCTTCATAGCTTCACTATTTCCGCATTGCGGTCTCTTTTTTCATATTCTCTATCTTTTGACTCTCGCGTGCGGGACGAACTCCGCTTTTCCCTCACACAGTCGTCGCCGCCGAGTCAATTTAAGTGTATCCGCTAAACCCTTTTTTTCTCCCTCCCGTTTCCTAGTTCCATTTTTACATCCCGGAGCTTATTTTTATTCACCTCGACTCCTCTCGAATTCGCCGCGTAAAAGACTTTCGCGGCTGGGAGAAATTTACCGCGACTCCGATTAAAAAAAAGGAATTTTTCTCCGCGATGAATGTCTGGTGCGCGCGACTTGTCGGTTAGGTGACAGAGATCATGGGCTTCACTCGGTCGTTAAAAAGGATACCGATGTGCCTTTTTCGAGATGGGGAGGTCAGCGAATGCAGCGTCTTCAAAGTGCGAGTTAATGTGAATAGCTCCGTTAAAAGCTGCGAACGAACGGCATATATTGATTGTTAAGCGGCTGAGTTATCTCTCGTGCAACGTTCCCTCGTTTGAAACTGTTTGAATTCGGTTCTTCAAAGAGTCATCGTTAAAGTGGTACTTTCTTCTTTATCTTTTTCCCCTAAAAATATCGAGATAAATAGAAATGAAACCAAATATTTTATAATTGTATAAAAATGAATACCTCAAGTGACTTTTTAAACTTAAATTGTACAATAGTAGCCTTTTCGAGAAAAATAATTGATAGTAATATACAATTTCACAATCAATGACAATGCTATGTAGCTTATATTCGACGTTATTGGATATTCGTATGATTTCCACTGATAAACCCATTAGAGGTACTTTAATTTCTTCGATAAAATAAGTATGTAATCGACAACTACAGACATATCCCTAAAAAATATAAAGGTTCCCAAAATTATTAGCAAATTGTTTTGCAATCATATAAATTTATTATATTGTTATTTTAATCAATTATTTTTTATTATTAATTAATTTCATATTCACAGATCTAAACCTATTAACTCAATGATCGCTCAAGTCCTTTGAAAATTAAATGAAACGAAAAGAGCTTTTTTGAGAGACATAATTGATAATAATGTACAGTTTCACAACCAAAGACAATGCCATGTAACTTACGTCCGCCGTTATTGTGTATGCATATGATTTTACAGAGACAAAACCCATTAGATTCATTCTAATATCTTCCACATAATGTATAAGAAATCGACTGTCACAATAATCCAGCCACAATTACGATATATTACACTTTTTATTTGGAGTTTTACTACTGCCAGTTGGTTTCTTTAAACCTTATTATATACGGAATCATTAATAGATTTAATGATATTATAAATGTAGAATGATAATTTGACTTCCATTATGGCTCTTTCATGATTGTTTATTAAATATTAAAATATATTATTAAATACCCAGTAGTAATATGTTAATGTTATCAATGTGTATTTGTATGCGTAATTTACTGGTTATGGAAAATGGATTCTCTTCTTTCTGTAATTCTTTGAGTTTAATCGATGGCACGTGGGGCAAAGCTCTCTTTTCGGAATTGTTAATCTGTAGAGCTCAGTCAGATGTCATTTTCCACTGCTCGGTAGCTACATGCGTAATCTACAGTTCGTGTATCCAAGATAAGTTTTGAGGTTACTTGGGTACTGAAGACGTGAGATTACAAAGTTAGTATTCGGCAGAGGGCTCAGAGGCAGAGGCTCTCCACCCAATGCTGAATTTCTACGTCATCCTACACAAGTTACACTAGTTAGTGTACTTGTCTGCTTTTTACTCTTTTGCCTCTCTGCTATTTGTGACGTGCCTTCCATCCCCTTGGTTCATTTGCTTAATCTTTATTCCTTCGCATTCCATCCGATCCATTTCACCAAAACTCCGACGGCGTAACCTAGTTAACTTTTTACGCGCAGTTTCAGGATTATATTCTTACTGCTTAACTTCACAAAACTAGGAACCTTGTGCTTGCATTAGTTTCCCATTCCTTACTCATTTTTCTTTAGTCTGAGTTTGAGACCACCTTCGAATATTTACAATAACATCCATTATTCAATACGCGATACAACACGTGTGGTTTTCTCCTTATAAGGTAAATCTTTAGTCTTTACTCAGATTAGGTCGTAGCCTTCCTGTGTGTAATATATTCAACTAATTGGAACTCTTTAAGATAAAACTAATTTAATTATGTTTTCATTAATAATATTGAAATACTTGAAAAATTTCTCCCTTACATGTTTACAAATATGATTGCTAATAGTTTATTACGATATTTTTCGTAGTATAAAAACTATTCGGCAAAAAAATCAAACTTGTTTTATGGGATTTAATCTCCTGAGGATATGAATTTTGGGACGTAAAAAGGCTGGGAACAGCAATGTTAGATGATGCCTTCAATGGTGATTGCATTATGAGTTTCAAATAGTATTTTATTGAATCAGTTTTCCTTAGATAAAGGATTTAATCAGTACTACAGAATTATTGCAAACATTTTTTCATTGGACAAAGAGTCATTGTTGTTTTTACTTTATTTCCTAAGCAATTTAGTCTTGCTTTACAAAGAATTGAGATTGTTTTATTTTTAATAGTTATAATTCGAATCTCGGTTAATTTTTACATGATTTCATTGGACTATGTCAGTAAATTTCTTTTTTTTTTCTTATTTTGAGTTCCATAAATGTGTATGTTATATGCAATTTTGATACTGTTTTTATAATATTCTTTTTTTCCTCATATTGTACTTTATGGATGAAAATCCATGTACTTTTTCCTTATTTTCTTTTTTGTTTGTTTTATGTTATTTTGTATATTGCTATATTTTTTATGTGAACTGATTCTTATTTATGTATCGCATGTAAGTACTTATTGGAAGTGCATTTATTTATTTTTCAATGTTTTTCTTTTTATCATCTTTTAGCTACTACTATTGGTAGGTTTGCGCAGGTTTTTCACACCCCACTTCCTTGTGGGTGTTTTTCTACAGTGGATTCGTTTTCCTAAGGATCTCTTAGGTTTTTTTACATACACAATTCTTCTAATTGTTTGAACTTCTAATTTTATAATAAATGACGATGGTTTAGATGGAAGAAAAGACTTTTTAGTTTCAACCTCGTCCAAATAAAGACGATTTATTATTATTATTAAATTATGTTTACGATCTCTTATTTAGGTCCCAGATAGCCAAGAAGGGCGGTCCATCATGGTAATATCGGTCCCGGGTTCGATTCCCATGTACGAAATGATCTAAGCTATTGAAGCACTTTTAATAATACTGCTAGTACAACTACTGCTAGATCCCCTATTAAGTAATGCCTTCTGGATGAAGATGTACTGTAGAAGCGTTGTCGAGTTACATCTCAAGATAACTTACGTCGCACAGCGAACAAACACAGTACTCACACACGAAAATCCCTTCCGTTCCCTCAGGCAACTCTCCCGCCCTCATTTAAAAAATCTCCCGGGATTCCGTCTCTAAAAAGCCGCAGAAGTATTCCGAGCACGATCGCATTTTTATCCGACCGCGACCCTCTCGAGACCACCGATCAGTTTCGTGGTTAACCCCAAAATGGTGCTTTGATATCGTCGCGTACTTCCTTCCCTAGATAAATGCGTACGTCTACCTCGAGGGATTCCATCCCCTATCCAAACAACACCTTCCTGAGGACTTCTTTCGCCACCACTCCAGATCCCTATTATTCCGTCACACACTCAAGTTTATTTTCGACCTTATCTGCGACGGCATTCCTTGCCTCGCGTGCGACGCCATACGTTCGAGTCGACTTAACTTCCCTCAAGACGTCCCTAGACTCCTCTATCAAAGTGGAAATCTAATGATACACCGCGCAAGCCTTATGCTTCTCCAACGTGGAGCGGAGACCATTTCTCAAGGTTTATTTCCCCGCAGAAGATGGGTGTCTTATTTTCCTCCGTGCGGGGTCTTTGAAAAATCGCCCGCGCTCCGCCATCCAATCAATTCCGCTTGTCCGGGAAAAAACGGGACGTATGTGCAAATACTGAGAATTTCGATTGAATTCACTTGGCTATAGAATACAGGAATACCTCGCCATAAGAAAAAGTTTATAGAAGCCCGGGTGTGGAATGTTTAGTTAGCCAGGAGATTAACTTTAACTTTCAGATTAACCCTACGTACCAAAATGTATATATTTGAGTCTCAACTTTTATAAAGAATAAGGGACTTAGAATACGCAGTAATTTATTGCACGACCATATTTTCGTCCCTTTAGGTCATCATGAAGGGTCGAAACCACAGTCGTGCAATACATTACAGTGTGATAAAGTTATAAGTGCTTTCTTCTCATTCTTTATAATGGAGGGCTACCAAAAAGCCGAGCCGATTAGTAGATTCCCAACTTGTAGTTAAAGGATGATTGAGTTAGCTATCAGATTAAATTGGGTTCATATCTTAACTTTATAATTAGTTTCAATGTATAACGATCTAAACAATCAAAATGGTTGTGCACATTCGTCAGTAATAACTAAAATGAATGTAATATAGACCCTCCTTTTTCCATTATAGAAATACACAAATAACACAGATTTCGGTGCAACATTATTAAAAAACCTTTGTGCTAGTTTTACAATTTTTTGTTTATTGTTCTCCCGTTCGGACGAATAATGTCAACTGTTGTGTTGAGAAACCACTGAACTTCTTTCCCCAGATTCCCTGTTACCGTCTTCTCCCTTTTCGAAAATTTAAATTAGAAAACAAGAGAATTACCTCAAGGATATACCTTACTGGAAGCTTAATGTGCAACGACCCTAATTTTCTTCTGACTTAAATCAAGGGTAACCTCAGTACTAATAACATATTTTTACATATTTTCCGTAAAATTGACAAAATAAAACGCTTCATTCTAAATCACTATACCTACCTATTATCAATTCAATAATTTTGTTATCGAATCGAATCGAATTATTATTTAATGTAGCAATAATATATATTTTTTTAATTTTTATATTTGATTTTTACTCGTTGAACAAATTTTTTGCCTAATTGCTTTATTTTAAATATTGCAACCGATATTGATAGTTTCAAAATCATTGCGCTGTTTAAAGATTCAATTTGGCATAATGAAATAAAGATGGTTGAAGCCAAGAAAGGAGCAAAGTTATCTAATGGATATTACCAATAACTTCCATCAACCCAAAATGCCATTTTTTTAGAAATATCGCAAATGCTCAACTGCTTGCATTGAAATGAGTGCAGTAGTGGCTGGAAGTGATTGGAACAAAAAGAAAAATGGAAAAGAGATCCATAAAACAGATTCGATACAAGCTCCAGAGAAAAACTATCTGCTTTCGAAGTTCGATATAATATATTCTTTCTCTCATCTCTGCCTTTCACTTTTTGAAAGTCCAATAGGGCACTTTCTTTTTCTTTGCAGAAAGGATTCTGAAAAAACGAGGCACCCAAATCGGAGTGGCGATCTTGATGTCGAAAATGCCGTTGAAAAAGGATGAAAGGGTGGTATTGATTTGAGGCTCGTGCGCAGATTTCTCATTGCCATCAATGTCGTTAACGTACTATGGCAAAGGCCTACGACCTCGTCCCAACGCCTTTAATGTGTGAATATTGCGTATATTATAAACATTCGGATAAAACCCATAGGTTATTCTAAGATTGCAATATACAAATGCACAAATTTATTTAGCATTCTAAATCAAATACAATGTTGCGTAAATTCAACAGTGGGCCGATAAACTAACGTACTGCATAAAAATACTTTCTGGCTACTCTTTATCACTAATTGAAGTAGGTTATCTGTTTTTGTGATTATTACTTAACCGATATGAAACATTAATTTTTTTAAACACAACAGATTAATTTGACTCCACACATACTATATGTTACCAAGTAATTTTCTTAGCTGTACTATGAGAGCTTGGGATATATTTTTTGATATTGTTTCTTCCCATACTTTGGAGAATTTAGAGCAGGAATTAATCTTCCAAATTCGTTTCGAAGCTTAGATTTTTGTGTTAGAGTTACGTTCTTTATACTTTTATGTTTCCTTTAGTCTTACATCAATGTTGTAATTTTTGTACTATGATTGAGGTTAATTCATAAATTCTAACGAAGAGTTTAAATTTGAGTAATACTAAATGCCTCTCGGGTGAATTCTCTTTTACATGTTTCTATTTAATCATTGATTTTACGAATGTAGGGAAATTCAACTGGTTGGATATGTATAGCCTCAGTGTGTTAACGTATGTCAGAAAAATAAAGTTCGTGAAAGGAACCCGTCAACTTATATGCTTGTTGGAAATTTGGCCTCCTATGAATAATGTCTCTTGGTTAAATTAATGGGCATATTAGCTGTTTCTTGAGCAGAGGTTAGACTATTGTGGACCTCTGTACCATGAAACCTAATTAGTTTATAAATATTTTACTGCCGAATGTTAACTGTTAAAAAATTAACATGTAGGATCATGGCGTATACTTTACAAATTAATATCTATATAATGATAATAAATCGTTGAAAATAAATCAATAATAATAACTAATACATAGCTTTAGACACAATAGGGTTATTATTGATAATGTCGTGTTAAGTTTCAAACCTCTGTTACGCTATTTACAGTGGAATAAAATAAATGCCGTTTTCTATGCAGAAAAATAAATGCAAGAGCTTTCTCTATGATAAAGCATTAGCCAATATAGTCACAGCAAACTGCGAATCGTATGTTTGAAAATTAATCACGAAATTGCTAATATCACGAAATTACCCATGTTTACCCTACACTAAAATACTAATAAAAACATTAACTGATTCAGAAACAAAGTCGATTGAAAGATCATAAAGGTCATAAATTATATGTATAAATCGTGTATATATATATATATATATATATATATATATATATATATATATATATATATATATATATATATAATTATGTATGTATGTATCTATCTATATAGACACACACACACGATGCTTAAGCTCTTATATTGCAGTTTTTATTATTTTGATCTCAGTTTAATGATAAAAAGAGCTCTTGTATCGGTGTATGTTTTAAAGTAGAGAACGAAAAAAATGTAAATATTACTTTAATTATTACGTTCTATAAGTGTGATTTAAATATCACATTGTAATATTAATATGTAAATTTAGTACGAAAATTTTATTCCAAAGCAAATTCTTCACCTTTCTGATTTTGTACTATATAGTTAAGTGGAAGAATTTTACTGAAACTAGGCCTGATACAAAAATTGTGTGTTCATACACCATTTTGAGTTAGACTCTTTCTCATTCTTTCCTATTTTTTATTAGTGCGAATGCAGCATATTGGGGATAAATATATAAAGATACAGATGGAATTTCTTACGGGAAACGATTCTTCTGCCAAGAGCCGTTGTGTAGAAAGCGAGAAAGAAATATTCCCAATGGATTCATGAAATTTCTTGGGTGGAATTACTGTACTTCGTAGAAGGGATGCGAGCTCTTGTGAGTTTCCTTTTACAATCCTTACAAGCTTGCGCCCATCAAAAGGATGATATAACAATTTCCTCCGTTCCCCTTCACTTATAGCTATATTTCTTCCCGTAAAAAAATTAAATTTGGCTCCATTTTCTTCCGTACGCGCCGGAATTTTTTACGCTAATGTATACTTTATCGCGAGAACTCTCTCGGGTATTGATTTAGGAAGAATACCACTTATGATGAATGGTACGAATTTTTAGTTCACAAAAATCTACTCAAATACATCCCCCGGGAGCTGTGAGGAAACTCCCAACCCCCTAACTTTATTACCAAATGGGAAGGAGAAATGTTTCTACAGTTACCTATTATCTTATCACACGTAATGTTCGCCATCTTATCGCCTTTTCTTCTTTCAGTGATAATGCATTATGTATAATATGGAAAAGTACGAATTTTTATATCGAAGAATACTTCCGAAATTATGTTGTTATAACTCCTTTGTCATCTTCATATTCGTATTTGATGTCAATACCTACATTAGAGGTTTAAAATCTCCAAAAGCCGTCTTTGTCGGCGTTCCTCATCTTATTTCCCGGTAGTCGAATATAACAAGAAGGGAATGCCGCACTATAATTGTACCCAAAGAAATACGGTATTTTACGACCCCAGAGGACGGTGGCATTGCTATTGAAAATATTCTTGCGTTCACAGCCAAGTTCCAATATTTCTTTCTTTACAATACCTACATTGTTACTTCGTAGCACATAACGCAACTAAAACTGCAATATTCAGAGTAAATTTATACATATTCCACTAATTTATTATATGATGATGATAATAATCATAATTTATAGCAATCATATTATAAAAGTTCCCAATTAAATATCATGAAATGGAAATAAATAAAAGGATAAAAATTTAGAAGTAATAAATTGTATTAAAATATGTAGCATTTTCAAATGGTGATGAGAACTGTAAAATCACAGAATTACTAAATTTATGTAAAGTACAGTTCAATTATATGAGAAGTCAATGTTTCATTAAAAATAAAATACAGTTATTCCTACTCCGGACACCATAGTAACATTTTTGCTAATTAAAGTATACGGTTTAGAATGTTTTGCTCTTAAAAATAAAAAATTTTAAATCAGCATAACAAATTAAGGAAGAATTCCTTTTTCTTCTTGCAGTAGACTCTGATTTTGAAGGAGAAGGATATGATGTTTTCTCTTCCTAATTTCATTTCCCAAAAAGTTTGAATTGTGCGCAGTATATTTAAAGTATGCTGGCATAAATTAATTGTTTAAATAATTAAGAATAAAAAAATATTGGTCAAAAATTTTGCTTGAGAGCCTCCATCTGGTTGGCCATTTAATCCTTCAAAATGTCAGGTTCTTTTTCGAATTTTGAACGTCATCAATTTCTCCATACTGAATAAAATCACTTACATTCAAATAAGAAGTTGAAATTCTTATTTTCTCCTATTTCAAATAAACGGACAATGAATCATCTTTCTATGGGTACAACTGCTGCAATGGAATGGGTTTTGGTCTGAGCAATCAAAGAATCGTCTAGTTCCGCAGCTGTACCTTTTCTCTTTCGATAGTCAAGCAAAAAATTCATGTATGCATTTGGATTCATGAGTGTGCCATATTCATTGCGGCGTCGCTGATGAATTTTATTCATGGTGCATATTCGCATGTGTTTGTCGAACACGTGCGTTTGCGAAATATTTCTCGCCCTCGCGACCTTTCTTTTAGTCCATTCGCATTATATATTCATTCCCCAGTCGGCAAAGAACGGGGTTCGAGAGTTAAGACTTTTGAAATTCGAATCTGGATTTAGCAAACGAAAAGCGAATGCATGCCTTGCACGTATTGGAAAGTTCGAATCACAGCTTTTCAGTTCCTCTTATACCAGCAGAATGAGTAATTTGAGATTTACCGATACCTTGATCTTGAATTTCTTTATACGATAGAAGTTTTTTCTTCAACAAACTGGGGTTTGGTTGTCTTTCAGATGGAATGAGAGGATGAGAGCTACATGTCCCACTGTTTTATGAAAGGTAAACAGAGTTCAGACTGAAACAACAGCAATGCAAGAAAAAATCTTTAATCTATACCAACAATACAATAAATGTCTATCTCGTGGTAGTATATGTATTATAAATTATGTAATTAAATATTTTAAATAAATCTATTGTTTGTGTGGTAGAAATTAAAGATTTTTTTGCTTGATATGCTGTTGTTTTAGTGAGGTAATACCGCCAAGTTAAGGCCGAGACGACTTTGTTTATCTAGTTGAAACTCTTTTGAGAGTGATGAAACTGTTGTTTTGGTTGTATATTTTTCACCTTTCAATCCAGGTCAATAAGTACCGTAAAACGTTATTTATTTTAGATAGTAACGATAATAATGATAAATTGATATTCGAACGAACTTTAATCGGCAGTTCTTCTTGACTTTCCCCTTTATGAGTTTTACTGGTTTTTACTTTTCTGTCCCTTACGTTATTTCTTTGCAGTGTATTCCAATTTTCTGACATGAAAACATGCTTCATATTACGTTTATGATCAGAGTACTTTCAGCGATGAATGAAAATGTATTAGTTTGTCTAATATATTTGTATATAAAATCCAGAATTTGGATTTGGTTTGACGACTAGTTCGTTTCTGGGACAAATTCTTTTTTTCCCACTTCCAGATCCTCCCTTTGATTTTAGTTTACTAGGATTTCTTTCGAGAATGTCATGAGTAACCTTAAGTGGTCCCTGAGTCGTCAAAATTGATAAACCTTATCTTAATTATTTTCAATCTTTTCATTTTCAGGTTCTAATATTGTCGGGGTTCTGGTGTGAGCAATGCACTATCTGATGTGACGAAGAGGATCTGAAGTCAATAACTCCAGTAGATATTAAAGAAGGTAAGACGAATCGACATCCTTTTTATGAAATTCTTATCATCCATTGACATTTTAAGGGTGACTTTGTTGGAAGCGCATTTGCCTCTTGTGGAAAAGTCCCGGGTTCAATCCCAATATTTTGATCTCCGGAGAAAACGCGGCCATGAAATCTCCGCCAAATCAAGTTTGTCGACATCCATTACCTCACCAGATTTGGTTCCTTTCTATCGCATTTTATTAGAGTTGCTGATATTTGCAAAATGGTTTTATGTATGAGATGCAATTCATACGCTGTACTTTGATGTGACCTATGATGAGGGATCTTAGTTATCAGTTTCCGTAGCTTTCTAACATTCTGAAACATTAATTACCATAGTTACTGTTACCACAGATAGTTGTTTTTTGTACTTCAAGTACAATTTTATAAATTATATACTCATCTTTGCTGATTGCATGAATTCGTCATCAAATCAGGAAGAATAATAGAGAACAACATTTTGGAGGTTATAAAATCTGCAATAGTTTTTTTCCGGCGCTCCGCACCTCGTCCGGGTTTTGGAAACAGAAGGACCCCGATTGCTGACCTTCTGAGAAACACCCAATGTACAATTCAATAGCGATCATTCTCAGAAGACAGCTTATTGGAGATGTTTAAATCTCCAGTTTATTAACAGCCGCGTTCCAATTCTTTTTCCTTACATTACAATATTCTGCAATCCAAATTGGGAGGACGTGTTTTAAGTATACAGCTAATGGTTTTTAATATTGATGATTAGCTATTAACCGATGAAGGCACAACATTACAACCACCCCGTGCATGAAGCCTTTTCCATTAATCAAACACGATTAAAGTTCTCTAAACATCACGTGAAAATTTTCAATTAATATGGTTCGTGCGAAACGAAACTCATTTCTCTTGTGAGACATTGGTTTTTTGTTGAATGTCAGAGTCAACGCAGCTACGCAACGCTTCACGCGTCCGCACTCTATTTCTCTAAGCACAAAATGGCGACGAAAGGAATAAATATCCCTTTATTCGGAAGAGTGTGGAGGACTTAAAGTTATTTCTCAATTTCAAGGATGCTCAGCTCCCCGAAATTTATCTCCCTTTGAGGAAGGGTAGGGAAAAATATGATCCTAAGTTATCGCTTTAATTTAAAAGAAAGAAAAAAGCGGGGAGCCTCTTCATGCCCCGCTACCTAGGCAGTAAACCTATAAACCCTCATAAAGCGAAACTCATATAAAAAGCTTTCCCATCCGCTCTTAATTTCCTCCTAATGCTGTCCCGCGCGGGGATGATTCCCATGCAAGATCTTTATAAGTGTACAAAATGAGCGGACGAGGATCGACACTCGACGCTCGACGGGAGAGAGGTTTTTGTTTAACTAAGGATGGGAAGCGGTAAAAAGGACAAAAGAGGGCGGAAAGTAGCATCAAAGAGCCCGAGAAAAAAGGTTTTTCGCCGAGGGACCGAAAGCAGCGCCGTCAGACGGGAGAAAATAAAACCATCGCACGAGAAAAGTGCAGCGTCTTATACGGAGGCTTCAGATATCGGTCGTATTGGAGAAGTAAATACCGTGGGCGTTTACCAGCGAGTCGCATTTATGAGGCTAAAGCCAATGTTAAACAAACGCAGCCCCTCGAATAATTGAATTTCTAATCTGGATGGGCTTGATTCCTAAAGCGTGATGCGATGGGGCGAAACTAAATTAAGTGCGAGGCTAAAAATGTAATCTTAATGAAGCTTAACCTTTCCCGTACATATATTCCGTGGTGCTGAGTTTGCGGGTGTGGTAGCGTCGTCGGAAATGGTCTTCCGAAGCTTCGCCGACCAATACTTGAAGACGCTGTGATAACCAAAAACTCAGCATTATGGTATCTAATTGAACCTTTCAACGTTTGCAAATATGAAGGGATAAGGTAGTGTATTTATCACTATTAGTCCCACTATGAGTCCCGGGTAACGTTTAATTAAAATGGAGTTTGACTGTAACTAACAAACCGTATTGTAATTGATAGTGAAACATGCATCGGTATTTTAATTGATGATTAACGTAAGTGCTAGATTGTGGGAGCTTTGTTAATCAATCAAAGAGCTTAACCGTGATCATTCTTAGTCAATCAATGAGCTCAGATTTTGAAACGAAAATGATAAGCAATGACAGCTTTGGTTTTGATTATTTAAATTACTAACGGATCAAGAAGTATTTATATACAAAAATAAGAGTTAAAGTAAAACGAAAGCAAATTGGCCATACCATCTCCATCAGATTAATTATCGTGGTGCATTAGCCTCCTTTTCATTCGATAAAACTTTTCTATTCCATCATTTTTTGCGATTACGAAATTGAGGAACATCTTTAGAAAAACTCACGTTTTTGCGTAAGAATCTACACAGAAAACATTCTTCCTTTCCTAAATGTTTCCCTTCCTCTTCTGCTAAGAAAACACATCCCTTCGCCCCATTATATATCTTTGGTGGGGACACTCTGGATTGCGGCTATTCCTCTCAACTACAAATTACAAAATTAAGGGTTTTTTTTCGTCGGAAGTGGAAGAGTAACAGAGGGGAAATAAATGCGCAACAGAAAGAAGAGAGGGGGCAGCATTTTACGAGGCGAAATTAAAGGAAGGAGATTAGCATGGGACGAAGAAATGTGGTATAGCGGGGGTTTAAGAGAGGAAAGGGAATGTCACGATAAGGTCGCAAGTCGCGGGGAAGGGTCGCGAATAATTCGATGCGGAGCTGCCTAATATGAGACTGGTACGCGATTCCCGGAGACGTAGAGGGTTTCGGAGGAACGGAGATTGAACAAAATGATGAGAGAAATAGTAATTAGGAAAAAGGATGGAAAGCGAAGGGAATAGCAAAGATTGGATGGCCATGAGAACTTGGCGGATTTGTAGATGTGATCGAATTTGATGAGAGAGTACTATGGGTTGTAATTTCTATTTCGCTTCGCTGAAGCTGCCAATAGAGAAGGTGGTTAGTCGAATTAGCATTAAATTTCTTCTTCGATATGAAGATACTATTCGACACCCTGGTTTTGACACTCCCTTATTCTTGGGCTTCTTCCTTCAGCGCATGTTTTTTCTCAAGAAATCTCTCGTGTCTCTTACATCTCCAATTTTTCTCTATTTTTTCTTCATACTATCACTTTAGATTAACTATCGCGTAATTTACGATGATAGGTTGGACGGAAGAGGAAACTTTAAGTTACTATTTCACTCAAATTGAGACGTTTTATTTTTGTCATTAAACTTAATCAAAGACTTAATTTTTCAACAACGGATCCAAACTTTTACCTACACAGGCACATATTGTACTAATAGGATAAGGCTCAACTAGTGTCTTATTAGTCCCGTTGATGGATAAGAAATCTTCATACTATTGTACCCATAATTAATATTACTGTTCTTTGAAGTGGTATTTACTCGTAAGTTTTTGGGTAAACTTCAGCTGTCATGAGCTTTCTCCTGTATTACTGCCGTTAAGTATATAAGTATTGGTACAATGTTACTCATTTTTATTGCATTTATTTCTTTTACTAAAGAGAGATATGTATATTGAATATCTTTTCATTCTATTTAATCTCAAAATATTTTGAATTTTGTATGAAAATACCTGAGAAATGCTATGCAATTCTTTTTCAGGGTGATAGTTATTTCTGGTCTATATTTTAGGCGTGTGTGCTCGATTATTACATTTCTATCGAAATATAATTAAATGTAGTGATTTTCTGAAACTAGGGTAGGTGATATATGAATATAAGGTCTATCTTCACGGGGTATATTCTATGTAAAAAGATAATCAAGGCATATTCGTATATTATTATTATAATTATTATTCTATTTCTCAGATATTTGAAATGGAGCAAACTAAATACCGGCTTGAAATAAGCAAATGAGCGATTAAAACTGTCAAAAGTCAGTCTACAGTTAGTTAGTCATAAGCTACATTGAGAACCGCAAAATAATTTTGTATTATGGAAATGAATTATAAAATAAAGAAATTATGTAAAAAACGGTATTTCGGTGACTTTTGCACGAAAGTCTTGCATCTATGAGTAAAGTAGTTGAATATATTAAGCCAACCTATTACTTTGGATACCAAATTTCATGAGCGCCACGTAATCATCGGACTTACTATATTAGTCTCGGTTCAAGGAAAGGAGAGGATATGTATTTGGATTAATTATGTTAGTTAGGGTCCGTTTTGTTAGCTCCCTAGCGAAACTTTCTGCTAAAGCAAAACCCAGAGGAAATCGAAAAGTTATCTAGCTTAGTTACGGCTTTCAACGAAGTCAGGCCTAATTTCATCGGCGAAATTCTGCCAAGATACTTCATGACATGGGTTGAAAGTAGTTAGAGGAAATAAGATTAAAACTTTGAAATTGGACGATAAATACGTGGAATATACATTCTAGAGAGACGTAACGGATATTATATCCCCTTTAAACTGATCACATACTATAGGTAATACAATGCAAAGAGTTGTTTAGATTTGTCCATTAAAAAGTTTATTTTCACCATGAACTTTACTTACCTAACCTAACCCGCCGTGGTGGTGGAGTGGTTCGCCCATATGGAAATACGGCATTATTATTATTGTTGTCTTATATACTCACTTAGGGAAATGAGTGAAAATTTCTTGCCACATATCTTATCTTGGCTAGCAGGGTATGCAATGAGTACTACACATGCTGATATGGACCGTTATTCGAATCAAAACCTTTCAATCGAGTCATGAATCCGATAGGTGGAATATACCTGCGAAAGAACAATTCGAAAATTGAATCCTCTATATTTCGTTTCGAATTTTTGTTAACATCAACCTTTGCGGTTGATTTCTAAGCTTAAAATCGATCATTGAAAAACATGTTACAAAAATGCTTTAACGTACGTGGAAAATACATTTTATTCATCAGGCGTAAAAAAGTTACGCCTGAGAGATCGTAAGCCACGCTAATCACTGGTGACGCCTCTGTGAAGCATGGATATTGGAAATCCTAAGCTATTAATGCAAAAAGATTGATGAAAAGGAATATTCGCAGGGACTTCCGTTCCTACCCAAACATTTTAGAAATTTCCTTAATCTCTTTTGCGAAATATTTTACCTTCCAGAGGAGCTATTTTCCGGGTTATTAGAACTCTTTTATTTATTAAAATGTTCTAGAAAAACATTTACATTTTGACGCTGGTAATTTTATGCTTGATCTACATTCATATCATTATCAAAATATGTCACAATCGAACTAATCGTCCGGTGGCAATTCATAAATAAATTAATTACATTTATAATGTTTCATTTACATTATATAATGCTTTGCAAGCAAACAAGCAATGCTTTGCAAGCAAATTTTCCAATCTGTAATAATACGATTTAAAAAAGAGAATTTTCTAACATTTGTTCTCTCTTTTATTAATTTAACTTTATGTCTATGGTCTTTTCTCATCTACTCAATGTAATTTTTTCTATTTAGCCACATTCATGACACAATTCCCTATTCTTTCACTTCATTCTCGTCCTCTTTTACTGTTGAATTTATCTCCCAAGATTTTGCTGTTTCATATTAGATAGTAATGGTTGGCAGATAATGAGACCCTCTCTTTATACTCCTTCATTAACATATCTCTTGTAGCTGCCGCGGAACCCTGTGGCACTCATAGCGTATTTGGAGGAGGAAACAGTTTTGGAAGGGGAAGAGTAGGGGGAAGTCAAAGGGATGGGTTAACAAGAGAATGCCATGTAATGTAACCGACCCACTTGCGAGGATACGTTTTAGAAAGTGGATTCTTCCTCACATGACTTTGGCCGCTGCGCAAGTGCTATAAGCTTTCGTTAGATCCGAAAGTGCATTGTGAAGGATAGCTAAATATTGTTACAAGGAGAAGTTGGCTACGAAAACCGTGTTATTACGTAGTTAAAGAAGATGGTTTTTCTTTTGTTTTCTCTATTCTGAATCCTATCTTCTATGCAGTTAATCACTAGCTTACTCTCTGCTTGCAAGTAACAACTTGCTCCCAAAAAAATGAATTGCAGTTGGAATGAAATTTGTCTTACTTAGTAACTTGCGATCTTTTATTTAGTTGCATTCTCCTTGTTTATTCATTTTTCACGTTTTTCTTTCTTTTGGAGAAATATCTCTCATGCCTTAATATAGTGATTACGTTTCCTTCAAAGAAATATGCAAAGTGTGTATGCAAAGTAAAATACCATACCCTCATTCAAGCTAGATAAATGTATTACCATCACCATTATCCTTGATAGTGCTTCAAAGCTGCAGTCTCTCTGATGTTAGTCTCATTCATAAAAGAAAAAAATATGTATATACGCACACAATCTCTGTACATGAGTGTTAGGCCATCAAAATGGATCTAGAATCTTCGGGTTCCAGAACGGGTCTTACTGAAAAAATTCCCACCGAATCTCGTCCGATTAAGCAATCCCTTACTGTCTTCCCTCTTCCGAAGATTTTCAGTACTCATTCTTACTTTACAACAGGTCAACCTTTTCTCTTTAAAAACTTAAATTAAATCATTTTTAAAAGCTCAAAATGCATAGAACATGACTTGGGAATCTTTTAAAGAAAGGAGATAGATAGAAACTAGGCGGCAATTGCTTGATTGATTCAGGCATAGTATTTGCGGTATTATGCTATGCCCCATGCTACTTCTGTCGATCCGATTATAGAATTAATATAATATTACGGCTTCATTTGGACGATATTGAGTCTTTAAGTCTCCTCTTTCATCTAAGCCATCGTCATAAATCATGCAATAATGATTTAAGAGAGAGAATATGAGAAAAAAGAAGAATTGTGGCTGTAAATAGGAGATTCCTAGGAAAAATATCCTCTGTAGGAAAGCGCCAAAGAAAAAGGGAGTGAAAAAATTGTGCAAACCTTGACTTCGAGAAATTTTATCTTAACCCATTAGCTGCCTATTTTTTTACCCAAAATTGATGTATGACTTTTGCCACGCCAAGTTACTTAAAAAGTATAAAAAGTTGAAACCAAAGAATTTTGTGAAACAATTGCCATTTGTAAAATATTCCCATATGGGGATCACGGTATCAGGAGTGAAAAATTTTTTAAAAGAAATCCACGAACGAGGATTAATTACGAAAATATGACATATTAGCGTAAATTAAGAGAAATAGATGCTTGAACAAGTCGTTTTAAAAATTCATTCTTTCCATGAACAATACGGGATGGTAACAAGCTAAAATAGTAATTCGAACACTTCGTTTCGCACCCCCTACCACACACCGTAAGGCGACTTAAAGTAGTTTCAGATGTGACGCAGATGACCTTTTTGGTACGCAACCGAGATCTCCGTAAGCTTCGTAAGTTTCGACCATCTTGTTTACATCGAAACGTCCCTTTTAAATCTAATAGCGTTCGCGGTGACCGAATAAATGAGACGAATGGGGAAAACGAGGCGTATCAGAAGGGACGAAACAGCGGTGAATAACGAGGGAATGTAGGAAAATGAGCGAAAGGAGAGAATTTCATCAAAGGGAGAGGGCATAAATATGAGGCGCTTTGTGTTGCAGGTGTTTGCGAGGGAGAGAAAGGGTCTGTGATCTTCCTCGCCTGCGGGGACGTGGAAATAAGGCTCTCTTTTTCGGAGTTTATGCGTGCCGAGGAAGAGGTGACGTGCGGGAGTCATCTCTGGTCTCTTTTAAGTCAGCCCTTCACGAAGTCGGGATGAAAGGTCGCGCAAAAGGAGGTGGGTTTCTTTCCCGACTCCGAATTTTTCGGCGGAGGCATCGTGTCGCGAATTCTTAATAATCCGCTCCGTAATAATTTGATTCCCAAAGAATCCCTGTTTCGAGCGCCTTTGATTGGGAAAGGGGGACCTTTTGAGGGGTATATCAGTGATTCCATGTATCGGCATGGTGTGTATCACGGAAAGTGCCCTGTAACCTTTTTTTATATTTTTCTCAGAAATGGGTTTCGTTGCCTCAAACAACGTGGCGCGCTTAACCTGAGAAGATCATATTTTCTTGGTAAAATTAAATAAAGGTGAGCGAAAGCCTCATTAACGAAGCTAGGGTAATCAGATTTAAAGTAACAATAATAATAGAGTGTATTTTACTGGAGCGGAATTGAGATTAATAAGTTTCCTCTTTCATCTATCCGTTTCTAAAGTTTTCTATGCGTTCAAAGTATGGTATTAGTGCTCTACCTTTCGGTATGTTTGTGTGCCTCAATATTCATCATTCAGCGCCATTAATGTCGTTTCTTGTTAATTTATCCCAACCTTTTTTCATCTAATATCTTTTGCCTTTGTTTTCTCCTCAACCTTTTCTTTTACAATCTATCTTCAATTACTTTTTTAAGATGTCCTTTCTTCTCAATATTTGACCCACCCATTTCCTTTGTAGAGTAATATAATTAATTGATGACTCCTGGAATATAAATACATTGCAGTATTCGTTTGTCACAGTTTATGCCAGCTACAGTATATAGAAAAAATATTCGAAATGCAATAGGAAAGGCGAAAACATGCAAAGATTTACTGTTAAAACGCTGAAGGTATGCTGAATTGTCAAAGAAATTTTACACTCAGTCGACTTATTTTCAAATACTGTGGCACGATTTAGGATCCACATGGAGTAAGTATAGTCTCCGATTTAGAGATAGTCCAACGTAGAGTAGCTCGTTTCATTAGAGGAGATTTCAAGCTCGACAGTAGCATTACGGCTTCGGAAACAATTTCATTGATTCTGAAATTTTAAAACGAAGTAGGTATCCTTGTAGTTCCAAGTTTCAGTAAAGAACGAACGTGATCTTCAAGAGCCATTGAAAAAGAGATATAAGGAAGAAATCCCTAAAACAGATAGTTACTTCTTGTCGCTCTTTCCGAAGGCCATTAGAGAAATTAACAGGGTAGGTTAGGTAAGGATGTTGGTGTTAATTCATTCTCTGCCATACGCTACTGGCTATTCGTTAGGTGTACATCTAAATCTAAATCACGTTTAAGTTTTGAAAAAGCACCAAGACTATTGCATCGGTGGAACTACTCTTTAACCCTTCGGCTACTAAGGGGATAACAGAGTAATTCTAATGTCACCTCTTTATTTTTCTGTTGGACTTTCTTTTTGATCTGTCATTCTTTTAACAGAAGCCTACAAAAATGTACAAATCGAGTTATCAGCAATATATAACGTAAATTTAATGAGTGAAGAAAAACTAAGTTATATCCAAACAATTTTAGTTAATCTTTATATAATTTGTATGGATATTACTAAGTTTTTCTTCACTTACGTGTCTTTCCTCCAAGTCCGGCCCAATAACATAGAATAAATAGCGTAAATGTAGAGATTATTCAAATTATTTTCGTTAAATAGGTATTACGGGAATTATGTAAGGATTGCAAATAAGAATTGTGAATTCCCGTTATAGATCTCTTTTTGGGAGCATTGAGAAGTCTCAGCTGCGACTCTCCCAAATAGTCTCAATCCTCCTCGTATTCTAAACGCCATGACTTCGCTCCTCCCCCTAAACATTCCGAACTCTCTCGAATCCATCCCCTTCTCACGAGCGCTGGGTATACTCTGCACGCTTATCAAGATTTGCCCCTCCACTGCATTACGAATTCATAGAAGGACCAAATCTGTCCTTTGAGAGGATCCGTCAAGGCGTCTTCCTCGGCAGTCTGCCTACTCGATAAGAGGGCGCCCCTGCCTCTCAATCTTAAGGATTGACAAAGCTATTAAGAGTCGTTGGATTCGATATCATCCAGTCTCGAAATACGCTTTTTGCTACACAGGGGAAAGGGAACTTCACCATTCCTACGGCTGGAACGACTTATATGTATGCAGTCAGCTGAGCTGCCTGATCCAATACGTGAATAACATTTTCCAGTTGAATCCACGATGAATTTTAGATTTAGGTATATAAACCGCGAGCCACCAATAGCGTATGATGATGGTATTGCTTTAGATATTCTTGGTATTAGATAAACTTGTTGGTATAACACTGCCATCACTACCTAATCTACCCTATTAGCCACTTTAATATCCTGAGGAAAGATTGACCTAAAGTAATTACGTTTTTGAGTGATACCAATGTATTGTTCCTACAGTGAGACAGTAAAAAATAGATAGGACAATTTAGATATACATAATATTGTCATTATCATCATCATGTGGTGTTCTGCTAGAAAGCAGGTCCCGCACGCCATTGCCGTCTCCATTCCCCTCTGCCCATAACAATCTCCATAGTCTCTCTATAATTCTTGATTTTCGCCTCATCCACCATCTTTATTCTTCTTCTCCCTCTCTTATTCCTTCCTTCTACTGAGCCTTCTAATGCCACTTATAGTATGCTATTTCCTTTAATTACTTGGCCTAACCAGCTAGCTTTTCTTTTTCTTATTTCTTTCATCATCCTTCTTTCTTCTTTCACTTTATTTAAGATCCCCTCGTTTCTTACCATATCTACCCATCTCACCTTCTCCATCTTTCTCCATACCCACATTTTAAATACCTCAATTCTATTCCTTTCCCACTTCCTTAACGTCCATGCCTGAATATTATCAGTTTTAGTTATTTTCAGATAAAGTTACACAAAGATAATCTCTAAGAATTGTCACGTTTATATAAAAATGTAAGCTTTTGATATAGTCACAGTGAAAGTCACATCAGCTTGAATTTCCATGATCTCACATAGGTGTATAATTTGCTGTAATGGGTTCCTAGCGTGGAATGAGTTACCCTGTGGGTATAGTAAAACCGTAACTTTAAAGCCCACGTACAGTAATGGTGTTTGGCGTTGGCGAGCTGGAGGACATTCAGAACTGGATGGAGCAAGCAGTTAGACTGGCCATGTATTCCTAGTGGAGGTAATACAGGTATACCCAATGCTCCCTTCTTCCCCTCGCTTTACTCTCCCAAGGGGACTTTTCTTTCCGTACGTTGATGTTCTGTGCAGACAGGGGCCATAAGCCTTCTATTTAGTTGCACCTTGTCTCGATTTTTCTTTGGTCAGCCTTTTCCTAAAAAGCATTCCTGTCCTTTCTACTACGCATCAGGATGCCCTAAAATTTCGCGAGGTCAAAGTAACTATTCCGTCGCACGGATAGTACCAGAAACTACATATTTAAGTTGTAGCCCTGCCCTATTTATTTGAATGGGCTTTCTCGGTGGCGTGCCAAGATATTTGGATGGGGCTTAATGGATACAATTAAGACCAAAATCTATGATGATTGCAAAATCTCTTTACTCTTTGGATATTTCTGTTACGCCTCGTTTTTGAACCAACATAACTTCATTGTTTAAGTCCGCCCCAAATCCCTCCAATAGTTTTACCCACTATTTTAGGATTAAAATATTTAAGATACATATTGCAAACCACTCCATTCTGAGGATTCTCTGACTTTTTCTTATTTATACCCAAGTCCGTACGTCATAAGATTCTTGCTCTTCCACAGATAGTACTCTTCAGACCATTTTCAAATGAAAGTACGTGAATTTGTCGTTATCCTTCATCTATTACGAATAAGCCACGTAGTTAATTGGGTATTATTTCGAAATGTTGTGTTCATTGACGTGCCGCTCTTGGCTGAGTCAATTATGATTTTTTTTAATTCAGTGAACGATCTACCAGATACTTCATTAAATATTGCTTGCTTGTACTCGGAATACTCAAAATATCTTAAACTCAAGGAACAGAAGTGGAAAATCTCAAAGTAGATGGTCTTCGAACCCAGGTCTTCCATTTTTCATATCGATGCTCTAGCCATTTAGCTACCATTTCGAAGCAAATTTTCCCACATTTTCGAGGTGCTTGGTAAGCAAGGCGAGTAATGTCCTAAGGAAAACCAGACTTGAAAAAAGTCTAACGGGGCGAGAATCGAACCCGGGATCTTCCTCTACAGCGATTAGTGTCTTCACTTGGCGGCACCTACCAACGCCACGGTCCTCACTGAGACCTTACGAAGAGAGAAGTAGTATCCTCGTGGTATCAAGATGCGATGCAAGAATTGATTTCACAAAGATAAGGGTATAAACTAAAGACGTTAACTTAAAACGATTAGACGCACCCCTAAATATGCTCTTTTATGTCTCAATATAAAAAAGTATTAAAAGGGGTCCCATAAATCCCACTCGGAAGAGGCGGAACCCTGCTCGGTAGGCAATCAAAGGAATCGGTCCAATTTCGCTTGATGAATTCAATGCTTTTTTCTCTCCTAATAAAACAGTAGCCTAGACGAACTCTTTCCTATCTCTTCTACCAGCGTGCACCCTTCTCTATCCCGCTCATCTTTTCCGAGTGGAAAGCCAATTTAAGGCAGTGGCCGTAAGGAAAAAGGTAAAGGCTCACGCGCGGCAAAAAATGATGAAAGTCCCGCGCTATTACCGCCTGCGAGAAGAATTCCCGTTCCCCGTGCCGCGTTTCCGTATTATAACAGGATTCCATTCATTTGGCTAGAAAAAAGAGCCGAGGCAGAGATGGAAAAGAATTCGCTTCCCTCAAATCATACGGTCATCGAATTTTCGCCGCGGGGGAACGGAAGCTAATTTTCCACGTCTTAAAATATTTTTAATATCGCCGACTGTTCGTTCCGAGAACTACGATTAGCAGGTTACATTTTCAGCCATCGTTCTGGCCTCCGGGCTCTAAATATCTTTCGGGATATTGCAAAGAAACTCTCTTTAAAACTCCAGTCCAACTAACAGCGCTTTATTTAGGGTTAACGTTGGTAGACAAAGAAACGGAAGTTAATATAAGGGCAAAATCGACTAGATCTATTAGTACTTATTGTGGATAGAGAGACGTAGATGTTCTATAGCGGGAAACATTTTTGATCCGAATTCTTTAAGCTAAGTGGTCAGACTGCACTTACTACGATAAATATTTTAAGAACAAATCTGGTCATGCTCTATCGAATTTTATTCCTAACTGTAGGAAAAAATATTTAATTTTATTTTCGCCTGTTCTGTAGACCATACAGTTGAATACTGTACACTCAGTTATATTTAAGGCCGTGTTAGAGGCCTTAAAAAGCAGTATTAAGTCTGACGGCCTCTAGTTCTTAACTTCTCATTTATCTGGTAATGTCATCTTATTCCTCAGGATGAATGAAAGGTTATTTACATATTTCTTGCTTGAATTTTTGGCAGATTGAGTCTCTTTTGCGATACTTTTAGATTCATGTCTTTCGCGCTTACAAATAATTTCAATTTTTTTAATATATCGAATTTTCCATTGTATTTTATATAATATTTGAAACTTAAGATTTTATTCAGAATATAAGCACAAGTTAGGATATCAGTTTTCCGGTTTGGCCGTTGACTTAATATTGCATCAACTGGCAACCACTGTTATTTAAATTTCAAAACAAATTTTAATGCCACATCTGCTATTTTGCTTCTTCAGCATGTAGGTTCAGCTCGCCTTGGGAATTAACTAATTCGAAGTAGTCGTAGGTAAATATCAGGTGGAATTTTCCTCATAAAAATATGTACTGATTACATTTTTCTGATCCATAGCGAGACTTACCTTTAAATCACCTAAACTAATGGAAGAAAATGTACGGACCTTTTTTCTTCTCATGAGAATGAGTTGTTTAACAAGAGCAGTTTCACGAATTTCTCAATACTCAACATGTGGAATATTGCGGTAGATTCATCAAATCCGTAGAAACTGACTATTTTGTATTAATTTTGATCTTCTTATATTTTAAACGTCTTGAAGCGTTGAAAAGCTAAATTGCACTCTGAATTAAAACACCTTTATTTTGTTGTTGGCTTTGTTGGGCGGAGACAAGATATTGAAGTATTACCAACCGAGAAACGTATATTTGTTCCGTTTTTATTTATTTTAATCATAATTGCTCGTTTGGTGCAAAACAGAGACTATCTTCTACGAAAATAAAATCGCTTTTTCGGTTGGTGATTCATAAATCCGAATTTTTGCGAAGTGGATGGTAGGGAAGATATGAATCCGAACTTCATTTCCTCCAATTCACCTTTTGTCCCGGTGTAATAAACATCAATTAAAACACCGTTTTTATCGCAGTAACTAGTTTACAAGGCTAATTAGCGTCGGCTATCATCGTGGTTTTTTTGCCGAACCGCAGCCTATTCCAATTAGTTCGGTTAATCGGATTAGCAGTCTGAACGCGAATAAGAAAGCGGGCTCGCTGAAATTAAAACCCTAATAATTTGTGATTACGGCACCCTAGTGTTCGGGCTAATCTTCCAGCTTTGTAAAACAAATAAAGAGGGACGCGTGATGATATATTTATACAGAATTTATACAGAAACAAAGGAATGATAACGCCAAATATGTTTTTGTAAATAGAGAGGTCAAAGAATGGAATAGGTATGTTGCTTGAAGAGGTCTTCAAACCATTACCTAAAAATAGAAAGGAGATTAAAAGTAGATACTGTAGTTTATGGAAAAGAGGATGCAATATTGCTGTTTCGTATTATTTCGATATTCTTAAAGTGAAGATGTGAAAACGAAGTGACATTTCGGCCTGAAAAGTGACATATTTAACTGTAGTTTTTGTGATTAGAGAATATATCTTGAGTATATGTTTTGGATGGCGAGATGTATGTAAATTAGATCTTGTTGAAGTGTTGCGATGTTTGAATATTGTCTGAGGGTAGCGGTGATAATTTTGGAATATTTATTTTTGTGTAACGTCTGGTGTGAAGGATTGAGGTTTAATTTCAGTCTTTCGTAGACATTGGTAAGAGCTGCCACCCAAATAAATTCCAGTTGCAGCATATTTAATAGTAAATAAATACATATTTATAAACACCGATTAGGATAGTAGCCGGGGATGAACTTAAAATATCATTTGTTCTCCTAATGAAAACGAGGTAGGTTATTGATCGCTCAAAATGCTTGTGAAATTTCACTTTATCAAAATTCGGATCATCGCTGGATTTCTTTCGCGGAAGCTATAAATGGAGCGCTGGAAAAAGTTTTTTTGCCTACGAATCCATTATATCTGGAATATGATAGGATTTGAGCTCTCGATGAATGGGTGTAAATGAGAGGAAACATTAGTGAGCGAGCTGAATCAACATTCAATGTGTAAAATCAAATACGATACCTGATTATAAAACCTGATAAAAGTGAAAAACTTTAGATCTGAAATATCGTGCATCACCATTATTGTTAAACGTTTCGAAAAGATGGGATAAACACCAGTAACGGATATTTTTGCGTGTAGAATCACATCCCTTTCAAAATGGTTTTCAATATTCCGTGCTCAATGCTGGTCATAGATTAATTTGCCTGATAGGAATATTTTTACACAGGTGTAGAATCAATTGGCCCAAGGAATTCAATATGGTTCACCCTGGTTCAACCTGGTCTTCAAAGTCTTCATATTTTTCCTTGGTTAAATGCTCAAGTATCCCTCTTGATGACATTAACTATTCCCGTTATTTAGTTTTGCTAACAAATTATAACTTTCCATTTTATTGTATGACGCATAATAATTCTACTAATTAATTTCTTTAATAGGAGTGTATTTTTTATGAAATAGATGCTTCCTCGGAACTTTCCTTGCGAGTACATGCTTAAAAGCAAAGCAAAGTGGTTTCTCCAAAGACAACCCACTATCAATTCATGAGAATTTTTTCAAGAAAGGATGTTTGACACAGTCGCTGGTTAGTTTTTACTTTTGTCGAATCATTTGAATTATTTTTATTTAAACTAAACGATTTAGTCTTTTGAATTGAAATTCCAACACTTTTCCGCGACCAATTTACCAAGACTCCCAATATATCTTTGCTGAAGATTCGAGAATTGTGGGAAAGCTCCGACTTCTTATGTTTTAATTAAGTATCAATTTGAGTGAATTCATTTATTTCTCTGGGTAATAGAAGCAGGTTCTTTTAATTCTTTACACTTGTGATATTTTTTGTTGCTTGAAAATTTATGACGGAATTGGTGATCTTTACTCTACACCAGAGGTTCCCAAAGTGTGGTCCGCGACAATACTTTTGGGGGCCCACAGACGCTTTAACAAAAAATTGAGGATAAAGAAATTTATTTTATATATTACAATTTTATTATAATTTTGCCAATTAAATTCATTTTCCTGTGCAAATGTCTTAAACTAATATTTTTTCCTTTTAATTAATAACAAGAGTATTTCCGCTGATGGTTGTAAATGATAAATTAATTAATAAACAATGATTATATAAGTTTTTAATAGTATTGTTTGTTTCATGTCAAAACTGAGAAGGGATCTCTGTGTTTTTTTCCTTTTTCAAGGGTCCACGAATTGGAAAGTTTGGGAACCACTTCCCTACACCATTATTAAAGGCCATATTAAGATTATATAGTTTCTTATATCATACCGGTAGTTACCTTAACACATTTGATCCAAAGTAATCCGAAAAATAAAGAGAAAACCTTTTTTTCTGGAGAAAATATTCCTCGCATATTTCACCAGACATATCTTGTATTGATGAAAGAATTCCTCATATTTGCTTTTGGCTCCCCCTCTGAGAGGTTTTCTGTCTGCTCCACCCGTCAGCACCCTGTAGATTTATATTACCGAAAGGGTGCGAGTAATATCGAAATCAAGGACTTCATTTAAGACAAGATTGATACTGCAAAGTCTACTTTCGCATCCTATCAATTGTTAACACAGCTCAGCTAATCCAAAATAATTCGGAAAGTAAAAAGAATACTTCTTTGCTCAAGAAGGAAAGAGGTTACTCACTTGTTCCGCAGCATATTTCTCACATTGGTAAAGGAATTCTTCATTTTTGGTGTTTGATCCCCTTCGAGAGGCTTTCGCAAAGGTCTCAACAACACCCCACCAGACAGCACTACCCTATGGATTTATGTTACTGAAATTATGTGAATAATTTCGAAGTCAAGGAATGTGGAGATACTTGGGAATATAATAAAATGCGACTTCTTTTAAGGAAAGATTGAGACCATAGAGTACTTACACATCTTACCTATAGCTAGCTTAGCTAAGCTAATCCAAGTAAATTCGAAAAGTAAAGAGAATACTTCCTTGCTCAAGAAGGAAATAGGTTACTCGCTTGTTCTGTATGTTATATTCTTTATTTTGTAAGTTTTAATGCATTTTCTTCTTTTGTCTTTTTTAAGTGTTTTATACTTAGTATTTTTAGTAGTTTTACCAAGTATTTGCTTGTATTTTTTAATTCTTGTCTAATTCCAAATATTAGACGAGGTTTTATTCAGCGAAATCTTCTTCATGATAATTTAATGGTAATAATTTACAAATTTAGTTTAATCTATTGAATATTGTTTTTAAATTATGTTATTTTCATGCATGCGATTTTTATTTTTTACTATTGATACATTTCCTGTCGTTACATATGAAACTCATCTCGAAATTAGTTTCAATTTGTGAGATACTGATCTTTATGTAAATATGTCATCACTTGTTCTTTCTTTCTTGTATATATATATATATATATATATATATATATATATATATATATATATATAATATAATTCTATCGATTTTTCTTTTTGTCTTTTAGAACTCTTTTAATATACTTTCATTATCAAATTTAGCTATCTATCTGTAGGCTTCGCAGGTTTTTCACACTCCCCTCCTAGTGAGTGTTTTCCTGCAGTGGAATTTTTTCCTGAGCTCTTAGCTTAGTCTTTTTAATCCGCATAGTACTTTTCTTTTTTGTACTTTTATAAACTATCGATTTCCATTCATTTCTCATAAGATGAATGTTTAGAGTCTCAATCTAATCTCAATCTAGTCTCAATCTTGCCCTAATTAAGTTCTTTTATTATTATTACGTCTCATATTGATATAGGAATTACAGTTTTTGTATTGGAATGGCTTCTACAAAGATCCCCATAGATTAATATTTCTAAAGGTAGGTGACTAAATTCGAAATCAAGGAACGTAAATATGTATAGCGACACCTCTTCTCCTTTTTTACATGCCTCTCTTTCCATCTTTCTTCCTGACCCGAATTTCCTCGCTGGGTCGGTGGCTATCTCTGGGAGCCTCTTATTCCCTCTTCCGCATCTCTCCTCACTTCCTCTCAGACCATCACTCTTTCTCTCCAATCTCCATCATCCACTCCTTTTTCCCTTTGGAGCCATTCCATTATTTCAAAGCCCTTCCGTCCCTCGCACAATTTTGTCCCTTCCCAGTTCTTTCGCCCCTATTCAGATGTCTCTCTCTCTCACCCCTTTATCCTCTTCCCCTTTCCGCCATTTCCTTTGTGTCCCTCCCCTTTTATCCGTGATTTTTCTTCCTTCCCTTTGTGCTTCACGGTGATTCCTACGGAGGCGCAGGGAATTGCGTTAGCGGAAGGTTCCGCGGTCCGTAAGTGGAAAATACGAGGCCGGTTGAAAGTTAATTAAGAGCTTAAGCCGTCTACTTTCCTTTGGGCGCGGGCTTAATGTCACGCTCGGTTCGTGTACAGTGAAATGAAACTGTTTTCGATTTTCTGGAATGAGACTGGGAAGCATTCGAATATTAATATGTGGGATAGACTTTCTCCAGCTCTTTTTCTCCAAGGCCCGGCGAAGCGGAGAGACCCAGCACGGGTTTTTAATTAAGTACGGGGGTATTATCATGTGTGTCTCTGTGTTTTTGTATGGAAGTCGTGAAATGGAGGTCTGTAAGACTATGTTCGTCATTAAAAACTTACTTTGTGAAGACAGTAGGGGAGTTTTCACTTCCAAATTGACTTGGAGTTTTCAGGTACTCCCCAGTAAGCGATAGAAATGAATTTTGCAGTTTTATTTTTGTCGAGGAGAATTTCAATTTTAAATTGATCAGAGTCCTAATCCATTCCTAAAATAGCCATAAATAATTTAGGCGTGGAATTGGCCGTTATGGGAAGGGGCCAAATTTGAAGAAAACCTGGTATATTTTACTATTTGAATCTGTACTTAATACTCAACGATGAAAATAAATTTCGTTCGTTCTTTTTTAATTAAACTTATTCCAATCTTAAATCTATATGTATCTTATGGGTGGGTATTATTTTTAATATCTTTATACTTTTACCTAACGAATTACTTTTGTTGTAAATTTTGCATGGATGTACCTAATCTTTGACGCGGTTTCCTAAGGTGAATAATCTGCAATACACATTGCTATGCACTATGTCTCTGAATGAAGATTAACTGTGAATTTTTCCCTTGTTCGCGTCGAAATTTGTACTTCTCGAACCGAGGCAAAGGGTTCTTGTAGTCTTGGTGACTTATGTACGGAGAGAAATCGACTACCGACTGAATGTGTGTCCCGTATTTAACATTATAAAAAGGTTTGTTACATGCAATTTTTTAGCTACCTTTCTCTCTCTTCTGCTTCGAATCTGTCTATTATATTGCAAATAATCTACATACATGTAAATTCCTGACAGCATTGAGTGAGAAGATCATAACAAGACTGCAACTAGATATTCTAACATTGGAAGAAAATTGAAGCACCTTCGTTTCAAAATATCGTAGTTGCAAACCGTAGAGATTGTAATAGATTCACTTTACTAAGAATAAATAAGCTATCGGATAATAGTTGATGAATAATTATTCAATTTCCACACAAAATCAATAGATATTTCATAATTTATATTTCTCTGACCAAAATTGGAGATACGTATTTAAATATTCATCATTGAAGAGAGCTAAAATGTATATAATAAAATACTCTATCCTCAAATTCTCGGAACTCAAATTATAAAAAACATTGCTTTATTGAAGCAGAAAGGTATTAAATAAATAAAAACGTCAAATATATTTATATGGGTGTAATATTTATCTCAAGACAAATTAATTGCGGCTGACATTCCAGCAAACTTCAAGAAATCGATTACCATTCCCTAGATCTACTAACTAACGATTTAAATGCCCCAAGATAGTAAGTATTGTCGAGAAATAACCATGCTGATAATGATTGGAGGGAACTTTCCAAACCTTTCGAGCGCAAAGTGAGAGCAGACGACACCCTCGTAGCGTTGCCCCTTTTCTCGCCTATTACGCTGGTCGAGGTGGTAACTTCTCGTTACTCGCCACACTTGCACTTTACTTTTCCCATTCTGTTCCCGAAACAATTTCTTCTCTGCACAATCTTTCGCTACGTGACGACTTTTCCCTTCTTCTTCTCGGTCCCCTTTTTCGGGCCACTCGACGTCTTCCCGCGGGCCCTCGAGTGCCTCGCAAATGCCCGCAGAGGGCTTTCCCTATCGAATCCGCAATCGAATGGCGCCGAGGACAAATCCTTCGACCCCCTCCCTTGGCCCTATCTCCCTTGATTTTCTTGGCGTCGTTTTCTCATTCTCCTAACGCATTTTTCCCTCCCTCTCTCTGGAGTCGCTTTGGAGGAAAAACAGCGTCCCTTTCGGAGTATTCGTGTCTCTAGAGGCCCAGTCTTCGCGTCGACGCCCCTCTCGTTGCTTATTTCTTTCCAAGGCCCTTTTGGACTAATATAAGCACCCCTACTTTCTGGCATATGCCTACGTAATAGCTGTGTATTAGTAGTTCGTGACTGACACCTTAACACCTTCTCATTTACATGTGATCATTGGCTCACAAAAAAAGTGATGATATACTTAGTAATTTTTTCTTAAGTTTAAATAAGTTTATTGTATCAAAAAAATAATCAGAAGGATTACAAATAAAACATGATACAGATTTTTAAAAAACGAAAAGAAAAACAAGAATTACAAAATAAATTGATACAAATCCAATACCACAACTGACTACAAATGGCTTACAAAAATAAAATAAAACAAAGTTTTTAAACATTTCAGTCCCCCTGAGCTAATTCTAGCTCATCAGGGGGTGCTCAAAATGTACAAATTAGTTCACATTTTGATTGTAAATAAGTTTTTTAATATTCCTTTTCACCTCAGTCAGATTAATAATTCCATGCATATAGTCAGGAAGATTAGTGAAGATTTTTGGAATAACAACTCCACAAAAATGTGTTAATCCACGACCAATTTTGGCATCATACCACGATCACTATCATTTGCCTAAGTGTATCGGTAACGCAGTATTAGAATTAGAACAACTCCTACCTTTATGCAGCACCGGTACCCCAAGGATAATGCTTTCACTGAATTCTATGAAAGAACCAAAGTGGATACCTAAGTGTGGTTCAGTGCTACTAATACCTTAGTAGCTTTCATTATAAGCATGAGCGAAAATGAGATGCATAATTTCCTCTGCATAATACTACCAGAAGACAATTGAAAACTATTCCATTGATAGAATCGCAGGAGCTTTTACTGATATACACGACGCATGCATTTATCTGCCGATGTCAAATCGCGCAGTTGTATGCAGATCTTAACTCTTTCCCTCAATTAGAACCTACTTATTCCACTCTTTTGATATAAATGCACAGAGTTACCCCTTTGTGGTGCACCTATTGGCGGACGCGTAATACTTTTTTAGTTACGCCGAACTAATTTATTTAGCGCTCACTGTCATTTAAAAAATTTAAGGGCCCTATGCTTTACCTTTCAGAAATGAAAATATTTTGCATGTTAAGAATTTTTTAGTAGAATTAAATGATTGACTTTATCATTCAAATGTATATAAACAGAATTTTGTGCTCTACGACTCTTCCTATATATGCTTATAACTGGAATTTGTTATACTTTACATTCCGTGATTCTTAAGTCGTCAATTATAATATCTTTTAGATATTTTTATTTGCACGTTTCTTCTGTAATTCGCATATACTTTTTTCCTCCGTTATGTATTTTTTATTGTGTCTCGCTTAATCGCTCAAAATTGAACTTGCTTTCCAATAGGTATTCATTTTTATACTAATACCTTTATTACATTGTATTTGTGTACTCTTTGATATTTATTACACCTTTAATAGCGACTTTGTTTTAGGTGGATGTGAAGTTCAATTTCAGTAGACTTAGTCTAATCTGCATAAAGACGATTTATTACCACTGCTATTGTATGTACCACGCAATCTGTTGTTCAGTGTTGTTGTTCGATATGCATAAATGTGCGCTAGAACCTTTCGCTTCACAGCAGCTTAAATAAACCCCAACAGCAAAGTCTATGAAAAGGAAGGGTTGCCAAAAACACATTTATTTTGTCCTCCGTTTGTACCCTCTTTCTGCCCCTCCCACTTTCTTCTTCCTTTCACTCTCCATGCTTATCCTATCCTTTCCTTTCTCTCCTTTCTATTTTCGAGTCGTCTGCATTCTCTCTCCTCTGAAAATTGTTGGCACCGAGTAGCGCCGGCCTATCTGTGGACTCATAAAACCCTATTTCCACACTCTCCTGCAGCAGTATATACGTTGTCTTCTCCGTTCTTTCGCCCTCGCTTCTTTCTCTATTGCCTAGAACCCGTCTTAAACGCTCCCTGCCTGTCATTGGGCCCGCGCCTTCCGCCTCTAAACCTCTTCCGTTTCTAGTTTCCATCTCTGAAGATATTCCGAGCGAAAATGTGCTATCGCGCGAATACTTTGCACAAAATAGCTGAAATGCTTGGCTGTGCCGTGGACGTTGTGAAATGTATACCCCAAGGAAATTTTTTCTAGTCTAAGGTGTTCCCCTATTGTTTAATTCTTTTGGATGTTGATTATATGAGGGAAAACAGAGGTCTAGGCGCTGTATCTATTTTGAGAAAAACGGGCGTAATTTAGAGTGTTTTTTTGCCACAGACAAAAAGTCTCCAGATAATATCGTACTACAAAAATCAATCTTGAACAGTGGAGAGGGTGTAATATTATTTAATCCTTATTAACATGGTGGTAGAGTACAATTTCTCCGTACACACCTCACTAAACCAGATATATTTGACGAATTATTTATTCATGATACTCCTAGGCTAATAGTTCTTTAAGGAAAGGGTTAAGGTGACTTTGCACATAAGGGCGTGCACCCAGGAAAATTCCCAAGGAAAAACGGACTTGAAAAAAGTCTGACAGGGCCGGGTCCCTTTTTCCTTGGGAATAATAGTTCTTTAATGTCTACCATATAATTGAGACTCTAATAGAACTTTTGCCTATCTCTTTTGGGACTTTCAGTGTAATAGTGCTCTCTTTTAGGTACCTTAGGTATCTGACTAATTATATTGAAGTTATTTCAGTAACTTACCGATGTTAGTTTTGATTATTTATTAATTTGAAGATACAGGTACTCGTATCATCCCTATAAAGTTCTAAAGTTACGAAAGATAATGGAAACTTAAAATATTTGTAGAAAATTTAATACTGTAGAGCTATAAGTAGTAATCGGAAAAGGAGTTGATGGGATTCTCAATGGTTAAAAACAACTGAATAGACATTTTATATTTACGCTTATTACTTACGAATAAAATTTTCGTTCAATGAAAAAATCATCTTGCACGTTATTCGCCTAAAACTTGATAATCATAACTTTTTACTTACGAGAATGATAAAAAATATTATCAGTATTTTATTAGTGAAATATTCTTATTTCAACAGCAAGAATCGATATCTTAATTCATCAAGTCATTTTTATGGCATTCTTGTAGTTATATTGAATCATCAATCGCCTTGAAATGTAACGAGGTTTTCATCTAACATAATAACTAATAGGTAAATAGAATTCGTTTTTCATTAATGATTGGGAACGTATTAAAACTCAGCTGTAAAAATACAGTTGTTTTTATTCGCCATAGGATAACAATCACAGTTAAATCAATGAAATTCCGTGACCTGAGGATAATGTCAAAGAAACAGGTGAATAGAATTGAAGGCCAGGAAGCCGATATTTCCCCGTAGTGAATCTTGTCTTTTCGGCTAGTATATGCAGCTGTTTCTATCCTCCAATACCGCTTTATCAATTATGTACGCCGTACTTCAACGCATTTACAGACCCAATTTATGAGCAATGACCAAATTACCTTCCGATTACATTTAGAGAAAATGATCCTCAGTTACGTAACCTCCTTAACATAAACAGGCGAGAGTAGCGGAACTTTTTACGCAGTAGCAGAGTGCTTCCAAATAGAAAGTTTTTATTTCTCCGCTTCGCTCATAGCGGTCTTTTTCTGGAAAGGGCGCTTGGCTTTGGAGAGGAAAGACCCCGTAAGAGTAAAAGGGGGCAGAGGAACTTAACATCCTTCTCCTTCTATATATCTTCCTCCACCCCCAGAAACATTCTCGCCGTTAACGTTCACCTCTGACCTCTTTTACCATTTGTTATACCACCACATCCCTCCCCTCACCTTTCCTTTGCCCTCTATCCTTTCTTTATTTGCTTTCGTGGGCTTTATTTCCCTAGCCTTATGCATCTTTCTTTTCTTCCCGAGATTTTGTGGGTAAGGATATCGAAAATTATTGTCTCTTTCTGTTTTTTTTTGTTTAGCACCTGTTATTTTCTGTACTACCTTTGATACTAAAATGGCAACAGAGAATACTTACAATAGTCAAATATTTATGTTCTTACAATACTTAAAATAGTCAAATAGTTATAAGTGTATAGAACAGCGTGTTTAACAATAAAACTAATAATATATTTAAAGACAATGGCCATTGGCATACAAATTCATTTATAGGACAAGTCACTACAACTAATACAACATAAATCAATTATACGTCACATCAAATATAATGCATCTATATCACATTTCATTAATATTACCTCATTTACATACCAAAATCATTATTCCTTACCCAAAATCTCATATATATGTCAAATAACTATACATTTGTAACAGTTGCGATTCATTGTAGTTTCCTGTAACAGTTTTTTCGTCATATTCCTATCCATTTAAACAGTTTTAAGGACAGCATCGACTCAACATATGTACAGCCGCGTAGTTCTTTCATTAAAAAAATACTGAATACTATAAAAAGAACTGCTTAACGAGTTATTTTTTCAGTTTTAATGAGAAATGACATTTTTCAGTTCGCCTGGTAGTTTGCTGTACATTTTTAGAACTATAACCTCAACACACCTTTACCAATCAATCCCAGCCGGTGAGTTGGGGTCCTCAAGAAAAACCTACCCTTGTGCAGTGTTCATGTAAATCATTTTGAGTGGTATATCTTTCTATATTCATATACACTGCACAAACGTACATAATAGATAGTCAGTTAAAATGTCATACATCCACTGTATAGAATGCATAATATTTGTATATAATCTGTAGTAAGTATAAAATTCTGGAATATTTATTGTATCTACAGAAGAACCTAAAGATTGCATTATGTGATCAGTGTACTTGATCATGATATTCGTTTTTCCTTTCTTGAATCTGTTTCCTGATTCTCTCACGCAGCATGAGAATTCTCTTTGAATATTCATGACGACGCCACCTCGTCCTAGGAAATGACGAAAATGTGCGGAATAGTGTTACCTCATTCTTACTTAAAATTGCATAACTTCATCAGAAACCGCACAACTACGCAAAGTGGTATCCCTTACATCTTCAAAAATAACGCAATCCAGAAAGTTGGAAGGAAAAATCTTTGTATATTAAGGGCTTCATCCCCGAAGAATTCTCTTTTTATGTGAAACAATATTCATCGGGTAGGATTGGTTATTTCAAGTTATATTTTTCGCTCGAATTTTTATCATTCTTTCTTGTAATTTCATACACAATTTTTCTACCTCTATTGGGTTCAGACAAATTATATCTCGTCCTCAACTCTCGGTCTTCCATGTCTTGAAAACCATCCATCTCTTTACATCAACCAAACATTTTTATTTGTCTTCTCTTCTGCATTTTTTTTTGTATCCAACTTTTAGTCTCCGTTTTTATATCCATATAATCTCATTATTCATTCAACCCGTTTCTTTCTCCTCCTCCTCCTTTGTTAAAGCAAACCTCTCTCTACTACCATCACTAGCAATTACCTGTTTTTCTGTCAATTTCTAGCAATGGCCCATTCTCGTCTAAAAGGCGTCCTATCTTCCAATGCCCTCGTTTCTTAGGATTCACGCTCCACACCCGTGCAGCAAAAGCCTTCAGACCAAGTCTTTCCTTGATAGCTTTCCCAAGGTCCATCGTCAAAACCCTACCCTTCATAAACGCCTCCCCAAGAACTCTTGTCTTTCCCCTCCTTTCGCATCTCTGTTCTCAAGGAATGACTGGACCCGTCTACAGATCCACCTGTTCTAGATTTCCGATCAACCCTAAAAGTTAAGCAAGCTTTCTTCCCTTCGTTCAGTCTCATAGTTTTAGTTTAAGACAATTCCTATCACAAAAACCCTTCCTTTATCATTTACTGCGTTGACTAGAATTGGGTTGTACTCTTTTCATCATCAAGAATTAATATTTTTCTTTCGGGAGAATAGTTGTTTCCGAGAGGAAAGTGTTATATTTTTGGTGGTACTTTTCGAGGGCATAATGAGATTTATATTTTCGTCGTCCGTAGTTTTCCAGTCAGAATTCTGATACAGTACACCCTTTATTTACAATGTTATGGATTTTAATTGAATTATTCAGAATTAAATACCATTTGTTTCCTTGAATTTGATTGTGTAGTTGCTTTTCCTTTTAGGTTTTGAAGAACAGTAATATTCCGCATTTGTCCATCATTTTATTTATGTTCGAAAAGGCTGCCCTATTGATAATTGTGAAGCAGTAAATTCAAGTCAAATTTTAAGTTCACATATCTCTTCATTGAGCACGTTTTTCTTCTTCTTTTGGTGCATCTTTCCTTAGGTTCCAACGGTAATTTCGCCTCCACAGCATTCCGTTTTGAGCCTTTTCTTCATCTCTGCATGACTCATTCTCTCATCTTCTCCCTAACTTCCCTTCTATATTTTATTTTTTACACTATTCCTTCTTACAATATGCCCAATCCGTTTTGCTTTCCTTTTTTTACCTCTCTCAGAACACTTCTTTCTTCTCCAATCCCCCTCACCACCTCTTAATTCCTAATTTTATCTTTCATTCAATCTTCTCCATTCGTAGCCATAGCCATATCTTATGCTTTCCAAGTGCTTTTCTTCTCTCTTCCTCAGTTCATGTTTCGCAACCGTATAATATATTACTCCACATGAAGCATTTTGCAGATATTTTCCTGATATCTATCTTGATATTCCCTGCTGTGACCTCTTACTATATCTTGCAAAATGCTACTTTCCCTTGTGCTATTCTACTATTAATTTCTTCAGTACAAATACCATTATTTATTTATTTTAAATATGTATTTATTTGCTAATGTATCACATACAGCTATGCAGCCAATTTAAAGTGACAACAAAACAAACAACACATAAAATAAGAAAGAAGCAAACAGAGGGAAGGGTAGGCAATATGTTATCGGACCTCAACAATAATTTTAGGGGAAGGTAAGGGGGCAACTAGTATATGGATCGGGCGTGATGTAACGGTAGATTAATGAATGCCCCTTTGGATAAGGAAAAGGGATCGACAGAAGGAGGAATGGAAATGAAAAGGGAAGGGATGCGATATATTGTATAACTATATCTCCTAGATACTTGAAGAATCTTTCCTTTCCTACTCTTTGTGTGGCAGGTGCTTCTATGAAGCCATGACAGCGAACAATGCCGCCATGTGGACGAACTCGCTATGTCCAACGCCCACTAAGTCTCCCGAATAGCTTGAGAAAATGATCTGTCGGGATAGCTCAATAAACAGGGTACCTGACCGGCAATCGGAAGACCCGGATTCGATTCCCTCCGATAACTCTCTCCTTACAAAATAGAGTAATAAAACTTAGGTGTCACTACTACCCTCAGAAATCAATTTGATGAGTGCTTCATGCTTTCCTGTTTATTTATCTTCCTCTTTCGTACTCCATTCGTTCTTTAAAGTTAGCACTAAAACGTGTTTACCGTAAGCAGCGGAAGGAAGCATTCCGATCCCCGCACGCGAGCGAAGGCACGGCGTCGCGTCGATTGCTTTCCCTGCAATTTGTTTTGCCACCCGATTCCATCCGCCCATATCTCCCCGTCCTAGGTTTTCTCAACCGGCAACTGTTTTGGCAGTTCCAGTCTCACGCAACAAATCGATGCAGCTGAAGCAATATTTGAGCCTCACGCAGCTGCTCATAATCTGCAAACAAAACGGCGGAGGAGTATTATGAGGCCCAAGGAGTTGGAAATGCCGTCGAAGTAACGTCAGATTATAGTAACAATCGATGCATTCTCGGGATGCCTAGCTCGACAGTGACGGAGCCTTGGTTAATTCCGAGTTGCGGAACTCGCGGAATGGATATCCTCGCTATTTCACCATGCGTTACCTGCGTTCTCTTTCTTACTCTTTTGACCCTCGTGGTATTCTGTGGCGCGTCACTCTATCTCCTCGCTATTCCATAAATCAGCATTTACCGCGCGGAATTCCATCCATTTAGTCTTCACGGCTCTATATCCACCCGTATCTCACTGAGTATCGGACGGGACCTCGGATTTGGCTTGCTGGTGTTGGCGTCTACCGACACGAACAATGTATATGAAATATATACATAGCCAACCTATTCAAAAACTGAACATTAGGAAGAAAGCAATTTCTGGAATGAACAGTCACATTCCTACACTCATTATCACATTGCAGATGGCTTAAGGAAGTAATTCATTTCGTAAATATGTGCGCTAACTTTATATTCAGCGTGAATTTCACGATTAATTGGTTTCTGATACTTTGATAAATGGAATATTTTTCACTGGTCATTTGGTACAGGATAGAGAAAAATGCATCTTTCATTTGCTTCTGTTACAGTCTTAGATTAGAGGTTTAAAATCTCCAAAAGCCGTCTTCGGTTCGAGGTTCATCCTCTTACTTGCCGGTAGTCGGAGAAAGCAAGAAAGGAATGCCGCACTATTATTGTACCCAAAGTACTTTTCAATGGCAATGCCACCGTCATCAGGGGTCATAAAGTAAGAGGAGGAACGCCGACAAAGACGGCTTTTGGAGATTTAAACCTCTAATTTATTAACAGCCGTGTTCCAATATTTCTTTCTTTATACTCTTATTCATGGCTGTGTAGCCTGAAATCTTCTGATGCATTAATGATGCTGAGTAGAGGGAGTAATTATGGTATCTCCTTATGGAATGCCAAGAAAAGTTTTACTCGTATATCATGCTTCTTATACGAAGAAATATTCCGCTTATAGCATTTGGTGAAGAAAACAAATGAACAAATTACCTCATTCCTCATTTTGCCTAATAGGTCTCATTCCCCTTTGCTGGCGCTGGAAGGGGTGTAGTGCTAACCGGCCTCCGGGCTTAGTACTTTTTAGAAATGTGATTATTTGCCATAAATCTGATTTTTCTCCCTGATATTATCATAACTTCAATCATTGCGCGATTATTCAAATACTTGAAATTACATAACGTACTGTAGTGTACACCTTCAGATATAGTGCATAAATTACTCCATGGATACAGATTCCTTCGGTCAAAATTGCAAGTATGCACAGATGTAGAAGTATGTACAGATGCTTCACTTTTACCCTGTTGTAAATTCAGTCTTTGTGTCCTAAAATATCGTGCTTTATTTTTTCATTTAGTGTCCCTGATCGTTATGTGTTTATCTATTTATCACACTCGCCAAGAAACTTCAGTTTACAGTTCAGTTGGTCACGAAAGCAGTGTAGCATACCCTGGCCAGAGTATTTTCACTGTTTATCGGCATTGATAAACTCGTAGCATCTTCTCGTACTTCAGGAAATGAAATATTTCAGGCAGTGGTAAAGAAAGAGTGGTGTATCAAATGATAAAAGAGTAGTGTTAAATTTTGGAAGTCCGAAATTACCAATTCCCATCTGAGAGAAGATATATTTTGAATACAATTCATTTCTGAGCAGACGTATGAAGTATATTTTTCAGATAGACCGCTCAAAAAAATTATACCAATGCAGGTAAATTGAGATCGCAATAAACGATGTTTCCTCCTCCGTAAATATTTTATTTTTATACGGACCCATCAAACAGAAAAGCTCGAAGTACCCCAGGATTTACGCTCGGGAAATGCCCCCTAAAGACTTTTCGGCGGAAAATCCTACCTATCGTTTCTTATTACGGGCCAGGTATAGTATGCGTTTTACGATACCTCCCCGTAACGAAACACTCGGATGGCCGCATAGAAATCTTTGATGGTGAAATATGAGCAGTCGAGGCGGGCGGATTGCATAAGAAAGGGGAGTTGTGCTTAACCGGATGCCTAACGAAAAGGATACGACCCCTTTTTTTACTCCTCCTAAACATGAAGTTTCTTACAATCCTATGATCGATGGAATATTTCTCAGAGTCTTTTGCTCCTTTTACGGGTCGTAAAAAGAACACCATTCGGCAGAAATTTCCATCCGCTCAGCTCTTTTTATCCGCATCTTTGATGTGCCCAAAATAGGTATTCAATTACAGGAAACGGGGCGTCGGGATATCTATTGTGCTCCCAGATATAAAGGGAAGAGCTCATCTTCGCAGTGTCCGCCCGTTTCCTCAAATGGCGATTTGATCGTTAATGATAGCGCGTGAGGAGGGAAAAGGGTTTTGAAGAGAGAGACCCCCGCGATCTTAACGTTTTCCCCTTGCGACTTTGATGTTTTCGCGAAAGGGAAGCGGTAATGCGGATTCTATACGATTTGCTTTGGAAGGGAAAACGACGTAAGATAGTGATATTTTCAGTGAAATGTAGAGACGAGGTGGCATCCTCTCAAGTTATCTGCCCATTCCGAAGGAGGAATCCACCCGAGCGCGATATTTAAATCAAAGGATTTGCACTTTACAAAGAGGCGTAACCCGCGCTTCTCCGATAGCCTTGCATCCTGCTATACCTCCCATTTATTTAGGATTTAGGAACCGAAATTGCTGCAATGGAAGTATCAAGTAGATGATTCTGTTGAAATCCTCTCAGTATGTACATTATTTATGTATTAGCTCTTGTTTTTATGAATAATTGCCTTAAGTGTAAAAAAAGAGGTCGGACAAGTCCATAACTCTCGAGCTTTGTTCTGCTTATTGACAGGAACTGTAATATGATCATCCAAATCTTCCTTTTTTGGACTTCAGGACATTTATGATTGTTTTATTATCGTTGCCACTACAGGTGAGGTTTGGCCAAGAAAGTCTTCCATATGTGACGAGGATCAAGTTTATTTTTATATACTACAAATAATGCCTTTTGGTTTATAAATCAAATATAATTATCATAAGAGGTCAACGCGTAGAACAGTGAAGTTGGATCGTGGAAGATTGTTCTTTTTCTCGCAAAAAACTGTTTGATGCTTAAAATCACTCAATAATATGGAATTTTGTAATATTTTAATCGCGATTTATCAATTACAAATGCTGACAATTAATGCCACTGTTGATGACGAGTTCATTTACTTTACCTAGTAATCCTCAAATGGTACGCCATCATCATATGGTGCTCTGCCTGTTGGCAGGTACCATCCACTACGACTGTCTCCACCTTTAAAACCAGCCTATTACAGATCATAGAGATTTGTCTGGTCATATACCACGATTTTTCCCCAATAATGATTATTAGGTAAGACATTATGTGGTGTCAAATAATTGGCTGCCTTTCTCTAAATTTACACTAGACAGCAGGGTTTTCTAGAACAAAAACTACATTGACAGCTAGAAATTTTCTTCATTGTAAAATATCCTCAATAAGCAAATGATAGATATGCTTCTGCATTACAAGTATACAAAAACTTATTGTACTATATGAAACAAATCTATTAATGAAGTAGTACTAGCTAAAGCATTACCAAGGATTAGGAAGCATTAATGGTGAAGCCGTGCAATGAAGTAATAATATTTGCAAATATGAATGGTCGGATTTAAAAATAAAACGCAAACCATTACGCGATTATCATTATATTATAATCAGATTGCATAAAGAATTCTTTATTCTTTAGCCACTCTCTAACTAATGACATAACTGTTGATAGTGGAAAACTCCTAAATATTCATTCTCGAACAACTTCTCATTTTTCATTCGCTCTCCATATTTTATTTTTCTTTCCCAGGTATTATTTGATTTATTCAATATTTTCCACGGTGTATATGACAATGGTGCATATTTTCAATATTTTCCCTCGGCTCTCTGGAAAATTCTGCGTATTTCTTCCTGTTTGGAATTTATTTTCCTGTTTGAATGTTTGCCTGTGGTCATGCATTCCAGTTTTTGTGATTTGAAAACTGCCGTGAACGTATTTCAGAAATTAGCAGTGATTTATCAACATTATTTAACGAAATTTGAATATTTCTAATTCCTGTAGATGGAAATTTTAGTCGTAGGAAAATTAAGTGATGATAACATTGAGTTGGGAGGAATCGTAGCTCAATAATTTCGCTTTATTCGATTCGAGCACTGGAAAATTTGGGTTGTATTTATTTTATTATAAAATCTAATATTGAAATACCTATCAAGTATCGGTATATATTAAGCACTGCCTTTATTTACCAATATCTGAATCAAATGGCCGAAGTGCTTATTACGATACCTCTCTAAGTCAACGCCAACCATTTTCTACTTGTCTAGCAAACGACACAATTTTTGTACGTAACCATATTTCCATAAACTTTAACGTAAATAAACTCAATGGCTTGGTGGGTCACTTTGTGGTATTTCATAACTAAATCGAAAATAAAATAACACTACTTTTTACAAGCGATAGGAACTTTTTCTGTGTGAAAAGCAAAGGTATTTTATTTTCCATTTACATTTAAACTGTTTACATATTTTCTCACCCAAAATCTTACTCGTTTGTCCCTTTCAGTGACATATTTTTTTTCACTTACTGTTAACAACGAGTTAATGGAAATATTTTAAAACTCTAATATCTTCATCTTTCTGTCAAGCCAATGGACATACGTAGTTTGAAGAAGATAGTTAGGGTGTGTCTGATTGTGAGTAGAAACTCTTGTTCAAACATAGGAGGATATGTTTATGGTCTATAAATGATGCCATTAGTGTTCATGCCGCTAAGAGTAACTGTGTATTGATATGCATCTACGAGTACGTATCAAAAAAGGTTACAAAGAGAATACTTCGAGGATAGGAAACGTGTCGGAAAAGAACAGGTTCACTCTCCTTGATAACATAATGCTGAGCAAACTATGTTATCTCCTCGAGAACACGAATAAATGAAAGATAAATTACACTTGAATGTTGGGTATTTGCCCGTAGATTTTCCGATTCATTCTCCTCTTTTTCGTACCAAATTTAAGGGTATTCTTCTCTTCAATCCTTGTTAATAGTCCTATGGGAGATATTTAGGCGGAACCACATCGGTTCATTGACCCCTTGACTTGCCCTTTGGGAGAAGTGTAGACTTTCTGATTGGAAGGAGAATGAGATTCTTTTTTGCCCTTCTTTTTTGCGAACGAATTTGCAAGTTTGAGGGAGCTCTTGTTTTAATTTTCTTGCTTTTAATATATTTAAGCGATTTGCGACGGATCATTAAGGCTATAGCGAGGGCATTTAAATTAAGCAATGAAATATATCCATGTTTCCGCGTATCACTTCTGCCAAATCGTGCCATTTGGAATTGTATTTTATAAACTAGAGAGAAGATAGATTATATTTCTTGTTTTAATCGCGATAAAGGATTTATGCGACGTAAATTATAAGAAGGTTCTAGTGCATTAACAATATCTATCGGTAAAGTATTTAGCCCGATTGTTGGTTAGAACTTCAACCCCTCCACTATGACTATATAAATTCCTGTCTAGGGATTGAGGCTTACTAGACATCATGACGAGTGAGGTAGTTGTCTCCAACTTTCTTACTGAGCATATATATATATATATATATATAATGCTACCAAATTATAAATGGATATATTGCGTAATAGCACTTTGAATAGTACATCATAGAATTCAATAAGGAGAGATCAAAATAAATATATTTTTCATCATCATTCATGCCTTCATATTATTCTAGAACATCTTTTGCGGTTATCACTCTGTAACTAGAATGAAATTACATGAAATAAAAGATATACACATTCATATAAATAAAGATACACGTAATAATAAATATAAGTTCCTGCCAGCAGCCCACAATGAATAAAAATATACATATTACATTTACCTTTTGTTGGAATTCGCAGAAAGTGTCCCAAAATTTAAGGTTGCTGTGTTTAACTTAATTCACCATTGCCAATGAGGATTTTCCTGCTGGCATTTCCCAGGGGTCTCTGGAAGTCCTCTTTTAATAGCTTCCTCTCCTAAGTCTTTTTTTTCCCTGTCAGTAACACGGAGGCGGAACTCTTTAATTAAACGTTTAATACGGGGTTCAAATTTCTACTTTCTCAGCCTGTTAGAAGCGCAAACAATTGTACATGCTGTCTGTTACAGAATAAAATGAAAGCCTCCTATTGTGTGATTATCAATGACAAACGTTGGTTAAATTTAACTTCGGGAAGAAAGAATAATTATCCAGGACAGTATTTCCCAAGGTATAGGTCTCGGCCCGGAAATTTTTCTTAACATATACCTGTATTCATGATGCCTTAAAATAATGATATTTAAATTGTACAGGTACCTTATAAATAATTGGTTCCTACTTGATTTTTGAAAGTATCTTTTTTATCTCCAAAATACAGCAGAGAACTCTTGAAAGTGTTTTTTGCGTCTATTACAATAGGATGCGATGAATTTTTATATTTAGACGTGCAACAAATTGTTCATTACAATTAGAATAACGAATTCCATCTTTACAAGGTTTTGATAACGCTAATTATATACTAAGACATCAGAGATTTTTTCTAGGTGTGAACTACACACGTGGTACTTCCTTAATCTAACTCATGCATTTTTGAACTCTCATTTTCTTTTCACTCCTACTGCATGAAAATAGTATGAAATTTATGTGTTGTATAACCCGTTAAAGGTGCCATTGAGTTCTTATAAAAATGTTTCGAGATTAGTTTCTATCACTCAACTTTATAACCGCTTGGGGTATGAAGCCAATAGAGAAATGCATAATTTTATTTTTCATACAAAAAATTGTACTAAAAAAATCTCATGGAACGATTTATTTCAGAGTGATAAAAAAGATTTCAATGCCGTATCTTTTCATCACCATTTGCTGAAATCACCAAAAAATACAGTATAGAGAAAGTAAATTGTGTTTTTATGGTCACTAATATTTTACAGAAAGAGTCATATTAATTATTAGTTAACATATTTTTGCTTCGGGAGGCGTAGCTTCGTAGATTCAGTTATTGAAAATTCCAGTTCACTTACAAAAATGGAATGTTCACTAAGTGGAAACTCTCGTATAAAGATACGGTTTACAAATGTGTCAGGATATAGATGCGTGCACTAAATAGTCGGGGCGGCCAAAATATATTGGATGTCTCCCATCCTTTTTTCCTTGTAAATGTGTGCGGTGTTTTTTTTGGCAGCGTTTACGTGTATTTTACGATTCGGGACCCGTGGGAAATCACGTTTGGCCAGAGATACCGATTTTTCTTCGAATTCTATGGGTGAACGCACGCCCGAAAATTAGCTTTAACTTTGCTGAGACCTGAAAATTATCCCTTAATTTATTTTTGGATTAAAAAAAGCTAATTGCATTGTACTTTTACACTTTAAGCATCAATTTTCTGAATGTATCCATAACTATTTATATATATCGTATATATTCATAACTATTTGTATATATCGTATATTCATTTAGAGCATTAGTATTAAGCCTGCGTACTTGTGTTACGCTTGTTATTTATTATATATCGGTTATTTAAAATTTGCTGCAGAATTTCAAATATAATGTAGATGCCTAAACCCCTTAACTTCAACTCTTAAACGTTAGAATATACACACGCACCATGTACCTTAAATGTAGCTGACATATTTAGAGTATATACTAAACGCAAATTCACAATATTTACTGCCTTTTTCAGTCAAAAATTACCATTCTACCTATTTAAAAATCTTGACAGATACTTCCACTATCAAAAGTTATCACTTCTCAAGGAAAAATCACTATTCTTAGCAATGTGTTAACTTATCCGTCATTATTACTATATATTATATATGATTAAATAGTAAATATTTTTTATCAGAATTGAATTTTGAGTTTTATACATTCACATTGTTGTAGAAACTTTTAGGCCATTCTCTGAAGTACTTATTGATTCTCCATCAGGGCTTGAAGACCTCTGTAGATTATTCCATGTAAAAGAACAGTCCATGTTAAATATTCTGAATTCAGAATAATTACGTGTTAAATTTAAAATATTATAGCAAAATTAACAATAATCACAACTCCGCTGTACGAATGTTAGTCGTACAAGACCATTCATGATACCTTCCGTTTATGTAATTCTTTACTCAGCAACCATATCCAGGATTCTATAAGAACTAAGGGTGCAAAAAATCACCATTGGCGTTTAATTGGCCGAGAAATTGCCGGGACAGAAAAAAGGTGGTTTATTAGAGGAGATACGCACGCAACTAGCGACAAAATCGCCTCATTGGCACCAATGATTTCTGCCGAGGAGTATTTCTCCCAATGGAGACGATTCGAGAAAGAATTATTTCATTCGAGGACCTCTGTGTTTCCTCCTTCAACAGACGTTTCAAAAAGGGCGGAATTAAGAGGGAAACGTTTTCGCGAAATTTTCGTTTCTCCCCGCCTAGGAGCCATCCAATTCCACAGCTAGACTCCCCCCTCTTTTCTTTCCAATCCTCTCACCCGTTCAAACTATCCTTCCCTACACCTACGCAACCAGCAACCCCTCTCTGCACCCCCTAACCTCTCGCATCTCAGTCGCTTCGGCCCCGTATCGATTTTGCAAGAGCCCTATGCCTCCCACCACTCCCTCCGACCTCCCCCTCTCTCTCCTATTTCACCCCATCAAACCCTTTCTCTTCTTCTCTACTTTTCCTATCCCCGACATCCTCCCAGGACTCTCTCTTTCTAATCCGTTCTCCTGTCTCCTAGAACTAATTTCCTTTCCCTCTATCTGTGGCACGTATTCCTTATCGTACCTATCCTCTAGTTCCTCAACGTCATCAGACGTACTTTTGCGTCCGTCGTTGTTCTTCACTTTTTAGAATAGAATAAAATTCTTTACTAATACAAAACACTTGCAACATTAACAGAACACGGAAAGGCACTGTTTACAGGCTGGTATCTCGTCAGTATTGTACAATTTTATAATTTTTTAACAAATATAAAATTTTTAGATTACATAGTACTTGCTATACATAATCCATTACCTCATACATAAACAGATTAATTATTATTTATATAATCATTTAAATCATATAACATATTTACAAAAACATCTTCAAAAACTCTCTTACATTCTTACGTTCATACTTATTCATTATAGGATATTGTTATATATTATACATATGTTATCATTCAGGAAGAATTCGGTTCTTTGTATATATGCGTGTTTTAGACTGTGTATTACGTAAACGTAAAGTTAGAATGTGTATTACGTAAACTTAAAGTTAAATAAGAGGTTTAAAATCTCCAACAGCCGTCTTTCTCAGGATACCGGTGGATGAGGCGAAGGACACCGACAAAGACGGCTATTGGAGATCTTAAATCTCTAATTCATTAACAGCCGTATTCCAAAATTTCTATCTTCCCATCAACTTCACGTTTTGAACATTTATCCCGAATTTTTCACCAGTGATCGTTTTTGCAACTGTTAAAACTCTCTACCAATACAATATGATGTTGTTTTTCCTCAGTTGATCTTTTTATTATTATCACGAATACAACCTGCGTGCTGTTTAGTTTTAAGAAACCAAAACTTAGCGAAAAATTGTTTAAGTGGTCGGTAACCTTATAGAAATTTGTTCGTGCAGTCCACCGTTTCGTGTCACCTGTAACGTTTTTATTTAAAAATCTATGATTTTATAGAAATTCATGATAAAAACAGGTGTTTACTTTTTCCACAGCAATATATTTTTTAACTGCCGGTTCAAAATTTACTTCAATCGAAATTGAGATAAATGTTGAAATTTCCATTTATAGTCATTTTCAGGCCGATCTTGAATGGAACTTTAAATATTGCTTTATTATTTCCGAGAGCGGAATTCGCCGTGACGGAACAGTGGCTGCGAATAAACCCCATCGAGGCTTGAGGGTCTAGGCGCGTTTCCTCTTGCCTACACTACTCGCAGTAGTTCTTTTCTCCGAGAGTTGCGTATCCACCCGTATTCGCCCAACCTATTCGGATATTTCAGATGATGTGGCTGTGCCGACAAGCAATGATGACCCGGTAGATATGATGGATTGCACGATGATATCAACCACGACATTATCTGCTCCTTCTTCTTCAATTAATGGATTAGTCTATTTGCCCGCTCCGTCATCTGAATTTCCTCTCCTACTCGCCAAGCGAGGGCTCCCCTTTGGTCTACACCACGCAAATGTTTGGGTAATGGGGATTTATGCAGACGTACTGCATGAATCATCCAGTTCTCCCCTTTCCCTCTAAATTTATCACCAATATTATTGATATTCAATTCTTCTCATAAAGACACCGCGGAAGTAAGATATATTACGTAGACGTTTTATCGGATTTTGAAAGATAATTTACTCATATGCAGTTAGAAAATGTGATGCTACATGAAAATATATCCATTAAAATAGAAAGATTTAGTGCTTTCCTGGTGTCGGCTGCGGATGGTGGAAAACCCGAGAGGACTTCATCCTATTGAAATAGATATTGCTGAAATTAAAGAAGTACTAAACCAGTGCAAAATCCGGAAAATCAAATCTATTTAATCTGGGCAGCATAAATAAGCCTCTGAGCTACAAAAATAATTGACTTTGATATGTTCTAATTAATAATTATGATAAAATAAGAGAGATGCACAGAGCTATAAATAGTATAATTTTTAATCGATTTATAATATTATGAAAACGACAAATTAACTATGACAGAACTTATAAATGTTGAGAATATATAACTGGGTATTCTGAAAATAAAGCCGATACCATGGCTATCTGGTTAATATTTTTTAGGAGTAGAACAATCTTTTATAAGTTCGTTACGTGACGGGATTGCAACAAATAATATCGGAGAGTATTGATGTATGGTTCATCATCTGTAAAGTAAAACTTAAATGAGCAGTAGGATACTAATGAAATGAAAATTCAAACCTCTCTACGTAACTTAGAAAGTGGATGAACTTTCTACGGTATCAATGAATGAACGTATTTAGGAAAGCGAAATCATTACATAGTAAGTGAAGGTAACAATCTGTAAACTTATCTTGAATCTTACGAATGATATCGGAAAGTGAAAAACAAAACTTTCGTTAGCCTTATGCTAATAAAATGGAATTACAAAACTGTCTACCTAACTGCTGAAGTGATAGATTCTACTACATCAATAACAGAATAAGAATTGATGAAATCAGAATAATTAGTAAGAAAGTGAATGTAAAAATTTGAGGAATTAAATTTTATCAGTTTGACTCAATATTAATAGTCGTAATGCCTAAAAATCATGAATAAGCTGTCCTATAACATTTTCACGAGTTTCGCTAACTTTACAAGGATGAGGAGGCGGAGAAATAGATTAGAGACGGATGTGAAGGAGAAGAAAACAGAATGGAATGTATAGACTCGAGGAGATGAAGACGGCTGACATGAGAAAGGAGCAGAAGGGGGATCAGAATGGAGGTGGGGCCCTGGAAGACAGGAACGGGGGTTTTGACGGATTGGAGATAAGAGAGGCTAAGCAGAGATGGTTGACAGAATACTTGGGATGAGGATAAGAACAGAAGAAATAGCACTTAAGGCGATAAGGGAAATAATATGAATCTTCTTCTAAAAGTGGTCGGATCCCCGTACCGGTGTGTTATAGATCTTCGTTTTGGTTTTCACATGGTCCTTACGTTCAGTACTGTGTAAGATTTACCACCTGGATCCTTAATCGGATTTGGTGTGCATACGGAGACAATGTTCTCTTCGTTAAAGTTAATTACTAAACCAAAATGAATTCATTAGGATAAAGGATAGGTTTAAACGGTGAGAAAGTAAATATTGGACTACAATACTTGCTTAAAAAACATTAAACAAGTATATTTTGGCTGGAAGAACTGCTCCGATATATATTAACTGTTACTTTTTAGATTACTAGTAGATATACGCCGGTTTTTCACACTTTATTCTTTGTTTGGGTTTCCCTGCTGTAGCATTTTTAGTAAGACTTTCAACTATGGTTTTTTTACGTCCACAACTCTTCCTCATCCTATTTATTCCTGAAATATTGAGAATAGTTTTTCTTTTGTGGGCATGTTAACTTTTACAATAGGTAGGTGGAAGAGGGAATTTTTTAGTTTCCATCTAATCGGAGTTCAGTAATTTATCACTATTTGAACGACCTCTAATTTCGATTGACTACGTTTCTCTCAAAAAGAGCATTTTTTTCTGTAAGAAGATAACCTTCCGGTATTCTTATTCTTTCCCGTTTTCTCGTCCGTTATGAAAACTTCATCGTAGCTTTTGCTTTCTGAGTCGACATTCCGACTTTCATTGAACGCCAGATGTCTGTCACCTTGTCCTAGAATGAGAAAATGTCTTCTTGGTATCTCTTATAGTATCATGTAGTTCATCGACAGTCATTTCGGAAGAGCATTTCTCAGCTTCCGATTAAATAATCAACTCACATTAATAAAAACGTGAACAACTTATTTCGATTAATTGTGTGAGGCGAAAAATAAAATGTCAGCATTGATAGGAGACAACGTTGAAATAGAGTTTGTCTATTTACAGTGATTCAAAGATGAAATGTACTCTAGATTGACCGCTGCTTGCTTTATTACACCTAATTCAATACACCTCTAAATAATTAAGTTCAAAATGTTAATTCCATTCCATCTTAAACATTATGCGAACATTGAATGAAAACGAGTGTGTTATTTAAACTCAAAGCACACCACGTAGACCAAATATTCGATGAATATTAGATTGAATTCGTCACAGCCACCCTAGGATCCTTCTATGATCCTACGAATGCTTGAGGTCGTCTATACGTGTAACTATAGTGGATAACTATAATTAGCACTATAATCATAATTCACACATTCATCGATTCCCATATTTTTAGGTTTTCAATTTAATCAAGAAGCAGCTGTAAAGGATTAATGCAATCCAATTAGCCGGTGATTTACATTACATTTGATGGTGGTCTGCATTTCTACCTCTAAGTAGATTTTTAATTTTGCACGGGGATATGTTGTTTTTTATTATAGGTTATTTTATTTACATAACAATTTACAAGAAACTTAACATATTTACAAGAAAATATTGTTACATAATAAACTGGTGTCTTCAGGCAATTTTTTAGTGTGTATTGGAAAATTTTTAATATCTTTATTTCATCATCAGACTGTTTTATAGCTTAGCTTATCAGGTAAATCGCCTTAGCATATGCCAATATTAAATACATTGCATGGCGTGAGGTCACACAGCTACTATAGAGTAAAATGATATTTCCTAAAATCTACTTAGTTTTGCGCTACTTCTTGCGTTCTTCTTCATATGCGTATAATCCACAAATAACAATCTTTGTTTCCATCCCCTAACACTTATTAACAGGACCTAAATAGGTAAACGTTTAGTAAATTTAAAGATCAGAGGCTTCTTTTATTTGATACGATATTATAATGCGAAAAAATTGAAGGTAATCAAGAAAAGAAACTTTTATATTCACCTCTCCGAACGGTATTACCCGTGGAAATCCTACTTTGTCCGCGTACGAGAGAATTAAGGCAATATGCTTTGCTCAATTCTCTTATTTAACGTCCCAGCGAGTCATAAAAGGACACTGGTATTTTAACGGTCTCTTGATGCCAAAGGGAGCCGTTCCCTTTCTTTCTTAATTCCATCTCGGCGGAATCTTTGGATGGAATTAGAGGAAATGAGATCTCGTAAAAAACGTCCGTACACGCATTATTAAAAAGACCGCGGTTCTTTGGATTGTTTCATCCGTCGAAACAATTGCTAACGAGCATCTCATTCCCCTCTGATTATCAAAAGAAATGAGACTTAAAGGTCGCGCTAGCTGTTTCACCGATCTTAATCTATTAAAGACATTCTCAATCCACGGTTCTGGAAATGTATGCTAAAGTCGTTTTAGATGACGATTGTGATGTAACCTAAACAAACTCAATTACTTTCTGCTGGATCAGTATGATTATTTCGTAGTTAAGGTACCGTACCTGTTGGAAACAATTATGTTTTCCATTTAATCTAGAAGCGAGACGATTTGGAAACAGATGGGATGTTATCAAATGGCATTAGTATTAAAGAATATATTTCTGAATGTATAAAGTGAAGTAGGGAGAAGGCCCAAATTTCTGAGTCGATTGAAAATAGAAGTACTTCACTTCCTTTGTCTCTATTTGATGATTCCTAACAATATCTTCATTCGATTACAAACAACATATATGTGACAAAAGCATATTCAAAGATTTCTCATTATCAACATATTCTTGAAGTTTTGTAAAGATATCCAAAATAATGTGGAAGGCTGTATATGTACAGTATATTCCATCGCTACCTTGTATCTACCTTATCATTGTTTAATATGAATAATCGTTTTACAGGGAATATCAATTGAAACAAGCATTGAGTATATTTCCGAAATTTTTGCTGTTTTTCAAGCATTTGAATGACTGTAAGACTCGATGAAGGAAAGGAAAAGAGGAGTAAATTAAAAATATATATGTAGGCTACGAGGATAAAAAAGAAATGGCATTGAGTGGTGAATATTGGGATGAGATGATCTCACTGAAGGCTAGAGAGTGCTTGTATTGTACAGACGCAAGAGAATGGTGGAAGATAGAAGCTATCAGATCCAGAGGTAAGCCTTAATCTTCATATAACTGAGAGACTAAATAATCTCAGGAGAGGGTCATATTGAAGCAGATCAAATTTGTTCTTTCTCCTTTCATTACTTTGAACCTCTAATAATATTGTGTGCATTTCTAATTCACACGAAGGATAGCGTTTGAGGTCTTGTAGCCATTACTTGTCGTACGTGGTCTCCTACTGAGGATACTTTTCCCTAAGTACATCCGAAACTTGAAAAAAATTAAAATTGATTATCAAGTCACATGAACCTACCGAAGGATGGAATTCAAACGTAAAGAAAACAGGAATAGACGAGCACTTTTTCCACAAATTTATTTAGCCATTTTTATCACCAAGTGGTCATCATATTCGTCGCACCTGATGACGATTATTCGTTGAAACGGGCCATAGCTTAATAGATCTGTAAAAAACAGTTCTCAGGTTTCTTTACGTGTGATGGAGTTCCACAAAACTCGCCTTACCCGTGAATTTTATCCAAACATAAGCTGGAAGGCACGTAAGGTAATAGAAGGTGACCCTACCCTAGGTTCGAGGAATTTCTGATTTTGCCGTCTTCGCAAACACGGTATAGCACCCATCATCCATGCATTTATGTATCTATATGTATATTTATTTATACATGGTAGTTAAACTTAATGGTTAATATGAAGCATGCGCCAACTTCCTTATTAAGCATTGAAGTGGAGGCAGAATCTGGCTGAGGATGAAGTGGAAGATGGGATTTCAATGCGTCAAAATTCGTGAGAGAGAGAGTCATGCGTCCACCGCATCTTTCCCTTCGAAGACCTTCTGCAGGCAAATTGAGAGTCAAATCTATTCAGCGGGTCGGTCCAAGAGTGGCCGGCTGTATCCCAATGGATATCCGTGTCCTAAAGGAAACTGGCATATTCATGAAGCGACCGTAACTTGCTGTTATCCTCCTGCTAAGAGAATTATCAACGCGGGCAGTGAGGTCAAAAAGGATGTAAGGGGACATAAGTTTTTCCCCGCCTCCTCACCTTCCCTTCCAAAGGATTCTGGAGCATAAAGCTGAGGATTTTCTCCTTGGGGTCCTCTTCCATTCTGTTTGTTCTTGTTCCATGATTCTCGAGCCGTCCTCTTACTTTGATAAAAGTGATAAGTTAGGAAATGGTGGGAAAGTAACTGATATAGTGAGCGATGCCCAGGATTGCTCTGGAATACTCTCCAGAGCGATTTTTAAATTAATTTTCGCGTAAGGTTTCCTTAATCTAACTCTTTATTATTTAATAAATGGGTGGGAGAAAACTTAACAAAATTACACTGTTTAAATTAAACAGTGGAATTTTGTTATTTTCCACCCATTTACTAGGATAAGGTTCCACACAGTTAAGGCTTCCCATATTGATTTCATTCTTTATAATCTACTAATTCGCATTGATTCACGAAGTTAAATCTGAAGTATTGAAACAAATAGTCAGTGTTGACTGTGCTCCTCGAAACTCTTCATTTGATAAATTGGAAAACCCAGCTTATATTTTGCACGACATTGTTGAAAATCTTAAGGAATTTTAGCAGATTTTTTCATCTTTCTTCTGTGTTATTTCTAACACAGTTGGGTTTTGTACTGCGACAGCAATATCACCTAAACTGCTCTAGATGGAAACCTGATATTCTCATTTAAATATTATCAGTATGCCCTAATAATTTCTCTAAGGAGTGAGTTGATGATAGATTTTTGGTTTATTGAGATTTTTCTCTGCTAATGATTGCTTATTCGGCCGATACATATTTTGTGTAACCTTCATTTAATAGTTCAAAATATTTCTTCATTATGTGTGGTTGAGATTGAATTCACTGATTGTTTGTTATATATTATTGTGAAAAGCGAAGGAAACTGTTTGCAGCAGGTCTCGCTCCAGGTATCAGTTAAAGGTAGGCAAAATCCTTTGTATGAAGTGAAACACTGTACGGGTGTGAAAGGTGGACTTAACGAAAGGAGGAGGTCAAACTCTTGGAAGTCTTTGAGATTTGGGTGCAGCGTAGAATGGAGAAAGTAATTTTGGTTTATTGGGAAATAGATGCAGATGTGCTGGATAGAGAAACGAGGGCCTCAGAAATAATTAACCATTGACATAATATATGGGAGGATCAAATATTTAGAGGAAAGAGACTGCAAAATTAGCCAATTTAAGGTAGAATACAATTAAAGCATAGGGGGAGACAAAGACAAAAAGATGTTAGTTGACATTAAGAGTGGGATGAGCTACCAAGAACCAAAGGAAATAGCGGTGACTAGAGATTTTAAATGCACATGAACGTACCGATTGGTGGAACACTCATGTATGTAGTATGGTTCCATCCTTATTCGTTCGAAAAAATCTTCATAAAAAATACGTTTCCTGAGATGCGTAAGCCCAAACATTCTCCGCGAATGAATAATTCCGCGCGGGTGATACCGGCGCATGAAATTTTCCTTTCAAAGGATCCAAATACGAATCGTTCATCTCCCCCGAGTTCTGGAAGCCATCATTGTACACGAGGATTTCCTACCGAATGTTCAGACTCGCTATTGTGCCCCCGGGCCTACATTAAATCAACCGCGTCGAGGGTCAAGCAAACAGTCCACTGCATCCTTCATCGTTACCACTGAGAGAGCCCCTCTTCCGAATTCGCCTCACGCCGCCTTCGAACACCTCCGAGATCGTTTACAGTCTTTGATCGGCTCCTTTAGCATTCATGGCTTACCTTACACGGATCGAGGCATCGTTCAGATGCGGGAAAAGTTAACCATCTGCGATCATTCGAACCCCCCCGCAAAAGACCACGGGCGAAGCGACCCAAACAAGCGAATGCAATCTTTCTCCGCCGTGTCGTTCCATCTCCGGTCACGTAAGCTTAAGTAGGTTTAGATCAAGAACTGCGAGTCAAGTGAAAGAGTTCCAGAGAAAGTAGTACCATCGCCGTTGTTATTCCTGGGAGTGAACGATGTCTCTACGATTTTCACGTTCCGATTGCTCTAGCGGCAATCTTGAGTATAAGATTGTATTTATTTATGATACGATACTAAATCAGTCGCCAGGATGACGATAACCTACGCTGCATTGAACAAGTAATACTAACTTAAAACTAGTAGTAGAAGTTTATTGAAGTAAAAATTTATTTTAAAAAATTCACAATTATATATACTAAAATCATTCACTGAAAGTAAACAGATGTCTCTTCAGTTACAAAAAGTATAAGATTGTACATTGATGCATACATGCTCGTATTTCCATCCAGACTCTATAATTATCTACACATCAATATCACATTATTAATTGATATTATATCTTACTGAAAACAAACAAAAATACATGTTTAACTTTATAATACTTCAAATATTAAAACATACGTATGAAAATCTTTTCTCCCAACTGTAGAACATTGTGGGCTTCTATTTATGCAAATAAGTACCTTATTAACAATATAATGACAGTACGTTTACCACACTTTTGATAGAGAGATTGAGATTAATTTAAAATACATTAATTGAATTGCAGAATTTTCTAAGAAACTTTTTTCAATCCTCTTAATATTTATATAGTAGAAAAATAGAAGAGATATTATAAAAATATATTACGTGGTTAGTATCTTAATTTGAAAAAATGAAGTGTAATTTACAATTTTCTTTAATACCGAGGATATTTTATTTAATATTAAAATTAAGCTCCAATCAATGCGAGATATTGGAAATAGGAATTTTAAATTTTATAACCGTTCTAATTTTATTTTATATAATTATAATATATAATTATTGAATAAAATGATATCCTCAATCGATTCGGCTGAGATGTTGTGGAAAGACATAATTGAAAAGTAGAAATCTATTTTCAAAATGATATCCATTATGAAGACCGAAAATAATTACATAATTCCAGTTTACTGAAATATATCCACCCTGAAATATTCGTTATGATAAAAATCATCCGTAAATGAGATTTACACGAGTAAATTATTACTGTCCTTTTGTCTCAATTGGTTCTTCATCGAAAAAACTAAACGTCTAGAATCTTCAGACAGCCTTTGTAAAATGATTAACGAGATACTTGATAAGGCTTGATTGAAATATCCCCATAAATTAACTCAGATCTCATTTCCGTTTCGCCTTTTTATCAAAAATATTTTATTTCGAGTGATACGTCAAAATAAATTTTACTTACGCACCCGAATCTCTGAGGCGATAAAAAAATTTTCTGCTTCATAATTAAATCCGATGGGAGATTCAGCCTCAGTTTATTAATTAGTCTCTGAAAGTGACGCGAGGCAGAATCATTGTCCAACGACCTTCGCTTCTTCAGCATCTCCCCCCTTAGGCTGTTAATTGCCATCCAATTTTCCCGAGATGAGTGACGTATCAAAAGTATTATTTCACCCATTGAGAATATATTAAGTCACTCCTTGCTTAATCAAGTTGCTCTTTGTTATCATCGCGACAGTATAAGGCGTATAAATAATCAGAGATCGATGATCGACAATCCCTCCCCGCCGATTCTTTTTAATTATATTAATTTTCTTTTTCTAGATCTCCACTCTTTCATTTTCAAATAGAAGGAATCGTTCAATTGCTGTTAAGGAATATCTTCATCGGAAAATTGCCAGTTAACGCCGATATTGTATTGCTGATTCGTTACGATACTTACTACTACTATACAAGTGTAGAACTACAATTATTTTATACAACTACTAACTACTATTTTTCTTTCAATGTACAAAAGTGGTGACGGTTCGCGGATCTATGTTCAGTTACGTGCAGTCTTTATTTCCATTACCTTTCGTAAGCGTTTCTCAATTTGATAGCTGGATATGCAGAAAAATAATGATTTAAATTAAGTTAAAATACAAAAAATAGGAATACTATTTTATTGCTATACATTAATGTTATAAACTCGATTAGGCAGGATTGATATAAAATTTTAATTTGAACAAAGTAAAATGAATTGTCTGAAGCCGATGAAATTTCTTTAACTAACAATGGGGCTATTAGAATTATAAGGTATGAATCACCTGAATTATTGCTACAAGCAATATTTTTGTGATAGCTATTTGATATTATTATTACTACAATCACGTCACAAGTGCATAAGTGTGCGGTGGTGGATAGTCATCCAGTCCAGAGAAATCCACAACCTCCATCTTGTCCTGCAATATCACAGCAGTTCACTTCAGCAATAATTGCTCGTACTCCTGACCAATTAATAGAAGTGTGTACACAATTATAATTATAGAGCCAACACATTCACGTGCGTATACAATATTGCTACAATCAGAGTCAACTAATTATTGAGTAGTCACATATCACTCAAAGGAAGGAAGTAATTAGACTGCAAAGTTCCTCTAAAATCTAATTTAATAATCTCCACGGTCTATTTTATACCTTTTTTACGTTCTCATGGAAAGCATATTGCCTACTCATATTTACCATTTATTTTTACATAACATTTATTCTTATAGATATTCGCATTGCATTTAGGCAAATCTAATCCTAGTTTTTTTCTCCTTAACCGTTTATATTACGTTCCTCTCTTCATCTCCTCTTTTCGACACCTTGGTGTGCCTAATTTTGCCTGACCACAAGACATACTCTTGTAACAGTCTCTCTAATCATTTATTTTCCTTGTAGTCCCTCATTCTATTTCTCCCATCTTAAAGGAAACACTTTAAAGAAAAAAAATTGACACTCCTCCCACTCATTTTCAACTAAAATTTGTTACATAGCACTATCTTTCTTTTTTTAAATCTTTCCAAAATTAATCAACCGAAAATGACACAAATAGAAGATGGGATTACATGATTCTTTCCTTGGAATGCATCCCAATCTAAAGGAAACCCTCCAAAAATGTTGTACGTCTTTTAGAGTCTTTTATGGTAATAGGGTGTATATGTATTGATTGGTTAAGTATTGCTCTACACTATTTCCATTAACTAACCCTTGGAAACATTTTTAAATCATTCCGATAAATAAAAATAAAATTTCATCGTTGGCTTTAACAATTACAAATCCGTTTTCCGATAATGATGCTTACACGCATTAACAATTTGTAGAATGTGATTTTCAGATTGTGATATTGCTGTGATACCTATGCATTAGAGGTTTAATATCCCCACGGTCTTTGTCGGCGTTCCTCGTCTCATTCACCGGTATTCGGAAGAAGCAGGAAGGATCGCCACTCTTTTTAGAAAAACGCAATGTATATTTAGAAATCAATGCTTTCTTCCTCTGGGGTAATAAAATTGCAGGAAATTTCATTTTAATTCTTTCAAAGAAATTTGTCGACTTTAAAAATAGGCTTCTCTTAGTTTCCCAGGATGCGCCTAAATAGAGGACAAAGAAGTACTGAAAACACGTGCTTGGGCCTTGTTTTAATTTATGGCTAATCCAGACACTTCTTTGTCATCCATTCTGAGCACGTTCCCCGAGGATCGTTCGTTGAAATATCAAATATGCGAATGAATATTAATGAGGTCCATAATCATGGAGAGGGGAAGCAGAATATTGTTTACGAGAAGGAGAAAACCAATTAACTTCCTTTCTGCATCATAATTGAACGGGGGAGCAGGATCCAGAAAACGGCTTTATGCATCGTAAGCTACTCAAAAGTGTGTTTTGAATTCATTAGCTACGATTTTGGGTCGATCGAAACTGTTGCAATGTCGCAAACATATCAAAGTATATAAATATAGTAGGAAAAGGTGCCTTCGCATTGTACATGTTAAGGTGAAAGTATGAAATGATGTCAATTTATACACTTCCTGGTATGCATACTATTCCTGGTAAAATTTTACATTCACTAGAGAGAATGCATTCGCGATGGTAGAGCAGTAAAAGTATGAATTAGATTTACGTGCAATATTACCTTCACATTTTACCTTGATTGATGTGTATCAGAATTTACTGTCCGAATTACATGTTTTAGATTTAGAGGTTCAAAATCTCCAAAAGCCGTCTTTGTCGGCGTTCCTCCTCTTACTTCCCGGTAGTCAGATAAAGAAAGAAAGGAATGCCGCACTTTTAAGATACCCAAAGCGCTTTTCAATGGCGATGCCACCGTCCTCAGAGGTCTTAAAATATAAAGTATAACCGGCAAGGTGTGGGGTATATATTGGGCGGGGGGTGGAGTGGGAGGGAAATTTCCTGTGACGTATGCAAAAGTCTGTAAAGAATTCGGATATCCCTAAGTGACGTCGATGGTTAACTGGTTTTCCTTACCTGCCTCTCGGGAGAGGTCCCAATAGAGAATAAAGGGAAGAGCGGGGAATAGGACCCACGTCGCTGTATTTAATTTTGGTAGATTTAAAGTTTAATTTAAAGATAATTCTGTAGCGACTGATTGGGGAAATTTACGAAGCGAATTACGAATTAACGAAAAAACATACGCATGTTCATTTTTTATCCTATAAAAATGCTCATGTAGTATTTACCCAAATATAATCAAGTTTGAGAAGATGATTTTCATTTTAATTAATTAACTAATCTATTTACAGAAATTTTTTGAATATAATTGTCTTTATGATGGCTTCATAATTATAATTGGAAAGAAATTCCTCAATATATATGGTGTATCTGTAAATTCATTTGTCCTGTATCCATAAAACCCTTTAAAAAAATAATTTACTAATAAATGTATTAAACATTTATAGAATAAAAATATTCGTATTGTAGATTAGAAGGATAAGGTGTATACAGTAATAAATATACATTATTTAGTAAGTTATGTTCCGTCATATTTGAAAGGGGTAGTTCACTTGTCAGTAATAGTATTCATAATTTTAGCAGAAAATCTTTAAATATATGAATATAAATGTGCATTACGTTATTTTTAAAGTCTATAATTAAACACTCATTGGTAACGATACGAATAAAATAACTTACCATGGCTTTCAGATTTGCAACAGGCTTGGAAAATTTTTCCGTTGGAAATGAACATTACCGTATGCAATAGTGTGTTTTCATGTGCGCATATAATAATAATAATAATGCCGTATTTTCTTAAAACGTTTTTTTAAACGACGTTTATTTATATAGCCATAGAAATTTTCCGCAGAAAAGTAACTTAAATCAGTTATCAAACCGTAAGGGATTAAGTGCACTCTGCTGTCACTTGGTTAGATGGATGATAAACAAAATAAACTTCACAGAAACAGGAAGGTGTTGTGGCAATCCACAATGGAAAGAATCTAGGAATGATTTGTGCTTTTACCATAAATTTCATTTTTAACTAAACAGTTACTCGACCGGTTTCGAACGATTAATCGTCGTCTTTTGGCGAAGAAGATGATTTGACTATCTAGTTTACCTATCTACTTAATAAACTATCTAATTAATCTAGTCCTATAAATTTTAATTTAATCAGATTATGACGATTTATCGTTCGAAACGGGTCGTGTAATAGTTTTTTTTTATAAAATTTGTGGTAAAAGTACAAATCATTCTTCTTATATTCTTTCCAGAAACAAAATAATCTGAAAGGGTTTAGTGAAATGGGTGTGGAAATGAAAGCTCGGTGGCATTTACCTCGAATCTGATTTTCTTAAATTTATGGTTGGATTGCCATATAATAACCACTTGGAAATCATCACCATCGACATATGACACCATCACATACGACAATGCCTCTTCATCTCCACTTGGTTATTATAGGCAAACGTTTCCCCTTCACCTTTAGGCGCCGCATTGTCGTTAATTTCCCCCTGAAAATATCCATTCCAATATTTTCTTATTTTGGCGACGTACTATAAAACCTCGTGCTTAATAGCAGTCTAAGCAGGCTTGACTGATTTTCCAGGCGTCAGAGAAATAATAAATGGAAGGCAAGCAGCTTTTCTCTTTCCTCAATAACACAAGGATTGAGTGACGTGGATGATTGGTAACAGCTCAGTCACACATGGCACAATGGATCCAATTTTTATATGAAAGTAAAACAGAGCGTGGAATTTATAGAAGCGATAAAAATGTGTCTGATTAAAATAAATTGTCATATAAATCAAATCGGGGAACTCGCCTGGTAGGCGCGTTTCAAGTTGAGTAGATGTCAAAATGAATGGATTGTTTGATTCGAAATTTCGTGAGCTTTTTTTGTCAGTTATTTCCAATAAACTGCATCACCACGCATAAGCTTCAAAATTGAGTATTGTAGGGTATCCGTAAAGGTTCATTGCATTCCGATGTGTCATACTGAGGGGAAAGCAACTTTGTTAAAGGTGGGCTAACGAGATATTGTTAAAAGGTCATCTCAGAGTGATGCTGGATAATACTAACCCAAACCCCCATGAGGCACACTTTTGTAAATGGACTCTTCCAGACAATAATTCGCTCACTGCCAGATTGCCATGAGCTTACGCGATAACTCAAACCATTCGCCATTGGTTGAAGTGGCTCTGGGCTCGATACAAGTGAAATTACAATTCAATACCTTCCACCTACTACAATAGTTAAAGGCACTGTTTTACCTTATTACTTAACTATCAGTCTCACCCATCCTATTCTAATCAAAGGACATATTATATTTTCAGAATATAAAATAATGTATTACTGCTTCAAAAGTCTTGTATTGGGTTTTCAGATTTGGGTCAATTCATATTCCGAAAACCATCTCATCTTTTAGAGTAATCAGTTAAGGTATTGGATGTTTTATTACTGGAAATATTACTACGTAGCCTGCGTGGCCAAAGCAGAAGGCACGGGAGGTGCCTTTAACAGTACTTCCGACTTTCGCAGCTGTAGATTCCAATTTAATTTCTAATATATCGCTAATATGAAAAGGATCCTCCTTGAAAGAAGCTAAGAGGGTGCTAAACTTGGAAAAAAATATCGCCTTCATTTGGATGTAAAATATAATAACTTAAATTCGCCACACGAAATAGAAACTCAATTTCAAAATTGTATAATTAAATGTTTAAAATGAATTATTGTTTTATATATAAGTAAGGTGTAAGTGTTTATCAACTAAAAGTATTGCTATTTCAGCTTTAAAAGAAGTCAACATTTTTTGGAGTTACTATAGTAGGGATAACGTATCAGAATATCTACTCATAGCAAGATATGTGCTAAAACTGACAATTGGTTGCTAAAAGAAGTAATGCATACAGAAGTGTCCCACTTTTCATTAGGCTCTTGTCCCTCAAGATTCCCTATTCAGTTCCATTCCTTTATTTCTTGATAGCTTACCCCACTCTTTCTGTCATCAAACATCTGCCTTTGTCCTCCCTTCTGCTTTTATCCTTGAATTCTACCCTCGATCACTTTCTTTAGCAGTCCTCCACTCAATATTTGACACCTCCATTTCCTCTGTCTTATTACTTTAATTAAAGCCCTCTCCTTCATATATATTTTTCCTATCCGCCAAACTTACTTTTTCCATTTAACACTACATCCACTCAAAGGCTTCCAAATGTTTGGGTTCATACTTTCTTTGGGCCCATGTTTCACACCGTTATAGCAAAACAAACATAGGGTTTCACCAACATGTTCTAGAATCCTTTATCAAGATATTTCATCAAGACAAGACCCTTTGCTTCCTGAAGGCATCCTTGATCATGGCTATTCATTATCATACCCCCCCCTTTTGCATTATTTATAGAGAAGGCCAAAAGAATAAAAGCTATCAAAGTCACATTTGCTTTTTCCATTATCGGGATGGATTCTCATTATTTTCTGGTGCATTGTTTTTTCATTTCTGATCCCTGAATCAGATTCTCTTTAAACAACAAAGAACTTTTTAGGGGTAATGTCAAAAAAAGTCTCCTTTGCAACCCAAAGTTACGTTCGAGAAGATTGTGCGTAGTATGCGAAGAAAATGTATTCTCCGAGGATGGAAGCCGTAAAACCCTAAAGAGGAAGGAAGTTTGGCAACAATGGAATGGAAAAAAGTTCGACAGGAATTGCGGAGTGTTTTCCCAAAGCGGAGTTGTGAACGGGAGTTGAAGCAACTCCTGTCGTAAAGAAGCGTTTCCGAGGGGCGTTTTATTAAACTTGAGTGGTTTTAGGAGAACGAAAGGCCAGAATGCCTTATTCCTCGAGACTAGGGAAGTTATAAATTCGGTTCTCCGGTCCAATAGCGGGAATTTCTATTTACATCTCGCTCCCTTTCGAAATGCAGTTACGGAATTTTTCCATTTCTGAGGTTGTCTATCGAAATCAGCCCCCGCCACAGCGGTATTGGCAGGTTCGAAGGGTGTGAATTTGGATGAAAATATTTGAATCTTTTGCAAGAAAATGGATATTTTGTCTGTCGGGAAAGTATTCAGCCCGAAGGCCAGTTGGTTCTGACATAGGCTACAAAGACCTTGTAAAGAGGAATGAGGTTCACTAGGCAGGATGAGGAGTGAGGTAGTTTGCCATTGTTTTCCTCACTGAGTCAAAAGGCTATAAGCTGAACATTTTCACACAAGTGAAGCACAATGGCTCTACGAATAACATTTTTTGTCAGTCCATAAGGAGAGACCTTTATTAGTGCAATTAACCACTCATATCTCGTTAGCTTTCGTTTCATCATAGCCATGATCAAGACTGTGACAAAAGTAAATGAAATATACATTTTTTATACCCTGTACATAATGACAAATGAAAATATTCCATTCATCAGAATATAGTTGTAGAAACGGGTATTTCGTAAGTTTTGAAAATTGAAAAAGATTGAACAAAGATCATTTCTTCATTTCTGAGTGACTTTCTAGAATTGTATTGTACCATATCTATTCGAGAAACTTATGTTTGAATTAGTGAAACAATTTACGAAGGCGAGGTTTGAGGCAAGTTAGTCTTTTTTTTGACAGTTGGTCTTGTCACAATTCTTCATACACAGTTTAATTTTTAAGGTGCAAATATGAATGTAATAAATAATAATAAAGAAGGGCCAAACATGAAAAATTCTAAAAACTAAAAGGTGAAAAATGGGAGAGAAATCAACTAATTTAAGAACCAAAACCACACCGTATGCAGAAAGTGCAACGTGGTTTTTGTATCAAAATGATGAGGACAAATACCAAAGATAGGGCGAACGCTTGCTCAAACCTAGAAATTTAGTTTTTAGACGCTAGTATCCCTTATTTTACCCATGCACTGCTCATAGAGCTGAGGGGTACTTCATAGTTGAGACTTTCAGCTTTTGCCTGTTAACTTTACTTTCTACACTAGGATTTCTTTTAAGATTTCAAAGACGTGAACTTTAGATTGTACTCGGTTCGGTATTTTTCGATGGGATATTAATCTCAGACACAGCAAATTCATGTGGTGCGCATCAAATTTGTTGTTTTTTTTCCTTTTACTTTTACATATTTATATCGCGAACTACCCAGAATTTCTTTTTCTATTCTTCGAAGGTGGCTTCTCAACTGTTTTGACTGTAATTTGATTTTTACGCTCTGGTCCTATCTTTGTTTTATTAAGCATTTTATTGGCTCGCAGTCGTTTTGTTCGCCGTTAATTTGGACTCTAATTCCCCAAATATTATTTGATTATTATTTGGTCTCAAGGATTTTATTCTCAATAGTTCAGTTGCGATTACGGCTAGGAGTAAGCAACTTAGTGCATCTAATCGTGAGATAAACCGTGTTCCATTTTATTCTGATTAAGGTAAACATAGGGAGATAAAGGTAGCATAGTTTTAGAAATATTCTATGTATTAAATGACAGTATTTAAGTTCGATCTACCAAACGGATCACGCTTTAAGGAAAGATGAAATCGTTCTGATTGGGTAAGGGATGGAATGGATTTACAGATGCTACGACAGCTCTTACATCTATTCGGCTATGCAATTTTTCGTCTTTCATCATTCATATTTGTTAATTCTGTATATATTGCTTGACTAAACTTTAACTAACTATAAAGCTATAGGGTATGAAGTTATGCTGACATGGAACCTGTGAAAGAAATTAACGGTATTTAAGTCCCTATGTGGCGGTAACCAAATCTGGCTCGCCTTCGACTACTTTTTAATTCCATCCGTTGACATCGAATGTTAAATTTAGGTCACTTGGAGAAGACACTGTTTGTAAACGCTTTTGATTTGCATATCATTTGCAAGCGAATTGACTCGCCCATTTCGAACTTTCCGTTTGTTCTGTTTATTTCCCTTCCTCCTTTTTTTGATGATTTTGTTCGGCGTGTAAAATGAGATACACCCGAAGCAAATTGATGATTCGCTCAGAATACACTGAATGCCATGGACTAATTATTTTAAATTTTTATCGGGGATTAAAAACGAGTGTCAGTTTGGTATTCCTCTTTCTCTTCAGGGACTTATCCATTCTGGAAGGTTTTAGCAAAGATTTCTCTTCGTTATTCATGTCTGACAGGATTGAATTTCATTTTGCTATATTTTTACTTTCTACGTAAGCCATTCAGGGTGTAGAATTTTCCTCCTTTTCTAGCGTATGTTTTGCTATTCGTTCCTTTTACTCTTTTTGCTTTACAAGCTTTATCTTCTTTTCACCTCACAACCACTTTTACTGCCTCTATTCTCATACTCTGCAAACCGCCAATCGGCTCGTAACAGTGTCAATACCAAGCGATCGGCCTATTTCTTTTGTTTATTACCATTGCGAACCTTTCGATGAAAAGCGTATTTTGAAAACAATTTTCTCTCGCGTCATACCTGTTCTTTTACACCTAAATCTACTTTAATACCCTACGATCCACCTTTCGGCTTGTGGCAGGGTATGTAAACACCAGTCGTTTGAACTACTTTGTAAGTTTTTTATTATTGCGTATCGTTCGCGAAATGAATAATTTTTAAAGTGATTTTTCTTTGAATCAGTTTCACTTATACATTACGCTCATTATCGGCAGAAGTACCACGTAGGTCGCATGATGCCGGTTATATCTTCCGCAAACGTACTTTCCATTATTTATCTTGCAATCGTAGCCTATCTTCTCCTCTTTTCTTTGTAATCGTAGCTTAGATTTTATTCACCTTTCTTTCAAAGATCCCCAACTTGCGACCGCGTTTACCTTCATTGGTTTGACTGAAGCAGTAGAGGGGTCACTTAATGACTATCACGCCTTCATTAAAATTTACTGCAAATTTATTTAACAACCCTTATCTTGCTCCTAATATAACTCCTATCAAATATTAGCAGACTTCACTTTCCTACTTCACAGAGTTTATAGTTAAATTTTCTCTTTCATCTGCCTTTGACTTTTTTATTTCCTTAAGATGGTACGTTACTAGCCACCCCAAACAACCAATACTCGGTACATTCAGAGGAATTCACCTTTTTATGGCAAGTAACAAGTAAAACTATCACCAGTATCTTACCGAATATTGATTTTGAAGCATTGAATTTTGTTTGAATAGATGATTAATCTTAACTTAATTATGAGAAAAAGACTACGATATTAAATATTTCTGAATGAAACCAATTTGGAAATATTGACTATCGACACTTCTTTTGGAGATATTTGACTTGGATATTTCTTTAAAGAAAGGAAAGTCGGGACACGGCTGTTAAGGAATTATAGGTTTAAAATCTCCAATAGCAGTTTTTGTCTGCGTTTCTCTTCTTATTCTCCGGTATTCCGAGAAAAAAAGATAGGTGCGGTGTCCTGTCTAGTATTCTCGGAATACCGGGGAATGAAGAGAGGAAAGCCGACAAAAATGGCCATTGGAGACTTTAAACCTCTAATTGAATATTTTTGCTACACGAACCTGTTAAGTATAGATCCTATTTTGGATTAAATGTCCCTCGTTAGAATTTCTATGAGTGATTGATTTTGCTGTGAGATTTAAATGTGTGAGAAAGATTCTAGCTGCAAGCGGCATTAGACCCCGCCCCCTTCCAGCGTTCGTCCCGAGGCGACTGCCTCATTTGCTTTCCGTCTGAAGCCAGCTCTGATTGTGGCAATGTTTAGCGAACCATACTGCCGTTGCATCTTCTCAAGCTCTCGAATTATTCATAGTGTTCAGCCTTGGGAGATTAGCAGATTGGGAGATTAAGCGTGTTCATACCAGGTCTATCGGCGTCAGGGAATGCAATGTAGTCAGGACTCCAATTCCCATTCCCAAATTTTCCATACAGGGCCCGACCAAAGCTGTGGCGTGGCGTTTCTTTATCGTCTCGCCTTTCGACGAAATCCTCCCAAAAATGATTTTTACATATACTTACTTTTCGAATCGAGTATGAATTAGCTCCTCTCTCGCTGTAGATTACGGATGTTCCATTTTCCATTCAGTTCTTCTTATAACATTCTGTATTTTGCAAATGGTCATCGTGCTAAGATCAAAAATTTTGTCGAAGACTTAAGCAGGACAAAGTGCTTTTATAAGATACGGATGGGACAAAAAAAGCCGGAAGCAGGACTGTTCCGACAAATACGAGATTTAAGTATGCCGAACGTTGAATAACTTTGAAAATACTGAACAATTCTTTCTTAAGTTATGCTCGTTAACAGTCAAAACTTATTAAAATTTCGTTCGTTCCTCTTCACTTTGAGTTAAGACTTTCGTGGCTTCACTTTATCGTATTTTTTCAAATATTCATCAAAAATTAATTATATTCGTAACGTCTAATTTGTCTTAGGCCGGTCTTCCTTTGGAAGCGACTATGAGCGACCGAGCGACCGGCGTATTCGGGCGACGTCAGTTCGGGCGACCTACAGGCGATAGGGGTCTTCCACTGCAAGCGACTACCCGCTTCTCGGTCGCTGTAACGGTATTCTAGCTCCAGTGCTTGATTTCGGGAAGATTTCCGCAAGGACAAATATTAATTCGCATTAAAAAAATCGCTGAGTTGTAGATATCGTTGATGATACCATTTGAAAACTTTTTTCGAGGGCTTTGTAACATGACCAATTTTACACTTTTACGTCCACCAATAACTGAAAAAAGTTGTTTTATAATATCGATAACAACTTTTTATCTAACAACAAGAAGACACTGACAATTTTTATTTTAGTTTATAATATGTTTCTTAATGTCATCTAAAGGTTTTATTATGATTGAAGTGATACTTTATGAGAAAAAAAAGCACAAAGTAAGCAATCCGTGAAAGAGAGCGAAAAAACAGGCACATTTTTCGTCCATCCTTCAATTAGTAACAAAAGCAATAGTAATAAAAATGTTTGGACCATGTAGAACAACGCAAAATAAAACACGCAAAATTTTGCTGTAATTAGTTTTCCTGTGGGATCTCTACTTTAGTTTTTATTCAACTCCAAACTCGGGTATCCATAATAGAAAATCCGAGTATTGTATAGTAAACTAGCAGAAGCGCCCGATGATTCTCAACAAGGTGAAACTAGAGGTTTAAACGCAATAATTTCATAGCAATTTAAAATAGTAGGCAACGTCACGTGTATTATTTTTATTTGCGTAAGTGAAATATAATCGAAGTAATCGAATAGGAAATTGGATTAGCTGGAAATGCACCCCCTGCTATACGCCAACAGATACTCTGTAGAATACATATAATGCAGGTATACTCAGCAAAATGAAAATCAAGTATTTCCTGTAATTTGGTCCATCGGAGACCATTTTCAACATGGTAGGTCATACAGTTGCTTAAATCTTTGGTTAGGAATTTCTCAATTTTCTCCGAGTTGTGAGAGGGAGAACAATGATAGGAAAGAGTGCAGCAGAACATCAGAGATACTTTGGGGTGGGAAATTCCACCTCGGCCTTCGTTAATCACCTCATGGACGAGGAGGATTTTAACCCTTCGCAGCAAGACTCCGCAAGGGGTCCAAATGAAGAAAGGTGGAACTCGTGGAGACAATGGGGTTTCCTTTAACCCCAGGGCTAACCAAGGAGATCACACAATTTTTGCGGGAACGCTTAGGAAACGAAAACGTTTTAAGAAGAAGAAATTCCAACACTCAATTCAATAGCAAACCTTCTACTAATAGCACTTTGCACGCAGTGTCGTGGAGCTCCTCTATTGCTTCCCTTCAAACAAGTTTCTTTTTCCTAGAAACTGAACCCTTGCTTTCACCTGGATTTCCCAGTCTATTCATATGGTTCTTACTAAAGACATCCCTTCTCTTGAACCTCGAAATTGGGAGAATTTCTAGGACGAAAATAACGAAGGGTTTTGGAATGGCAAAAGAAAGAAACAATTTTATCAAGATTTAAATATAAGATAAATATCTAAGATACAACATTTATGAATGAGTTAAGTTTTCATTTCTTTTTACGATTATATTCATATCGACGATCAATTTTCATACGAGTTCAGTCTTGATTTATTGATGAAAAAACACAATTGTTCTCGCCCAATGTAGCCGTTGTATCATTGTGATTATTGTCTTCCTAGCATTAACCTATAAATTGCAATAGGTGAGGAAGTAATATTGTTTATTTTCTTTTATCAACAAATTTCTTTATTTTACAAAGTTATTGATAACGTTGTCGATAGAGCATTACTAAAGTTCGTTTACTTGTAGCCCTCAAAAGATACTTTATATTTTCTTCTAATGCTCCGTTAATGCTCATAATTGTCCTTCGTTTATTTAAAAATGTTTCGTAAACCTTAGGTTTCAATATATTTTTTTCCGTTCAATTCTATTCATATTTCAATCAGTGCCAAAAGTATAACTTTTTGACAGTGATGTATGCAGTAGATATTTGAAATGACTGGAATTTGTGAATGAAACACTCAAAATAATACTTAAAATACAATTTGTGTAATATTTTGTACTGTTTAAAAATTTCAGTGAGCATATCTTTCCTAGCCATTCACTACGCAACTCTGCTTACGAGCGACTGATTCCAATTCTTTATAAAACGAATTAAATATTTGAGGAATTTGTCTATAATATCCTCAAGAGAAGAGAATTGAAAACTCATAACACATTTGCAATGGTATTTTGTTCGTGAAATACTCCTCAGTGCGTATACATCATTTTAAGTCATGCACTGCGTAGCGGCGACTACGAGCGACGGATCACATTTCTGCATCAAAGTAATTAAATATTTGAGGAATTTGTCTAAAATATCCTCGAAATAAGAGAATTGAATACTCATAACACATTTGGCATGTTATTTTTTTCTTGAAATACTCCTCAGTGCGTATATATCATTTTAAGTCATGCACTGCATAGCGGCGACTACGAGCGACGGATCCCATTTCAATGGGATCAGTCGCCGGTCGCCGGTGTACGCTCGAATCAAGTCGCCCATAGTCGCCTGCAGTGGACGACGCTCCGTTACTTTCTGTGTATTGGGATTAGTCGCCCGTATACGGCCGTATACGCGTCGCTCGTAGTCGCTTCCAAAGGAAGACCGGCCTTATTCTGTACAATTTTCTAAGTAATACGGGTGTAATGGTGAATAAAGTGTGTTATTTCATTTTTAAATGCTCTAATAGCGTTAAAAAACGTATTTAGGTCGTAAACAAAATTTAGATTCTATGCTCTAAATAATCAATAAGTAATGAGAAAATATTCGATTTATATTTAAAATATCCTACTTATAGGAAACACGTATTGCGGTAGAGTCTGTAACTGATTAACTGCGGTAAACGAGAGCCGACTGAACTGCCAATAGCAAACGTTCGCCAAAGTTACCTTGATATATTTATTTTTCTTAAGTCTTAGGTATTCCGGATAGCTAACTAGCAATAGAAAACTTGCTAAAATTCCTGATGCAATTACTAAAAAAACGGTTGCAGATACCTCATTATATTCTTTCCTCCTAAATAGTAAATACCGTATCCTGGATGTTAGACAAACAGCAACATAATTGAGCCGACACAATTTACGGTGGAAATTTCCCTATTCAATTCGTTTCCTCTTTACATCACGATCATCCTCTTCCACCCTTTTCCCAAAGCGCATCGTCTCTCTTCTTCCAGAACTTGTCATTTTTCGCTTCGAATCCCTTGAGATGAGATCTGCTTTCGCAACTCCAAGCTAACGTCCTCAATTGAGAACGGATGAAATTTTTTCTATCTCAAAACTTTTGGTAAATATGCAAACTGCCGTACCTCCGTAACGCAATTTTGACAAAGTCGATTATTTTGGTTACGAAATTAGTTTGGGGAATCGCATACGAAAGGAGCGCCGTTAGTTGGAGGGTAGAGGATCGTGTTTCCGGACAAGTAGCTCGCCATGGATTGAATTTATGAAAAGTGGACATAGACTTCCCTTTTTATGTCAGTAGTAGAGTTTGCAGACGGCAATTCCTCATTAATTTTATTTGTCATTTGTTTACGCTTTCCCTTTCCCTAATCTCGTGAAAAATTTGTTGGGAAATCTTTCTTCGTTTTCGAACCATTAACAAAATATTGAGAATGAATTCTTTTAACCTATCTCTCTGCAAGGTATCTAGCTCGAGGACCTGTTGGTACATTACCCGCTCTGTGGTTAGCTACCAAGAATTATTTGGGGGAAATGAGGCTTAATAGATAGAATGAGGAATGAAATAGTTTTCCCTTGCTTTCCTTATCAATCCAGAATACTATATGGGGAACCCCAAGGGAGAAAAGAATTGAAAAAATAGAATAAGAAAATGAAGAATAGACTTCCCAAATATATTCTCCTGTGGGATTTTACCATCTCGTGCAAACTAACATTTACCCATTTTATGAGTGGAATATTTCCTCGTAGGTGGTTCACAAAGACAATACGAGTTACACTTATTCAATAAGGAGAGATCTGACGTAAACTAAATGTACATTTTTCATTATCCTGTACCAAATTACAATAAAAAACAACCCATTCATAGGGATCGGGTAGCATAAACATCTACCTAATTTTTACAATGATATTTCATTGACGATGTAAAGCTCTCGGCTGATAATTCCAACATGAATACGTGTGCTCGCATTTGAGTGAGTTAATTATGTGAAAGGACCAGAAATAAAGAATTTTGTAATAGATTATTATCAGTGTAAATTTTATCTTAGTTACCAGGTCACCCAAATTCCCGCTGAAATCTGAAGTTAACATTTTTATTAGAAAATTTTATATTTATATTTGCTAAATGTCAATAGCAAATATCATATTGATTTATCGTGTAATATTGATATTCTCTACAGTAATCGAGTAGCTTCGCGAACCCAAGGATATCAGGCGTTCTGGCCTAATATTGTGGAACGCCATCTAAAATAATTCAAATGCATACTTTTACACTGTATCATAGAGTAATAGTAGTCCTTACTCTATGACTATATCTTTAAATCTTGAATTATTTTAAGATATAGGGTACCTAAAGATGACCGTCATGTTAGAAACCGGTTGCTTCTAAATAAATTTGTGGAAAATACGAAGAACGCATTTGAATTATTCCAAGGATATCAATGCGAGTTACTTTGATCCCCTGAATTTCTCAACGTCTTCATCTACTTCTTCTGTGATTCGTCTCAGTAACCGAGTAGCTTGGGATGTATTACCGGAATACCAGCATGCATAATAAATCGACTTATTTGTAGGCAATACATTTTTCAACGTTGTCATGTTCTTCCTTTGTACTTTGGGTTGTTTTCTAACCATTCCTTTAATAAGCACACCCGCTCTGACGGATGGGAAACCGCCCGTTTTGCCCTCCTCATACAGATCGACCTCAATTGCTGGCGATTGGATCCCAACGAAAAGTTCCGCATGATCAGAGAATTCTGAGAGACCATGCGGAAGGGGATTTGTGGAAGAGAATTACCGCTATGGGCTGGTTTCAAACAAGCGACGGCCAATGGGATCAGAACCGGGCGGTTACCTCTTTGTTTCCATCCTCCGAAGATCGAACGTATCTTAGCGGCCTCGCTCACATCCAATTTCACTTTAACCAGCTCTCCCACAAACTTGCAGTATATACCTCGAAATCTTTAACCTGAAAATTTTCTCCCTACAGTCCAGGGTAAATGTAGACGATGAGATATTTCGTTCAGAAGAAGATAGTAAATATTGCCTTGAGAAACTTTCTATATCACGGTAGTACAGCCAAAATAATTAATGGGGATTCTTTCCATAGCATACTTTCTGATATATAGGTAATTAGATATTTTTTATAATTTAATATTAATCATCAACATTGTCTAAAGGCTATGACTTGTCTCTGCATCCATAAGCTCTTGTCTTCCGCCATTCTCTTGAGTTGGCAGTACCCGTCCAATGCCATCCTTGTCTGGATATCTTCGATATATTCCTTCCTAGGTTTTCCCCTTCCTTTCTTTCCCAACACTTTTCCTTCTAGCATTATCCCTATCATACTGTTATGTCTCAGTAGATGACCCAAGAACTTTACTTCCCTTTTTTCCATTACATTTATTAATTGCCTCTTTTCCTTCACTTACTTTAAAACTTCAACATTCGTTTTCCTTTCCGTCCAACTGATTCAGGGAAAGCTTTGTTTTAGTAAGATATTTGTGTCACAATCCTTGAGCGACTGCGCTCTATTATAACATTATTTACGCATATTCTATATTGAGATACAGAAAAAGAAAGTAAATATTATATTGAAACATCCTATTTACCGTGAAAGTGCAGCAAAGATAAATCATAAGGACATATTTTCTAATATAACGGCAATTTCATTTTTTTTCTTGTTTTATATTAGTAAGATTTTGGTCTTAAATTCCCTAAATTACATCACTTCATTACAAAATTAGTTAGACATATACTATATTGAGATATAGAATGTGCCTAAATATTTTTTAATGGAGCGCAGTAGCTCAAGGATCTTGGAAGGTAAAGCTCTATATTGAGACATATAATATACGTAAATTATGCATATTAAGACATAATATTAGATATACGATAATACATAAAAATACGTAGCAAGACGAGGAGTAGATCTGTTTAGAGCAGAACTAGGTATTTTATATGTATATAAGGTATAATGTATTTAGTCTTTCAGAGAAGGAAAGGAGATATAGATAAGAATAATGAAATTAAATCCTTGTTTCTGTATCCTTCACTGAGAAAAAGGGAATAATTTGAAATAAATATTGGAATACCTCACAGACAGATAAAATACATGGATGGTTATAGAGAAGTAAATAAAAAAAGTTAATTTTGGAATTTTAGGGACCACAAACCTCTAGAGAGGTATAAAACTCATGTAATAGTTTTAAATATGGTTAAATATCAGAAAACTCACGGAATACGTTAAACACATAACTGTGGGACATTTATATTTTGCAGTTCTCTGCTTGCAATGTTGACTCGCCCGATTTAGCCGTAATCTATACCGTTCCATATTGCTGGATACGTCTGCACGGCTTTAGATTGACCACCACGTGCCCTAATGCCTCGCCCTCGGGAAGTGTTCAATAAACGGCAAGCCTTCTGATTGACGTCCCCTCTTTTTGCATCAACGCGCGATACAGGATCGATCTGCAGATAGAAAACGAAACGCGCGTCATTCGATGCGTACGAAACCTCTAAGCCTGTCTCTCACATTCCCATTGCCTCGAGTTTCACCGAACCGTCAAATACCATTTCTAGGATAGAGGAATGTATCTCCGAAACACTTCTTCCTCAGGCCTGCTCATGGCTGCGATCGCATGGAAGCAACTGGGGTATGAACGATACTGAATAAATTCACTCCTCATTGAATGCTGTATAAAGTGTCAATCATGGGGTCACTGTGCTGTATCAACGTGCATTTTGTCTGCTTGAGTTTCTCTGGATTATTGAGGAAAGCAAGGGAAAATTATCTCACTGCTCGTAATGCTCAGTAAGCCCCATCTCCTCTTTAACTTTTATAGAAGCCTTTGGGTAGATTATTTTGTTGACAACTAATTAACGATAATCAAATTCCCTTGTTAGTTAACTTTCTGTTACTTATAGATGTTGTTCATTCATTCCTTCTTAATTTCCTTATTTTAGCGGACGTTATTTACTTTGTCTCCATTCTTATCAATTGTTAATTTCCTTATTTTAGCGGACGCTTTTTACTTTGTCTCCATTCTTATCAATTGTGTTAATATTCTTCCGTTAAATAGCCATTCTTTGTAAAATTCCACAGGAAAATCAGTCTTCCACGTTGTTTTTGCTTTACTAGGTTTTCTACTTCCAATTTGAGACCTCTGAAAAGTTATTTCAATAAGTTTCGATTTTTTTACGATTTTATATCACTAATAATTAATAGATCACTTCAAGTTATACAATTGGTTTAATTCGTAAAACACTTAGCCTTAAACTAATGATTTATGAATTTTGGACGATAAATTTAAGCTGAAGAAAAGGTAGTAGTCGTTTTTTTTTCAACTTAGCCTTATTGCTCTTATCTCATATGGGTTGTATGACGATTATAATGATGATTCTTTTTGATGACAATAAATTTGTTTTTATTCTGAGTTAGAGCTTTTCCTTCAAATAGGAATAATACCGAGATAAACAAAAAGAGCGACGTCTGACTATCAAACACATTTTTTTTATTACCGGTTTTGAATAATTCGATCATCATCAAAACACTTCAAGCAAGTAAGTGAATGTAAACACAAAGTAGGTGTAAGGGGTGGATGTCTCCTTTTCGCCAACCTGTTTTGGAAAAGTGGTGCTTCCACGGAGATCGAACCAAAGACCACATCCAAGTATCTAAGAATCCAACAGAACGAGCCTGAAGTACGAAACTGCAGTTGAAATGATTATGAAACTTGCATATTACCGAGCAAAATCAGAAAAAAGCCGCGACAGAAACTTCAAATTTTGGTGAAGTCGTTGAGCGGTGAATTCGAAAGAGTTGGCAACCGTAGTCTCGATAGAGGACGGGACACAAATTGATGAGAAACAAACCAAATTCCAGAGGTACGAGAACGATGTCGAATTTTTGATGGCTGAATTCATGAAGCTTCTCCGAGACGCGGGTCACGACCTAGTTTTGAAGAGAGGATTTCGTATTTGGTGTTTCTATTACGTATCGGACGTACTTCGTTGTTTTGTCACAGAATAGCGAACTCTGTTATGGTATTTTTTCACTTCTACAGCTATCGCGCAAATGAGGTCAGGCATAGATATGACTTTTCATGATGCATTAAATGATCGGCGATCCCTTATGTAAGTTTTGGTGTGTGGTCAGGGAATGATTTGAATCATAGTATTTTTAGCAGTTTATAATCAACTTTATTTTAATATCATTCTTGGTATGATTGAAATACGACTTGTTTTACTGTGAAGTCATCATCCAAAATCGGGATGGATACTCATCCCTTAGACCATAGGTTCCCAAAGTGGTCTATATAGATTTACAGTGGGTCCATTTCAGAGAGAAAAAAATAAGGAACCAAAACTATTTTATTACATTTTTAGCGTGTTTTTGAGTTTTCGGAAGCCAAAGATCCCATTTTAAAAGATAATAAAATTAAATAGAAACCAGACATCTTTACAACAGAAAATTTCAATATTAGGTAGACTAGGGAAATGGAAAATTAAAAGGGGTTCACGGAAAAAAGTTTGGGAACCTATGCCCTAGACTGGGGAGGGGCGAACCAATGGCACGCGTGCTCGAAGTGGCACGGGAGAGAATTTTTTCGGCACGCGAAACTCTTACAGCATTACCTTTTTGCATTATTCACTTAAGAAATTAAGCTCCACAGTAAATAAATGAGGATTCTGTTTATTAGAAGTGACAACTAACGACCATTTAAGTCTTATACAAGATCTTAATCGCATCGTTGACATTATAAAATGAATAATATCACAATCTCACTGTATGGTTTGACACCTCATTGCCACGCAAGCCCTTTATATTCATAAAAATATGGCACTCTTGCCGCAAAAGGTTCGCTAACTCTACCTTAGACCATTAACTTCCAAAAGCTTAGAGGGAATGAGGCTCATTAGGCAAGAGGATGTATGAGGTAGTTTGCTCTTGTTTTCCTCACTGAGCCAGAATACTACATGGGGAAATAGTGTCTTAGAGTGTACTACAAAGACCCTTTGAATAACACTTTTCATAGCTTTCAGTATGAACTAGTCAATGTGAATATCATAAATCAGCATCCCTAAACTTAGTGGCTTCCAAACTATCATAGTCACGGGCAGGACTGAGACAATGTGGAACAAACGATAATTTATCTCTAACTTGAACCTAAACACTAACAATCCTTTTCCTCTAGATCAGAAGCTGTGGCCCTCGAAGGGAGCAGACAGCCTACATAGCAATGTCAAGGAGGACCCTTTCTTTTACGGATGACAATAAAAAAGATTTACGAATGTCTTAAACCTAAGGAATCAGTGGATAGGAAAGCCCACTATCCGTCATGATGATGTAGGATCTGGGTTTGAATCCCGGTTACGTAGGATTTTCGTTTATTCCTTGAGTTATTCCAGACGTGAAATTTGGAGCTAAAATGTTTCTGAATCCCTTTCCAGACTGGATTGATATAATTTGAAGCTCAGAATGCGTGTTTATCAATCACTGATACAAACATGGTTGTTCTACCTTTTGGTAGGTTCATGTGCATTCAAGAATCCCTATTCAACGCCATCTCCTTCCCTTCCTTATAGTTAACCCCACCCCTTAAATCATCCAACATCTTTTGTCTTTGTCTTCTCCTCTGTTTTTCCCTTGGATTCTTCTCTCAATTTCAGACAAGCACCTCCCATCTTAATATTTAACCCACCCATTTCTTCCGTCGATGCTTAATCACGTCAATTAAAGTTCTCTCCTCCCCAAGTATCTACATAATTTTGATTTTTATTTTTCCATCAACCCATTTTAATTTTTCCATTACACGCTATAGCCATGTCTCGAAGGCCTCCAACGTTTAACTTCCTACTTTTTAACGTCCATTTTCACATCCATGAAGCAAGAACATTCCACACGAAGGATTTTTCCAATCTTTTCGTGATTCATTTCACCGATTTTACCAACCTTTTCCACCAACCTTCACCAATCTTTCCCCGATTTCCATTACCGATGTGAATTAAAATTTAATTATCTTGAAAATATATACTGGAATATTGTGAAATTTCATAGGATTTGCGGACTAAAGAGTTTGAGAGTAACTATTCCAAGTCATGGCTGTGAGAATGCTAAGCTTTCGATTGTACAACAAGTGAGTAGTGCATTGGATAGTAGCAGTTGCCGTTATATTTGATCGCAGTTTCTGCCGCATGAATTTCCCATCGTAGTGTTGTTATCTTTTTCGAAGTAGAGCGAGCACATCTGTGCATAAAGAGAGGGGATCAAGATTTTCATCGTTGGACGCGCGTGACTAGCATCAGTTGACTCAGATCAACCGGGACTGTGAATCCATTCGAGTATTATTTGAAACCGCATTGCGCTAGTGCGCGGCCCAAAGGAATTATTCGAAATTATTTCTCCAATCGCCTTATGTCACTATTTATGAAAGCTTATATATATATATATATATATATATATATATATATATATATATATATATATATATATATATATATATATATATATATATATATATATATATATATATATATATATATATTGCTTTTTCACCCATTCAGTAAATCACGCATAATGAAAGTATATTCCTCCACGTACCAGTGTCTAACTCATTCAAGAGATCCGAAAGGAAACTGTTGAAATTGAAGAACATACATAGCAGTTCAAGGTATATCCTGTCCGGGAATAGGTTATGATTTTCTTCTTCCTCCCATACTTGTCCAATAAGACCCTAGGCCTTCTCTACAACGCTTCTTCAGGATTTCCTGTCTTTTGATTCTCGCTCCCAATTTTGCACTCCCATTACTATCAGTTCTTCTATGACGTCATCCTTCCATCTTTTCTTTAGTCTTCTCCTTTTTCCATCTACGCTCTTTTTAAAGACTTGTTTAACTATCCTGTCATGTTGCATACTTTATGTGTGTCCTTACCAGCTCATTCTTTGAGATTTTATGAAACTTACTACGTCCTGATTTATTAGTTGATATATTTCTTCATTGTGTAGTATTGACTATTGACCATTTTCAAAGACGTTCATACATTTTTCTAATTATTCTATTATATTTCATGGTATATTCTATGATAGCGTAAGGAACACTTGATAAATACCACTCATTAAATATAAAAATTATTAATGTACTATAACATCAATTTATTCATTTTAAATTTTCTAACGCTTTCGGTATTTCAGAAGTTTATCGGTCTTAAACTTTCCTCCATCTTTAGTTAAAAATACTTGGATTGATTTGTTCCACTCCTCTCTGCCCCCATCAAAGCCATCATTATTCTTACCCTCAACTCCACCATTCTTCTACCCTCATAATTTCTAACACAGGTCTACCTCTGTAACTCATTCCTTCACAATCCCTTCCAATATTTTATTCAGGGGCTTCCGGTTAGACAAATAGGTAGAGCGATGCGTGTAGTGAAAGTAGTTCCGGGTTCAATCACCGACGGGGTACATATGTACAAAATAACCCCAGCTGTCGAAGTGCTCTTAAGAAAATACTGCTATTACAGTACTGTCTTTAGTAGAGAATTCTGCCTAAGTGTTCTGTATCAAATTGCCTCATCTTTTCACCAATTTTTCATAGAATTAATTTGCTTTTCAAAGGTATTTCCATTTGACAAAACAGAGATAGATATAAAAATGCTTTTTCGGCATGAATTTATGTATTTTTCATCTAAAACAATATTTCGTAATCGAAAATCCCAAAAAATCGGTACGATTAATAATATAGTGGCTTAAAACTTTCTGTAAGGGTTTAATTTATTTACTCAAACTTGAACTTCATACTGTAATTTTGTGCTTTCCTTTTTATTCTTAAGATCTCAATTTAAGTAGACATTTCCCCATAATATTTTATATGTATTCTTCTTTAAAAATAACTCAGAAACCGAAGATTTGCAGCTGTATTCACTAATTCTTTTTGCCTTCAGCTTCTCTTTTAAGTCAAATACACCAAACACTACTACTTTGCCACGAGGAATTTACAGTGTGGCTATGGTTTTAATATGTGTTGATGGTTTACCACAGTATAGAGGCCAAAGTCAATCACCACAACTTTTTATTTAATATGTTTTCAAAGTTCTTTTTTTGAAACGAACCAAAGAAACGTCCTCACTTCTTCAACAGCATTGAAAATTCTTTCTCAGCCTCAAACACTTATAATTACTAGTTCAATAAAAACAGTCTGACTCCGTCCACAGAAAATATTTATATTTCTGTGGACGAAGTTAGATCCTGAGTTCCTAGTCTAAGAGTTTTAAAGCCAGAGTCTATTTTCTGTCTACGGTGTTAGATTGAATTTTTTAAAATAATGATAGAGAAATTCCACCAAGTATCGCCAGAATTGATTAATTTAATTAATTAACTTAAGATCACGATGTTTATGACGAAGCGAATTAATTTAGCGGTCAACCACTTTACTTTTTTGTATGAATGCAGTTATTTTCATCAGTTTTATCCTGTATCCAATGTAGTCACTGTTTTTTTCTTCTTCGGTATCAACGTAAACAGATAAACACGAAGGAAATACTTTCGCTCACGAAACGAAAATAGAGAGAGTGGTGGGCAAAACAAGGGCCTAGCGAAAGAACAATGAAAAAGCCTTCCGAAGGAGAAAATCGGGCGGAAACATTGGCCGGGTACGAAAGTATTCATAGGTAAGTAATCGGCTTTGGGCCGGATCAAAAGAGCAAAATCAAATAGAAAGGAGTGAGGAGTAATAGATTTCGTAAGGAACATGGGGAGACGAAGTGCGGGAGGAAAGGAAGGGCCCGGATTTGGCTGTTAGTTCTGCAGAGAAGAAGAATTCCCCTAAGTAGAGAGAGAAAAAGGTCGCTTTTTTCTTCTCTCGGACAGATCTCCAAAGGGCGTGTCGGTGGTCGGAAAGCTGCGAGAATTTGCGGCATCGATTGGATGGCATCGGTTCGTGCGTTGGACTGCTTCTTCCGGATGTATAGAAAAGAAGGAAATAAAGCGAGAGCTGTGTGGAAAGGGGACAGTGGGAACGAGCGGCTACATCACAGGAAATTGAGATAAGAAATTCCGTGAAATAAAGGGAGGGAAAGAAGGGACAGACAGTATCGCAGACAGAGTTCTCTCGAAGTTTTGAAATGATCGACGGAACGGAAGCGTACTTTTTGGTCGGATTTCCCGAAGTATTTTTTCGTTACGTTCTCGCCACCGTATCTCGACGGATGGAATCTTTTATCAGTTGTCGTTTGGTGTGGGGTAAACGAGAATGCATCTCTCGTTTAATTTTTACTGTGGTCGTGGGGGTGATCGTATGAAAGCTCCTGAGGTGTGACTAAGGTATCAAAATACCGGTTATGCAATACCGGGACATTCACCATCTTCAGGACGAAAAATCCGGGACAACCGGAACACAACCAGGAATTCACCGAGACAAAACCCAGGACCTATTTTGCCTAATTTACTTCTATTTCTTATTTTCCATCTTTTATCCAGAGGTTGATCGTGCAAAATCAGGACATTTATTACTTTAAGGACGAAATACCCGGGACCATTGGGGAACAACCAGGAAACTACAGCGACGAATCCGGGACAATTTTCTAGTTCATTCATTATCATAGTTGGAAGTATTAAAATGCTTCTAATTAGGTACTTGCTTTCATTTTTCGATTAACTATAACAAAACGAGTTTTTCTATATTTATTATGGTGACATTTTATTATTTTTAATGGTAAAAATTAAATACATAATATTTCATATGTATCCATGTAAATAAGTTGAAAGTATTTTCATAAAAGTAGAATTATTGAGTATAAACTAGGTAGAATGTAATGCTACCTTGTGGAAGGCCATGGCGAGGAAGGAAACTCAGTAATTTCAACAGTATAATTTCTCTTTGCTTTAGCTCTTCCCATTGTCTAGAAGGTTGTTAAAGTGGATAAATTGCTGAGCTTACGTCGATTTTTTAGTAAATGGATGGGAAATAAATTTACAAAATTCCACTATTTAAAAATTTAATATCTGTAGATATTAAATTTTTAAGCAGTGGAATATTGTAAAGTTATTTCCCACCTATAATCAATATCTCCTAGCTGTACTTCGGAACTGTACTGGAACGACATCTTAAGTTGAAAGAAAAAGTTAAATTCGGCATGGATGGCTGTCAATGCCGAAACCGGTCGAATAAATTAAAATGTATTGTGGAAATTACGAACTCTTTTCTTTCAACTTATTTCCCACCCATTAAATTTTTAGACAGTGGAATATTGTAAAGTTATTTCCCACCCATTTACTAGGATGGAGTTCCACACAGTTAAACCTTTCCAGATTGATTTAAGTCGATTTTTTACACTCAAGTTTGTCTGGCTCATTGAGGAAAGAAATTGCTAATTACCCAACTCCTCATTTTATCGAGTGAGTCTCATTCCCCTGCTAATGCTTTCGGTGGCTGATATTAGTGGGGATGAAGAACCATGCAGCCCTTGAACTGACGGTTTTATAGCCAATCAATTTACGTAAAGTCCTTGATTGTTACCTTCTTGCTCTAAGTCGTAGCACTTGATAAGTATCGAAATGTGCGAACAAATATTTTAGAAATATTAGGAATTATGAATCCGTAACTCGTGGAATTCTTTTGGTTTTCTTTTATTGTTATCATTGATCCTGTCATGTAAAGAAGGAAAATTTAGAACTCGGCTGTTAAAGAATGAAGAGGTTGAAAAACTCCCGTAGCCATCTTTGTCGGCGTTTCTCGTCACATTAACAGAGGTTCGGAGAAAACAGGAGAGTACATTTAAGTGCGATGTCCTCTCTTAATTTTCTATTGGAGTTATTCAGCCTCTAATCGGCCCTGTTAGTTTGTTATACCGCTGCAAGATGACAGCTCTTTCAAAGAAATCAGCCAGAAGATTATGCAGAGAGTGAGGAAAAGACTGGATTATTACCGAACAAATCAACAGTAATTTCGTTGAAAAAAATGTATAAAATCACAAGCATGTACTTGAATTTTAGATAAATAATTGAATTGTAGATAATAATATCTTATAAAATACTCTATATGTGATTTAGAGTAGGAAACTCCAAATCAGTTTCTTTCGTGTCCCTGTTATCCTTCCATTCAAAACTAGAATATACGCAGCAATTTAGTAGAGAAAGGCAAAAAGTTCACCTGGAGAGGTTAATTTGTGGGAAGATAAAGAGGAGTTACACGGTAGTAATCAGCGGAAAATGGCATGGGCAAATGTGGTCATTGGCCAAAATGTGCCCACAATGTAAACGCCGGGCTGTTGGAGGAGGTCCAATGTCCCCAAAGCCATGGCTTAAAATATTTTTACGAAAAGGGTTTGGATACCGAAGAATAGCTACAATTTAGAAAGGGGTAATTTACCGTAGTCGATCGATGAAGGATACAAATTTAACAAGGACTTTATTAGAGTAATATATTGGAATAAATTTGCCGTATAGAAAGTTTGTGAAATCGTGAAACGTGCTCTTTTTTGTATCACTAGTGAATTCCCCCGTCAAAAATGACCGAATTGAAATTGAATTAAGTTACCAAAAATATAAATAATCCAGATACGATTGGATTGAGGAGGTGATATTATTTGTAAAAATATACGGCTGGATTTCAATTTTCAAAGTTTACAAATGGTCTTATTGCCATAAAATATCTTCTCTTGCTCTCCATGCATTTCTCATGAGTCTATCCTTCTCATGTATTCGTTATAGAGTTGAGTTCAACAATTACCTTTGTCGTTAGGGAATTGTTTATGCCCGCAAAATTACAGAATGGTGTAAATGACCTTAGCTGTCGAGGCACCATCTAAAATCCAATTCTACCTACCAATTACAGAAAGTTTTCGCCATTTTTGTCTGAATTCTCTCATTCTCGACTCAAATACGATATTCTACGACCAAAAGAAGAATCTTAATTCTATTTTCATTCTTTAGGTATACATCTCGATTTTGTACGACCATTATTTCTGATTTACTTTTGCTAAAGAAAAAAGTGACTGCAATCTATCAAAGTGAACTTTACGCGAATTTCTTAGAGAGACAATTCGATTCGTTCAGAGTCGAACCAAGGACTTTGAACAAAAATGTATCAATCTGTAATACTTTTGACCTTTAACGAGTCCCAAAGATTTCTAATTCTCCTGTATTTCTTACGGAAGTTACTGACATCGAATGGATAAGTATACACAAAACGGTGATTGTTATATGAAATTACAAGTAGCCATTCTCAACCCTACTTTTACTGTGCAACAAAAGTTTGCAATTTTGTTTCTTACTTCGCAACGCTAGGTCACGCATAGAAACTTCCGATTATTTTGCTTCTCTGTGCTTTGGTCTCCTGCGTTCCCTCTATATTTCTCTTTGCCAGTTTAGAAGTACCTGTGTCCGGTTGCCATTTCTTCCCGCCACATGGCCGACCCACATCCATTTCAATAATGTAATTCCATCCATCATGTCTGTCACTCCTCTTATCGTCTTCATGCAGGTGTTGTGTGTTCTGTCTACTGCTGTAACTACAGACATTCAACGTTCCACACTTCTTTGTGTTGGCTGGAGTATTTGGATGATTTGTAACCCAAGTTTCGCTTCCACAAGTTAGAACTGGCAAATATAGGGGACAGTTAGGTACATATTTTGTACCCCTTTTTCCACTTTATTTTATATAGCTCGAATTGTCATTTCGTCATCAAAGCATAGAACCATTTTTTACCTGCAATGCCTTTTTCGACGTTAAAGTTATGAGCTAATCCTTTTCTTTCTGCAACGTCAAATGCAAGATTTCTAACATCGGATATTATTAAACCGAACATCATCTCTTCATATTTTAGAATGTATTGCTCAAATTCCGCTTCAATTTTCAATTTCTTCCGAAAATATTTAACTGCGACCAAAACTTTTTTATTTCCCCATTTGCACTTTTGTTCTTATTTTAAGCGTGCCTTTTTATAGATATATTCTGGAAAATATAAATAGGGAAACACTCATTTAAATCGTAATCTCCATTTAAATATTGCTGCCACAGCTAAATTTAGTTCATCTACGCTCAACTTTCCATATTTGCCTTTGGGACCCATACTGTAATACAAATCAACTATTTAATTACTTATTCACGGTAGATAACAAATTAAAATTGCAAATATCCACTAATAATATAGTTATTTATTTAAAGAAGCTAAATTATTATTTTAAATCACTACGGTTTCCTAAATTGTACCGGTACAATAAAGAGCACTGTAAACTGTACAATATAGGTAACTCTGCCGTTTATTCTTCGTCGCTTCCTTCCAAATTAACCGTTTGTGTTACAAAATCATATCCATGTCAAAACTTAGTCATATTTATCTGATAAGTAATACAGTTGGCTCCCACATAATCTATTACCGTTATTCTCTTAGCCAGGTGCTGAAAGGTTACTCTCACAAACAAACCGTTTTTAACGCACATATATGAAAACTGGAACTTCGGCGTCTAGTTGCAGTTATGCACTAAAAATCCGGCTGGAAACGAGGCTCTTCCATTTATGGAGGAGGTATAATTTAGTGTCCGGTACTTTATTGGATACTCCCCCCTATTAGTAAAAGAGGTACATCCTCTTCAATACAATTTACATTTTTTTCCTTACAATATCCACCTGACCTGGCTGTCGCTATATATTACGTTTAATTCCTCAGCTAGGTTTATAAATCCTGTTTGCATCTCCAGTTACATTAAGTAATGCAAGGTATACCAATGTATAAAATTATAACCTTATCGAGGTATATATGTAAATCCTAAGTAGAAATCAATCAATCAAATCAAGAGAATGTACCGAGATTAGTACTTTTCCAACAACCATCCAATAGCATATCTTCGATTATTTGCAATGGACTTCCACAACATCCCGGCCACCACTGTAGATTTAGTAAGACATTCATAATTATTTCTTGATAACACAATGGTAGTTAGGTCTATCTCTCTATATAAGGTCCCAAAAAGCTGCCTTTCGGCGTGTGACAGGGGGTCCAACTCTATTTTCCTAATCGATTGTTTTCGCGTATCGTTCGCGGAGAAAATTAATTCTTGATACGATTTATTCTAGCATATATTTCCTTGATCTTCCTCGAAGTATCAGAACGGCCTATATAGCATGTAAGTCGTATTATATCGGTTACATCTTTTAAGAACGTAAATTCACTGAACTTATTTACCTTTTGTATTAGTCTTCCAACTTCTAATGATTGCCATCCCATGTTCTGCACCATCTGAGTAACACTCACTATTTTATCGTAGCAATTCTATACAAATCGTATCGCGTTTCACTGTACCTTGTCTAATTTCTAAGTATGAAATTGCCGTCAGGGTCCCATACACTACATGATTGCTCAAGGTGAGGCCAAACTAACGCTACGAACATCGCAACGTAGCATTGTAACGTTTTCTTTACACTTACCGACTATTTTCTTAACGAACCCGAGTTTTTTTAAAAGCGTGTCCACACATATTACGGTTGTGGGCACTCCATGGTAAATTCATGTGAGTTATTCCATAATCTCTATCATAAAGTTCTGATTGTATACACAGTATCATCTGTATCACCGTATCATCTGTATCACAGTATCATCCCAAGAGTTATTCTCACCCAGAAGCTATGTTATCCTCCTCTTTCTTCGATTCAAAAGAAACATTTTCGAAATTAGTTGGCATCATCAGATATTTTCTTAAGAGAGCATGAATCCTTAATTTAACGGGTTGTTCCGGTTTTAATAAGTCATTCCTGTCGAGGGCATCCCGGAGGGAGACAAGGAGGGGAAGAGGAAGAAAGTAATGAAAGGAGAGGACAAGGATGAAAACGTTTTGAAAACTTTCCGAAAGCAAACGTTGACGGAAGGACAGGTTTCGCATTCCGGTGGCATTCCAAACAGGAAATAAAAAGTGAATGAATGGAAGAGGGTCGAAGGCAGGGTATAAAAGATGGAGAGAAGAAGAACGGAAAGGAGAGGAAAAAAGAGACGAAAAGAAATGGGAAGAGGAAGGGAAGAGACGTAAACTTCGAGGATAATAAAGGGGAAAGAATGTGAGGGTGGAAGTTTGGAAAATAAAGTGAAAGGAGTGAGGGTAGAAGGGCTGCAGGGATGGGAGCATTTTTTAAGGACAGGAATAAAAGGGGTAATTAGTCTTCGAAACAATTTTATATTGTACGATGTGGATCATGTCTTCGTGATAAAATAAGGCATGGCAATGAAAGAGTTGGTAAGAACAGAGTGATCAGATTCATATAGTCTTATAGAAAGATGACATCGCGATAGATACGAGGAATTGTTATACCCCTCGTATACCATGGAATTGCCACGGAAATGGATGAGATATTGTTCGAATAGAATGCACTCAAATTTAAAAATTACATGTATTGTCCAAATTTACTGCAGAATGTATTGTTAGATGAGTTAAAATGAAACCACAAAAATGTTGCACGTAATCTCCATTACAACTAATAATAATAATAATAACTTTATTGATCCAAGGACATACAAAGTATGTATGTACATGATAGGTCGTTGTCATTGATTGCATCGCAATCAATTTAAACTACATATAAGCTAATCACTAAATACATTACACTTAAAAATTTCGTAAATGGGTGGAAAATGACAATATCTAAAAATTTAATATCTGCGACCGGTTTCGGACGATGGCCCATTATTAAGCGGTAATCAGTTGATCGCTTGATAATGGACTAATGTCCGAAACCGGTCGCAGATTTTAAATTTTTTAAAAGTGGAATTTTGTAAAGTTATTTCCTACCGGTTTACTAGGATGGAGTTCACACAGTTAAAGCTTTCCAGATTGATTTTATACTTAATACTTTCGCTTTAAGCTGGATTTAGCAGTTGCTCATTAGACCTTTGGCTGTATGCTTCTACGTGCCCACCTGGTTTTTTGGCATATCTTTTCAACGTGAATAATAAAACCATTAGGAAATGTCACATAACAATATCTTTTAATAATCAACCGTGGTAGTATAAGAGTAGTGCACGATATCGCATCTTCCGAACTCTCATTTTTACAGTTTAAGGATTATTTATGTTCACTATGTCTTATGGTTTGTATCGCCTATATGTTACTATAACTCTTTTCAACATCATTATCGTTATTTACCAGAAGACTTATCTTTAGTTGAAAAGCTTTCTTAGCTAGAGCTATTCTTCCCTTCAAAGCAACTGTTGTCTTTCTAAGTCATGACACCCAATAACCAAACTCCGTTACTCTCTATCCTTGTACATTTATAAATATATAAGGAAATTAAGATTGATTGACAGCTTGAAAGTAACTCTGAAATTTATGATCGGTAATTTACTTTTCGATGATCGAAACGTCGAATCGACCTGTTGGGCAGGCCTTCAGCTTTTAGCGCGGTCCATGGCAATACTCAACTAGGCGATAACCAGTAATGGAATTCGTAAAGCCTCCCATCATTCCACTCCATTGAGGATCGAATAGAAAAATTGAACGGGATTGTTCGACAAGAGCGTCGAAGAGATCCGGGCTAAAGTGAAAGTAAGGAGACGAGAGGTTTTATAGAGAGAAGAAAGTTGAGTAAAAGGATATATTAGGCTCTAAAACAAGGACGGGTAACTGTGGGAAGAGAAATGGGGGAGGAATGAAAGGGAAATGGCGACCCGACAACTCAAAGTGAGACAATTCAATGTACAACAACTCAGTGTGCGACAACTCATCTTGCGACAACTGACAGTTCATTGCGTGAAGAACATATCGCTACGAAAATTGAAATAATATCAAATTTTGAACGTTCAAACCATTGAGCGGTAGTCTTTTTACCGATTACTGATTAAACTAGTTGATAAATTATTAATAATTTTGATAGTTTATTTACACACAATGTATGATGTACATGAAAGAAAATACAATTATAGTTCAGGTCCTCCTGTGCCATGTATGTCTCGTCAAGAGGTGCTTTGATTTAGCACCAACATACAATTAATGTATGTTATATATTTAATTACAAAATTAAAAAGATTACACCAACAGATACCACATTAAATCAGAAAATCAGAAAAGGGTTTTACTCCATTTAAGTCAATTTACAGTAATTTTAAGATTTCTTTCTCTGGTGTAAGAGCCAAGATATAACACGTTTTTTTAACAATTCTTAGTTTTGTTTCACCTAATTTGTCTTCAGGTATATTGTTGAATGAAATTGGAACCATATACTTGTATGCTCTTTTACCATAATTGTTTTAATGTACTGGTTTTTCATATTTTCTTGGTTGTCTAAATTTAATATTAGCATTTTTAAATATGTTGTTCTTAAACCTATTGCTAAAGAAATTATCCATTATAATATTATATTTAATTAAATCAATTATTGGTGATATGTTTTTCATTTTAAAAAATATTAGGTAATTTTCTTCTGTGTCTGAATCAATCGACATTTTTATAATTTTTATTTTGAAGTTTTTCTAATGATGCAGTGTATATATTGGAGGTAGAACCCAATACTGTTAGCCCATATCGCAACACAGATTCAGTCAATGCTTTATACATCATGATTCTTTGCTTTTGGGGGGTGAGTTCTTTCAGTGTAAAAAATTTGGCTGCAAGATGTCTAATACTACTATTATTTAGTTTGATTGCGTTGTTTTGAAATTATGTGTTTTAATAAGAAACCAATCGCACGATGAGCTGTGGCCCGGTCAGTTGTCGCACGGCGAGTTGTCATGGAAGCAAGGGAGATATCCGAGGGGGAACAGGAAAAGGATTACTGCGGCTGTGTGTATCTGTTTCCCCATCGACCATTTGAAACAGCGTCGTAAATGCAGAACCAATGTTATCGATGTAAAAAAAAAGCAGTTAAGCCGGATCGTTATGTGGGATGCGCATGGAAAGTTGGACAGTGACGTACCCAACGATTTCGAGCGATAAAAAGGAGAGTTGTAATATGTTCCACTCCCTCGCCACCATCATTTTCGGCATCTCTGAAGCGATGCGTCACCCAATGCGAATCCGCCATCTAATCTCTCACCTCTAAATACGGATCTGGTGCAATCTTTAGGGTATCTTGTGAGCGTCGCCGTAACTTTGTTTACTTCGTTATCTTAGTTTTTGTAATCTATCTAGCGCCATAATGTCCTGCCTGTAAATTTCGCAATTTTACTATACCTTCCCGAACTTACCCACACTAGATTTATGTGTTTATGTTTTATGACTGCAAGTAGGCAACTGGCCAGGTGGTAGTCATCTGAGTGGTAGACAGAAAAATCCCTGCCTAGGTTTCATCCTACTCGGGAGGAAAAACCTAAAATCTCCCATTGGCATGAAATGCCTTTATGCCCGAATGAATACGTACAACCTCCCGTTATTCAATCTTACACAGTGCACAATGCAATTTTATTGCGAAAATATTACTAATTTTACTAAAGAGATTTATAATTTCAAATACTTTACATAGCTAAATAATTTGAAGTAAATTTAGCTGTACAATCAGTATTCTTAACTTGCTGTATAAGACATCCCATTTTTAGTGTACAAATTCCTTCTATTTATATTTTTATAAATATTGTTTGAAGGGGGAAAGGTTGTAAAATGTCTCCTGCTAAATATTTTCCGTTCCGTTTTCCCCAATTCAGGCGTGAGTTTTACAAATATATGTCCTTTTTTAATAGTGAAAACTGTATATTTAATCTTTTATTATAATGAGCATAGTTGTTGAATGTTAAACACAGAAAATAATGCTTGCGATATGCATTCAAGCATTGCACATGATACATCAATCAAAAATTTCTTGAACAAATACAAAAATAGTGAACATTTAGAAAGCCTTTCACAACATATATATGGGTAAAATGTTGCTTGCATATTGATAACACAAATTTCTAGTCGAAATCATATCGAGTGGGTCCTCAAAAGAAAAAAGGATTGAAAATATTCTTAAACTTCGCTGCAATTTATCCGTCCGGCATCGAACCCGGGTCCTCCTGGTGATAATTACTATGCAGAACAACAGAAGATCACCGTTTCTAACTAAGTGTGAAAACTCAAGCAGAAATATTGGCTACAACTGCCTCAAACGACCTACTACTTTTCCCTTATATTCTTTATGTGAGAAATATTAATTTGCTCTGGCATCGAACCCAGGAACAACACGGTCTTATCTAATTTTTTCTTAAACCGAGTCTTAATATACATCTTCTAGCTAAGCAAGAGCTTCCTATCATTTCGATAAATTTCATCAAATAAATAATGAAAAACTACCCCAATGTATTTTAAATGGGAGATTTTTGCATCGTCTTAGCATCGAACCAAGGACATTTTATGTAAAAGTCATTAATGTTTTCGATAGATCATGTGCATATTTGTAGGCTCCTTGAGTTTTAATTCTCTATCTATCCGAAAAGTATTTTTTAGAAATTCTTGAAAATCAAAGCAATACATTTAAATGGAAAAAATCGGGATTTTGGGGCCTTTTGTTATCGAACCCATGATACTGAGGTTCAAAGTCGCCTTTTTCCTGGGGGTTTTACGTCATGGCTTATACGCTGTAAAAATTTCAAATCACTGACGATTGTGGTTTAGCCTTTGAATTTATCATATCTGGCTATATATATGAATGAATCCGGAGAAGGAATTATATATAATGGATATATCATTTATTTATATTTATCGTATGTATATCGTATATGATAAAAATAAAGTCTACCTGATATGCTAGTAGAATTACAAATAAAGGGAATGCATGGAAAAATGTTTAGATTTCATAGGTGAAAGTCGTGCGAGAAAAATATAATTTAAAGGAGTAATGTGAATCAACGGTATCAATAGCGTTAATGCCCTAACCGCAAACAGTGCTAGTGAGCATTGATCCTGCTCATGATGTTTATGTGTTTTTCAGCCCAATTATAATTTTTGATTTATATCGCTCTTTTAAAGTAATGTTAAATTTGGCCCTTACCATTACCTTGGTTTCCTCCCATGGCGTACGAAGATCATTAAAACATCAAAAACTTTCGGGAAGTAGGTTCATTTTAGACACGGAAAAAAAACATTTTGGTCGGCAGGAAAACAAACAAGAAAGTTTTGAGGATGATGATGGGGAAAGAGTTTTCATTGAAGAGATAATATGGAAGCAGAAGAAATAGGTGGGCGTGATGGATACGATGGATATCTGAAAAAAGCTGTCGAAGTTAGAATGTTAGGAACGATAAAAAGAAAGGCTACCGGAGAGTGTAGTGCCTTCGTTTTTTGAAAAAGTGGTCCCACATTCAATTCTGTTTGGGCCAACATGAGCGAGATGGCTTCCACTGTCTGAGCACTTTAATAAATGCCACAAAAAAATTAGTATCACTTCTGATTTTTAATTCACTTAGCGTTCCACAGAATAGGGCAATACTACCTAAGTCAAATTCATATTTGTCAACCGTCAGAGGCTTACTTACTTACGACTTAGGTTACGAAGTGGTTATCCTAGGTTTTTACATATTTAGTGACCAGTCGAAATCTACGTTATGCAGTGATCCTTGTCCTAGGATGAGTATATATTTTCATCGTGTAATTAAATAAATGATATTGCCTATTTAAACCGCATGAATCAATCCTCAGTTTTCTTCGCTGGATGTGTATTACATTTCTTCTTGCAATATTTGGTGCTGGAAATTTGTGCAATAAATCATATGAATACTTCAAAAACTTGAATGAGCAGCTATTTCGAAGGAGGTTTGGTATATGGGTTCAAATTCCATCATTAATATGCACGCACATTGACAAGTGTTCGCCATGAGATGATTTAAAGAGAGGACCACTTTGTCCGATTAAATCCCTCATCAAGTAGACAACGTTCACTAATGCGGACAAAGACGTTAGTCAAGAGAATACCAATTAAAGGAGATTCCCTTTGAGTTTCCCTTTTTGAGCAAAAAAGACTCCAGGAAACCTCGTAATGAACCGAAATAAGAGATGTAGCGCGGATCAATTCGTAGGAAACCTCAGAGAGAGGAAAGAAGCGACGACATCCGACCAAATTTCACGCGCGGAGAGGCAATTGACACAAAGGGCGCCTACAGGTACCGCATTCACGCATCGGGAAACAAAACGAACGCCGCGTGCGCACACGAAACTCCACGTGCATAAAACAGAGGGGAGAAACGTACCGACCTTTTAAACGCGCGGGCATTCAGGAAAGCGCGGCCTGCGTACATCTCTCCACGCACCCCTCGCTTGCCTTATTCCCGGCGCCTCTCACAATGGAACTCGTGTTCTACTATATCCCTCGTTACGCGCATATATCTCTTTCTCCCTTCTGCCCAAACACACTTCGCCATTGTCGGTTTTTGCCGGCGTACCACGCGGGCTCCAATGGCAGGGAAGATGAATGGCCGGAGGAAAAAATAGAGGAAGAGAAATGGAGAGAATCCGAGGAAGATGGATGGAGGAGGAGGAGTGAAAGGCGGAGAAAGGAGGAAGATGTATGGGGAGGGAGAGAGGGCGTGTGTAGCGAATCCAGATGCAAAAAAGACTACAAATGCTCAGCCACTACTCATGGACTGCGGGGTTGGTTTAGGAAAAGAACTGCTCGGCGATAACAATAACGGTTATTTATTGAGCCATTTGCCAACTTTTAATAGAGGTCGCTGTCATCGGGATGCTTACAATACGTGTTGAATGGTAGATAGACTGATCACGGAGTTCAATGTGTAAGACTCGGTGTGATTCCCTTTCACACAAATACCTAATATCCTTTGTTATTGGTGCGTAATCTTTGTTTCTAATTGCGATTGCTTTTTTTTATTTGCGTTCCGTGTTTATGTTACACATTTTAAGATCCAAATACGAGTCAGCTCAGTAATACACTTACTTCTCGCAAAGAATATTCATCGGTGGTTATTAGAGTGATATATATTTTATTTCTGTCATTCATGTTTAATACTGGAGTCCTTTATCCCCTTGTACCGGGCTGAAAATGTAACTTTGAACGTGATGTACTGTTTATCCTAATGTGATCTTAGATTATATTTTTATATTGTCTTGGTTGAAGAAATGTTTCATTTAAAGTATGTGAGATTTAATATTGAGTTGATGCGGCTTTGTAGACTTCATTGTAACTTAAATTTCTTGGTATATTGGATTGGAAAGTCTGGTATTTGCTATATATCATCAATTTTGAAGAATGTGTTACGATCAAGGTTGCTACACTGGTATTTATGAAATTTAATATCCCCGTTGAGAATCAACGGGCACTTCTATTAATCTTCTTATATATAAAAATGAAATGATGTTCGTGACGTCGCACTGTGGGCTAGAATCGAAAAAAGCTGGCCAAAAATACGAAAGTGGTTTTTTTGAGTGCGGACTTTGAAACTTCGCATGGTCATTCTTGAATAAATTTTGCATATAACTGCGAAATAATTTCTCTTGATTCTCACGCGTTGCAATTCTACAGGGGGTCAAAGATGACCAAATTTTGCGAAAAATGCCGGTCTTCGATTTTTCGAGAAATTCTTCAACTTCAAAACGATGCTGAATCCATCAAAAGTAAGTTATTGGATAAAAAACAACGCCACGTTATAAACCTGTACTTTATCTTTTACAACCTATAATTTAATGATTGCGAATGAATAATTGCATATTTTATGCAACAAAATGGCGGACACTCGTTTTAGAGAAACTTTTTACCTAAAGCGAGGAAAATAGTTGAGACGGACTCCGAGGGACATAAAGATATTTATACCACGTTATTCTTTGAAGCTTTCTGAAGAGGAATCTGAAATAAAACCTTGCAACAATTTGCTCCCCCGATAATAATAACGAATTTTCGACAACACTGCATGGGCAAATCCGCGCGGCGGCCAATGGCCCTCCGGGAAGATCTCGGTTTGAGAGGAACTATGTAGGAACGTACCTACGCTTTTCGATGATATGTTTTGATGTTTATAAGCAAAGTGTTTCCGCTATTAATATTAGAATTGAGAAGTCATAATTTAAAACCCCAGTTTCATTCCGTGTGATCGGTGAAAATATCCAATTTGGCAGTATTTTAAGACATATGTCTATTCCTACGTCTATGACGTCGCATTTTCTTTCATATCGCTATATCGCTAATTTATCATCAAAATCATGCAGTCAAGAATAACTCTAAAGAAATTTCTAGTTTGCACCTTACCTTCTGCCTTATATACAATCCTCGGCTGAGGAGTCTGCATCTCCATACGCGATTACCTCTTCTTCATTCAGGATGAGGAGCTGCTTCACTTCTCTATTTAGAATCCTGGATCTATTTGCTGCCCGAATTGGTGCTGACATAGATATTAGTGGATCAGAAGTAAGAAGCAATCTTCGTACTAAGTCTTCATTCGTAGCAACTCGGGAGTGTTTCCTTGTAAAACGTTCTCGGAATCTCCTCGTGTCCTTATTTCTTGCTTCTATCGCCTCTTCTGAGAGTTGGCCCAGTGGTAGAATTGCTTCTTTTGCAATGTTAGCTCCGTGAATCAGCACTTTATGAATTGTTGGTGAAATATAGTACCATGGATACAACTTTACATACATCTCTGCTGTAGCCCCGCAATAACCGTCAAATGCTCTTTCATTCAGAGTAAATCCGCTTGAAATTGCCTTTAAGATCGTAGCAAATCTTTTTATAAGATCCTCGTTTATCCCTGAAAAGTAAATGTTTATGTATTCAATATTGAAGCATCATAGCTAAAGTAAGAGTTACTTTGGCTTCCTTTACTGCTTCGTAGCTAGGATACAGCTTATGACCATGACTTTTAGCTGTTTCACAGAGAATTTTATATTGAGTTTTACTCAACTCAGAAGATATAATTAGTGATAATGCTTCTTCTCCTGACAACTGAGATTGCACATGTTCCCTTGTCTTCCACCTAGAAAGAACCCTCTTTGCCCTTGTAGGTGTCGTTGTGGTAATTTCTTTCAGCAACTTCGAAGCAGCTTCATTTCCTTCATCTCTTAGAGTCATCCTTGCAGCATAAGACAGTTCAGCTGTGCAGATTGTGGATCTAATTGTTTCTGTTTTCCTTCGTTTTGATCTGTCACTTGAAAAATGGAAATCTACTTCCGGCCGTCCTCTTGCGTCTACCAAAATGAATTTAATTTAAGTCCGATTGTTCGTTTCTTAGATGTAAATTATCAATTTCAAATACTAAACATTTTAAATCACTATTTTATACGTACCTGGGGTCATAGAAGTACTTGGTAAGTTCTGGATAACATTATCAGGAAAATTAATATTTACATTGAGCCAACTGGAATTGCGCAGAGTAAACCTTTCATTAACACGGAAACTTTGTTTCCATTTTCTTGGATATGCCGGAAAAAACTATTCTTCGGATAAACAGTAAGAGCTTCCTGCCCATCTATGGATCTTTCTAAGTGAATTTTTCTTGTAAAAAATCCATTAAATGCTGCTTTTTACTCAATGACTCATTCTTTTCCTCCATCATTTTATTATGTAGCGTTAACCGACTTATTCGCAGATTAGTCATGTTTTTTTACGGAATTACAAGCAACATATAAAGGCGATAAACTAGAAACCCAATACAATGTTTCTAATGTCTGAAAATGCAATAGAGATTCCATAACTATATCTATTCTACAGTATGACGTTAAGAAAATAATACAGTAGACAGTTTCAAATAACGATGAGAAAATTTCACATGCATAGAGAAAATAATTGTTTTTCACCAGGATACTTAGAATTTACAAGTAGAAAGAGAAAGTAATGTAACAAAAAAACTTACCATAAAAATATCCTCCAAAAAGTGTCGAAAACTGAACCAGGAAATGCTGAAGGGAACTACCCGAACTTCTTGAATATACTAATTACAGAATGCAAGGAGCTACTGAGAGAGCAGAAGAGCACAACTTACTTCTTCCACAGGCAAAGCCAAACTGTAGTTTTCATAGTTTGCGAAAATTTTGAACTAGAAAGCACGAAAATGAAGTTTGAAGGGTAACCGTTAATCCGTAAGAAGCACAGCTGCATGCAATAAAACGAACCGAAAGTTTAACTCGGGGACACCGCGGCACACGCCCACGTGTGGGCTGGTTTCCAATGGTATTGAGGGTCTGTGAGAAATAGTATAGCTCAAAAACAACAAAGACAGCTTTCATAATATTTACAAAGTGAAAATAAAAAAAATTGTAACTCTATTCTGATACTTGATGAAAGATATACGCTGTTGCTAAATTCACTCTTCCTTTAAGAATGATGGTTGAGTGTATATTATTTTGCTCATTATTTCTTCGTCTAGAGTTTGTAAAAAGTTAATTTCAGCATTCAAAAATTATCATTGAGAGGCATGAAGGTTCGAAGGTCTTCAAACACTTCTCATCCTGGAGGGCCGTACTCCGCCGCGCGGATTGGCCCATGCAGTGTTGTCGAAAATTCGTTATTATTATTGGGGTAGCAAATTGTTGCAAGGTTTTATTTCAGATTCCTCTTCAGAAAGCTTCAAAGAATAACGTGGTATAAATATCTTCATGTCCCTCGGAGTCTGTCTCAACTATTTTCCTCGCTTTAGGTAAAAAGTTTCTCTAAAACGAGAGTCCGCCATTTTGTTGCATAAAATATGCAATTATTCATTTGCAATCATTAAATTATAGGTTGTAAAAGATAAAGTACAGGTTTATAACGTGGCGTTGTTTTTTATCCAATAACTTACTTTTAATGGATTCAGCATCGTTTTGAAGTTGAAGAATTTCTCGAAAAATCGAAGACCGGCATTTTTCGCAAAATATGGTCAACTTTGACCCCCTGTAGAATTGTAACGCGTGGGAATCAAGAGAAATTATTTCGCAGCTATATGCAAAATTTATTCAAGAATGACCATGCGAAGTTTCAAAGTCCGCACTCAAAAAAACCACTTTCGTATTTTTGGCCAGCTTTTTTCGATTCTAGCCCACTGTGCGTCGTCTAAAACTCACAAACGGCTCGACAGATTTGAAATTTTTTTTTGTTCGCCTCGGTACGGAGGTGGTTTAAGAAAAAAGAAAATTAGGAAAAACCCAAAAGGAATAGCTGAAAAATCGAAAAAGCATTTCTATAAGAAATGCACGTGAAGTTCATTTTTCTCGCAGCAGGCTTTATTTCATTTGAATATGTAAATTAGAAATAATAGTCGTACAAAGTCGAATCAAGTGCCAAAAGAAGGGGAATAGAATAAAGATTCTTATTTTGGTACTGAAATATCGTTTACGAATAGAAATTTCGAGAATTTTGATAAAATGCGTGAATATTTTATCAAAATTTCGAGGTTGTAAACAACCCATCATCCCTCTTGGCAATGAAGGCGATTGTTGATTCCAAGTTCGTGTATTTATCCATCAAAATGCATTAAGAATATAATTCAAGTTAAAATTAATCCTGATAATAAGTGATACACTTTATGAAGAAGAAAAAATTGCATGAGATTTTAACATTTGCTGTTACGAACAATATCCTGTGAAGAATCGCACGGAAAAAAGTACGATCATTTAAATTTTAACTTTATACAATTTTGTTTAAACGTTAGTAGCAACCAATTTTTATTTACGGCAACGTAATTGTTTAATGAATTTTTAGTTAGAGTTTTAAAATAGTTTTACTCTCTCTCTCTCTACTCGAGGACTTAGTGTGAGGATTTCAACATTGTAAACTTCTGAAGGTAAGTTCGACATATTTGAGTGACTGTGAAAACAATTCCGTGTCGTTTTACACTGTTGTTTACAATGCCAAAGAGAGGACGACCTGACAAAGGTCGTCGTAGTCAGTCATATGCGTTGCGAGTTACTACACGAGCAAACCTAACCGATGACCAGCGAGCGAGGGATAAAAATAATAGACGTATTCGCATGTCCGAATTACGTTCTAGAGCGACTGAAAATGAATGACAAGTGAATAGATTCAGAATGCATCGAGTTTTACGCACCGGAATACAAAACAAATAACATTGTTTACCAAAAAGCTCTATGTTATACGTTAATTGCATTTATGATAATTAAAGACATTGAACTCATTTGAACTACAAACGAGTTTAATTTAATAACGAAACGAAACTCAAACCGTACACGATGCGACCAATATTATCTATCTCAATGAATTGGAGTTGGAAAGTTGATTAGGATTAATAATTACTTATGAAGTGTTACAATCAAATCAATTTTAGGTGGTACGAAGTTCACCGGGTCATCTAGTATACTATAAAGTACAATATTTGTGAATATTTCGATTACAATACATTCAGTTTGAATCCAAAATATAATTTCAAGATTGACTGATGTTCGAATGACACAAATATTTGGGGAATTTCACTTCTAAAACTAATGACCAGAAATTAGAATTTGTGTGAGGATTATTTTTTTTCCTATGTGATAAATAGAAATCTGCGTTTTAGTGATGCTTATCGGGTGGTTAGGACCAAGTGAGCTTCCCTGTCAACCACTTGAGTCAATATGGGAGAGCATCCTATATTGTACCGGCGCCTAATTTGTACCAACTCCGTACAATGAAAGAGCTTCCTTTTTAGCGAGTTTTGAGATGCATAAATGAAACTAGACGTTACTAGACGCCGAATTTTCAGTTGTCATATTTGTTCTGTTTAAATCGGTTTATTTCTGAGAGAGTCATTTTTTTTCCAGTTTTAAAGCAATCTTTTCTTCAGGTGGTAAGGAAATAACGGCAAAAGGGTATGTGGGAACTAACTGTATTACATATCAGATGAATATAAATTAATATGACTACGTTTTCATATAGATATGTTTCTGTAACTCAAACGGTTAATTCCGAAGAAAGCGACGAAGAATAAATGGCAGAGTTGCCTATATTGTACCGTTTACAGTTCCCTATATTGTATCGATTTAATTTAGGAAACCGCAGTGTTTTTAAATAATGATTTAGCTTCTTAAAATAAATAACGATATTCTTAGTTGATGTGATGCATTTTAAATGTTATTTACTGTGAATAATTAATTAAATAGTTAATTTGCTTTTCACTATGGGTCCCAAAGGAAATATGGAAAGTGGAGCGTAGATGAACTAAATTTGGCTGTGGCAGCATCATTTAAATCGAGATTATGGTTTAAATGAATGTGTCCGTATTTATCACGTCCCAAATACAACTATAAAAAGGCACGCTGAAAATAAGAACAAAAGTGCAAATGGGTAAATATAAATTTGGTCGCAGTTAAGTGTTTTCGGAAGAAATTGAAGCGGAATTAGGGAAATCCTAAAATATGAAGGGATTTTGTTACGTTTAAACTCATCCGATGTTATAAATCTTGTATTTGGGATTGCAGAAAGGAACGGAAGAGCTTATAATTGTGACGTCGAAAAAGGCGTTGCAGGCAAAAGATGGTTCTATGCTTTGATGAAGAGGCAAAAGATTCAATTAAGAAAAGCTTTAAAGGTATAGTAAAATTTCAACAGTAAAATTGTACAGTAAAGTTTTACTCAGAATAGGTACACTTACATGGTATCTGAAGTGCGTTATAATGTAAAATCTAAATATAGATATAACTATATCCGTAACATATTTTTGGCAGTCTATCGGAATGAAAATTTTTCTCACGCCATAAGGTTAAAGTATCCTGTAAAAGGGTATATATAATACTTCTTGGTAAGTTCAAATTTAAATCGAGACAAGAAACGGAATCGGCTTGTCGTTCTTTGATAATTTCTCTTTTATGTCTAAATCACAATTTTAGTTCAAATGAATATTTTCCTCCAATTATTAAAATTAATTATCTTCGAAGAGAATTGAAAGTATTCGACGGAACGGTCTTAAAAAATCATTGTAATTTTTTTAGACGATTGCATTTAAATAGATTCTGAACATAGATACATTGCTGGTAGTGATGTATGTACTCATGAAGGCTATGAAATAAGAATCTTGAACGTTTCTTAATCTCTGGTTGGGTTCAACTTCTGATTCATTATAGATGTAACCGAGATAGTGGGTCCATTCTGAGAGGATTAGCGATTCTCCTAATTTGTTCACAGCGTATTCATTGATATTCATGAATTTTTTTGGTGATAATAAGGAAAAATCAAGCTCAGAAGAAAAGGAAATAGGAGAATTTGATTGCATGCACTTAAAGGGGTGAAAATATCGTTCGTGTAACAGAAAATAGATGCGTTAGGGGCTGAGTTAGGGAGTGAGAAACTTAGAAAAGAGTGAAGGAATTCGTTCATTGGGAGAGAACGATATAAAGATGGAGTGAAGAAAGAAATGTTTGGGAAGTTGGGGAAGCAAGGGGGGCGAAAGAGGTAGAAATTCGAAGACAAAGGGAAGATGAAGGCTGGCGTGAATGTTGGGATTAAATAGAAGAATGAGGAGATGCTTATCACACGTGAAAGGCGTCCTTATCTCGAACGCAAGGTGTCGCCATCAGCCAACTATCTTGGCGAAAGTGACAGTCAAACGCGAAAGGTCAGGTTGCAGAAGAAAAAGTTTTTGGTGAGACGGTGTATATGGCGCAAGAGTCGTGGAAGAAGCACATATCGAGCGACGATTTAGCGGATGAGATGCGCACATTCTTACAAAAGACTTTATTTGGGTGACACCGGGGCTGGAACGCGTTTAACATCAACTAATTCAACATCGGTTTTTAAAAACGTTTCACCCGTTAATAAGAACTCGAAGAAAGAAATCGAGGCATAAAAATAGCACAGTTTCAATTTCAATTAACCACTCAAGCCCCAATAATTTTTATTCGTAATCGCCATTTTGTCTCCACAAATTTCGCTCTCAGAAATCAAAAGCAATAAATAAAATACCTTTCAAGATATCAACCAACTATAAATGAAAAAATTCAACATTAATCTCAATTTCACTCGCGATAAGTTCTTCGTTACGTGGGAAATAGAAAGATTTTAGGCAACATATAAATTGGGTGCAATAGTACGACTGAAGGCGTTAAGGGGTGAAACTGAAAGGGTATACGGCCTAGATACAAAATGCCATTACACAGATAAAAGATGCTGTCTTTATTCGTTGTATATTGTACTCGTTATACTCGTGAGGTAAGGGCATGTCCCTTAACTCAGGATACACACCCTCCTTACGACTGTGGCCCTTCACATTATTCCGATTACCTTATAACTTTTAACTAACGGGACACTTATTGTAACGAATGACTGAATGTGGCTATTTATAGAATCCTCGTTACGGTTTTCCTTCGCTTTGGTATATCTTAGCTTGAACCTCAACTATTACTGACCCAGAGGTTGTTAATGTTCCTTAATGAACATTAAAGATAGTGGTAAGAGTGGTTGTGAGAGTATAGTTGCATACATTATTTCAATTAAACTATTATTTTTAGTCAATCTACTGCCTCTCCCTCCCCCACCCACAATTCAATTCCTTCAAATTCCTACAATTCCTTCCTGCGTTCGACAGTTGCATTTTCTCACTCTTTTATCTTGTAGCTGAAGATGAGTGGCTTGATCGAAGCCGAATTAAAACTGTTTGTGATATTTGCATAGTAATTTCATTATTATTCCGAAAGGTGGCAAAATTTCAGTAATTCAAAGATATTCGAGTTCTTGTGCGCAAATACTGGGTATCGAGCAATGAAATCATCCCAAGGATACGTAAATTCGCAGATAACTCGTGGTTGATTATACATAAAATTCAAATCAAAGTATGCGTTGTGAATTAGTACTTAATGGACATTATCAATTTGTTAATTCATCTATTATATACCTTTGTATCATTTATTCTCTGATTGCTTGAAAATTATTCAGCTTCGGAAATTATATGACACAGCACACAAGTTTGAAAAAAGAAAAAATCTTTTCGACTGAAGCTAATGTTAATACGTACGAGTCATTAAGCTATATTGCTCTTAATGATTGATAAATTACGATTTGATTCGTTCCAATGAATTTGTGAAATACCGTATGTGAATTACATATTCGTGAAATTAAATAAAATCGCCATTTCCACTTACCAGTATGTTCTATAATTCAAGTGATGTGGATATATTTAAATCCTAAGATTAAAATATGAATTTTTAATCCCGAATTTTATGGTCCAGCTGATGGAATATTCGATATGAGTAGTGTTTCGAGCGATTAGTTAACGCATTTAGTAAATTATTAATCGGAATCTGATTCATTTATCTGGTACTGCAGCCGTTTGCTAATAATGCTCTCTCGGTTTTCCATTCTACCTATAATTTATTAAAGAGATTGTTTAACTCGCTCAGTATAGAAGAGATATATATTTTTCTATTTCTTCGAATTGTTCACGTGCGTCAGATTAATCGGTAATTTATCATTCTAGCACATCAAGAGGATTGATAACACTCAATAATGGACGAAATGTTGGTGATGGTAGCTTGAATATTTGCTTTACTAATTAGCTTTACAACAAAATTAAAAAGAATAAAGTGACGTACAATGGAATATATTTATGGAGCTCAGTATGGCCCTCTAACTTAACAAAGCATTCTTTACGTTCAATATTAGAAGGAAAATAGTAAAGATGGAACTTAGAAGACCACGGAGAAAGTTTCGATGAAATTCTATTAAATATTATAAATATTTTTATTGTTACTCAATAATCATTTTAATTTTATTATTATAATCCAGATAAGGATGGGATAAAGGAACATTCTGCTCTAGTGTTCTTTCTTTGGATGGAATCTGGAAAGGAAAGTTGGAAAAGAACACTTCCTTGCAGGTAGTAGATCCCCTAGGCGTTAATTGCGTATACTTAACATTTTATCTCGATTGCATTCATTTAAATTAACTTTTATTATAATTCAATAACTCTATTCATCTTACTTTTACGATGGTTTTGTTGGAAGAGAAAACTTGTAATTGTCAATCACGCCATGGTTAATATATATGTTATTTATTTTATATGTCACATTATTATATTTGTCGCTAAAATCATTTACTATTTCGATAGAATCCGCTCAAACGACAGGTAGCATTACCATTGCTGTTGATTTAGAGTACGGTCTTATTAATTATTGTGTGTTCCAAAAGTTACGGAAATCAAGATATTGATTACCTTCGACAGTTTTTGAACTGCCGTGTAAATTGGAACATTTTAATCTATTCTCCTTACAAATAGTTTTCCCTTAAGAGAAATATCAACCATCTGCTATTTTCTCGATTGACTACATGCGATTATGTGTAATGAAAGAAAATTTGGAACATAGCTGTTAATGAATTAGAGGTTTAACATCTCCAATAGCCGTCTTTGACGGCGTTCCTCCTCTCATTCACCGGTATTTGGTGAAAAACAAAATGTGGTAATCCTTTTTTTTTCTCCAAATACCGGTGAATGAGACGATGAACGCCGTCAGAGACGGCTATTGGAGGTTTTACCTCTAATCCATATGACTATGTGAAGGGATTTTCCTCAATTGGTTGCATATATAGGTACGGTTGATTTACGATGTACCGTCATCTAAAATATTAGAATCGAACCTCAGCTCTTAGAGGATTTTTTCAACTACGCGAGTGATAAATATACTTCTGAATTGTTTATGACAGAGGAGTTTTGAGCCAGCGACTTCCTTAAGATAAACACAATCTCTCTAATCTTCCATTTCACGCGACAGAACAAAGAGAAAGGGAAATGTCTTGGAAATTGGACGAGACAGGAAGAAGGACGCGGGAAAAATTGAGGTGATGAGGGGCAAACTTGACAAAACAATCGAGAAGATAAGGAAAAGAGCGAGGCAAAATAATTCCCTTCTTTTTCTTCATATTCGGAAGCAATATATCTAGAAGTTGTTCTTATGGAATTAACTTTCTCATTCGAAAGAGAGATGGCACTTTTTTCGATTAGAAAAAGGGTGTTAATCCGACGATCCTAGAGGGTTCTTGTCACAAATAATTACGCCTTTCTCCGTGTCGTTTTTTCGTATAATCTGAGATAATGGATGATTTTTTAGCTTAGGAAAGGCATTCCTTAGATTAACATTATTTACATTTAATGCAAGCTTTATTTATCTTAGGCCCGTCGTCGAGACTTGAGGAAAGGAATAGGTACTTGCAAGGAAAGATGCAGTAAATTTATTAATATGTGATGTCAGGATGTTTTCAAAAGAGATGTTTCACCCAAACTTAATTTATCCAAAAGACAGTAGAAATTTCTCCTTAAGAATCATACTTTAATGCCTTAGACTTTTATCCAAAATATTTTCTTCTAAGAAAGGGCTCGCACAATAGATACTTTTTTTCATAATCGGTATACACGAAACTTCAAAATGAGGTTGGGTTGAAAGATATCTATTTATAAATATCAACGGATGATAAAAAATATTTTCATCAATTTGTTATGGATTACTCTCTAAATATGGTTTTGAACCTAAGACAATTTGGATAACAATAATTTGCTAATTACACGAAATCACAAACAATATTTGAAATATAGTTTGGAAATAGATTCTTTAGATGATTTATCGCAAAGAAGATAGGGGAGACCGGGGCAGGTTGACACAGTTCTCCAATAATTATTTTTCTTTTTTAATTGTTGCACTTATTTACCCGTTTTTCATACTAATTCATTACTTTAACTTTCAGCTTAGTTGTGATATTTTTATACGCTTTAAATTATCATATGTTTTAATTTAATTGATTTTTTACTGCTGTTTCACCTGTAAACTGGGCGAGTTTACAGGTGGTAGTAGATTCCGTAAAATAATTATGGAATTATCTAAGTTCATTTTAATAACGTTATTTCAACTTCTGTAAGAGTCTCAAAATTGAAACCAAAGTCTGCGGAAACGTTCTTAAAGATTTTTTTTCTTAATTTCTTTTTCTGCCATTTTCAAATCATACAAATGACGTGATTTGATGAGAAGTTTTCTTGGTGAACCTCCCGCAAGTAAATCGTCTCTAGGATGGAACATCTTTTTGTTGTAACCTCTCGTGAGAAAATGCATTGGGACATTTCGTTCTGTTAGTGACTTCCAAATTCTGTTCCGTGATACATACATGCATTCCTATGTTTTCTACCATTCGGTATGTCCGTATGCCTCAGTAGTCTCTATTCAATTCCTTTTCTTCGTTGCTTATGTCATCTAATTTATTTCCATATGTGATATTCTCACTCTTTTCTAATGCATTTCTCCCTCAACTACTTTCTTTAGCAGTCCCTCTCTAAATATTTGATTTAATCCGTCGACGCCTCATTACTTCAATTAAATTCCTCTCCTCCCCAACCATCTCCATTACCTCCGTGTTTGTTTTGCTATTAAGCCAACTTAACCCAGCACATCCATTGTAGATAAATGGCTAAGCTTAAGCTTATTTGAAAGAAATAAGTGCATAGCTACCAATTCTTTTCATAGGACTGAAAAAAGAGATTAGGTTTGCATACATTTCTGAGAAACACCTATAACTTTTCTCGCTCTAATTCTTTTGAAAATGCAACAGTTTTAAAAAATGCAAAATCCCGAGATGAGTTTGAGAATAGACTGAAAGAAAGAAAAGTACACTAAGCAGTTTGACATCCGTTCTCCTTTCGTTCGGATACGCAGCGGAATAAAAAGAAGGGATTTATGAGAAAAAATGTAGCGTCAGCGGCATCAAAAATCAAATGATTCTCTTACGGAATACAATGGGCCCACAAAAGAGTATGAATAAATTGAGTGAATAAAGGGCGAAACAAAGGGAGAGAGAATTGATGATGCCGTGGATTAAATCGAGAAAAGATATCAAGCAAAAAAGGAAAGAAATTACGGGGGTAACAATGGAGTCGGCAGTCTTTTATAGGGTGACGTATGCCTACCCGTTCCTTTGGTTTGCTTCAAGCGGTACAATTTAGGTTGTAGTTTATTTCTCGAGGGGTCGGTTCATTACGGAAAGAAAACTGGGAAAACAAAACTAGAGGGCAATTACGGAGAACGCTTTACTCTGTAATGCTGGTTGCGGATATTTCAGGGTGAGGGTATGCATTGCTGGTTGCCGAGGTCTTAGGGTAGGCTTCCAACCCTTTTCGACTATACAATGAAATACCACATTTGGCGTGGCAAATATTCTTTAAGAGTGCCGAATGATGTGAAGTTTATCAGGAATACATGAGCTGTATTCCACTCCAATAAATTCGTATTTTATGTAATTTTCAATCTGTGCAGCTAGTAAATAAATACAGACAACGATTGTTTGAAACTGGATCACCTACTCAATGGAAGACATAAAATTCCGGACGTAACAGAGATATGTTTTAGTTATTCTAGTAGCTATGGTATTCAAGGTAATGTTGTGCGACATCTGCATCGTGAATTGAAGTACAAAGGCTCCGTATTTATTTGTAATTCGTTTGCTAAATGTTTATTCCACTTCATATCTAAGATTGCATATCCTTTATCAATAAACAATTTCAAATGAAAGAAAATTTATCAATTGGGCTACTAATTTGTGAAAAAATTATTTTAATATCCCCAAACCGAAAATTAAAAAAAATCAAAATTATAAATCTTCTGAAATCTGTGAAATCTTATAATTAATTTCTTTAAAATGTATCTGTTTGTTACATTGTAGAAAACAGAAGAATCGGATTGGTTTTGGCTGGGGAAACCGTTAAAATCTATATCCGTTATGTGGAAAAAGATAGAACATATGGAGAATACATCCCCTCGCAATCTATTGAGATTATTAATAATGATTTAATAATATCATTAATAATGATCCATTTAGCAGTCTGTCGAAGACTCAAAAACTTCATTTTATTTTCTACCTAAACATGCCTAGTGAATTATGAAATAGATATTGGAAGGCGTGAATTCGTGGGAATCTATAACTAAAATTATGCACTTCTTTATTATAGCAAAATCAGTCGCAAAAAAAATAATTGTGAAAAGTATGAGGAATATAATTTCAATTACGTCTTAGATGTCTTCCTAAATCCGAGAAGATTAAAATTCTAATAAAGGCTTAGTTTCATTTTGATTATGGATACTTAACGTGTATTAGAATGCTTTAAGATAACCGTGACATTTGGGTGTACCGCTGCCTTGAAAATCTATTCCAGGACAAGGGTAGAGGTAATTACGAAGTGAGACAAATTCCTGGAAACAGAACCTCCGGACTCCCTACCATCCGTCACCACCTTTCCAATCCAACCCATAATAAGCCCTTCGCACACTCCTAAAATTCGGATCGAAACGGAAAAAATAAAAACCCGAAAACCAAGGACCGAGGAATCGCAAATTCATCTCACTCTTCTTCCACCCACGCTTTTCTTTCCCCTCCGAGGAGAAAATGCGAGCTGTAGTCTCCGGGTGACGAAGAGTCAGCATGAATAAGAGGGAGAGTTTAAGAGGTCCAGGTGGCAGTTCAAGAGGAGGAGAGGATTTGGATGAGTGAGGAACGGTTCTCTGGGTTGATCGCAGACAAATTGGGACTCCCCCAATGTCGTGACGCGAGCTATCTCTCCTGGCCAATAGCGCTTCGGGTTTCCCCTAACAGCGAGAGATTGTCGCGAGATGTGGGCTCCGGAACTGGGGATTATAACGGCCGATCCGTTTCCTAGATCGCCCGCCCACCTGCGTCATTCTTCACCCCTTGTCCATCCCTCCCGATGTCAAACCATCCGTGACAAACGTCCCCCATCAGATCCTCTTTCAACGCACGACCCTATTTCCATATTTTCACGCCACACGTCTCCGCGTGAGGAAATACTATCGCCTACGTAGTGGTTTACAAGCTCTAGTAACCTCCAAAGTTTTTGTTACTAAAAGGGATTGTAAGGGATTTTGTTTTGCGAAATTTGGAATTTTGAGTCCCATCTTCCATTTAACAAAAAAATTCACTCACAAATATTAAAAATACAAATGTCATAACAATATAAAATATTAGTCTATAAAAAGTATAAAAAATACAAATCTATAAATCTAACAAAGCCATGTAATATGATACAAATAAAAATCTATACTAATATAATAAAGTCCTATATAAAATTAATTTAAATTTTAGTACAAAATTAATTCATATTTATTTATAATTTTGCTTTCAAGGTATTGAAATGCGGCATCGTTATCATGAATGGAAATAAAAACTCCATATTTGTCGATTATACATTAGCTAAACCTAAGTACTACTTTATACCTAAGATAAAATAGCGTTTATCGATGCCTTTCAGAGGAAACAATATTTCTTGATAGGTTAGTCAGTTGTGAAAATGGTTGTTTTTATTCTCCCTATCCTGGAACCTAAAAATTAGAAAATTTCTGAAATCCCTACAATCGTAATAAATAATTTCTTTAAAATATATCTGTTTGTTAAAATCATATAATATAGAAATTGCCTTGGCTTTTGCTAAGGAAACAGCTAATACTCGTATTTGGTAAATGATAGAAAATATCAAAAAATTCCATCCCCTATCGTTTACATTGGAGTTTATTTTTCAGTGCCAAGTGGTGGAAATTCCCAGGTGTCAAATAAAATAGCCTTCGGATCTTTTACTCTTGTAAAACATACTATACGTCTGCTTACTGAAGATGTGCAGTAGTACCTCATGATTATCATATATAGAGTAAGGATCGTCTCATGGAGAATCTAACTTGGTCATTATTTTTCACACAGATCTTTCTGGTAATAACAAGAAACTAAAAATTCCCCTATATCTGCTTTATATCTTTATATCTTTTCCGTGAATACGAAGTAATTATAATAAATAAGCGTCGTTTTGTGGAAGACGTTTAGACCACTAAATCTCTTATTACATCTAAAACCTTTACAAAAACGTAAAAGACAGATATTACTTGGCAATGTATGCCAAGAATCACCGGACACGGTGCTATAACATATCATCTTAATTGAGACTCGTTTAGCCTTTCTCCTATATGATAGTATTTCGAAGGATTTTTTTTGTTTATTTTATGACTTTTAATATATCGGAACTACAATATAAAAATAATAGTCACAAAAACCTTTTAAATACACCAGGCTTAAGTAGGAAGACGAAAAGCGCACTCAAAAGAGAGAATCTCATAGACTGGCTTTTGTCGAGATCATCGTCTGCTACGCGTTTTAGGTTGTAACATCCACAGTAGTCTATCAAGCCAATGTACTAGGTACAAAAGGGCTGAGGGCCACTGAGCTGCAGTTTTTGAGAAGTAATGCGCCCGCAGGAACTGTACTTAAATCCAGAGATTGGATTCAATCGATTCCATTGAACAAACATCTCGCATCAGCGGCGCTGTTTATCTACGAGAACTCGAAGCTTCGGCTAATGGAGAAATGAATAAGTAGAATCAGAGTATTGGGGTTATTGATGGATTTCAAAGCCAGAAGAGTGTTAGAGATAGGAAAATCAAGTCGAAGCATCGGCGGAGGATATTGGGAAATATGGCGTTGCTCGTTGAGATTGGGCGAGAGGGCATCCCTACGTAGTCCTCCCGCTAATGGACCTCTTAATTGAAACCAATGGATCGGACGCTTGTATCCTGAATGTTGATGCCCACGACGTTAATTGGACTGCTCTCTGCTGGAAAAATATATGAAAAACAGTGTATGCGCCGGTAGAGGACGAAGAGTTGAGGGGACTGTTATCTCAGGGCCGTGTGGAGCTGCACGGAAATCGCATTTCGCCTGAAACGTTACGAACGATTTACTCTCTTGAAAGCTATTTTTCATCTCAGGCACCACATATAAGTAAAAAAAATAATACATTCATGCTGTTTTAAAAAAAATTCTTGGTTTTTAACTTTCGAATTGTCCATTTATCTGATAAAGGAACAGGTCATATTCGTATTTCATTCAGAATGGCAATGGAATTCTTTATAAAAGTGTTCCGTTATTTATAAATTTATTGCATACCATCATTTTTATTTTAAACGTGGCTTTACTGAGGCAGGTTACTCTCTCCATGGCTCATAAACATGCAGAATGAAGCCATAGTGTTATTTATGCTGAGCGTTTCTCTCTTTGTGAGTTTCATCTTAAAAATATGATCTTTCGGATGTCAATTATATATGATGAAAGAACCAGTCATATTCGTATTTGATTGTTAAAGGTAAAAAATATTTCATGAAAATTATTTTTTATTTTAGACCTTTTTGAATTTACTGAATACCTTTCATTGTCTCCATTTCAGTTGTCACTTGATAAAGGCAAAAAATTGGCTTATAAACACTTAGAATAAAGCTAGAGTAGTATATTAATCTAGGCGTATGTTTTTTTATACAAATATGTATTCGAATGTATCATAATAACATAATATCTCCTTTAATACTAATTTTCTGTTTGATCCCATGGAATTGAGTTATTCAGGATAAGCATCGCTAAATCACATTACCATCTGTGGTTTTATAGGCATTTTTCCCCTCGTTACTCTTTGTGCAAATATTTCCACAAAGAATCTTCTTTCCCAAGTTTTTTATTTTCTATGTTTTCTTTGTCAGCAACTTGGTCTACAAACGTTTTACTCTCCATTCGTATTTACTACAAGGCTAATTAAGCATTACTTCTTATTGAGTGATATTTGGTGGAATGCTACACCCAATTCAAAAAGGAAGTAAAGTAAGGAAGTTGTATTATCCTAATAATTGACAATCCTCTCCTTTCTTTGTTCTCAAGGTGCTTTGCAACCTTAGGTTTTACTTCCTTCAACCTTCTGTTTGAATGTTTAAGGCGTATATGAGACCATTCTGTACCTAATAAAGATGTACAAACTCCTAAACAATATCCTGGTTGTGCAGTTTGAATAGTCTTTACACAGTTCAACTTTCTTTTTGTAATCTATTACGTCGATTTAGCATAAATTTAGCTTGATTCGTTGCTGATTAAAAGGGACAAGGTAACTTTAATTCTTAATTTTGCCTTGATGAAATTCTTTCTCATCTTCCAATTATCTCTATTAAATTTGAATTTTTCTTTTTGTTATTCGATACACCTCATCAAAAATTCTTTTTAATGAACGTAAAAGTCAGTTCGTTAAGAAAGCGAGGGCTATTCCACTTGTCTTGGATATTCCCTATTTTCCTGAAGATACGGAGAAGCATTCTAAGATCGATCTCCATTTTTTGCTCTTTCTGAATCGAATAATTTCTCCTTTGTATCGTTCACCGGCTCACTCGAGACTTTTCCGGAACGGTCTTTAATTAAACGTCAATAGAATCCCAGACTTATTGAAACGCCAAAGACCGCCGTCTCTAAGAGAGAACCACGGAATTATCTTTTTCCCTCGATGTGGTCTTCGTCGGGGGAATTGTGTTTCTTGCGGTCAATATCTGTAGCTAGGAGCAAATAAAGGATCTAATGTCAACTGTAAATGACATTTATCGAAGGTGTTTTTTAAATAATTTGAGTAGAGTGTTGATCCACGGTGAAAAATGACACAAAAAAATGTATTCATATTTAGTTATCGTTATACAAAGTTACGAGTTGGTATATAATGTGACTTATTGTCAAATCCTTTCTAGCCTAGCTAATTAATTACTACATTTATATTGCTATTAAACATTACAAAAGCTATACAACTAATGTTTATACATTTCTTGCACGAAACTTTTAGCTTCCAAAACTAAAAAAAACGTCTTGTCAATACATAATTAAGGTTATAATTTTGTTTTAAATATAGATTTGTTTCGTGGAAAGGGGATGAACATTTCCTTGGACAGGCTATTCCACGCCATTGCTTTCCTCTGTATGAACGAGTATTTTCCTTCATCACTTCTGCGGCTCTCCGTTCTGACGTTAAATTTATGGCCATTTTTCCCAGTAAAACAAGAAGGCATTGTTGACCTCTCCTGCATATCTTTCCAGGATGGCTCTCCCCTGTATGTCCGACATATACATGCCAAACAGTTGGCCTCTCTTCTCTCACTTAGCGCTTCCCATTCAAGTTTTAACATTTTTGTGACACTCTCTTCCCTTCTAAGTCGTCCCAATTGCAGCTTTCCTCTGATATTTTCCCAGTTTAAGAATATCGTTCTCATGGAAGGGATCCCATATTGAGGATGTAATCCGTATATTATATGTGATACGTCGAACAAGTTTGTAAATTATTACGATAAATATAACTGGAGCATGCAACTGTCCCGGTATTGTTCAGAAGATGTCGTCTTTGACCTAATTAATACCCAAATTACGCTCAATGGTATTCTAAATATCCCAGGTATGACATCGAATAAATTATTTCGCGGCTTGCAAAAGGCTCGTGCCAATGAAACATCCACCGTAATGGTGCTCCCCATTTTAATAAAATAGTAGCAGGATGTATGAAAACTTCTGTTTTGCATACTTAATTTTCTAATTATCAATTACTTATTCTTATAACATTTTAGCCAGGCTCTCTACATACCAAGGAATAGGTCATGAATTTGTTATAGGTGTTTTAGCATCTTTTGATGAAAAACCCTCATCTCTTGGCGACCCTATGAAGAATGTTTTAACATATACAATGAGTAAGGTAGCAGAGACATCTGTTTCAACTTCGTCTGAACACAAATTATGCCACTTAATTTATCATTACTATGATTAACACCAATAATTTTCGAAGAAATATCATATTCATCAATTATTTATTACCGATGAGGCAGTACTTCAATTTGTACCTAATTTGTCTGCTGATTTCGTAAATTTATCTCTATGGGATTTTTATTGCGTAAATGGATCAAGTAGAAAAACCACTGTAATTTTATTCAGAAATTTTAATTAATTTAATAATATTCCTCGAATATTTTTGGCACGCTTCACTTTATGATGCAAATACGTCTGCAAAACCGGTCGCAAGTGAAATTGTTTCAATCTGGTGATGTATTTCCATAACGACTCGCCTTCGAACATCGATTTCAGTATCAATGGATTATATAAATTTTATGATGATTTTAAACATAACGGTATGCGAATTCCAAGGTATTTGTATAGCCATTATAACCATCTCCCACTGTACCTGTCTGGAGAGCATATTCCAAATTGTATGTTTGGCAACACCGTTTTTCTCTATAAGCACAATTTCGCCTTCGTGATGGCGAACGCAGATCGAGTACCTATCCCTTCTCTCCGACGACACGAAATATAGAAATCGCCGAACTGAAAAATCGTCGAATGATTCTCGCGCGGGAAGTAGATCCGGCAACGCCGCCTTTCTCGATGAGCTCAATTCTGTCTTCGCAACTGTGAAGAGTGTATATGTTTCCTTTTTTCCCGTCAAAAAACACACTGCCATAAGTTCCGGACGATCAACTCCGGGAAGTTCTAATGCGGCCTTCTCGCTCATTTTCCAGATGTTCCAGGGAGCGGGAGGGAGAGGCCGGGCGACCATGGGGGAGCTTCGGTGAAGACGGAGGCGGTCCAGATCGGGAGGAGAGCGACAGATAAAGAGAGAGAGAGAGAGAAAGTGCGGAGTTGCGAGCATCGCCTCTTGTAAGGATGGGGAAAGGAGACAAGAGATCGAGCCAGCGATCCGAAGGTAGGGGAAGGTGCATTTTATGCCGAGATGCTCTTTGTCGACTCTGAATTTCAGCCCTCACAACCAATTTAGTACTGCTCCGTCATGCTGTTGTATTCGGTCTCGTTACTATTTCGAACGTTACCCCAAGACCGTTTTGAACGTTAGTTCGTCCTATATTAGCTACCAAGAGCATTGAAGAACGAATTAGGCTTGATGATTTTCGGTTCCTTTCTTTAATCAGTCAATTTTATCCGTATTCCGCTTCGGAAATAAAAAGCAATAACTAAAGTTCCATTCAAGACATCGACCTGAAATCAACCTTAAATGAAATTTTCCAGCTTTATATCAAATTTACTTGTGACAGGTTCTTCGGGACGTGAAAAATAGAAAGGTGACATGGGCCTGCACGACCAAATTTTTCTTTGCTTAGGTTCCACGTGAACAATTTTTGTGCTAAGTTTTTGTTTCTCTAAAGGGATATCTTTACCGACAGCAAATTTCCTTACACTCATTGAAATTCCAATATATTTTAAAGGCATCGATTCGTTACTAGGTTTGCTCCAAAATTCAAATAATTTAAATTGAGTTTCGATATGCTGGAGTTCTTCATAGGGAGGAAATAATTCCTTTCCATCAAGATCATGGCCTTCTTCCAATACGACAGTTCTGAGAATGTAACTACATGTCAACCAAACTTCGAATGTAACCTTAGGTAGATCTTTAGTTAACCATAGTTGATTTGTAGGTATAGGTAACAAAAGTTGAATTCTTCTTCTTTAAAATTATCCTATACACGAAAACACGAGCTGATAAGTTAGTTTGATGAATATTACTCTCGATCGTTTTCTTAGTTTATACGAAAACAGTTGTCGACACATCATTACGTATTCACGTTAGTTAATCATCGGGTCCTAAGTATTGCGAAATCTGCAATTGAATTTGTATAGCCAGCTAAAAAACTAAACGGAAATTTCGAAGTAATTTTCCACTATGGATTCGGGTTCGTAGAGCTGCGGTCGTTAGGTGCCTCAAGCAAATTAAACGTTGAAGGTGTAAACAATTCAATGGCTACTTCTCGTAATTACCTCTAAAATTCTTTCTAATTACTGAGTGCGAACAAATTACAAACACTTCAGGCAGCTAAACTTTACACCAGGGGCTATTTCGCTCAAGTTTCATCAATTTGGAACTTAATCTCGAGTTCTCGAGCATTTATTTTTCCTTTCCTTGAAACGAAGCACTGACCGAAGTGATCCACAATTTTTTCTTTGTTACAGTCTCATTGTTCGAAATATTCAGCAAACTAACTGCTTATTGAAAAGCCAATTCTCCCGATTAAATTCGGTGTTCGCCCATTCAAGTTTATGAATTCAACTCTCAAAGAGAAGTAACAGCACAAAACGCTCTTTCAAAGAGCGGGATTAAATTCTTAGTTGAAACGTTTAGGTTGACAGAATCAAGTTTGAAATTTATTTCTCCAGGAATATGCGCTACCCCTTTTAAACCAAGTTGCCAATCACCAAAAGAAACTTCTTGTGAAGCATTCAAACATCTTCATCAAGTGATTGCGATGTTTCATGTTTCATTTCTTGTGGACTACTCAAATATCTTCGTTAACTGATAACGATGTTTGATTTCGGAAATAGATTAGTTGCTTCAGTAAATCCTTTGGGTATTCTTAGAAATGTATTTACGGTGTAAATCAATAACTTAAAGTGATACCACCAACGTATTTTTCACACCAACTTATGTTTAAAAGATGTAAAATTTTATCTTTAAAAATAACCTTAGAATAATAGCGATAACTTGGAATGTAAGAGCACCGTAATTAAGTAGCTTACTTGAAATTATTTTAGGGGTAATTATCGTATAAAAATGCGATTTGTGTATTATATACTCGTCGACTTGGCCATTAGGGATACAGAATAGCAAGAACGTATTAATTTACTCTAACAAGTTTACTGCTTTGCTTATGGATATATATTCGACATTTTACACGTTATATCGTTTTGTTAAATCGGTCAGTTGGATAAAATAAGGAATTTACTAATTTCAATAAGAGTATTAATATTTATATGTAAAGCTCTACGAGATGTTTCTATAAGATGTATCAATTAATATTGCGACCAATAATATTATTTGATATCTCTCCATATGAAGCATTCAAGTTAAGCTCTTAAAATCCTAGCTATTGCAGTTGACTCTTGTTCAGCAAACAATTTATTAGCCTAAGTTGCATTATATAATAATTTAACAATGTTTCTTTTAGATTTTAATACAGATCCATTTATATACAGATATATGTGTAAACGCCGTCTATCGATACAGTGTTTGAAGGAGGGGAGTTTAAGGTAAATATTACTTCCTAAAACAACTAATAGCTAATTTTAAACCGAAAGGTTATTATAAATACAAGTGTGACTTATTAATAAATTAAGCGACTACTGAAGAGGATATTAATCAGTTATTATATTGGTTTATACCATATATGACTCGTCGTTTCAATACATCTTTTCATACGTTTTTATTCTCCTCAAGTTACCATTTTGTGATATCATTCACCAGCTTCAACTTTTATTTACATCTCCATGTAGTACCGATCACGATTTCCGAAAATGAAGGCCTGAAATTGAGAAATATGAGGATAAGAAAGTAACTCAACTGAACGAGAAAAATAGCAAGTTTATCCCGGGAGGTTATAATTCACCTTTCCTATAGTTTTATGCAATTTCAGCGAAAACTTTAGTAGAATTTGTAGGCATACATCATTGTTAGAACACTTTGTCAGAATTTTTTTCTGTTAACTAACTTGTTAAATTAATTCTTTAGGTTTAGCAACCACTTTATTAATTAAGTTAGGAAGTTTTTATTACAATGCACAAATTTTGGATTCGGCATTTAATTTGATTCAGCTCCACTTGTACCAGAAATACTCTTTTCTTGTAATATTCCAGTTGTTTCTCTTGTCGATGACGCATTCATTTCCCATCCCACACGATATCAGTGGAACAATCAGACAAACAATTGGCATCACCGTTTCTCTCCCATCCGTTTAATCCAAAAACTCGTATTTCCCTCCTAATTTTCCTTGTGTATATCTCCCATGCGAGACGGAGGGTGTTTTATCACAAATACGCTCCCAACTCCTCCCTGCGGTTGTTAGCCGAAACCGCCTGCGTGATTTAAAACTCCTGGGGCTGTGATTGCATTCTCGAGACTTTCTCCGACATTTTTCCTTCTTTCTCTCCCTTAAACCGGCGATTTATTCTCCCCCGGCTACGGCGCAGTGATTACCACGAAGATTTATAAGGAAAGAAGAACGTCCGCTGCGAATCTTTTGTATATTTCCCCGCCTTCGCCTTCAGCTGTTCTTTCCTTGGACGCATTGCCGGCCACTTCTTCTGGTTCGCAGGTCCCGATCCGTATGTGAGGAAGGAAAGAGGAAAATATTTGAGCGAACACGAAAAACTCGTTCTAGGGACATCTGCAATTCCGATCCCTTTTCTTCTCACTGGCTCTTCTTTTCACGCGACGGTGCTGCCGGATTTTCCCCTTTCTTCCACCCGTACCCTGATTTCTTCTCGGAATTATTGGTGCTCAACCAGCAATAACTTATCCGAATTCGCCGCTCTCTATTAATTTTTAGTTTTTCAGTAGCTCGCAGTTTTTGAAGACTTTGAGGCTACTTTTCTTGAGAAGGAGGAATTAAAATGCCTTCCCGGATGTGAGATAGAATAGAACATTTCGGTAGGTTCATCTGCATAAGAATTAAAATTCAAAAATTCCTATTCACCGCCATAGGTTTGATTCCCTGCAACGCAATGTTTTCGTTTATTTCTTGAGTTTTTCCATGTATGTGACAAGACAAGAGCTACTATGTTTTTTAATTCCTTTCTAGATTGGATTGATATAATTTGAAGCTCATAATGCGTGATTATTAATCACTGATATATGCATGGGTGTTCTACCTTTCTGTAGGTTCATGTGCATTCAAAATACCTATTAAGCGCCATCTCCTTCACTTTAGAGTCAACCCCACCCTGTACGTCATCCAACATCTTTTGTCTTTGTCTTCCCCTCTGTTTTTCCCTCCTATTCTACCCTCAATCACTCTCTTTAGCAGCCACTTCCCTCTCAGTATTTGACCCACCAATTTCCTCTATCGATGTTTAATCACTTCAACTAAATCCCTCTCCTCCCCAACCATCTCTAGCAACTCCGTGTTCGTTTTCATCTCACCCCAACTAACGTTCTCCAATCTACGTCATACCCACATCTCGAAAGCCTCCAATCTTCCTTCTTTCCTAATGTCCACGTTTCACACCCATAAAGCAAGACACTCCACAACAAGGATTTCACCAATCTTTCCCTGGCTCCTTTATCAAAATCTTTGCTCATCAAATCCCTTCGCTGCAGAAAGGCTTCCTTAGCCAAGGTTATTCTTATTCCGAGCATCATATTTGCATCTTCCATCCCACGAAGGAGTACTTCGTAAAACTGGGATAAGTATGCAGGAAAAAATACGCGGAGAAGCTAGATATTGTGGGGAACGAGATTTTATTTTAGATAATAAAGCAAAGGAATAATCTGGGTCATACACTAAGAGAAGGGGGATAGGCAAAGAAAGTAATCGAAGGTTAGGGTACAAGGAAAAGCACAGTCGAGGAGGGAAAAATCAAAAGTTGCTGCGTGAGATGAAGGACGGGAAATTATTCAGAATTGTAAAGATTGTGGAAGGGGAATTTCTAATGCATTTAAAAACATCGAGCGAACATTTAAACGATGAAAGAACGATTTTGAAGTTATTGAAAGAATTCCAGGAAAATTTTAATAGAACTTATATACTTAGTATTTGGAGCCACATTCATTTTAAAGTATATTTTCGTGGAAATACCCACATTTTTGTGATAATGAGTAAGTATCCAAGTGAAGAATTCCAAACGGACCATATTTAAGCTAAATTCGTTGTAATTTCCTCAAGCTATGCTTATCATTTTGAGAAATAAGTGATTATACGAGTACAAAATTGCAATTTTTCGTTGGCATCAAATTTTTTGAAACTTGACTAAAAATCATTCGTATCCCTTTATCTTATGTCTTTATCTCTTGTTTTGTTATGTCTTTTTTATCATTTGAGCTCAATTTTTAAATTAAATTAACAAAGCGTTGCAGAATATGGTACTGAACCTCGTACTTTCCAATTGTAATACAGCTGCAACCCACTTTACATCACCGAGATTGAATTGCCTATAAAAAGGTACCCGTAAACTACCCGTATAATTGCACGATATTTCACGCAGTGCAAAATTTTGGAAAGAAAAGTGTTTAAAAGCGAGTAGATATGTAAACGAATGAAAATTTTGACGGTAGGCATACGGGCATGCTCCGTTCTATTAGCTAGTAATAAATACTATTATATTTATGCGAAGTATTACTTTTCTTGCCATAATTTAATCTATTCGAATTTGTAGTCGTGCAATATTTTCATAAATAATCCTTTTGTGGCCTTCCAGCTAATTTTTCAAGCGTGCTTTATATGTTTAAAAATTCCAAATCTTTTCACTTTGGTTTTCATACATGCATTTATAGTATAATTAATTGAATTGTTTATTTCACGGTCTACATGGTTCATTCCATCGTTTAAATTAAATGAACCTGTAAAATCGTTGCTTAAAAATCATTCTTGACAATAGTAGCATTTGTTTTCCTGTGAAGCCAACTTACTCTTTTCATTCTACGCCTTTCTCGCATCTCGATAGCCCCCAAACGTTTCACTTCCTCTTTTCTTAATATCCACTTTTCTTACCCATTTAGCGAAACACCAATCAACAAGGATTTCACCAATCTTTCCATGATTTCTTTATCGAGACCTCTAGTGATCAGTTTCCTTCCCTTAACGTAGTATTTCTCGGCCAAAGCTATTTTTTTCGAACTTCATGTGCATCTTCCATCTTCAGAAAGAGTACTACTCAAGTAAGAAACTTTTTCCACTTGCTCTATTTTTAACCTTAATCATTAACTTAGCTTTCGTTTCCTTCATAAACCAGGTAGGTATAATTTTCTGATCTTACACTTTTTCAGTATAAAGGTTATACCTTAATGTACTATTTCCAAAATTATATAAATTTTGTAAATAAAATTTCACTCGTTTTCATAAAAGTTTCATAAGTTTGCAGTTTTCCACTTTACCCCGGTGCATTGGGTAAAATGGTCCCCTTATATAATTATTTTAAATTTCCCTATAATATTTTTTCTTGGTCATTATTTCTTCATCTGAGGCGTAATGAATAAACGATACATGATAGATATAATTACCAAAGCATAAAAACATTATTTATCACAAGAATAATGGGATTGAATACAAAATATATCATTAAAATTTGACAACTATTTATTATTTCAGGAAGTTTTTTAAATTTCTAAAATATGTTTATTATTTTATGATGATTTATAAGCAGAATTCATAGATCAACTCATTGCAAAAATTATCAACACCTGCACACTTATCATGAGCTCACTTTGAATAGTGGTCCTCTGTAAAAACGTGGGAACCATTTTGCCCCACGTATAATTTAAATTCAAAACCGTTAAAAAGAACTTGAAATAATAATGAAAGCGGAGAAAAACATACTAAATATTTAAAATCCCTTGCTCTACTAAAGAAAAAAGTTCAAATAAAGTAATGTTTATATTATTAGAGTAATCAAAGGTATAAAATCTTACTTACCTTAGATCAATTATCTCGGAATGGCAATATTCTTGCTGAGAGCAAAATATGAATCCACTCCTAACAGAGGCTACAACTCAACTGACTTGATGGTGCGGAAGTAGTATGTAGCCTACACGATAGATTGCAAACACCAACAAGGGAGAAAAACGTAGGGTACAACTTTACTCCGGGGGACCATTTTAGACAGGTCTTCCCTATGTTTACCCTTTTCGGAATCACACACAATACCTTTATCGTCGGCAAGCTTTACTTACTTCACTACTTCCCCATCACTCCCTTATCTATTTCTTCCGAAGCTTCTTTCCCTATTCCCTTTGTATGTATATTAAGAAGTGTTAGTGAAACAGGACACCCTTGTCTTACCCCATTCCCAACTCAGCCCATACAAAAGCCTGCGCACCAAAACACTCCGCACCAAGGTTTTTACCAATCTTTTCCAGTGATTTCTTTAAGGAGATCTCTGGTCAATACCATCATCACTTTACGAGGGCTTCTTTGTTAAAGCTATTCTTTTTCGAACCTCATCTTTGTATCTTCCTAAAATAATTTATCTAGCTGCTCTAGTTTTCCTCATCCACCCTAATAGTTAACTTGTCTAACCTAAACTGTCTGCAAAGTTAAAGATAGATGTATAATTTTCCACATAAACTTTTATTTTCGAAAAACCGGTTTCAATACAAGATTATCGTCGGGGTTCAAAAAAACTAGTTTTTTTAGTTAGAAGTTTTCGTGAAGTAGTTTTCTGTATCTTGTATCGGAAACGGTAGTGCGAAAATAAAAGTTTATGTGGACAATTATGCATTTAAAAATAAGTTTAATTATGACTTTCCACAACATCACGGCCGCATCCTTCGATTGTTGTCTGTGAGGTAATCAGCCCGAAGGCTGCTTGGTGCTTCACCCCCTCTGACATAGGAAAAAGCTACTAAGAGCGTGCACAGAGGAATGAGGTTCATTAGGCAGGATGAGGAGTGAGGTAGTTTGCCCTTGCTTTCCTCACTGAGCCTGGGTGCTATAATTAAAATATGTCCACGCAAGTGAAGCAGAATGACTCTAAGGGTAACACTTTTCTTGTGACCTTTATCAATGCAATTATTCACTCATAACTTAGTGGCTTTCCCATCATCACTGCCATAATCAAGAAAAAGACTAAATTAAATGAATGATACATTTTTCTCGATCCTTTACCATCACAATTGAGGGTATTCCATTCATCAGAATAAAGTAGCAAGAACGCAACTTAAACAGAAAAGATAATTCTACACCTTCCATCTTCCGAACAAAAGATTCCTATGTAGCCAGGGATCAGTTTCTCCACCACGTCCTCCGTCGCCATCTCTTGGAACTTCCGGAAAAAAATCCACATCCAAGTTGAATCCATCCTTGTGCTTTGAGCTGTGATCTCGAGGAGAGGGCATCGGATGGGAAAAGGCGTGACAGAGGAAGGGAATTCCTTAGTTTGAACAAGGGTCCTCTCTCATTCCCATATCCCTTTCCCTGCCAAAGTTTCCCTTGCGATTGGATTTCCATCTCGGGAAAGGAGGAGAGAAAGAAAGTGGAGGAAGTTTCCGATTCGGGGAGGTGGGGAGATTTTTCAGTTTCTTTTGCGCATTTAAATATTTTCATTTATACAGGAAAAAAAATGCAACGCGTCTGTTAATGAATTAGAGGTTTAGAGTAAGATTCTAATGAATTAGAGTGATATTATGGTTAGTACTCTAGCAGTATTCCTCTAACCTTGATGATGGTAGCTATTCTAGTCGAATCGCTATTGATGTGTTCAATGGGTGTTCATTAGATAGTCGGAAATCCGGGTATTTCTGTTGTTTCTGAAAACCGGTGAAAACGAGGTGTGAAGCGTCGACAAAGATGGGAGATTGGAGATTTTAAACCTCTGTTCTCATCTATTATTTCTGATTCCAGTCAGCGAATGAGGACAGCTCGATATTATCAATCTAGTCAATGTACGTACTCAAAAGACAAATTTTCCGAGATAAAACAAACATTGATTTTCCAACTTATCCTCTTGTTAAAAGAGTGCTGAATTCTACTCAAGTTAATTTTGAAATGAAAATAAACGCTGAGAACAATATATTTTTATCGATTATTTCAGGTTTTAATATGAAATAATGAAATAATAAAATTAATAAATTAATATAAATTCATTCGTATATTAAAGAGCCTGTAATAGAAGTGCGCAGCTATTTAAATCGGATTTTTTGAACAATACATTTATCTTATGGTTTCACTTTACCTATTCAGTTTTAATACATTATTTTTAGCCTTTCATCTTTATAGCGGCTCCTTTAAAAAGTTACAGAAAACAATTTTTGGCCTACGGAAGAGTTAAGATAGTGGATTTTGATTAAATGAGGAATATAATTATTCAACTCAATTTTCCGTTTACTCTTTTGTATTAGATTCCAGACTATCATAAAATCTTTCCCATACTTTTCTTGTATAATTTCAGATCATAACTAAAGGAACTGTATATCCCATAGCGTTGGAATTATCGGATTATTGAAAGTCAGTCGCTGTTTCGATGCCATATTATTTTGGAAACCTTTTATAAATATTCCTTATAAATAAGTGATGCTCGCCTTTATTGCCTTAATAATTTATTTTCTGCTAATCTAATCGATTTTATGACATACTTCTTATTTAGTATAAATCGTCTTAAAGAGCACGAAAAATTATATAAAGTAAGGGTTATCACTATTTGAAGAGAATGATTTTTTGCCCAGACATCACAATTTCTTTTTCCTCTGGAAAAAGATAGAAAATCGTTACTCGTAAGCGAGAGAAAATGAATTTTAGCTTAATTTTGCCGGGAATCTTATGGAATTTTTTACGATTAACGGCATGGATATTTTCCACCGTCTCCGTGGATACGGCATTCGTTTTCCCTCTCGTCCGGGTCGTTCGTCGGTTTATTCTCTCAAGAAAAGCCGCCAATAAATACAAGTTCGAGCGTTAAATTTTTACAGCGCGATAATGTCTCATCCGTCAACGATGGTTGAGGTGAAAACGTGCGCAATAAAGGAGTCCTCGGAATAGTAGACAAACGTGCCTAACGGGAGATGTTCAGCCACAGATAGGTTAACAATGCGTTTTAATTCAAGTAATGCAAAGATAAATAACTTGGTTCGTAGATTCGTTTGATAGATACGTATTTTTATAGTTTTGTTTTTTCTCGTGGCTCAAGAAATGAAGTGTCTCTCATATCATAAAAGAAGATATATACTGATCTTTATGGCTAAGAGCGTTAGCGGAAATGAGTTTGTTGTTCGAGAACTTCATACTTTCCTCGTAATTTTTAGGAACTTTCCTTTGGCTCGGCCGCCAAAGATTCGGCCTTCTAACATTGTCGTTTGTTTTCGTGCTGTTGTTATATTTACAGATATTATTTTTTTATATGTATTTCGACACATTTCACATGCTCATCGACAGAATTGCAAGTTATGAACGTACAAAAACACTACGGCAATTTCCAACAAGAGAAAATGCTGACATGGAAAAATTAAAATATAAAATCTTGAGAGCTTAAGAATCAGTTAATCTCCTTTTTGGAAGATAAGAGATGACAATGCCGTAAAATGTCTCGATTTTATACAGTTAACAGTGGTGGACAATCTTTTAATCCTTCCTCCAATTTATTCATTTTCTACTTCATTTAATTCAGATAATCAGCATAATCTTTTGAAGGGGATACCGCTCAGAAAAAGGTACAAGTATGAAGGTTAAAGCTTTAAACAGAAAACAGAAAACGTGAAGCAAAGGCTGCAGAGAGACTCATTCAAAATGCACAAAATAGATAATCCTGTCGGAGTACAGGTGAAAGAGTTATTTATCTCTATTTTTCCACCAGTAGAAGAGGTCAATGTCCGAATATCCCTCTGCAAGAACGCCATTTCCTATTTCACGTTTACAAAGTTCCGGAGTCAAAATTTAACATTATTTCCATTACCAACCAACTTTATCAAGCTAAAAATTTATGAATCTAGTACCTTATCACCCTTCATCATTGCTTTGCATTATGTACAATGCCATTACATTCATTATAATTTCAGTTTTGCTTTAAATGCAATACAATCCATCCATCCATTATCTAAAGGCTAAGCCTTCTATCTGCATCCAGGAACTCCCGTCTTCTGCCATTGTCTTGAGTTGGCAGTATCTAACCACTGCCATTCATATGTGGATATCTTCTATATATATATTTCCGTGTGTAACCGGGTCATTTCTAGCAAAATCACGAAAAATCTTAATTTTCATCTAAGAACGTCGATCAAAAGACGCTTGTATTGACGAGTGAGACGAGATAATAAATTGTTACTCATTTGAATTGTTTATAACTTTTTAAATCGTATTCCACGCGGTCAGATTTTTTATGGTACCCGATGGGAAGGTCGGGGGTTCAGTACCTGGGAAGGCGAGCTAAGGGTCCGGATTAGGACTGAGACCCTCCAAAATTCTACAAGGAAAAAAGTAATGGTGAAACCCCCAGATATCTACCATTAACCCTTTGTTGTAATAGACACTTTTTGTATTTCTCTCAACCTCTTAATCATATTCATTAATGGGTAATAAACGAGTATGGCTACGCTGCTGGCTTGCTCAATTGTTAATAGCATCTGCTAGAAGTCAAGGAGATCAAGGATCAATTTTCAGTCACACATGGCCATTTTCTTTTCGATTATTCTTTTTTGTTTACATTATTACATCCTAGAATACAACTGCAAGGAATAACACCTGTCAATGAATCATTCAGATATACAAATATAGTTGAGTGTATAATATGCGGCCCGCGCAGTCTTTGTAGGAACCGATGCGTCCCACACGAGCTGAAAGCTTTGACATCCCTGTTCGGACCGCTGCGCTGTATCGAATAAAGACCGCTAACCGGGGTTCGGATGTAATTGGAGGTTCCGAAAGCACTCTAACTGTAACTGCCGTACATTTTTATCCGCAAGGCTTACGTTTCTGCAAAATAATTCGTCCCGAAAAGGATTTCATTAAGTTCTCCCGTGGGATTTCATCGATTTTACCGGACAGTGCAACCTTAACCTCGCTGAAGACCGCTTAAGCCTCGCCGACTCTGCTTCTAATCTCTTTTTTTCGTCTCCCGCTGCTAATCTACTTAGGTTCACTGGATTTCAATCGGCTGAATTCGATTGCCCCAGTACTCAGACAGTATCCTACCATGTCCACTTAGCTACTCTTGTCTACTCCTACCGTTCTCTTGTCTGTATTTTTGTTGCTAAAAATATAATAAATTTATTTTGATATATAGTTGTTCATTCTATTACATTCAAAAGCGTTAAACTTAGGAAATACGAATAGAATGTAAAGATTAACTGGTAGAACGTTGAGAGGATGCTCATCGAGAGTCAAAGAAATAGCTTACTTTTCTCTTATTCGTCCGAGTCTAGAATACTGCTGTGCAGTTTGGGGCCCACACGGAGTAAGTTTAGTCTCAGATTTAGAGATGGTCCAGCGTAGAGCAGCCTGATTCGTTTGCGGGGATTTCAGGTTTGATAGCAGCGTCGTGGCAATGATAGTCCCTCGGTTGGAATTCACTACTGATGAGAAGATCTGAATATCGTCGGAAACTTTTCGAAAAGTTAATTCGTTCAGAATTTATAGACGAAGTAAGTGTAATATTAGTGCCCGTAAGGAGCAAACGCGATCTCCGAGAGGCATCGACAAAGTGTTATAGGGAAGTAATCGCAAGGACGGATAATTATTTTTGGTTGTTTTTTCCCCAGACTATCAGAGATGCTAATAGGGATGAATGAATAATGGTGGTGTATTACACCCCCTGCCATACGCTTCCGGCGGCTCGCGGGGTATATATCTAAATCTAAAATCTAAATCTGAATTCAAGAGTAAGTCATGATTAAGTTGGAATGACAAGTAATGAATTTGAAGCCTATCTTTTGCAACAAATGATTAATTGAATTCTAGAAACATAAACGACTGTTTGATGATTCATTTGCGATACTTTCTGCTTTTGGTAACCAACTCTTCAATCGTAACTACGTCTTAAATTCGAATGTAAAGATCGCTTGAACTAATGACGTACCTATGCGATGCGATACAATGCGGTTTTTGCAAAACTGTCTACATACAATTTTGTTTTAGGTGGCTAGCCACAAAACAATAAACCTTATTATGATTACCTGATTCGGGACCTAGTTAACTGGTCAATCTTCATAGCCACTGATATCCATTAAAAAAATATAATTTGTTCGAAGCAGTTATATATTATGTATATCCAAGTATAGTTGGAATTTCTATCCATATTCTAGATTACAACATCAGTATTTGTCACTGTTGGATTTTAAACTCTTCTATCAATGCTAACAAAAAGTTTGGAAAGGAGCAAGACTTCGTAGACAAATTAAGGAGTGAATTTGTTCGCCATTCCTTTCCTTTTTCAGCCAGAAAGCCATCGGTGGGGAAAATCCCCGTATTTGCAATACAAATACCCCATGAATGACACTTTCCCCAGCATTTATAAAGGATGAATACAGCTACTCAGAATCACTCATACCTAAGTAACTTTTCTGCTATCAACACTTTAAACAAGAGGGAGACAGATGTAAATGATTTTCTTTGTCCCATAGTAAATGACAAATAGAAAGTGTTTCGATCGTTAATGCATGATTGTATTACAATATCTTCATTCTGCGTTTTCTAATATCAAGTGGTTCTAACTCACAAAGATTTTAAATGTGAATGCTGTGTGATCGCAGTCTTGACATCAATTTGACAGTTTTAATAAAAATCATGATCTTCAGTTTTCACTAGGACGCCACCAGAGATGGGAAGAGTAATTCAACAACAAATCTCAGAATTGAAATTCGGAAGGTAGATTACTACAGTAAATGGAAGTGGTAATAAAATTTTTTTTCCTCAGATTAAAATATATTTAAAGTAAGTTATTTAACATTGCGTAGTTATGAAACTTTTACGCTACTTAAAATTAAGTAACTAAAATTCGAAAGCGTAAGTTCGATAACATTGAATATGTAGTTTATAGCTGTATTTAGTTTATCATGGTTCCTATAATACATACCTACAACTCAGGATATCAGTTCCTGATAAAATGCCATTGGCTCAAGTTGCGCAGCTGCAGTGGCATTGAATTTTAAACATAAGTCGTAAAAGCCACCACAAACCCGATTGTGGGTTCCTTATTCTGAATGTTTCATCATGGTGAATGATCTTCGGAAAGAAAAATCTTGCACAAAAGGGTATAAAATTTCCTTTTATTCCATTAAAAAGGCCATTACCTTGATTTATGTGCAAGGTCTTCAGAAACTTCATAAAAACCGGGGGCGTATCATTTTAGATTCAGTAATGGTGTTTATTCCACGCGATTCTTTTAGATTCTTCTTTTCTTTTAATATTATTTACGAAAGGCGGGATTTGTAGGAAGGTGAAGGTTTCTAAAATTTCTGAGAATATTTAATAACAGCAAGAGGTGTACTTAAATGATAGCGGTGTACGGCTACATTTTTTATTTCTATTCCCGGTCATAATTCTTTGCTAAGGTGTAGAGGTGAGGGAAAGGATGTATCTAACGCGAAACGCGATCAGTTGTCGTAGCTTTCAGTTGTCGAAATGCTCAGTTGTCACGTGGTCAGTTGTCGCGCAGTCAGTTGTCGGGGAACAGCGATTTCCCACAGTGGCGCCTGTCCACTTAAATATTCTTGGCTAGAGAGTACACGTTGCTTTACAAACTTGAATATTTAAAGTCTTACGAGAGTGGAAACTCAAAATGGCTCGGATACCACTCTATACGGTGATAAAACCTTTCTTCGGAGCGAAGTCTTTTTCTTCATTAGCGCAGCTGGGTCTCTCACTCCTAATAAATATTTTATTTTCGTTTCTACTTAACTTTTATCCCCCTTTTTTTGTTATTTCAGCTATTTATTATTGCTGCGTTTATTGGAGTAATAGCTGTCCTCGCCTCTCTCTGTCCTCCCTCCCACTCTCTCTCTCTCTGTCCCTCAAAATTAGATTCACGGAAACATTACCTCAAACAATCCATAATGTTATCATTTCATCATAATGATCTCATAATATAGTAGTAACTGTCGACTTCCGTATAATTTTATGGTGATCATTGCTCATTATATGTTCACTTTTCAATTTTTCTTGAATAACTTTTTTATTTCTAACTGTTCATCATATTCAGATACGATTGCTCAAAATTAACTCCAATAAGATCAACTTAATTACTAGCAATGTAGAATAACAGATAACGCGAAACTATTTGAACGATTTATTTATAAAATTTGATTTATCACGTTATTCTTCTTAGCTCATTAAATTCCTGTTCATCGCGGAAGAACGAAAACCTGAGAAGTTATTTTAAACCAACATTAGAAATTCGAAATTGCACGCGTGTACGTATTGCATGCGAAAAATTGCTTACCTTTTTCATAGTTAAGAACTAAAATTCATTTTTCGCTTTTAACTCTTCGCTCCCCGTTACCGTGGGTTGAAAATTTCAGTTTTTCAGCGTAAAAAATTATTTTACGTATATTTTTACAGCATCTTAAATTCCCTAATTAATCACGAGCACTAAATGCATGCGGAAGTTACTCTTTTCATAGTTCTAAATTATAAATACCCGTTCTTTTACAATTTTAAATTCCTAACCGTTTTCGCGGTTTGCATGATTTGACTTTTCAATATCAACATGTCTGTTTAATTATTTTTCAGTTTTTTTTTCACTTTCTGAACGTTGCACTGCTCGGCCTTAACTGCAAAAATTATTTTTTAAATATAGGCAATCCACTAACAATTAAATACGATTGTCAGCGGATTGTCGGGATTTTAAAAATGATTTCGCTCAAGTTCGAGTCCAGCAGTGCAATTTTTTGAAAGTAGTAAATTAAATTCTATCGAAATGAAATTTTTTCAGCCAAAAAAAATAATCGAGAAAAATTAAAGAAATAAATGATTGGACCGCCCGCCATGCGGGTTCGAGGGCAGCGCGGGGTCTGAGGCTCCCGCAACACTAAATGTACGGGTTCGAATCCAATCCAGACGAAATCGTGAGGTTAAAAAAGTCCGGTGGGTTTGGCGGCCCTCTAATCCCGGATTGCACCCGACCGGATTCGAACCCGATACAAGCAGCGTCGCACCTAGGTGCCTCGACCCACTGCGCCACCAGTCGAACGTTTAGAGTCACGCAAAATATCCTACTCTTTCGTCCGAAGCACTCCCCTCCTCCCTTCTTCTTTCATGAGGAGGGAATTTCAAAACGGAAAGCGTGCATTTCTATGTATCGTAGAGCCATCGAACAGTTTAAACGAAAAATATTCTCCAAAATTTTTCCAGGCTCCCCTTCAAAATGACTGATTTTAGTATATTTTATTTAAAAACATATATAATACTTATATACGGATTTCGCTGCAGTGAGACGAAAATATGGGGGCAGTTAATCACATAGCTTACCATACACATCACAATTTAAGAGTTTAACTTACTAATATTAGTCGCACCATGGATAATTAGTTTTTTGCGATTATGGGTTTTGGATAACCAAAAGAAATAACTCAATGTCCCTGTGAATAACAATTTTCATCGCATTCGGAAAGCATGAATACCTTCACATTATTATTTATTCCTCAATAGCGTCCATTCTAACGAGAATCAGACAAAAATAAATGAATACTAGATTATTCTAGTATCGAAAGACAAAAAGACATGCAACCCATCTATAGTTTGCATCAGGAACTTTAAGTTAAAAACCGGTTAACAATAACTGTGGTTATACCGAAATCTGCCTGAAAAGTTTTCACCCCGAAGGCCAGTTTGTACATTTCACCCTCTGACATAAGCTATTAAAAGCTTGCAGAGAGAAATGGGGTTTACTAGGAAGGATGGTAATTTGCCCTTGCTTTCCTCACTGGGCCAGAATACTATAAGCGGATCATGTAACGAGTGATCACGAGTAACACTTTTCTTGCCAGTCCACAAGAAGAGAATTTGATCAGTGCAATTATTCACTTATACCTCAGTAACATTCATTTCATCACAGCCATGATCAAGATTGTGACTAAAATAAATGAAAGATACATTCTTCTCTATCCATACCAAATTAATTTACATTGAGAGTTCTAAAAATAACGGTAATCATAGCCTTCCTATGTCTCCGAATACCGGTGAAGGGGGTAAAGAACGCTGACAAAGCCTTAAAGATTGGAGATTGGAGATTTTAAACCTCTTATTCATTAAAAGCCACGTTCCAAATTTTCTTTCCTTCCAGGAGGTACTGTTCGAAGTCTATGATAAAGAGGGATGAAAATCAATTTGAAACGTACAAGATACTTCGCAATGGAAGATGAAAACCCTCGTTATATAAAGTAAATTTATCACTTATCATTGTGCTAAATGTATCCACCTTATCACGAATGCAATTGATGGAGTGGTGCATCATGAAGTATTCTGCAGAACGTATCGTAAAGAATAATGAAAACTAATGTAGAAGAGCAATATCTATCACTATGAACGTTTAAAACCTATCTTGTACCAAATGGCAAATTAATGTATTGCATTCCTCATAATATTATAACAGGAACATGGATTTGAAATATCAGTATGCTGCAATGAGAATCTTGAACATTTTTATTCCGTTGTTACAATCTCTAGATAAGAAGCAGGTGGTCCTTCCGAGAGTAAAAAAGGACTTAGTGGGGAGACGAATTGGAAGTGAGATTCGATTTTAGGTCCTCTTCCGTGTCTCCCATAGCAACCGCCGCTCGGCGGAACAACCTCCTCCCTTCCTCCCCTCGTTCTAATCCTCCCCCTGAATAAACTCCCATCCCTCCTCCCCCCCCCCCCACCGCCCCATTTAACCCCCGCCTCCCCTCCCGCCTAAAGGGGTCATCACCGAATGCTTGCCGCGCTTCCAATTTTTCCCGCGAGATCCGATTGCGGTCCCTGTATTTTCAGGCCGGAGGCGAATGGTTCATAACAAGGATATCGCGATTCCTGAGTTAAGACGCCCTTTGATTTTAGGCAAGCGCCGTTCTTTGGTCAACGCAGAAGGATTAGGGAACGAGATGAAACTTTTCGAATTTACTCGGGCTTTTATTACAAGTTTGGTCACCGATATACCATCTTGGTTTCGCTACTAAAGATATTCTGAAGTCTCCCGTTTGAAGATACTACCTCAGCATTTAATTTTATCGTAAAATATTACATTAATTTGTAAATTGACCTGTGTGAAAATAGACCATTTTACCTTATGTTGTATGTCTTTTTCTTGAACTCTGACAGAGAGCTTTTGAGTCTTGAGAAGTCTTTGCGGTTGGAATTGAAAACTGAATTTCCAGAGTTGTGGAGAGCTTTAGAGTTTCATAGAGAGCTTATTTTACGTTCAATTTCTGGTAGGCCTGTGAGTAGCTGAGGGATACCAATCATGTATTTCTCAAACCTACTTTTTTCGAATTTTTTCTAACTAAGAAACTAGGAAAGAAAAGCATTAGAGAAATACACATGCAAGGGAGACCGTACATTTACGAAAGATTAGGGGTTGTTAGTAAATGAGTGAAGTAATTATGTTAGTATCATTAGGTAGGATGGACCTCGGAATGAAAATAATGAGTTAAAGTCGTTTGATTTAAATCTACCATCAAGTATATTCAGAACAATTTGACTCCTTATATATCGGAAGGTTAGAGAAGGAAGGACTTTGTTTTAGCATTCTCAACGTAACTTTTAACCTTATTCCTCCCAGGGATATTCTCCCTGCATAAGAACATTTCTATAACGTTAAATCATAGACATTTTTTGCAGATCCCGAAATCTCATTTTCCCGCCATACTTTCTCAATTTTAAGGGTGCAACGCTAGAAAGTGCGTGGTGTTTCTTCAACGGAATTTATAAGGGGCTCTGCGAAGTTTTCTTCGTTTCCGTGAACAAGATATAACAAATATTAATGGCATAAAGTGTTGAAGTCATCATTCATCTTATCCTGGCTATTTCTTTCCACAGGCTAAAAGCCTTGCCTCTCGAGCATGCCTGTAAAATACAATCTCAAAGCTCCTGACCTATGAATAATGTCTCAGTGAAAATTTCCTAGCTTTTCCTTATCGTGGACGATGAGTTTGTCAGGGGCATTGGAGTAAACTGAATGGAATTTTAATGGATTATGGGGGTAGTTTTTCTTGTAAAAATACCAGCTAAATACTCAATAAGGACTAAGTAATGCTGGTATCGGTTACTCACTTATGACCGTGACCTATTTGGAAGTTCTTTACGTTGGTTTGAGCATGCTAGGAGTAAGAAGGAAAGCATTATGAAGAAGGTGGTACATGGTTTGTTTGCAAGTGGAGTTAAATGGAGATGGGCAAGAAAAGGCTGATTAAGCGGGGCGGAAAATATCCTGAAGACGTAGAGATTGGAAAGAATGTAAGGGTACACGGAGGCTGCATATAAGATATAAATAAATGGTGAGGATCATTTCAATCTTGACCCTCTTTTCCAATTAAATTCGGTTTCATTTATTCCAATATTTAGGCTTAGTGGCTTTAATGAGCGACGTGGGATACAGTCGATGATTTCCCTGACCATATATTTGAATTGAGGAAATATGTATTTGTTAGTTGAGGATGAGATTTGGAAGAGAAGGGTACGCAGTCTCTCAATCTGATTAGAAAGAAGATGTAGGGAAAGTTACACGGGTGTGAGAAATTCCAGAAAATGCTGAGGGAAGTATGAAAGAACCAAAGAGGCTGCTCGAATGGGAAAATTCTCTGACTGATATTTTATTCCCATCAGATTTTCCTTTGAAATTCAACTTGAGCATGTTATTTACAGCAAATGAAGAATCCTTATTAGAAAAATAGGTTCACCCCGCTTTCAACGAGAGATATGATCTGAAGAACAGTCGTGTAAAACGGATATTTTTTGTTGAGTAACGCATCCTTCGTCTTTCAAGATTAATTAATTATTATATATGCTGTAAAGACGAGGCGACATTTCTGTAGTAATTCTTGCTCTTAAATAAGTGGGTATTTTAGTGTATCTAATCGTATAAACGAACTCATATTTATTATTGCCCTGGTATTTTTATTATTTGGATATTTGTAAACGTAACGATGTGAAAACGATGAAGTGACTCTTTGGCCTGAAAGGTAAAATCATTAATTTTGAAATGTAATTTTTGTGATTAGAGGAGGATATCTGTAGTGTTCATGTTTTGGCGAGGGTACCGGAGAGATGTTAGTAAATTAGTGTACTGTAGTGTATTTTTGTAGTGCTGTGGTGTTGGAATCTTAATACTGTCTGTGGGTAGTGATATTTTTTTCAATAATTGTTTGTGTGTAACGTTTGGTGTGAGAAATTGGGATTTGAATTATGTTTTCATAGAAGTAAATTATACTTGCAGCATATAAAATAATAAATAAATATGAATTCGTGTTTCGATGGGCGAATACGTTCACAAATAGCTATCCGTGTTTATGCGGATTTCGTGTTTACTGAACTAGTGTTAACCGGGGTTTACCCGTATGTATAACTTAAATATTCCTCTGCGAGCACCAAGAGTGGTTATGCGACGGTCGATACCTTCCCACTATCGTTAATTTCAGTTTCTGATGCGAAAAATTTCTTCAGCTTCCCCATTTCCGTCCTCTCTCCAGTAGCATTCTTCAGACCCTGGAAACCCTTCTTATCCTCACTAAGCTGATCTATCACGAGAAATCCTTCGCCACTCTCCTGACTTCTCTTTTGTTAACTTTTCTCTTTATCTCATGAATCCGATGTATTTCGTGTTCACCCAATCCTTCCTAACCTCATCTCATTCCCTATTCCCTCTCCACCCATTTTTTTCGCTCCTCTCCACAAAATAACGTTATCACGCACGAAGTGGATTTGATCCGAGTCTTAATCCCGACTGGTGCCTTGCATCACAATGAGCGTCAGGATAGAATTAATGGAAATTGTATGTATTGGAGTTAGAAAATAGATGTGCAGTTGAATGCCTGATAGCATTGCCATGTTACGCAATATTTCGATAAAATTGCGACGTGAGAGTAAAATCCAAAGTATATTGTGTAAAGAAGAATGAAATACTGTAAGAAAGTAAATTTAAACAGGGTTTTTGTTTAAATGGAGTTATATAATACTCTTTAAAGAATTAGGAAGCTGGCTGAGATTTTGGTCTTTAACCAGTTCAAGGAACACATAGCTCTGGGAAAATTCCATTCTGAGAAGAGCCCAATAACGTATTTCAATAGCAATGCTATCACCTGCAGGATATAAGAATGAAGCATAAGCAATAGTATTCTCCTGTCCATGAAGCTTTAGTTTTAGTACTCCTCTATCATAGAGCCTTGAAACATATGTAGATCTCTTCTCAGAAGGGCTGTTTCCAAGAGTTCTTTCTGTGTTAATTGCATTTGCCATAGCACAAAATCTCTGCCAGCCAGCGAATTAAGGAGTATGTTTAATTTCTACTATAACGGAATGAAATAATAGGCCTACAAACATGGCTTTTACACTCTAAAAACACCCTTACCTATGGTACTATGTCATACTTTCTTATCCTTCCGATTATCTTTCGTATCAGTCAAATTCACCCGTCTTCTTATATATTCTCGACTGTTCTTTAAGCTAGTATGGTTTTCTTGTGCATCTCAAGCACCTCTCAAGTATTTTTATTCCTTCACTTACGCTGAAATTCTAAGCGTTACACCATCTTACAATTACTCGTAAGGGAAACACCAGGCATGAGTGAAACGGATTCCAACGAAACTTTCAGGGCACATTCTCTGCTTAAAAATAATGAACAAGTGTCCGACCGGTCAACTAAATGGGCCTTTGTTTATGAAAAATTTAGCAACCGAAAATCGGAGTTAGGCGACCCCGCCATACACACCACACCATGTAGATCTCGAGATTTTCTACTTAGGAAATGATCCCCTTCCATATTTTTGCTGATAACTTACCTTTTTGTGATTTAATTTCATCTTCTTTACCTTCCTAGTATTCCCTACCTTTTAGTTAACATTTATTCTAATACAAATAATGATGCTCTGAGGGCAAAAATTGAAAAAAAGCTGGACGAAAATAGAATAGGTTTTTCTTGAGTGCGGACTTTGAAACTTCGCTCTTAAATTCGCAAAAATGCTATTTTATAGGACTACTATCAAGTTTAAGACGACAGCTAATGTAATTAGTACCAACGAGTACCGAAGTATTGCAAAAAGCTATGTTACGAACCATCATTCATCGTCCTTTTCGTGAGGCTCTCCGTCATCGAAGTTCATTTGGTTGAAATGAGGTTATTCGATCGGATATCGGGTGCAAGAATGGAAAACTTTTCCGTTAAGTCTATTAGTGAGTAACAGGGAAAAATACCAAAATAAATTAAAATAAGATTAGAGAATAACTGGCTAACAGCGGGTTATTTCCTACTGATTTAAATAGCGGGTGTGCAATGCGGTTTGTGTTGCATCCGTTCATCCTAATTTTTTTTCTCTCATACACATTCTCTCTCTAATTCGATAACTATTAATATATAATCACGAAATGGGATTGCAATCAGTATTCTTCAGTCCCATTTCATTAACCTTGTCCAACCAAATACCACCTGCTTCATTTGAGCTCATTTTTTTTATTCACGGCCTATTTCAGAGCACAACTTCCATCATCAGGCGTACTAGGTAACATTCGGATGAACACAAGCTAAAGTTTTGATCCCTGATGTTCAATTCACCTGTTGATGAGGTTGATGTAAGCCGAATCCAGTCGTGAAAAAAGATCACAGCGAATACTAAATCCTGTTTTTACTTCTTGGTTCATCAGATTCGAATTTTTAAGGTGGTCGCTAGAAATTTAATTAGATGTAATTGTAAACAGTATCTCATTCTTGGTTAATCTAATGTCTTGATAGTTGTGAAGGAAGTGCTTTCTATTATATCCTTATAATTGTGATTTGTAAATAAGGATTTTACTTTCACCATAGTTTTGTATACTCAGATGGTCTGCTAATTCGCTCTGCCAAAATGTTTTTTCCGTTGTCTATGGGTATTTACTTCCTTCATAATAGTATGGTTAAATGACTGACTGCAACTCGTGAGGATGGATCACTTCAATTCAATTTTTAGACATCTTCTCGTCAAAGATTTTTTGCAGAACATTCTCAGCTCTCAAGTACATATTAACATTTCGAATGAATAGAAGTAATTAATATATAATATGCTATTGATAACATACTTTGTAGGTATTCGAATGTTCAAATTATACAATTCAAAACAAAGAAGTGAAGTGAAACGTGTCAGGTTTGCGGTTTTTGAGATATTAATATCATCAAATTTATTTTTGTACTATAGCAGATATGATGAAGTGTAACTTGATACTTTAATAAATGCTTGTTTGAAATACATACGCTGATGTTTCGTCCATGGTTAAATCAAATGGAAGGTTGATGTTCGGCGTTGAAGATAATCACTATATCTGATTAAAGCAATTGACAGGGATTATATATTTTTAGATTTTCTAATAAAAATACTTCTTCCATATTACTGTGTAATTCCATTAAAGCCCGATACAAGCGAGTATGTTTTTACAATAGTTGTGTTAAGTATGTTAAATAAGTAGCGGAGACAGTAATTAAAGGTTTTACGATATATAGTTATAGTTGATCACAATGGATTGGCGGAACAGCTGCGACGAAATTTTAGTTACAGCTTCTTTATATTTATCGATATTCACTACTCGCTATATAAGTACGGAATTGATTAATAATGAATCGCAATAAGTTTGAATTAACCAGTAAACAGTATTCAGTCATAAATATGTAACTTACGTTCATAATGTCTTCAGCCGATCTTAGGCAACAGGATGATTAAATTAAAAATTTCATCTTATTTTCGTTTACGGCGTAATATAGGAATTTTTCAGTAGCTTTACTCAAAAGCAGCACTTTAGTGGGCGCCATTCCTTTTCATCCATTGATAATGAAGCGAAAAAGTTTCCTAAAGGTTGCCTTTTTTAAGGAACGGGGAAATTGGCCGTCGAAGATAAATTAGTGACTCGATGTCGCCCGATTCAAACCCTGCTGCGAAAATGCTTAGGGAGCAAGAGAATATTAATTTTGGAGGAATGTTTCAAATGAAAGGGCCAGAGTATCAATCAGTTTGACGACATTGAAGTATGTATAAAAGCGAAATTAAAAGCTATCATAAAATGTCTATCAATGGCTTCGCTCTCTTCCTTGATAAGCCACCCATAATTTCAAAGGACAGGAAAGTAATCAAAATGCTGCTAAGAGAAAATTTCGTAAGGTAAAAATCCCGTAGAATATATTTGTAAGATGCTTAGGTAGGGATTATTCATGTTAAAGTAAAGCGTAGAGAATAATTAATTTTCTTAAAGCTTAGAAAAGAAGCAAGACTAAGGTAATGGCTGAATGTCACGCCCAGCTTTACTTGGATGGATATTTCCTGGGCTCCTGGATAGTCATGTGGACAGCGCGTTTGCCTTTGGTGAAAGCGGTCCCGGGTTCGATTCCCGGTGGGAGCCAATGTGCGAAATGACCTAAGCTGTCGAAGCTTTTAACAATACTACTACTACCGATATTTCCTTTCCTTATCCCCTGATTCACTTCTTCGTTATCAGTTATCAACTTAAAAATAAACATTCAAACTTTTCAGCTCCAAAAATATGACTCCGAAGCCAGAAAATCAATTGCAGTAATTCAATGTTTTTTGTTCCCTAACTTGTTTCCCGTAGAACCCCTTCAATTTTACATGGACCCCCTATACCTATGCTTAACGTTGAATTGTCTTGTTGAAAAGGTTTATCTGATCTTTACTTGATTTTTTTATCTTTTAAAGTGGGATCTTCACCTTCCAAAAAACTTTAAAACACTCTCAAAAATTGGAAAAACTCTTATACCCCCATTGCCGTTCTCCCTGACATGGGCCCCTGTAAATCTATTTGGATACCTAGGGGTCCATTTTGGGAATCTATGGTTTAGATCAGGGATTCCCAAAGTGGGCCGCTTTATTATAGCTCCCTCCTAGGGGCGCTGTAATAATCCATGGAAGGGCTCGATGATGATAGGTATTTTACTCCCATTTGATCATATTTCCATTTCTAATCGATTTTACTGGTCTCTAGTCCGTTATTAAATATCAGATATAATGATTTGGTGGGCTTTTTAAACATTGTAGCTTTTATTTTGATTTTTATTTATTCTTTGGATTTGGTCTTACGGAAAATATTTTTATACATGACAGCTTGGGCAAGGTAGCAAGAAAAGGATTGGGAAGTGCTTATTCAGATGATTTTTATAACTTATTATAAATGAAAGAAGTCGCTTTTATTTTAATCAATCGAAAAATGTTATTTCTAGCAGCTCCAGTGCTTGTGAAGTGAGAGAGAACTTGCTTAATCCTTGCGTCAAGCGGTTTCATATTCACAATTTTGAGGAAAGACTTTATTGAAAGGTTGTATCAGATCGGTTCACGAAATTTGAAAAAGTTTCGGAGAGCCAACATAGTAGAAGCAAATATCGTGACGGCGATCTCATTTTCAAAATAGAGAAGAACATTTTTTCTACCGAATTCCTAGACATTGATACTTCGAGAAACTTTAACTGCTGCTCGTCGCTCCACAGTTGGGTATATGAAGTAGATAGGAAGTTTTAATTGTATTTTTTGTGAGACGATTTTATTAACTTGGACGCTTCTCGTTTCACCCAAGGTTGACAAGGGAAACTTATTAGCCGCGTGGATTTTTTTCAGAGATATCGCGCCAGAAAACGGTCGACAGTTGCGTTAAGAGGAAAAAACTTGGATTTTTAAAATTTCGGCAGCGTAGAAAATTCTGCTGTTCCCACTTATTGCAAATGAAGTCAGTCCTTTTGATTGATGAGACAAAGGAAAACTTTTTCTACGCATTTTGCTGGCATATTTACCCTTCAAATGAGGTTCGCTTTCACGGCGAAAAGTTGATCAGCTTTAGCGAGATAGCGCTTGACAGCGTGGAAATGATTTACTCCCCTCCAAGTTGCGAGAGCGTTGTCTTCGTGATATTAAAACCATCAGAAAAGAAGAGTGTTGGAATGTGACGAAAAATATATTTATTTCTCTTTTCATTACAACGTTGCGGCTGAGATTCAAACTCACCGCGATTGCGATCTTACAAATTCATTAACACAGCGAATATTACGTCATGGCAAATACTCGATGGCCCGATCATTTTGCGCAATCCATAGCAGCGGTACAAAAATAAAGTTGTTGTCGGCGACGTTCTTGTGGGTATCACTAGACGCCATCGGCTCGTTTACTAACTAAAAATAATACTACGTTCAAAAAGTTCCCGAAGTTAATTTTTACCGCGAAAACACCGAGAAGGAGAGATGTAAAATTATGGCGGTAGAGAGGAAGGTGGTAGGTAGATAGGTGATAGGTAGGTGGCTGCACCAACAATATGAGACGCTATCTACAGCCAGAATGTTCCCTGCTCGGCGTTTTCGCGAGTTAAAAAAAAATTCGAGAACTTTTTGAACATTGTAATAAAATAAAGTTGTCGTCAGCGACTTTCTTGTGGGCACCACTGGCGGCTCATTAACTAGCTAAACTTATAAAACAAAGGACAAATTAACTTTGAGCAAGTCCATCTACCATCAGTTTGCTCAGTAAGGAACACCGGCCTCCTCTCTGGAGGGCAACGGGCCCACGGGCGCGAAGGGCGAATGCGGAGTGACCTCTTGGCCTTCCTGCACTAAGGAGGCCATCTCCTCCCTCATCAAGGCATCTTTCATGGCTTGGTACCGCATCATAATGCGGTGGGCATTTGCTGCACTTTCTCTCCTGCAAGGACTGCGTTCGAAGAAGTTGCCGAGGCAACCCTTGTCCTCGAAGCAAGCGATGTTCACGCGTTCCGAACCGGGGACGCAACACGCCAAGATGGCCCACACGCATTTCGAGGGCTCTTTGATGCCGGGTGTGGATTCCGGCCGCTGCTGAACGTGCTGCTGCTCGTCTGTTGATGCCGCGCCCCCGCCTTTGATGGGATTTGCTGGTTCATCGGCCACAGGGTAATTGTAGACCCCTTCGCCCATGATGGCCTGGAATAATTCATCGGTGTTGGGATAGAAGAGGCGGCCGGCGTCGCAAAAGACCGACAGCAGTGCCACTGCGACGATGATCCGAACCAGGAGTGCGCTCATGGCGGGAGGTTTCGAAATCTCCTGGAAAAAAGAAAGATTCGATTCGTGAACGTTCCATCACTGAAAGAAGTTACTTACGATTTATCTAGGAATACTATTTTATAATTCAGTCAACTTCTTTGGATTTTACAAAAAAGATTCGCTTCCAATTTTATTGTTTGAAAAATGATTTCATCGGAAGTTCACACTGCGTGGACTAATTAGTCTAGAGGAACTGACCGATTTCTATGAATCACATAAGTGAAATTAAGGTTAATCATTAACTCAAAAAATTGGTCTCATATGATAACCTCCAAATCAAGGCAATGCGGGACTGTGGCTCTCATTTACACCTCTATCGATAAACGACAATAATCAGAAGCATTAAGAAATAGAAACACGTGAGATTGAAACATATTTTCTGCCATAACAAGTTCTGTGGAATCTTATGTGAATCTTCCAATACGATATTATATGCAAACTGAATGTTAAATATATGGATTTAACAAAGTTTAACAAACAACGAATATTTTTAGGAAAATATCGTCATTTATAAAATGGGATGTAGGTTTTTATAAAAAGATAGAATACTATCCGAACGATAATTATAAACAAAATAATTAATGAAATTTAAATAAAACCATACTAGCAAAATTAAATACATCCTACTAAAATTAGTTTTACTATGCTTTCGTGTATATGACCATATGACCAAGTAGCACATCTTTCTTTTGGTTAGGCTTTCTCATAAATTCCTTCCCGTCCCTACTTTCCTTAAAATTTCTCATTTGTTATTCTATCATACTCTAATCTTAAAATTAATTTTCTCTAATCGTTTTCTCTCTTTTGAACTAACTGTCCAAGCTTCGCTTTCATCAAGATCACCTTCCATACTAAGCCGTGAGGCAATATTATCCGTGTTTTGAGAGAGATTGCATTAGATATACATAAATTTATCATTAAACAGAAAGCCATTTTGTTTGGCTTTGCATTATGAGTATATATTTAATTAAAGATGTTAAACTTAGATGTTTCAAGCTATTATAAAAATGTATCGTATGAAAGGGGTTTTGGATGTGTTCTTTAAGATATTGTTAAATCTATAATATGTTCGTTGTTGAAACCGTGACCTTATCCTGTTTGTCAATTTAATGTTGTGTAATAATGTGTAGTAGAAATTTAAGGACCTCTGGAAAACGAAGGGATTGCTTGTCAGGGTGATGTACAGTGAGGTTCTACCCCGTGACCGCTACGGTAGCCTACAAGGCCTGTCATGAACCCCGAAAAATCTATTAAAAATAGTTCAAAATAGTATTATAAAATCATTACCTAATTTTAAGGTAAATGTTCTATATGTATGTAATCATTCAATGGGAATTGTTTAATTAGTAGTAGTAGTAGTATTGTTAAAAGTGCTTCGACAGCTTAGGTCATTTCGCACATTGGCTCCCACCGGGAATCGAACCCGGGACCGCTAATTGTTTAATTATCATTGATGTATTTTATATCAATTTTGTTTATAACTTGTACAAATGTATGTAGGTGGAAAAAACTGCCACCTGGCAGACAGCCTACCTACAGTTTATGCCTTAAAAATAATAACAATATTACATTAAACAAGTATATTGTAATCATATGATATTTCATACAGTATCCAATTAGCTTGGCGATATATTACATAGCGGCGATTACTAGAGAGATGATGTAGCATAGATCACGGAGAGAGCGAAAATCAGAATTCAAACTTGAAAGAAAGAAGGAACAAGCTTGGATGCGGGAATCGAAAAACAAAAGAAGAGAGAGAACAAATGAAATGTGGGGGATAAGAGAAGAGAAACGCAGAAACGAATTCGCCTCCGAGAAAGTCAAACGTGATCTATCGGCAAATAGGGCGTGAGAGACATGGAGATAGATATCCAGCCGGAAATAAAGGGAAGGAGAAAGTAGATGGAAAGGCAACCGGAAAAATCAAACGGAAAAGAAATGAAATTGAAGCAGCAGAGCTTAGAAAGGGCGGCGGCTTAAGGAAATCGAAAGGGATTCGGAAGAAAGAGAGAGAGAATGGCTCTGTTTGCAGAGTGTGAGTGAGAAAGCTGGAAGTTGAATAAGGAGCAGAATACACTCCCGTGGACACGGAGGAAAACAGGGAAAGAACAATGGAAAAAAGCGTGCGGAGGTGAAATTCGACGTGAGGCGATAGAGCTGTTTGAAGTCACTTTTGGGCATCGAACGAGGAGGCGTTGATTTCTGCAGCAGGTTTATTTTATTCGGAATATGGTCTGCCGTGGGGGATTCCTTCCTGCCTGATCTCGCGAATAGCTTGCCACTTTCTCGCTTCCGAATTTTCGGGGAAAGTTGTCTGGAAAATCACTCTCTCAACCCCGGAGAACAAATAGCGCGGATTGAATCGACGAACAAACAGACTCTCGGATAAATTTTCTTGATTATCGCGATCTATATTTTCAACCCTTGGTGTATTCAAAGATTTGTTAAAAAAAGGTACCTATCAGCTGAAACAGTCATGAGCCCGAAGACTTTATTGATTTTCAAAAATTCACTAACGAGGAATATCTGATTAGCCACAGTCGAACCAGGGACCTTCTGGCTAAACAAAAGAACTACGAGTACTATGCCTTCCATAGACATGTATCTCAAAGCCAAACAATTTTATTCCTTCTCGTATATATTTTTGGATTTTTCACACTTGCATATATTAAGGTTTAATTAAAACGTTAATAGAACGTTCGTGCAACCTTGTGCATGTAACAACGATTTTGCCTCGCATCGCAGTTTTAAGTATTTTTTTATTTTTCCAGATAAAACTGTTTCTTACGAAATCTCAATCCATTTTCGCAGATCTATTTGGAATAACATCTAAACATATATTAATACCCTACAATCCGCCTTTCTTCGTGTGTCTGGGAGTGCAGACTATTTCTTAAGTTTCTTATCATCGCGTATCGCTCTCTTGTCCTAACATCTACTTCTCTAAATTTACGCTAATTATCGGATCATCGGAAGTAGCAAGGAGGTCACTTCTTTATACCGGCTGCGTCTCCCGCAAATGTACCTATATACCATGCATTATCAAGTAATTAATTATTCTACCCTTTCCCTGAATTTATTAAGTAATTGCTAAGTAACTTCTAATGTCCTTTCTTTCAAAGATTCTAAAGCTGCGTCTGAGAGTATTTGCTTTTTCTCGTAGCATTACCAAAACGTATTGCCTAGTGCTAAACTCTCTCACGTTTGCTGGTACATATTGTATCCACCAGACCCACTATACACTTCCCGTATATTCCGTAAGGGGCCTGACCAAGGTGAAGTAAAAACGCTCTTACCTTTTCATCGCTTTCCCCGACAATGTGCTTTACTTTGTAGAGCCTTGAAATTGCTTTACCACAGATTTCTCGAATATATGTGCTTAAATTATTTGTAAGAGATATCAAGATATCTTACAGAGTCTTCTACGTACCTATTCCGTTCATTTAATTCTAATTATTCTATTGGATGGTTATTCTGACGCTGAAATTACACATCTTTCCCGATATTCCGGTGTAAATTGTGTGAAGAATTCCCAAGAAACCGAGATTGGAAATCGGGAAATGTCCCGTGGAACTCGCGATTTGTAAATGGAGGGGGGGTTTTGGGCGGAGGGTGTATTGGTGCGGAGGTTACCAAGGCAACTTGGTCCCCAGGCGAGAGCTCCGGGTTTTGGTTTGGGGCGGAGCTTCGGATGGAACCGCATCGCTTGCGAAGATGAGCGGCTGGTGGCTCTATCTGCCGGAGAAAAGGAGAAATGGGAGATTGAAACTTTTTTTCGGGGGAAGAAAGATGGGTAAATGTTCCATTACGCCTGAAAGGGGTCGGCTGTCGCGAGAGGGTCGGAAATCGACGGGGAACTTGCGACGATCAAAGCGTCCGGTTTGGAACAGCTAATACCTAACTGCATAAGGAATTTCCCAAGGATATACCGTATGATCGCATCTTACGGAGCCATCACTTATACGTCTTGCGCGGTTGGTACACCAAGGGGATGAATTCGTGAAAAAAAACCATCGTTAAATTATTCAATTTCCCTTTACTCTGGGGTACAAAAATTTGGATCCCTTCATTGAAAATATCCTTATGCTCTAACGTGAATAAACAAAAAAATAGACGAAAATAGAAAATAAAAGATTTACTCTTTCATTAAACGACTAAGTGCTTGAAACTTTGAATGCTAAATATTTCCGACATTGATGATTTACTTTCGGAAAATTAACTCAAATTTAATCTACAATATTCAAATGTTTCGCAAACTTATGGATAAACTTTAAGGGGATTTATTCTCTCTAAGATATGGTCTTGAATTAACGTTAAATCTAACAGGAAACGAAATATAGTTTTATTGAATGGAATGCATAACGAAACATGAGCTTACTCTTCTGGCCACATCGATAAAGATAGCAAATTTTATTTTGTTGCTTATCATCACTGCTTGAAATATATTGGCACCTCCGTTGGCTAAGATAATATGTTGATAGAAAGCTGGTTTTTTGTGTTAGGATACAGGGAATAATAGGAGTATCTCCAGAAATTTTACCCCCTCGACAGAAAACGGGAAAACTTGGCATTCCAAATTCCGGTACACCTCCAAAATACCGCAAAGGGTGTCAATCCTGACGTCAAAGACCAACGAATACTTAGGGGTAACACTGCAAGAAGGAGCCAGAACAGACGGAATTGGAAATGGACTTCTGAAGTTGGATTGAAAATAGATGATGTTATTCATACTTAATTTTAAAATCTTCAACGCATTTTTAGCTTGTAAGCTAATTTAAAAAAATACACTAGCCATCAACTTAGAGCTAGTAATATGAAACGAGATACAGGGCGGCGAACTTCATAGATTCGAGCGGAGGTGCCGGCGCCACTTGCACGACGAGTGCTCTCTAATTGGGCTAAAATACATACATACAAGGGACTTTATTTGGCGAAAAATGGAAAACAATTGCGCTGATCTCGTATTTTTGATGAAAATCACAGTTGATAATTAATAATGTGTTGCCAAAAAGTTAAAACAATAAAAAAATGGGAAGATTCCGTTATCACCTGTGATGACCGAAAAATTCAAAAGTTTAAATTAAGTCGATTATTAAGTTCGATTTAAATAATATTTAACACAATTTATTTTCAAAACAAACTAGTAACTTTAGGGAGCGTCTATAAAGAAAGTCTTCAAAAATAATTTTCCCTTATAAATAAAGACCACAATAATACGCACACTTGCATATGCAAACAAACACATGATCGCATAATCCACTCTAATATTTCTCACTCAAGTTTTTATGTTATATTTATTCTTAGGAGACAAGATTGAAGGATAGGGACCCATTATTTATCGTTCGCACTAGAGGATGAAACCACCCCGCGGTTAATCAAAAATCGAATAACTTACGGTAATTACGGAGAACGATGGAAAGGCGAAAGAACCCCTGAGGCGTTCAGAAGCCGACCGACCGCGACGGATCACGCGAGTTAGGGAGAAAGGCGCAATTTTCTTGATGAGCGTAAAAAATTAAAACAGAACGAGGTTCGGCCCGGGATTCTGCGTTGCGTGCGGAAACCGGACGTGCTAAGAGTGCGTCCCCACCTATTTGTATTCGAAGAGAAAAGAGTCCGTCCACGCCTGTGTATCGGAATAGAAAATAGTGCGTCCCCGCCTATGTGTATTCGAAGGGCAAAAAATAATGGCGACAGGTAGGGAGATATCCAAAGCACCAGTCACTGAAGCACGAATGCATGCTAGAAATATCTAAAAGCAAGCTGATCCAACATCAAAGAAAACGGGCGAGATTTTATGGAACGTTACAAGATATGCGCACGTTTTTCAAAGTGTTTTTCATTACTTCGACACCCATAACATTCTAATGAATTTGAGGCACCTCGTAGGTGGTCATTTCACTTTGATATAAATTTGGAAACTCAACTTCCTTTTTGATTCTCTACAAAAATAATTCGCTCCTAACAGCGGAGACTAAAACCGACGCTAATTTCCTTTATTTCGAGTGAACCTTCCACGAAAATTCTTATTACGGATTGATTTGCAAATTAGAATTCAAATTATTAATACAAATGGGATGAAGTTTAATTAATTTTCTCCAAAAAAGAATGGTGAGCATGGGTTCTTTATGGTGTAAGTTTTTTCAAGTAATCTTCTGATGCCCGATATGGAGAAAGCTGTTAATAGGGCCGATGTTTACTACCCAAGGTTTGGAATAAGATAATTTTCTCCTGCTCTCAAAGCCGAGTCAGAATGCGATGAATGTAACAAGTCCAACAGGTCTTCAGGCAGAATGATCCTCTGTATATAATTTTTATAACAGCTATAATATATATAACATCATAGTCGGTAGATCTTTCTCTTGCAACGGTCAAGATGGGCGTTTTTAGCCGCTCTCCAGTTTTTGACTCATCTTTGGATAAACAAAAGCGACTCCTGGAAAAAGTGCATTTCCCTCTTCAGTTTTTGAGCGAGATGAATATTCTTGTCGGAGATGAGAAATTTGCTTCCGTTAGGGGAGATTTTAGCCCCGGGAGGAATTATCGAAGGTCGCTGCTTCGACGGCGGAAGAGGAGGGAAAAGAGATGGAAATCCAACCGCGCTATGGAGAAATTTACACGAGGTTGATCGTAAAAAAATTTAGGGTCATGTCGTATCAGGAAAAGAACTCGAAAAAAAAAGATGAAGCCTTTTTTGGCGTTATAAATAGACTCGGCCCATTTGTGACGAAGAACTTTGGAATTGAAGTGATGGCAACCTAAGACATAAACACGAAAATTCGTCTCCTACAGACTTTGAACCGGTTTTGACCCGTAGAAATGATGATCATTTGTATATTTAGACTCTGGTTCGTATTCTAAATACAGGTTTAAAAATATTCAATCCCATTCGCGATTCTGTGTCCGTTCGCCGTTTCGTTTCGTTGTGCATATTTTTTTGACAGGGGTAGGTGATGGATCCTGAGCTGGATCTCTTTCACTAGGTACGTTCTTCAAACATTAGCTGTATTGAACATGAACTTTTATAGAAATGTCCACAACGTTTTGATTATCTCATGCCTAAGGCATATTCCTCCAACAACATTTACGATTATCATAACGTTTATAGTATCTTACAATGTAAATGTACATTTACTATGTAACATATAAACATACATATGTTACATAGTAAATGAAATTTTAGTACCAGTAAACAACGAACGCGATCTCCGAGAAGCACTGACATAACTTAACAAAGCAACTTTTAAAGCAGAAAGTTACTTCTGATCTTTCTTCTCGCAGACTATTATAGAAGCTCACAAGATAAAGTAAGGACATTGGAGTTAATACGCCCATGCCATACGCCACACTGTTGGCTTGTCGTGTGTGTATATATATCTAAATTTGAAATCATAGATCATACTATGATATGTTACTAGGATACTGAGGCAGTCCCCTAGAGTGATCTCAGCGAACTACGGATAAATAACATAGGATCAAATCTGCTGATTAAAAATTAGTGGGAGAGTGGAGAAGATGTAAGGAATACGTTTAGCGAGTTTCTATCTGGGTGTGCGGGAATAAATTAGGAAATTGAAAATTATGCGGGCTATGTAGGTCGGGAAAGCGAGATGAATTAGACATCTGTGAATGAAAAAGACATTTAGCAGTCTTGTATACAGCCTGAGAAATTTGAGAGTGGAGATATAATTGGAGCAATCCAAAGCCAACGGTGCCAAATAGAAGTGAGATTTGGATGTTATTAAATGCCTTTAATGGGCGAAACTGTTACTCGTCAGCCTCTACTTTCATTTGGGCTTAATTTTTCAAGTGCCTCTTTGATTGTACAAAACTTTTTAATAATCTGATAACCAAAAAGGTCTATACAATCCCATTTTCCCCAAGGTAAGAATCTAGGACTAGGTCTTTTGACTTTTATAGCAGCAAATTAATTTAGGTTCAGAAATTTTGGCATACACCTCGCAATAAAAAATGTAATATGCATAAAAACGTTCAAGGATGGAGGCAGTGGTTAGCTTGCTAGACCAACAGCGTCACGGGTTCGAGTCCCGTCCATGTCACCAATAATTTTTCAAATTTATACAGGACTCGTAAAATGGAGACCTTCCTTTTACTATAATATAAATAAGTATGTTACCCATAATAAAGTCGCTTGTCCATATGGAAGCCGTCCTTTTACGACTTAATTTATGAGAAGGAAATATACCGTAGATTGCAAAAGAAATTAGATTTTTGGGTGCCTCTTTTCAGATATTCTTTTGCCACAAACTCGTGTCTCTATCTACATGAGGAAAAACAAGTTAAGAATGTCTAATTATCTGAAATTTAATTTCGGGGCTATTAATTAGTGTTAAGAACAAAGCTTGTAGAAAACTCACTCACTCTCATATTAGTCGATCTCTTGTTTCATCTACTATCTAAAACTTATCGCCTTCTGCTGCAATTCCTCGACTTTGCGGGCACACCAGGAACGGATCTAGAAAAAAATTTTGGGGGGGGTCCGATCAAAAAATTTCAAAATAAAAGACATTTCGGCTTTCACAAAACGTGACGTTAGAATTGTGTTAGACAAATTCGAATATTTTCACTAGTGATTGCTTATTAAATTGTGTGTTTATTTGCGTTATTTGAGTTTCATTTTCGAAAAATAGGCACAAGTGATATTTCGGGGGGGGTCCGGACCCCCAGGACCACCCCCCTGGATCCGTCCCTGGGGCACACCTTTGATCCCTTATCCTTGCCGCTTATTCCAGATGGGGTCTTTTATCACCACGGGGTGATAAAACATCGCTCTCTCACTTTTCCACGGCTAACCCGAAAACGCACTTAATAAAGCCGAGCCATTTAATCGCTTTACCGCAGATTTCTCGAGTATGCTCCATTAAGTTATTTGTAATTTTGATCTCGAGATATCCAACTGAATCAACAACGCTTATATTGAATCCATTAATTTTATACGGGCAATTCTGAAGCAATCGTTTCCTTCCAAAAGGATTAACTACGGAGCATTTCATTAAATTAAGATCTAATAACTATTTTCACATAGCCTTTGAATGAGGACTACATCGTACGAAAATTCCACGTATGATATTTTTCTATATATTGCCTAAGTATTTTGATCTGTCTGTGCTTCACGGGACTCCAATATGAGCTTCAAAATTGCTAAAAAGAAATTCGGAATTTTGAATATATTTACATTACAAATAGATTCCTGCATATCAGATCTATAAATACCTGTAGACAGTCGTTACGGGTCGTTAAAAATGATTGAGTAAATTGGGAATCACTTTCCTTTAAAAAAAGACAATGGAATATGAATTTCATCAAGGAATATAAATTCAGTAAAGAGTTAATTAACCAGCAGTTTATGGAAAAACCCAAAAATATAACTGGGGAACTCCAATTTGCCATGTAATTATCCAAGTAGTAAACCACTAGTCGATGTTAATTTACAAATAAAAGCAATATCCAATGACATGCGTATAGTCTTGGATTTGTAAATTATTTTCTATTGAATACATAACGAAGGGAAAGCATTAATAAAAATAACTATAATTTTGCCAATTTTTAATGAATACATTACGATGTCCAGCAACAGAAAATTTAATTCATCACGTCGTTAAATTTCCCAGCTATAGTGATAATCATGTTGATTCTAATGCAATTGAAAGAAAAGGTCATGCTCGTTAACGTTCATCGGCGAAAAGGAACAAATTGGAATGAGCGTTTAATATTCGGCTCTAACCTCCAAGAAAGGCTATCATGAAAGTAATATCGAAAATCGTTATGGCACAGTATTGCGACACACCAAAGAGGATTGGTAAATCAAGCAGGCCCCAAGGGAGGATGTGATGGTGATACGAATTCCACAGAGGAAATATTCTTCAAACTTTCCAGTATTTTCATGCTTATACGAGACAATGCCCGCACATCCAAACAACTTAACCATTTTAAATAAATGACCTTAGTATTTTCCACAAAATATATATAATCTGCGACCGGTTTCGTTACAAAATTAACATCATCTGGCAAACATATACAGGAAATTTAGTCTTAAATAGTAAATTTGAAGGGGGAAGGGGTGGGTGGGGGCTAAGGGAAGAACGATGTGGGTAGGGAAAGAAGGGGAGAAGGGTTAGGGAACAAATATTCGTTCGTCAAAAACTCTTTTTTCTGTGTAATTTCAACGATTTCTAAAGCGTTGAGGCGGCGACCTTTCTTCTCTTGGTGTAGGAGACGAGGTTGGAAATCACTGCTGTGTCCTTGCTATTTGTTCCCTAACCCTTCTCCCCTTCTTTCCCTACCCACATCGTTGTTCCCTTAGCCCCCACCCACCCCTTCCCCCTTCAAATTTACTATTTAAGACTAAATTTCCTGTATATGTTTGCCAGATGATGTTAATTTTGTAACGAAACCGGTCGCAGATTATATATATTTTGTGGAAAATACTAAGGTCATTTATTTAAAATGGTTATACCACCGTTCCACCAAGTAAAGATTGGACATATTAATTTTATCCAAACAACTTACTTGGAGTAATACGTAATCCATTACCATTTTTACTTAATTACATTCCCGGTTCGCAGCTCTGCCTTATAAAAATCTGAGCAGGCCGAGAGTAAATTAGAGGGGTCAAAATTCGTAAAATCTAAGATCCGCGAAAATTGTAATTATGGAATCAAGAACTAAGGAATAGAGATTACAAGAGGTACTCCATTTGTGACAATATAAATACCACTTCGGAAAACCAAGGTTCAAGGAGAGTATTTCCTGTCTGCACGAGGTGCATTAATCTGAATCATAATAATTACTCTCAGTTCAAGAAAAAAACTACTGATTTTTCCAATAAGCCAATCGATAATGAATAGTACTGGATTTTCTACATCTAATTTACGATCTAATTTTCTTCTAATTTATACCCAAAAATCATTTTAGTAATTCGTGGTAGTTTACGTATAAAAATAAATAATATTTGAGTATGCCTTAGATGCAAGGAATCTTTTAAATACAAAAGTGTTGAGACGAACGCTGATTAACGTATTTCCGAGTGAAAGTATGCACACAAAAGATGTGTTTGAACGCATGAATGAATGAACGCAAGAAAATGCATTTACTTAAGGTATTACTTTTTAATTTCTTAATGCATTTGCTTTGAAGTATTACTTTTTAATTTCTTAAATTATTCAATACATCGTTGCGTCCAGGTCTGCAGACTGGTTTGATGGAAGGCAGGCGAACTCAGTGAAAAGCGAAAATTCTCAGATAGAAAAGGAATTAATGGAAAATTAACCCATAACAAAAACAAACCTGGTCCGACCACTGCATCGAAACAGTTTGCAATGAAATATTTTCTCAGTAAATATAATTTGATTGGTATATTAGTCCTTCAAATTGACCATTCTCTGATTCTTCCTAAGCCCTTCGTGAGTAAAAAAAGTACGTCTTCTTTCTACCTCTTAGTAATCTCTTTCTATCAGGAAATCCATCATTTAAAATGTTTGTTGGATTCTCAACACTTACATACACAATAAGTTCAGCACAAAGACCCTAACTATAACACTGCCCATACTCAATATGAAAATTGCTAAGGGGCGAGTGTAGTTAACCACGAAAAGACTGAGGCAAAAGCAAATGATAGAGACATTTTCCTTTATCCAACACTAGAAGAAAAATGGAACTGCTCATATCCCAAATCTTCGATGACATCATCTAGCAAAAATTGTCCTCACCGACAACTCTACCTTTTCCCTTGCAGCTTATCTTCAAATTTCCTTGGTGACGTTTACCTTCTACATGTATGACCCATCCTTTTCTGATATCCTCGCAATAAATCATCGATATTAACTCTTTCCCTCCCCACCGTATCCAACCCCGCTAAATTGAATCCTTATCTGCTTCTTTTATTATGTGAGCAAAATTTATTGCCTCTCGCTTTCATGGATCAAATATTTTTAGTTTTCGATAAGGCGGTTTATTAATAAATCTGTAACTTACGCACATAAAATTTCGAACGATTGCCTTTAAAAACTAATTTTAGTTTTTAAATACATATTTTGACCCTTATCCATCCCGGTTTAAAAACATATACTTCAAATCATTATTCCTTCGCAACTTTTACAAATTGAAGAGACCTGTTGCTGTGGTAGAGTATAGAGAAATGTCTTACGATCACTTTTCCTCAGTCTTGCTCGAATGAATAAATGAATGAAAATGTTACATGAAAGTTACTGAGATATAGGTGATGCTGAAACAAGGTAGTCATCAAATCAACTTCTTATTTTGAACTTTTTTAAAGTATAATAATACATATGGTCATCGTAGTGCACTTGTTATGATTTTTTCCCGCGTATAGAATTCTAGGAGGTTTAAACCAGGGAATCGAACCGGAGCTGAACCGGTGAAAAAACGAACCACTCCAGAGGTTTTTCTGAACCGGTTAAAACGGTGAACCTACATAGCGGTTCGGAGCGGAGCGGAAAAAGCTGCCAATCGTTCCGGTTTGGAGTGGAGCGAAGGTCGGAGCGGAGGCTCACCTCTCCGCTCCGGACCCTAATGAAACCCCATGCAACTTCCACTCTGGAGTATTTATAGACGAAATTTGGATTTTAATTAAGAATCTTGGGTATAATCGTACTAATATCGCACAACGATCAATATAATTAGTTCATTAACTTATTAAATATGCATTGTGACGAAAATATTGTCTACAGCAAATTTTCTTCATATGCCCAAATTCCCTAAATCTAGTGGCAAGTGATTTAGCAAAAATATCCTGCCTGCGATACCCGGAAGCTCTCATGGAATTCATGCATAGCGAAAGCCAAGGCTTCAAATTCCTAACATAATGCCCGAAATACAAACATTTGGTATTTTTGTAAGACTAGTTTGATATGAATTAAGTTCAGTGAAAAGGTTATTACTATTACATTTGCAAAAATAAATGAAGTCAAAATCTTTTAAAAATTTTTCACCTCCGTCAAACCCGAGCGTTCCTTCAAGCGCTCCGCTCCGAGCCTGAAAGCTCGCCACAAGGATTCCGCTCCGAACCGGAGCAACTGCGATACGGGAAACTCCGCTCCGTGGTTTAAACAGGCCGCCTTGCTGAATAAACTGCAGAACCTGTTGCTACTCGGCCCAAACAATTTTAATCCCTCTGCGTTACGGCTACATGGTGCTAGCGAACCTATTATTGGATTATAGAAAACCATTGATTTATCCCCGAGATGAACGGATTTAGTACTCCTCGCATTGTATTATCACAGCTGGTTAAGATTGGGTAAAATTTTCATTCATAAGATCGTTAATAGGTTAAATGTAGGAGATGCCCAAAAACATATTTACCCAATAAATGTTTTCTCGGCTCAAGTGAATATAACGTGGAGAAACTTCGGGTCGGCCGTGAAAGCGTCGCGAAAGCTTTGTGCATTCCTAAAACGCTAAAGTAGAAAAAAAACTGACGCAACCTGCATTGATGCATTCATAACATTCTCATGTTTTCACATCTAATGATGACACTAATGAATATTTTGCCCTTTCGAAATACACGCTAAGCTTGTGCCATAATCTTAGTTACACAGATGTACCAAACTCTCAATAATATAAGAGAAGAGAAATTCTCGATGATTTAATTTCGCAGTAAGCTGTTTCTAAATTTAGTAAGTATATATATAGTATATTCAATATTTGCTGTAAATCTCTATCCAGATTCCATTTATATTAGCTGTTCAAAAATTTCCAATAGCCAGCCTGAGAAATACGCAATAACCGCTGCAAAAAAATGGATAAACTTAAGACATAAACAAATAATATCGCAAACGTTCTCAATCGGATAAAATTCTCAGTCGCTTGCGATTTCTTGTGGAAATACGTAATGATGAAGAAGAGAATCGTTGTACTTTTAAACTTGTAACAGTGTTTTATTTAAAAAATTATAACAAATTCACTACTATTTTCAGCGATTGATCGCCATCCTGTTCTTCTTTGTTTTGATAAACACTGCGGAAACACTGCGACGATTCTCTTCTTCATCGTTCTACATTGAAATTGCAAACCTACGATTTACTTTTTAATGGGTGTTTCTTAGAAGTTCGGTTATTCTGGCATGTTGTTTCCGAATACCGGTGGAAACGAGGTATAGTTAATTGAAAGCTCATGGCCCCTGCGCAGTAGCCGTTTTTCGGTCTGGGCGAGTCCATCTTCTTAGAACGGCGCGCTGCAGAGATTTGGGTAAAAGTATGAGTATTTATATGAAAGCACAATGCGTTTAGACTCATGGCATTTCCTACGGCTTTCCACCCCAAAGGAACTTACCCCTCCACTCGTCAAGGTTTCGCGCATCCGGGGGCCATAAGCTTCCAATTTACCTATACGGAGCGCCGACAAAGATGGCTAATGGAGATAAAAAGAAAACCTCTTACTCATTAACAGCCTTGTTCCAATTTTCTTTCCCTTACATTAGATACCAATAGCTAAACATCCTACTCAGATGTCGCACTACCGACTCACGCTGAAAAATAAAGAATCCGTAAAATTTGTACTCACAACTCAAGAAACTCAGCTGATCCCGCTTCTGGATCGTGTGGGTGCCAAGGACAGGTTTCAATGGGCGACCTTCTCAGATGGAAATCGGCTACGGAATGAAGTCGAAACGAGTTGGGATTGCCTGAAAACACTACAGAGGGGAAAAAATAGCGAGCCCCATTCCCTCATCTTTCCTTATCTGCGTTTCCCCGCCAAGCGGTGGCTCTCTCGTGGATCATTTATTCCCACGCTGCGGTCGCCTTAATCGCGTTCTCTTCCGCCCAAGTCCTATCGCACATCTACGCATGGCCCCCTAAGATTACGTCTCAATATGGGAGGCTGATTAAGCGAACATTGATCGGAAATACCGTATTTATCGGCATATAACGCGCATCGTCATATAACACCACTATAAAATACAATTTTCTCTATCCTGCACTGAATTGAGAAAATTGTAATGTAGTTAGTAGTATGTAGTATGTAAAGGCAATTGGACAATAAACTGAAATTATCGGCGTATAACACGCATCGTGGTTTAATAAAAATTGCCGTATAACTTACACTTTGACTTTAAGAAGGAAATTTGAATAAAAAAACTAAAATTAAAATAAAAGATTTGGATAGGTCAGGACGCAACCCTTCAGTATAGCTGCTGTCAAAGATTGCGAAAGTTAGTCTATAATTAAAATCTGCTCATTAAAATGTGATTATTGAAGGTAAAAAATCTCTTTTTCAAGTGCTTATTATGATGAAGAATGATTTTTGAATGGTACCATATTTGTGACGTTTGGGTAACGCACCTGGTCGAGGGTTAACACGTGATAAGTAGGTAGTCTGATTTTCGCTTCTATAAATGCGATGTTTCGCTTGTGAAGATTAGCATACTTATGATTTTTTGATCAGCTTATTTTGAATAGAGTTGCTAAGTTTTTTCAGGGGATGAGACATTTTCAAAATAAGAAACGTTTTGAACAGTTTAAAATGAATATGATTTTTTTATTAAATTAAGTTTAAATAATAAATTTAACATACGTGTACAATACGCAGCGTGAATTTCAGGCCTGAATTGTCGGGAAAAAAACATAATATACGCCTATAAATACGGTTTATCGAAGCGGCCATGCTAACAATCATCGCTATTGATGCAAATCTGTTGCTAAAAGATCATAATTTTCAGAATTACAGAAAGCAACATAAGTTATCAAAATTGTTAGACAGTAATATTTACATACGTTTCTCGAACAATGCTCACTTCATGTCCGGAAATATTCTGTTTTCAGTTTAAAGAAAAGAAACTGACAACGTCCACAAAATATACACTTGAAAAAATACGGCCGGTTTTGTGTATGTCAACTCATCTTCTGCCAAGTTTTAGGATTATTTTTTTTATCGCACAATTTGTGAGATTGTGAGCAATCAAATTCTAGAATATTAGAGAAATTAAAGATATCCTGTGGGTTCATAAATATGCATGCAGTAATTGCAGGAGCCTCGTTAAGTTAATCGGTCAGAATTAAGGTTTTATGTTTAAGTTTATGCAATCTTTGTTGGGGTGAATGACTGTCGAATTCTTTGAAATATATCTTTTTCGTGGTAATAAAGAGTAATCTTAAATTAAGTAGAAACAAGAACATATTAATTAGTAATGAGTAATATCTTTAGTTCCTAAACGAGAGGATTATAGCTCTAATCCCACGCAATTTATTTTGAAGATCGAAAAATTACAAGACTTAATTTGCGATAAAAATATGACAAAACTCTTTTCAATGGATATATTTTTTTACATCTAAATAATAATTAACAGTATCAAAAATCGACTTTTTCGTTCGATGGCTTCACTTTTTTCAACTGACTGAAGTTTCATTTCAGTAAACAGAATGGTTATTGTGAAACAATGTAAACCAACGTCTGAAAGACGTACTTCCGCGAAAAACGCTCCGGGAGTTATTTAGGGTCCTGCTGAATGAAAGTGAGTAAGCTTATTTGGCCTGATAAGCCCTCTCTATGTATCATTCATAAAGTTTTCAGAAACAAGATAAATCTTTTCCTCCAAGATCTGAGTTCCCCTTGTGCGTAAAATTCTCTTTCCTAAAGCAGTTTCCCAAACTACATGACGCGACGCACCGAATTGACGATCTTGCTTACGTTGAATCAGAGGTTTAAAAAGTTTCCCAAAGTCGTGTTTGTGTGCGTTCCTTATCTAACTTGCCACTACCTCTGAAGATGATAGCTTAGCTATTGAAACGTATATTGGGTATTTCTAGGAAGGCTGTTGATCCGGGACTTTCCGTTGTTACCAGAACCGGCTGCATCGTAGGTACGGAAGGTTAACAAAGACTTCTTTCGGAGAATTTTTAAATCTCTAATCAATAAACAAAACGTTCTAATTCCTTTACTTACATCTCATATTATATTTCGGTGTTTTCGTTTATTTGCTCCTATTTTCTCGAGACCTATCTCGCGTAAATGTTACTTAAATCTTCTAATAAATAAATCTCAATGAATTCATAAATGCCGACACTTGGATCCACTGATATATTGGAATAAGTCTTAATTTAATTCAGTTTTAAAAATAATTCAATGAATTTATTCATTTACTCCAACTTTTCGTTAGTTTTCTCCATTTTCTTCAATATATTCAATAAAAATTTTACTTATTTTTATAAACAAGTCTTAATAAAATTCATTTACTAAAGTGCTTAATTCCATCATTAAAGTTGAATCGTTCAGAGCTCAACTAAAAAAATAAAAATTAATCAATTTTCACCAACTTTGTTTTTCTATACACAAGTCATAACAGTGCGCGTCATCCTCCCGTTAGCAATGCACGTAGTCTACATGGCGTTGGATAGACAATAGATAATATATATATATATACATTGTTTTCCGAATAGATATTGTCCGAAAAATTCTCAGTACCAATGAATTTATTGCAGCTCTCATTAGGGTAGCCAATCTCATTAAAATTAATTTGCCGTTAACATGATCGTTTTTCATTGCTACTCACATTCCATTGCTGCTCAATTCCATTGCTACTCACATATTTTGTCGATTTTAACATCACTATAGCAATGATTTCATTTTCAGCTTATAATTGTGTCCCAGATCTAAATCAATACTTTCATCGATTCTCAGGATGGTTCATTTAGTTGAGTTTACGATTCTAAGCTGCGTTTCTTCGCTTCCTGCAAACTTGGCATCTTTTGAGATTGACTGGGGAACAAATAAGAGGATGTGACGCGGGTGTACGAGAACAGTCACGCCGCTGATAAGAAAAGAGCTAAAAAACCCAAAGAAAACAAACTCACGTCATCTCCGTGATTTGCGTACTTTGTTTACCTCACAGATTTCGATGGTGAAATCAAAATTCCAAAAAAACTAGATGACTAAAATTCAGAAACAAATTATGAACCTCAGGACAAGAGAGCTTTTCAAACCTTTAACTTATAGACTATAAGAAAGGCGGAAGAACTAAGTTTCGATGCAATGAACTTTTTAGTGATGGGTGACTTCAAAAATTTGGGCGAAGAGTAGCCAGAAGTTCTACAGATTAATTTTCTTTGAAGTTTATAAAAAATATTTATAGATAGTACTTAACTAACTTGATTCTTCAAACTATAACAGAAGTCGATTTTAACCCTCAAGTAGTCGCGTCGCATGTAGTTACGTTACTAGTTACGTCAGTTTATATTGACCGGAGCTTAAATCTTTCAATAAACTTGAATTTTAGAAGTAATGAAACAAAATAATAACGAAAAGCATGAAAATGTTGTGATAAATGCGAAAGATTTATGAACTATAAGAAATAACGAAATTTACTTCAAAACTGACATTGAACAACTAGTGAATTTAAAGAAAAGAAGTTTAGGGCACAGCTGTTACGGAATTAGAGGTCCAAATTCTCTAATGATGATTTTATTAGAATTTCTGTGATAAAGGTGCAAAAGTGATTTGAATCTGTTTCAGCAGTAATCAATACTACTATGAATAATTAAGAATGACAAATGCAACTTGGTTTTCAACAAAAACAGTTATTTTCAGCGAAAATATCTATTTTCAATACCTCAATTTTTTACGACGCAAACGTGTTCGGTCAAAACGTGTTTTGACAATCTGCAAACAAAAATGCCATCAAATTGTCCCTATAGAACGATAGCAATTGATAACAAGATAATGTTGGTTTCCTGCTTTCATACTTTAACATCCATATATAAAATTTTTACATAAAAAATCTGATGTGGCCAACACATGACTTTTTCCATAATTATTAAAATCAGAACCCTATGACGGTAATATATAAATAACTCCAAAACAATGAGTGTTACAGAAAAATGTTTCAAACAAAAGTTGTAATAATGTACATTATCTATAACTTTTGCAAGTAATTGTATATACCTACATTGCATTCCGACAGAGATACGTATGAAAAACTTCCATTTCTGGATAAACAACAACTTCCGGTTAACCATTATTCAAGAATTACTCCTAAACAACAAGTGTTACGAAAAAATGTTTCAAACAAAAGTTGTAAAGTAAAGTACATTATCTACAACTTTTGTTTATGATGGTATATACCTACATTGCATTCTGACAGAGATATTTAAGAAACAAAATTTTGTTCCGGATAAACCGCAACTTCCGGTTAAGCGGTATTCATCAAAAACTAATCAACTCTTGGTATTGTTAGGAAAAATGAATATGAATTTTGGGAATGATTGGATAATTACTTTTTTAGATAGAGCGCCCACAAACTTTTTTACCTCAGACAGACACACAGACAGGCATGTTCGGGAAAATAGCGAAAACGAACTCTATGGGCCCCAAAACATCTATTTCCCTTGAAATCTGGAGGTCGAATTATTTTGCGAATACAATACTTTCTCCATACTACGTATAGGGAGAAAATAAAAATGAATAAGAGTCATATAGTCTCTAACTAAATAAGGGCTAAATAAGAAAAAACGTATCTAATCTCTTAAATTTCAATTTAAAATTGGTTGAAGCTCTCGTTATAGATTAATGAGTAAAACTACTGTTAATTATAATCAAAATTCGAACCGATGCTCGGTTAAATAAAACATAAATGTTTTCAGTTTCGGTGAACAATCAAGTATGTTAACAATACGTATCGGGTTCGGTTTTTATCCGGAAAATATCGGTGTTCAATTATTTATTTATTGTACCCAACCGCCGCAGTTAGTCGCAAGGACAGGTGGCGACGTTAACTTACATAACAATTAATTAAAAGAAAAAAATGTATATTACCATGCATACGTACAATAAACCCTACTAACTAACCCTACATAAGCATGTATAAATAAAAATAATAAAAAGTTCTTTGGTATCGCATAAATAAAAATAAGAAAGTGTTCGTTGGTTTCGGATTACGGTTCGGTACACGTTAGATGCGCTGCAAAAAAATTAAGCTACTGCTGGATAATTTCCTCCTCTATTACTAAATTCCTGTATAAACAAATCCAAAACCCTTTCTATAGCGTTTTACATGCAATAGATGCTCAACCTTGATCGGAGTACTTCCCAGTCCTTACGTCAACACAAACCAGGTTATCGATCATCGCAATTACTCCACAGAAAGGTCATAGGTAATTCGTGCACAATCTCCAAGCTCAGTCGATTTTTCCCTGTTGATAGTTAATTTTTCATTACTTAATTAAGATTTATACTGCGGATCTTTAGTATCTGACCTGATTCTGGAATAACTCCCCGCTATCTACGCGCTTCCTGTAGCGATTAAACGGAATTTGTAAGGTTAAAAAACAATCCCGGAACTGTACTCGAGGCGATATATGTTGATGGGAAAGAGACCATGGGAAAAGACCTTACGCAATTTATCTGTAACGTGAAATAATGGAATCTGTAGAAGATATTGTAATGCAAGCGATAGATAAATTCAGCCATTTCCGCATATTTGTTCAATTCTACCATTATTTGTATGATTCTCTCGTTTGGCCGACACTCATATGATGGTGTTTTTTCTACTATACAGTACCCAGCTAAAACATTCACCTCCAAAACGAATAAGTTGAATTTCGACAGACCGTCGGTAAGGTTTTCAGGCCGAAGGTCGGTTGGTACCTCATCCTCTCTAATAATAGCTTTCAAGAGCTAGTTGAAATGAATGTGGCTGACTAGACAAATCAATGAATTGCCCTTGATTACCTCACCAGAATGCCATAAGCGGAACATGTCCACGTAATTGAAGCACAACGGTTCTGTGAGGAACATTTTTCTAGGCATTCCATAAGCAGAAACCTTAATCAGTGCCTCTATTCAGCATCGCAAATACATCAATGGCGTTCATGCTATCACAACCATGAACAGTACAGTGATAAAACAGATGGAAGATAGAATGTTCTCAATTCTGAATCAAAAGGCAAATGAAAAATATCCCATTTATCTGGATTTGGTATCAGGAAGTTTCGTTATTCATAAACTGGTTTTTTACTAAAATAACTCGTACGTCAAATATTTGTTATAACATAATTAATGCCTTCATGTTACGCTTTGCCTAGCATTAATGTCCCTTTTTCTTAAACAACAGCACTATTTCGAAATCAGAACCGTTATTCCTCTCCTAGCCAAGGTTCACAAATAGCACTACTTTAATTAATCGACGATTCTGTTGCTACGTGAAATTCCTAAACGGACATAAAAAATCATTTACACATCAATAAGAATGAACCTGTAAATATTTTAATACAGATTCAGATGAATGTTTCAATGTTTTCCTTCTTCCATATACTTGCGGTGTTCGGAGGGTTGAGAGAAACCATTCACTGTGTCAAGGACAAAAATCCGGGACATAACAAGGATAAATGAACGCTTCTGAAGTTTTCGTAGTAAGGGTTTTCAAAATGTTTAGATACGGTATTTCAGTCCAATATAAAATGCAAAGAAATCTAATAACAAGTTTATTCATACGATATGACTTAAAGTCTTGCTTATTCAAAGAAACGCTTCATCAAAAAAGTGTATTGATGAATATCTTTTAGTTACATGAAAATGCCTAGTTAGTTCATTGGTACTGAAAATAATTTAATGCTTCAAACACCGGTAATGAAACAACAATAATGCTCAATAGTAGCGTAATAATAGAAAGTCCGACAGCTTAGGTAATTTCGCACCCGCTGGAATCCCACTGGGAGTCGAACCCGGGACTGCTTTCACCTAAGAAGAAAGCCTAACACATGCCTATCTGAGAACCCCGTTAATTCTTAATATGTAAATGTGTAAGTATTACTTTGATAAGAAAAGCTTTTGAATGTTTCAGATCCCACATAATGCTTTTAGGTATACAGGTGAGGGTGATTTATATTTCAGGACAAAATATGATGGGCCGAGTTAAAATCCATGTAAAATTATCCTTCTACAGAAGACAAATGCCATCAACTTTCGCGAGACCAATCTGAACTCTTAATTTCGCAAATAGGTCAAGTTTGCAACGTGAGGGAGGATATCACGTGAAAATTCTTCCGGTGTGTTTCAATAAAAGCCCCGGATATCATTGGCGATGCCTAAACCCGCATCCAAACAGATTCTTTCGCAATAGGGGATGAAATTTAAAAACATGTTAATTATAGGCTATAGACCTTCAACGATTTACAAGGCTGAAGAAGATAGCATCGCCCTTATTCTAAATGTAATAACAGATACGTCGCAATGAAAGTGGCGGGGTGACGCTACCGTGATCTTTATTTTTTAGAGCACTTTCTTTTTTCAGTGTGCTGGTGTCGTTCAAACCTGTAGCCTAACCTTATATAAATATTGTGTGGAATAAGAAGTGTAGTGGTTTTTTTTTTCCTCCCACGGATGTATAAGAAAGAGGAATCCTGCTGCCATATCTTGATGAATATTTTTACTTTCTCCATATACGAAGTATAGAGAAAGTATTGTTTTCATGAAAAAATTCGACTTCGAGATTTCAACGGAAATACATGTTTTGGGGTCCCTAGAACACGTTTTGACTATTTTCGGAATGATGTCTGTGTGTATGTGTGTGTGTGTGTGTGTGTGTGTGTGTGTGTGTGTGTGTGTGTCTGTATGTGTGTGTGTGTTAGTGGGCGCTCTATCGTGAAAACTATTGGTCGTATTAATACCAAACTTCGTATATAGTACTGTGGTGTGTGCTGTCAGAGTTGATTAGTTTTTGGAGTAAATCGGTTGACCGGAAGTCGAGCTTCATTCATTATAGCTCATTTCCGGTTTTCAAAATATCTCCATAAATATGATATATACGTGCATTGTATTACTTATAAAAGTTTTAGATAATGTAATTTACTATAACTTTTGTATTTAACATATTTTTGTATCGCCGGTTGATTAGGAGTTATTCGTGAAATACCGATAAACCGGAAGTAGCCGTTATGTACTTTGTGGGCGCTCTAACTTAAAAATGATGCATTATATCAACACCAAATTTCATATATAGTACTTTATTTAGTTTTTTAAGAGTTGATTAATTTTTGGAGTAAATCGGTTTACCGGAAGTCGAGCTGTATTCTTCAAAGCTCGTTTCCGGTTTTCAAAATATCTACATAAATATGATATTAAGGTATATACTATTATAAATAAAAGTTTTAGAAAATAAACTTTACTATAACTTTTGGTTGAAACATATTTTTGTATCACTGATTGTGTAGGAGTTATTCATGAAATACTGATAAACCGGAAGTTGCTGATTATGTACTTTGTGGGCGCTCTGGGCTCTATGGGCGAAATGCCAATTTCATCGTTTTTCATCGATCATGTCCCGTAAAACATTATTATTCATGTTTTTGGCGTCAAAGATAATAATATATATATATATTAATCACTCATATTCCAAGTTTAGATGGAATATAGAGTTCGAAATTACTGCGGTAGATAAATATTTACATCTTATATATATGGAGAAAGTCATGTGCTGGCCACATCAGATTTTTTTAATTGTATCTAGTACTGAATGGGAAAATATGACTAATGTTTGGCGGTTGTGATGATACGAAAGCTAGTGTGGTGCGGGTGATGCCGAATAAAGGCCTTAGTCCTATCAATCGATTATCAATTCTTTTTATCAAATTTTATTTCTTACGTATCCAATTCATGTGTATTTCCACTCTGTAAAGGCTGCCACAAACGATTTTACCATAAATGATTATTCTGATGATGGAAATAAAGCTAAAGTATAGGATTCACTATCAATAATTTCTCACCTCATCTTGCTTGGCCGAGTTGTTCCCTCTCCAAAGGGTAACGGTTAGGTAATGTTGAAATGCGGGTTTGGGGGTCCAATCAGCCTTCGGGCTGATGACTTAACCCATAACGAAAAAATGAAAATCTGCCAAAATTTTTCATTTACCAATTAGTGATGTCAAAGATCTTCATTGAAAGAGATAACCCGCGATATACTTGGATGAATTACTTCCATAAAGGACATATACTCAATACGTCAAGACCTTACCTCGTGGAAGGCCATAAAGAAAATGAAAAGCTTCTCGTACACTTCAACGGCAGATCTGCTGAGGGAGTGTAAAAAGTTTCAAATCTATGATCTAGAATGCGTATAATTAATCAATCGATTTTCACTTTACAGTAGGTTCATAGCAGATATAGTGAACAGCAGTTTTGTATTATTCATCAACTTAAAAAATCATTATATCAGTAATTTCATAACTAAATTTGTGATTAACTCTAAAATATTCTCCTACGAGTTAAACCAACCGAATCCAAAGGAATATCTTAAAACAGGAATTTTTGTTCGAAAAATACTACACTTACATTATTTTTATACTTTTTCGTCGAAAAGAAGTAATAAACTGACATTGCTGGGTAAACTGTCCCCCCTCTCCCGTCTTCTCCTCTCGTATCCAACAACTCCTCCTTCCTCTTTATTTTTATATATACTCTTCTTTACGATGAAAATCTATTTGAAGATATCTACATGTTGACGAAACTAATCGCTTCGAATATATTTCAGTGACAATTAAAAGGATCTTTCATTTCTTAAGAATGGTGCCATTCCTCCAAGTCGAGCTTGATCATATCTGATAAATTTAGTAAAGTAATGTCAAATGATAACAGTTAAAGAAGGAAAAGAGACTTATATTATACAAAGTAACAGTCGCAAATATAAGCACCCAGCTCCCACGCTTTCACTCATTTGCTTGCTTACTCTAATAGCGTGTGAAATGTTCAGGGGCCCATGATAAATTGAAAGTGATACAGTGGAAGTTATATTTTTTTCATGGAGAGCGAATGATAAGGGACTTTTGAACTCCCACCACCTCTCAATCCTGAAATCTTAACGAGATTCACTATTTCCTCTTTCCTTATTGCGCAGCGAGCAATTTACTCCATGATATTCGCCTCAATTTCTTCGTTTAAAAGAGTAAAAATCAACACGAAGCGCAGGACCGAATTGGAGATTCAGGCGCCCAGGGTGAAGAACTAATAACAGGCCCCTTCTATAAATGTAATTCGCAATGAGTGTTTCTGAACGCAAAACCTGCAAAGATAAACTAATGCTGTATAAAACAGAGTCTGACAGCATTTCGTAAATATGCTATTTTAACAGACGTATTAGATTAGATCACACAGACCGCTTATCAGGCGAGAAATCCTCAGTGGATATCTCTTTTTCCGAACCTCATACTTTAATTTATTCTTCTAAAATAATGAAAAAGAGAAAATGATGAATTCTTTTATTTGTGAAGTTTATATATTTATTTAAACTGGTGTTTTCCCGGGTTGATTTTCGCCCCTTTTTAATGAGTTTTTTTGAAGATTTTTTCCTAAACCTAATCTTTCTGGTTGTTGCATTTATTTATTCCTATTCTAAACATAAAATTACCCATTTAACTCATGTGTTAACAATTGAGGTTATAGTCAATTGAAGTTTTAATCTCGGATAAGAAGGCGGAACAAAAAATATTATTATTTTCTTTTTTTTAAATACTGAATACTTAAATTTTAATTTTTCCACCGACCGCCAATCGATTCCGAAGCTTCAATCAACCCTTGACACTGACAATTAGCCCCCTGTACTCGATATCGAAAAGTCAAAAAGCATTTTATTATACGTGGGAATGCAGTTGAGAGAGATTAATTTACACTGAAATCTATGAAGATAATGATCGTCGCCTAGCTTATAATAAGTCGATTCAATCTTTTAACCTTTGATTGGTAACCCACCCCGTAACCTAAAATATATAAATTTGTCGATTATTCCTTTCTGTTATCGGTAATTACCAAGGTTTTCATTCTTGAGGAGTTTGATGCAGTTGTTTAACGCATAAGGAAGGAAGATTAACTCATGAAGGAAGGGTTCGATATTAGAGTTGTCACTTTTTTAAATTTTAAGACTCTGTAGTGACTCAATTTTTGTTTAGAGAAACGTAAACGTTAACTAGAAATAAGAGCCTAAGTGGACATGTTTAAAGATAATCAGTGGAATGAGCAGAAGAGTTATAAATAGTAGCAATTGATTTAAATAATAAAAGTAGTTAAGTTAGTAAATGAAGTGAATTTTCGCCTTCAAATAGATAATTTTAGAAAATAAGTTATTATAAACTTGAATCCTAAAGCACTTGTATTTTTGAATGAATTTCGTGTGATATGTATATTTTATATTAGCGAATTTTCAACTAAATGCTGTGGTTTATTTAGCGATATGATTAAAGGAAAATTTATATTACTGGCCAAGAAACTAAGCGTGCGAAAAGAGAAAAGAATGAACAAGAAAGCAACTTAAGAGACGCAAAATTGAGGAAAGATAAAATTAAAACGAGAGCCTTAGGGTTATCGTGTGAATTTCTTTTTAAATGGCCGTGCAAAATACGGCGCGATAAGAAATGTTTTCGCACGGCTCTTCCGGAAATACCGGAGAACGATAATTCTTCGGGATAATGGAAAAATGAGAGACGCGACGAAAATGTTTCTGAAACGGATGAAATGGAGAACTCAGTTATATTTTTCCTTGGCCATTTTTTTTTTCATCGTTACAAAGAGTCAACCAATGATTATGACGATAATGATTGTTGATGACGATGGATTTGGAACTAATGTTTACGGCCACACGCCCTTTCTGCCATCAACCCTCATCGGGAAAATCATGTTCATACCGGAACCGAACCCAAAATCCAACAGAGTATCATGCGTTATCAATCAGACAGAGCCCCTCCATTCCGGTTTTTTTCTATTCAATAAGTTTTATTTAAATAATTTCTAAATACTTATAAATACTATAAACATAATAAACAATACTTATAAATATTATTATAATACTTATAAACCTCTAAAAATAATAAGTTAAAAATATATAAATTCATCCTAACCTCTCGCGAATAATTTCTCCTTTATTGAAAAGGAATACAATTTTAGGTCATAGATAAATTGGGTTTCGAGGCCGAAATTTTGTACGGTTATGCTAAATTTAAAGAACATACAGCTTGGGTGATTAGAGTATAACTTATGTGATTAAATAAATCATGGTGAATGAGGTGCTGAGAAGAAAATTCGTTCGTAGCTTAAAAAAATAAACGAAAGTGTTCTACCATTGGCAGGTTCATGTTCCTTAACATATACTGTTTATTGCCATTTCTTCCGTTTTTTAGTAACGTATCCCACCCTTAATGTCATCAAACACATTTTGCCTTTGAGCTTAAGAAACAAGATGGCATATACGAAAAGATGAATAGATTAGCTTAAAAGATATACGCATGGAAGTATGGGAAATTTTGCAAAATTTATGCAAATAACGTGTTTCCGACGAAATGGAATAGCGTGAGTGATTTCCATAAATTTATTTCTCTAGGTGCAAGTGAAAATCTCAAAACGACTCAGAATCAGGCGTAACTTTGTGGTAGTTATTAATTACATCAAAATCCATGTTGAGGAAACTTTTACTAAACCACGGAAAAGGTACAGAAACGACCATGGTTTCACAGCATGGCTGCATCATCAGGTCTATCATCATCAGACCTGATGATGCAGCCATGCTGCGAAACCATGGTCGTTTCTGTACCTTTTCTGTGGTTTAGTAAAAGTTTCCTCAATATAGATTTTGAAAATCTCAAAATATACACTTGGCGTTTTCTTTCTCATAACCGTTTGACGTTTCGAAGGGGTGGGCTTTATTCGCAGCTGTGTCGTGGAGGGCAAAGAGCTTTGTTTGAGCAATCATTTCCACATAGAGATCGGGAAATCCCCTGGGGGAAAGAATTCGATAATTTTTAATTGCTGAGAAAAATCCTTGATGCACTTTATACTGCATTCGAGGGGACAAAGCGATAGACTGACACGACCTAACCCGTACGGATTGCGAGTGCTTTGGCGAACCTCGACGAGATAAATTCCACAACGGGCGTACACGCGATTTATTCAAGTCGGGGGATCCCCGGCTTATCTTCCTACTTTTCGTTACACTGCTGTAACAGAGTTAAGCGCTTTCATGAATAGCCTAAATTTCTCGCTCGGAATAGCGTGCTTTTCTTTGAATGCGCTAGGACAGAGGTTCCCAAAGTGTGGTGACAATATTCTTGAGGGTCCGCGAAAATATTTTTTGGGGTCCGCAGACGCTTTAACAAAAAATAGAGCATACCAAGATTTTTTACTTACAATAATATTATAATTTTGCTGATGAAATTCATTTTCCTGTGCGTAAGTCTTAAACTAATATGTTTTCCTTTGAATAAAACAATATGAGTTTGCAATATTATTGTTTGGTTCATGCCAGAACTGAGAAGGGGTCCCTGAGTTTTTTCCTCTTTCTAGGGGTCCACGGACTCGAAAGTTTGGGAACCATTGCTCTAGGATATCATGGCTGCAATTAATGACTTTAAGGGTTAGATGTAAGAAAAGACTTAGAAGTCTCAATCTCGCCCTAATTAAAGTCTTTTATTATTATTGCTATTATTCCATTGTACGCTAAGCATTCAATACAATCAATTTATATGTAAACTAAGTAAGTCCTTATTTGGAAGAAATTAAGACTAATTATAAGAAATTACGGCTACTCTTCCACCTAATCGATGATAAACCTTTAAACATGTTAAATAGAAAGATGAAATGTCTAATTTTTATACGGAGAGAGGTGGAAAATTAAACAAGTTTTCGGTTATAAAAAACAAATTGAAGTCAAGGAAAACGGACGCACGAAAAACACCACTAAAAACCTTCGCTCACTTTCATAGAGTTATGGCTGAAAGATTTCGAAAACAAATTCCCAAGTTCGGCATGGAAATTAAAAAGGTGATGAGTAAAACATGATACAAGTATAGAACATAGTGAGAAAACTAAAAACATGACTTAAAAACAGAAGGTATGCATTAAAGAATTCGCCAACGAAAAAGTTGGTATGGGAAATATTTCCCTCGAAGGGGAAGATTATAAACTTCACTAGCTGATATTATTCTAACTTTACGCTGTTCCTTGCTGTGTTTCTTGGGTATTTTTCCTAACAGAAGTAATAATAGCGTCCAGTTTCCACAGAAATTATTTCGAATTTGAGATCCTGAGAGTATCCCAATATTATTATTAAGTAGTACTTTTCTTTACATTAAAATTAAAATAAATTAAGTTTATTCAAATTCAAGCACGAGATGGGAGGAAATATATATTAACTAGAATTAGTCAAATGGCATGATATCACTTCTAAATGTAGATCTTTTTCATTGCAGGGACCAACCTTGTCGGAAAATTTACACAGAGTGTACGGCGCATTGTACAGGATGTGAAGGACGAGGGAACATCAAGTAAGTATCTCATCACCAGGCCATTTGAGGATTAAATTTCAGCAGTCTAAATGAAATTAATTTTAATGTATACCCTTCGATTAAAACGAGGAAATGAGCGATGTGAACACTATCAAATTGCTATGATTTTTCTTAACGTGTATCATGCGCATGCAAATGAGAGGTGGTATTACTTCATAAATGCAAATTTACATCAATTGATAAGAATCATATTTCAGCTTCCCATTTAATCTTTTAAGAACTAAACATAACACTCGGCGATTAGATGGCATAGATTTCACGCAAGTGCATTATCGCTCCCTAAAAGTATTAGTCTTGGAAATCAAAGGGTTCTAGTCATTCTACATGAGATATTATATGAAAACGTCGAGGATAAGATGAATGAATAAGATCAGCAATTAAGAGGTTCTGTGATGAATAACCGATTTATAAATCAATCCTGAAACGAAGAGACGAACATACTGGAAACATTAATTATGACCAAGTAAAATTTTTTAAACTTAAATTTAGCCAAATCTAAAAAACATATCATATGAATATAATTAATAATAAGAATGCGAGAAAATACCAAAAATTCAGTATATGTATGTAACCACAAAAGAGATATATTTAGCAAACAGCTGCAAATCTATCTACGGATCGTAGAGGGAACAAAACAAAATCATCAAGTATGGCGGGAAACCACTAAACTGACATGGATTTCCACTCTAGAAACAGAAAATACATTGTTGACGAAGAAGTCTTGATTACAATCCCATTTTAGAATCAAGTACCGGCTATCTCGCAGTGGGTGCCCGAGTGCAAACTTCCCATTAGGACCACTCATCCACTTTCTCTCCCCTTGTGATAAGCAATTGTTTATACTTAATGCATGCTATTTTACTTAGATGAAAAAATATACTACAGATGCATTATTTGCCTGAAAATAAATCGTTTTTTTTAGAATAGCAATGGCAAAAAAAGGAATTAAGTAAGAGGAAATAAAATACCGAGTGGCCCTTTGAAAAAGGAGCGGTGAAGGAGATTGGAAAAATGTTATACATGGAGTGTGATTTTGTACGGAGCAGAGACATGAACTTTTAGGAAGGAAAAAGTAAAAAGAATTGCGGCCTTCGAAATGTGGATCAGGAGGAGGAGGGAAGGAATTATAGGGGAGGATAGAGTGAAGAATGGGTGGCGTTACGAAGAGTAGGAGAAGAGAGAAAATTGGGAAAGAAAATCGAGGAAATAAACATAAATTGGTTAGGAAATTGCATGAGGAATGAGTGCTTGCTGAAGACTGTATTGGAGGGAATTATATAAGAGAAGAGACGATGAAGAAGAAAGAAGAATACGATGTTGACAAAGTTAATATTGGAGGAAAGTATGATGAACCAAATAAACTTGCACTGGATGGATATGCATGGAGGCGACCCATGAGTGAACCTGCAATCAGCAGAACAACCCATGATGATGATGACTGAGACCTCTTAAAAACTGTAGCCCAGATGATAGGCATCCACGGATGTATCATATAAGAATTAAAAACAATGTTGGTAAAGAAAACCCAAAAAAATAAGAAGGCAATAAGATTGGGGAGGAAAGGATAAGACAATTTTTTCGGTTTGAAACTATAATTGCTCATTTCATTACAAAGTGTCTGACAAATTTATTCTATTTCGATGCATGATTTCATTTATTATCGCACATTGGGTATAAAATGCGGACAACTGAAAATAGCTCACATCCCAAATTGCTTGATAATCCTTTAATCTATCCTATCTATCGGATTTAACAATCAATATCAATTTAGGATCGAAAATCTCTTGAGTTGTTTCTTTTAGTGATGCTTACTTCAATGACTAGTAATTCTAATCTATTATGATTGGTTGCATCTTTTTCCAGGTGGTCTCACCAAAGAAGAGGTGATTGAGACTAATGAGAGGCTCAGGGCAGTGCGGATTCGATTGGAAGAATCGTATGACACAGCTAAACAATCCCTCATCACTCTGCAGAGCAAATACACTGACAGCAAGTCCATACGCAACATTTTCCAGCGATATGCCATGCTCAAAGCTATGATCAAGGTCAGCTATAAGTACCAGTTATTTCTTTCCCTAGCATTTGTAAAAATGTATGTCATAACTATTCACTACCCTACTCAAAATAATTTCCTTTAATAATTTATTTTGTAGCAATATAAAAATTTACTTGTATATCCATGTGGGTGGACTTTTCTCCAGGTCTTTATCATGCAAATGAACTAATTAGATGAATTATACATCAGTGTATTCTATATGCAACTAAGGTTTAGAGAAGGTTAAGAAACAAAACTTTATTTCCAAAAGAGAAATTATTTTGACCGGTTACGGTTTCAGTCATCCTCAGATAAAATTGACATTACACATCTTAACCTAATGATTGCCAGCAAGGGATAAAACCATTCAAATTGATTACTCTAATGGAAATTACAAAGCTTAGTTTCTTGACCGCCTTTTTAAAGGGATTTTGGTATAGCTAGTACGGTTCATTAATTTTAACCATGATTCAAACAAATTATATATTGATAATAGAAGAGTTCCAGGATTAATTCATTAGGAGACGATTTAACTTCCTGATAATTAATTAGAAATAAAATATAATGCCAGGAAAATCTAACTTAAAGTTACCTTCCTTGTTTACTGGCAATGAGTAGAATTTTAAGGGGGTCACAGAATGAGACAAAAGTGAATAAAATATCAGTTGAAATTGGTATTTAAAAACTAGAGAAGGAAGAGCATTTTCAAGGTCCTCGAAAGAAACAAGAAAGGATCTTGGACTTAAACACTGCTTGAGAAGAAGACAGATAAGTGAATTATTTCAGCAACATCCTAACATCGGTATCAGTGATCATCTTGTCAAGGAGCTTAAGCAAGAAGGGCAACAACAACCTGGGTATCCGGAGTCGCTTAGCCCAGTCGGCCATCACTGATACCGATGTTCGGATGATGCCAACATTTTAGTGATGACACAATAATGCTACTTGGAGTTTCCTAGATGATACTTGAAATATTTCAATTCTCTAGCAATGAATAACTTCCCCATATTTGATTATTTCCACTTTTTTATTATGTTTGAAGTTTCTTTAGTTCATTAGCATGGATTTGGTGTCAAAGGTTAATATATTTTTAAAATTATTCAGATATTAAAGGATGTAAAAACATATATCAAGGTTTTCTCAAGTATGAGGTAATAAGGGAAATATCCTTGTGTGAGTATTCATGTATTGTTTCTATTGCAGGAAGTGATCCGCCTTGAGACCCAATATTGGACACTGGTTGACATCCCAAAGCAAGAGAAACAGGAAACTGTTCCAGCTTTTGTCCTGAGAGCATGTGCCATTATGGAGAACACGCAAAAGTCTGGAGAAGGAGTGAAGACGTCAGCCAAACTTGCTGAAGAGGAGGAGAAGAGGCGTGAGCGGCTTGATCGATTGGGAGGTAATATTAACATTAATTCTCTTGATATTTACACCCAGTAAATTAACATATACAGCATTCTCTAATGTCTGCAGTTGCAGATGAGTCAGAAAAATGATGAATATTTCATAGATAAACTGACTGAGTTAATTATTTGAATGAATAATGTTAAGGAAGTGACCAACCTAATTGAGTCTACACCTAGGAAACTATCTGTGGAGAAAGTAAGGACACCATACTTGCTATTAATGACACATTCAAGTAAGATAGTCATGAACATTCTACATCAGCATTGATTGCAATAAATTCATGGAATACTCTCCAAGGTGGAAAATAATAGATAATGTAAGGAACATTTATAAAGAAATCAAAAGACAAAGAATCTACAATGACAAAGCAAGCACACATAGTATGCCTGAAATATATGGATATTGGACCAAGGAAATATTAATGTTTATAGAAATAAGCTGATATCCTGCTTCATACAAAAAAGCAAAGGGGTAAATGTAATCTATAAATCCATATCCATTGACTAATGTTCATTTTCTCTCAAGTAGATTAACATAGACAGATATATCCTTAATGCTGTGTGATTATGCCTCCATTCAGCCTAATCTCATGAGCCCTAATCATAATGTACAAAAGTTATGATGAAAAATTTAAGTCAATTAGAAATGTATGGTCATGGACATTTATAATCCTTAGAAAAATAAGAAACTGTTCTAAGCGCTTAAACTTTGATTCAGAAAGGTCTCCAACTGGCATAACAGCTTAACATTAAATAATCTCAATGCTGATCAAGTTACACAACAAGATTCTAGGTTCTGTACAGCCCATTGCAAATATTTTTCAAGGGATTAGAAAAGACAGCATCACAATGAACGATAACTTATTTAATTATCAAACCAAATGAAACTAACTATGCAGGAAATTCCTAAACCCAACACTCATTATATACCAAATGAACTTGTTCATGCTCATTATCTTCAAGAAACCAACAATAGTAAATGAATCCTATGATTAGATGCTTGCATCGACAAAAAATCAATGAAAAGATTAAATTATACCCATTAGCCTGCAAGCATGTCTGCAGCCTGTTTCAAGTAAACTATACATGATCCTTACAACAACAGTGATAAATTGAAATTTTTCAGTATTTAAGAAAGAAATTAATCTTATACTGGGAATGCACTCCTCCATGTCAGTTTCTAGAGTAAGTATATGGAGTATTATTTTCTCTTCTGTATATAGTGCAGAAATAAAACAGTGTAGATGAGAGAGTCCCTTAACAAAATAATCATGTATTATATGAGGGAATACCTTGAGACATGGCATACATCAAGTCAGTCTAGTCCATCGGTAAGGAACTTGTAGGCTACACATGGCTTTTCAGGGCATTAATCTAAATTTAATTTAATTAATTTACTTCCTAAAATAAATATCACAATTTTTTTAAATTCATTTTCTAATCTTCCACATTATGCTAAGTGAAAAATAAAGTGGAAAATGTTCTCTTTCAGTTAAATCAGCAAACGAATTCTCATGTATAATTCAGATGTTTAAAAATTTGAATTAAAGGATTCAGCACAAGAATGGCCTGATGATTTCACAAGCAGCCTTTATTATGAGATCAAATACTAAATGTGGACTTCAAAAGGGAAAAAGATTCCCCACCCCACTGGTCTTGTCAATTTCTTCCCACTATCAAGTCAATATATTCGTTGTAATTGAGTACCACAACAATGATTACAGCATCTCAATACTGGAAGGACAAATTTTGGCATGTCCAATCATTATTTCTACTGCAACCATTCCTTGTTATGCATTATTTCATTTTTTAAGTATTTATCAAAGTGAATACACGTACTTCTGACAGTCCTTTATTTATACCCTGTATTTATTTACACAGTTGTTTCCTCCAATATTATTGCTATTTATGGTTTCATTTAATATTCTGGAGGAGCTTTATAATATTATACAAGCATTCATCACCTTAATGAAGTAACAATGTCTATCTTTCTAATTTAATGCAACTCTTGTTTTACAGATATGACCACTGCTCAAATCGAGGCAGAAAATACCCAAATGACAAATGGTCTTTATCGCCTACTCAAGAAGTATTCTGGCCTAAGAAACTTAATTCGAGAATTAAAGGTAATTTCACCCATAATCCAGTGTGAAATTTATTTCTATATACGATAATAGAACTTATTCTTTTGCATTGCTGCATGAAATTCATTTTATTTTGTAACACGAAACAGATACTTTCAATAGAGGGCATAATTTTTAAAATAACAGGTAATACACTATGTACTACTACAGAGCAGGCAAACTTTTATACTATTTAAGAAGTGTTCAATCATAGAAGTTAAAAGATGTATTGGCTTTCAATAACTTTCAGATAGGAAGCAATCAACAGCTGGTACGATGACAAACAAATGGATATTATGTTAACAGAATAGTAGCAAAGGAAACCAAAGAAGACAACCAATGATGAGAGGAGGAGGTAATTGAGGAGCACAACAAAAACTCAAAACTCTGTACGAAAAAGATGGCATTGGAACTTCATAATGCCTAACACATTGTGGCAGAAATAATGTCATCCTACATATATAAGGGAAAATTTGTGTTCAATTAGAAAGATCTAGGTTAATTTGGAAATGAAAAGTCATTACAAACAACTACGACCTAGATAATGATGAGCGCAATTTTGACTTCAAAATATATATCAGAGTAAGCTGTCTGCAAGGAATAAGAGTGTGATTCACAAAACTAAAGGTGATTGAGCGGGAACATTCTAGAGGAAAAAAGAGATACTGAAAAATATGGCCTATACCTAAGTACGCTAACTTTTAAGTAGCATAATTTTACTGATAAAGAAGAGATAGGCAATTAAAAGAGAAAATATCTCAATGAATTATAAGTCTGAATCCTAAATGATTCTTTTTTTGTAAAGTACCTCTGGCTATTTTAAAATAAATGTGGCTTATTTACAAAAAATTGCAATGAGGTGTATTTAGAGTCAACTAGAATCAGCCAATCAAGAGAGCATAGCAGCTTGGACTGCATTGATCTAAGAGGAAGCACATCCAAGAATAGAGAGTAAGCTGACCGAATGAATACAAAGTTCTTCTTTATATGAGCTCGTTGGTGAAGAGAAATCTCTTATTTCAGATTGATGCCATCCTGAGATTTGTTAAAACATGAATAAATAATGACAAAATGAAGTAAGATATCTACAGACATGATACTGAATAAATAATATATATGATATAACTTGAGACAGCAAATTAGAAAATGCTACAAACTAATAATGTTTCCAAAACTTTACACTGCAATATTGGAAGAGATATTAGGATTGAAGATCCATGTTTATTAACAGGCTGTCCTTGGCACTTATAGAAATGGCAAGTACAGATCATCTATTATGATAGAATGTATGCATTGAGGATTCATATATAGACGGAACTGAAAAATTCCCAGGAGCAATATGAGAAAAGATGAATGAAAGTTGACTGGATATAGATTAAAGAGGTATTCTATCTATGAATGGAAAAAGGCTGACTCTAATATTAGAGTCAGCCTTTTTATCATAAAATGAAACACATAACATTCATTTTTTTATTATTTACTTTGGTGCCTTCTTCAAGAGATATCTGAGTTGGTTCACCAAAAATTATATGAGACTGCATGGATAGATAGTATGTATGTATCACAAGCAATTATTAATCTAACGTTAGATATAATACTCCTTTTACACTAATTATTTTTATCATCAATTACTGATTGTTAACTGAATGAGAAATATAAATATTAGTTGTATAATTATCAATATTTCATCCTGTATTAGTCTATAATAGAGTAGAATAATTGCCATTCCATAAATAACAAGGGTTTTTGCCATCAAAAATCAAAATTTCAATTAAATTGTATCCATTTATACAAAGCTTATGATCTGAATGTGATGAATCCTTATAAATCAGTTACTTGTGCCATTCACAGTTAAATGCCCTAAGGTTTAAATTTCAATTAATATCCTCCCTTTGATGATTGATACAATTAAAGGAACAAATTGCATCTTAATTGGTCATTGAATATTATTTTAAATGATGCATACTCATGAGCAAAATATTCCATAACCTACCATTATGATAACTGAGCCTACTAGAAAGCCAACAGTTTGCTATATTAATGTATAAATGGAAAAGAAAAAATTGAGGAGGGAGGAATGATTATGGCACCAAATGTCAAAGTATATAATCATTATGGTAAAATTATAATCCAATGATAGAGGAATTGATAATTTATTTATGATAAATGTTATGACAAATATTTTTAACTTGATTTAATAATAATGTATGCACGAGTAGCCGAATAATTATACATCATTAAATTAAATTGACTCTTTCATTTTCCTTTGAGTAACTAACTGAAACTTTTTCGATCTCTTTCTATTTTCAGAGTGAATATGTTAACTCCAAAGTCTACCCAATTTTTCCACGTTACACAATACTCAAGGATATGATCAAGGACATAATGCATGATCCAGATTTTATGGAAGTGCGACATGAGGTGGACTGCTAAGTGAAGATCAGCGTAGAACAACAATCTTTCATTCTGAATGAGTTTTGCACATGTGCCTAATGGCCACAAATCATCTCAAAAACCATCAAAACTGTATTTGGTGCCATAAGTGGACCCAAAACTCTTTTGGTACAGCCTAACATATCCATTTGAATAACTTTTCCAGGGACATGTTGGTAACGTAACAAGATGTGCAATGAGGTCAAGAAATGAGCAAACATAAAAATTGTTTAAAGAAACCGCATGATTGTATTAGGCCTTAGTAACCAGGTGAAAAATTAGGCATTGCTAAGTATCTGGAGTAGAAAATTTTTGTTTCATTAGTAGTCAGCATCATTTTACTGACATTGTTTCATTGTGGCAGGTGTGCTCACTTCATGTGCTTGTGAATTAACCATTGTTCAATGTGTATGCAGTTTAAGAAGAACTTGTCTGAGGTAAAAATTCTGAGATTTCTTGAAAACCATGACACACAGTATGAAGCCTGTAAACATATCTGAAAAAATGAAGGATTCATTTGAGACTGATTTTGGATTACTGAAGCATTTTTGAAAGATATTTATTTCAGTGAAGGTATCGAGTCATATTAACAGTCAACTAAAAGCATTTTTTAATTACTTTTACATCGCAAAGAGATATTTTTTCAGAGGACAACAAACTTAGCAATCACCCCTATCAATTGATTTTCAGGAGCAATTTCAAAGCTTTCATAAGGTCTCAGAGTACATTATCAATGAAAATTACATTTTCAGAATCTTGTTAAGTCATGAATGTTAAGTAGAATATAGTCGAAACAAATTGCAAGTAATGATATTGGTGGAAATATTCTTACGTGAGGAATGCAATGCTGTTGGAAATGAATATTGTAGGTTGGGAAGCATAAAAATGTTGATAAGAAATATAAATATGGAACTCAACGTCCCCCGAAGTTGTATATTGTCAGTGCCATTTAGTGGAAATATCTAAATAGGAAAATGTTTGTAAACCAAAATGCTAGTTTATCTTAGATAAAAATGATTGGTCAATTACAAGTTAGCATTTAAGTAAGAAAGCTTGATGTGTCTTTCAAGTTGTATTTTTTTAATCTATGAATACAGAAATACCAAAGGCTACAACAAATTAAAGTCTGAAGGAGACTTTTACGACCAATTTTTTGTAACCATATTCTTTATACTTTTCAACAGCAAGCCTTCACTTTGTGAATTTAATCTTATTTTCTGAAACAAATTAAGTCTTTGCCATTAAGAAGAATACAATGTAATTATGTTGATAGAGTAAATACATCTTTTAGTGAATAACATGTAATTAGGGATTCGTTTTGTAAATCAATGGAATGTAGCGCTTACTATCATCAGTTATGATTCTTTCGATTGAATAAAAGAAATTTTAATTTTTGAAATTCATGTTCTCACTCTTGTTCTTACCAAATTAGTTAAATTACAATCACAGTGAAATCATGACAAAATAGTTGAAGTATCTGTGTTTATAAGCTAACTCTCACCTGAAATAGCTCTGACAACACTGTTTAGTTGTGGGAATTACAAAGTTAATTTACTGTTGCATGTGTCTGTTAAAGATTTGGACTAGCTAACAAGGTTCCATCTAAGCTGAGCATCTAGGAAGCTGCCTGATATTTCTTTAACTTCTACCAAACCAATTTCCTGGCTTACAGTATTCTTTGAGAAATCTGAAAGCTGCTAGTAATAGTTCCCTCAAAAGCATCTTGCATAGTAAGAATGGAGAAGTTTGATTTTGGAATTAATTGCACAGTTCATTTTCCTTTCAACTGATATATGTCACCAATATTAATACTGATTTTTTCTATAGTAAGCATAGAGTGCATCAAATATCTAAGAGGCAGTAGAAGTCATAATGGTTTTCCTTCCACCGATTAGAGAAAATAGATGGAACTACAATAACCAACACTTAAGATAAAACAAGTAAAATCAGAATGATGATAAATGACTGAAATGTTAAACTTAAATTAAAAGTAAAGAAAAGCTAACTCAACAATTACAGTTGAGTGAAAAAATTGGAATAGATGAGCCTAACATCCAATACTAGAATAGTTCCTTCTTGGTAAATAAAGACCACAGGAGAGGTTAGAAGAAGGAGAACTACCTTAGGTAAGAAAGCAGGAAAATTGATGATTAATATCTCCCCTTCCTTATTTCAATCATCTTTATTAAATCAGCCTTGCTTTTTTCCAAATTACTTTTACAGCTTCTTTCAGAGAATGAGATCTTCTGAAAATTGCCTAAAACTTTTATTTCAATCAATAAAATATTTAGAGTGAACAAATTCACTAGACTTTCTTCATTATATTGTAGTATAAGGTAAAAGGTTTAGATATGAAGGCATATACATAGGAAAATTCCCAAAAAGAAATAGATATGAAGAAAGTCTGATAGGATCAGGACTCTAGCCTGGATTTTCCATTGCTCATTGATTTCCAATCATTTGGCTACCTCGAGCAACTCTATAAGCAAGAGAAAGCAATTTGTCTAACTGAGTAGCATAATCAATGGCATTAAGAACTGCGGAAGGAGATGCCCCCTTGTGGACAATAAGATGAAATCAGTTCAAGGTAACTTTGCATGTCAGTGCTAAATATTCTACGTATTGAAAATATATAAGCCTATATTTTCTGAAACCTACCTTACCATTATTATAAATACAAGCTTTGCTATTAACTGTTAAACCATTAAAGTGTTGCCAAGAAATGGAAATTAGCAGAAACGTAAAACATAAGTACCTATAATTTAGTCAAATCTTTAGCTTTAACTCACGAAAAGGCTAAACCATCAAAACGCTATTTGGCATTTGAAGATTAGAAATGGAAAAAATTAAATATCTAAAAATTACTTTCGCTGGTTAAAACCAGAATAACACGAGAAGAAAACGACATTCCCAATTTCCTAGAACAAGGAACACAAAGACAAACAAATAAGTAATCTGATATTTTCATAGAAATTGAGAGTTTTTCGTTTTTATCTGCTCAGTATAAGAACAACTGTCATTGACATCGACTTACTAATGAGGGGAATTCTCTAAATACTGAATATATCAACACAAATAAACATTACGCTATTTAACCGTTAAGTTGACATTAACAATCAAGCCTTAATTACATTCATCGTACTGAAAGTACATTAGATCAATTTAACGCATTTGTTGACGTGTTTCAAGAATCTGGCAACGGCACTAATAAAATAAAGAAAACAGCAAACTGAGTGACCTCTTCCACAAATCTTTCAATTGCGTATCGAATGGCAACATAAGTAGAAATTCACAACGATCTTTCGCAGTCTAATTTCTTAATACAGTCACTGCACAAAACACTATTAAGCGAGCATAATCCACATTATCCGAGTTCCCGCTTCGAGCTACATTGTGCTCGCGGAGAAAAGTTGTTTGATTCTGTAAGTTCTCATAATTCTCATACACCGGTCGCCTAGCGACGAAGACGTAAATAAAGATGGTGGAGGGATGTATGTTTGTGTTGTATGGGTAAATACGTGATATTTATTCAAATATTACGGAAGGTCGGCGTTAAAAGTAGTAAAATACTCAAAATTTAGAGTAACGATATACCAAGGATATGCCTACAGCTAGAGCGAAGAGAACACCCGTAAGAGTTGTGCCAGCATTTACGATACAAGCTTATCAGAAAAATGTCATAGTAGAAGGACCACCAAAAGTGGGCTCTACGAAACAAAGGCCGATAAAACCAACTACTTTTAGAAAATTTTATATTAGAGGAGATTTTCCTATCGCTTTGGAGTTTGATACGTATGGACACAAAATCGGATGGAAGGTATGTTTCAGCATTCTATAAACATCCAAACATTAGTTTCTTAATTCATAGTTTTTGAATTTACTTTCGGCATCTTACGCGAAAATTAATAACCAATACGTTTCCTTTTTGTAAATTTCAGGTTGATATAGATAAGCTTGATTACCACCATTATTTACCCCTATTTTTTGATGGATTGTGTGAAACTGCTCATCCATATCAGTTCTTTGCTAGACAAGGAATTCATGATATGTTACAAAGTGGAGGGTCAAAGATACTTCCAGTTATACCACAATTAGTAATTCCAATTAAAAGTACTTTTATTTACTTTCTTAATTAAAAGTATTGAGTTACTATCCCAGCAATATTCTAAAATCCTGTTTTTATTTCCAAAAAGATGCCTTAAATACAAGAAACACAGAGATAGTTTGCACCACTCTGAAAGTAATCCAGCACTTAGTGATGTCAGCTGATATGGTGGGAGTTGCTCTGGTGCCTTATTACCGACAGATTCTTCCAATGTTTAATCTTTTCAAGAATAAAAATGGTAAGAATGTTTCCTTATAAGCATATGCAAATATTATCAAAGATCTATCAATGTCTATAAACCATTATCATCTTAATTATATCTTTATTGCTATTTTAGAAACAACATTCCATCTCTACTGTAACATAACCAATTTTGGTTATATTACAGTAGAGAGTACTGTGAATCAATAGCAGTATTGGATTCAGATAACTGAAAAATAATTTGAAATATGAAACATTATAGCATAGACATTCTCTTAAGAAGGTCTATGCTATATATGAGGCAGCAGTACATACAGTAATAGTAAGACAAACACACAAAATTTGCTTGGTTAGAAAAGTAAATAGAAAACTTAAGAATGTTGCCTTAAACTCTAAGGCATCTTAGTTCTATTAAGAGAAATTAAAATCAATTCTCCTACCTTTATTTTAACAAAGTTTGCTCTAAATGATGGGATTAAAGGCTTTCATTAAACTAAGAAGTTTTAAGGCTTCTACCATGTTTAATGCTAGTATGGAATATCTTACATAAATATTATTCATTAGACTTGGAGGTATAATCTGTGACTGAATAATTTCTGTATTTTTATATATTTATTCTGATTGACAAGTTATAGTTATCTGTTTTTACCTGAGAAAAAATTACTTTGACAAAAATTTCTATTTGGAAATAAATCTGCAAAATTTACAGCAGAATAATTCTCTCAATTTCAAACATTTATACTCAGAAGTCATTAAGATGTCTTTCAAATTTTAATTTTAAAGCAATTTTAACATGAAAATCCCTTATGCAAAGTAATAAATGGATGAATAACTTTGCCAATTATCTATCACCTATAACCATTAAACCTAAACATATTGAGTAAAGCTTAGTGTTAAGTAAACTATATATTTCCCTAGGTATGTTCAGTATTTTTATAACATTAATTTGGCTCCCACAGCCATGTGGGCATTCATACAGCTTTGGCTGTATGAATGCGGTCCCGGGTTTGATTCCTGGTAGGAGCCGACATGCAAAATGACTTAAGCTGTCAAAGCACTTTTAACAGTTATAGTACTACTATATCATGATTTAAGGAGACAGTTTTTTAAGTTACTTATCATTATCAAAAGGCATACAGTTTATGATTTAAGAAACACAACAATAACAAATCATTTCATAGTATAACTAATAAACCTTGTAGTTTGGTTATCATTAAAAATCCATTCCTGAAGTTTGTCTACGACGAACATGCTAAATTGTACTTCACTGTTTTCTTTTTCCCTAGGTTCTCATACACTTTATCCTTGTACCTGAGATTTTTAATGTTTTCCTTTTCAGTCAATTCAGGGGATGGGATAGATTATGGTCAGCGAAAGAGAGAAAATGTTGGAGATTTAATCCAAGAAACATTAGAGATATTAGAGAGATATGGTGGGGAAGATGCCTTCATCAATATTAAATACATGGTACCTACTTATGAATCTTGTATACTAAACTAAATTAATTGAAGTTGGAGGTTTTTGTAACATAGAAATCAAAGTTGGATTGAGAAACTCATCAAACTACGAAAATATTGCACATATTTTAAACTTCCAGTCATGTTGATGTACCTTGAGACCAAATGAATTGGTTTTCTTCTTTCAACGTTGGTGTAAAAACTTTTTAATATGTATCATGGCAAAAAAATTAAAATCTTGTGTCAGTTTTTAAAAATATACTTATATATGAAAATTATATGCAACTGATTTTGTTCTACTACAACATTTTCTTTCTTTATCTTCTAGTGTATAGTTGATAAATGCTGCAGTAATAGAATTACCCTACAGTATTATGTATTTATATTCTCTAATGAAAGAATCATTTCAAAATCCTGTGAACACGAAACAGGAAAATTGTTTGAGAATCAAAGCCTGAGCATTTTCATGATTTTTGACTGAGTGCCTTTTGGATTCATTTACAGAGACCTTGGTTTCTATTAAGAAATTCAAGAAAAGGAATTTAATTTATTACTTCTCCTTTTGATAAATATATTTCAGAAAATTTGTGAAAATGAACAGGATACCCCTTAGTTAGAACAGTTTTAAATGTTTACTTTTATTTATGCTGCTTATTTTTGATGTTGTAAATCATTCGTACTATCATATTTAAAATAGCTTATCAGAATATGAGTATTACAGATATAATTAATGAGGGTGACAAACAAGGTTCTAATAAACTTAATTTCAGTCACATCATATTGATGGTGTTTGGTAAAATGGTATTTAAAAAGGTTTACTTGTCTTTGTTCCTTAGTTATATATACCTGAGGTTTGCATTTCAGAGGACAATAAGCTTTATGGGAAGTACTAGTATTTTAACTGATCAGTTGATGTGCCATATATAATGGTGTGAACATAAGGTGACTTAAGATTGTAACCAATTAGGCAGAGTTACTGCATAGAAAAGAGGTGTCTTTGTTCATCATTATGGTCCAGCACCCCAAAATTTAGAAAGAAGACTCAATTTTCAATAAAATAGGAGAAACTTTTATTCTCACAATAAGTGTGTGTAATATTTATTTATTATTATGTTTGATTCAAACCAAAGTGATAAAGTTATCAATCAATTCTGTGGTAATACATCACCCTATTATTTCATTAAAGCAATACTTGCATGTTCTTACCCTGACTCCCTCTCATGAGGATCACCTAGCTAACTTAAACATCAAGCAAAGAACCAATATATTCAAATCAATAAGTTGAACTCTTATTTTTAAAGTAAATAATGTTCTTTGTTTCCATCATTTAATCAGGATTTCATGACATGAAATCTAAGTGTTTGGGAATTCTTCAAGGTTGCAAATCTAAGAAAATTAAATAAAAATTACATTATTTATCATTCTATCTTTGAAAATTCTGGTTGTTCCACCTAAAAATATTGCTTTTTTATTGCATAATATTTTTTACCAAAGGTAATACTTTACTGTTATAAAACAATGATGAGTATAGCACAGCATTTTAAGCAACAAATTATTGAGGGTCGACTTAAAGCTTCCCATAAATATGATTTGAATGATGACCATTTCTCCTCAAGACTTGTGAAAGGGCTTTGGTAATCTCTCCCGCAGTGCAACAGTGAGACCCTTTACTAAGAGTAGACATCCAGAGTTCCTATATGAAATATTATATATATTAAAAAATACACATGAATTGTGTGGAAGCATCATTATCAAATATAAATCTATCGAAAAAGGTTCTCCTTGGAAGGTGTATTTTTTGGCATCTACATTTTAAAAATTACTCCTTAACTTGTTTTATATTGTTTTCCTCTCATGATTCAACTTATATAAATTAGCTTTAGGTGGGCCTAATGTTAAAGGAAGATTATTGGGTAATATAAGCAAGAAGTTCTCTCCAATACTATTAAATCTCAGGTTAATCAACAATCTCGCAGGTGAAGGATATGCTAAAGAAGTGTGCTAATCTGATTTAAAAAAAGAAGATGAAATCTTTACAATCGTTTTAACAGAAATCCTTCTCTGCAGAAATAAGGTAGTATTAAAAGTGAAGAAATGAATTCACTCTGGCATTTATCACTCTAAGGTTGATTTTTTACAAGAACGTATTTTCTTAAAGGATCTTTGTAAAACTGCGAGTTTATATTGTATTATCCTCTTAATTCGCAATTCATTCACATTCAGACCTATTTAAATTCCAAGATTGCTGTTCTAAGTCCGAAAGATGGAGGTTTTGAAAGTTCATCTTACGTAAATGGCTTTCACGGAACCTAGAGCTCCATTATCTCCGACCTCCGTCTGAAATGGCAGCGTATAAAAGCATTCGCGATACTTCATCTACCGCAACGAAGAATGCATTGAACGGGGATTTCCCCGATTTAGCAGACGCGATACGATTACTGTACTGCGTCATTTGCAATACAAGGAGTGGGAAAATTTAATATAGAATAAAGTTATTTATGGAAGCCGTTACTTGGTGAAAGTGCATTCTGGTGGAAATAACTAAGCAGAAGATTCACAAAGTATTTTTTTTAATGCGACCGGACCAGTTTCAAATATTGATAGTAATCACCAGGCCGCAACAACATACTCAGACGTAATTGAAGGGCCCTAGATTTCATAAAAGCCATTCGCGTAAGATGAACTTTCAAAATATTGAACATTTTTCGGACTTTGAACAGCAAGCTATTTTAAATACGTCTGATTATGCCGTTGTGGCTAGATTGATAACTATTAATAATGGAAACCAGTCTGGTCGCATTAAAAAAATATTTCGTGAAACGTTGCTTAGTTATTTCCACCATAGATATAGATGATTAAACGACCGTAGCGCAGTTGTTATCGATACGATAAAACTGACATGAATCAGTTTGGGAGCTATGCCCTTTTTTGTTATGAATTATAAAAGCGATGCGATTCGCTTAATTCCGCAATTAGGTTCTAATCGTTTTTCGCTAGCGGCGAATCAGAGGGGTTATTCAAGATAGGACGTAAGAAATGAAATCATTAATTGAAGATGTTTTAAAAAATTCTGATTGATCTCTTCAATTGGAGTGTCAAATTATGGCGTCGAACTGGAACCGAAACCAAAATCGAAAAATAAATTTTGCCCGACAGAAAACCGATCACGAACCGAAGAATTTTAATTCTTGGACCTGAACCGAAGCCTTTTTTATTTCCAATCTGAACATTGAATTGTATCGAGTGTAACAGTAGTTATATATAGAGCTAGCAAATGTTCTATTAAAAATTGTATAGTATACGAATAGCCAATTTAATTTGCGGCTTACAAGACCGAAGACAAAAGTCCTTCTAGTTGACAGAAGATATCGATGTAAATTTGATATGCATAATCTAGCAATCTTATCTAGTATATCTTAGTAGTATATCTAGTAAACAAATAAAAACCAAAGTTATGATTTCCACAGAAAACATACATTTAAGGTAACTAGTTTCGTTTAAGGATCAGAAGCCTGATGATTTTAGATTTAGATTTAGATATATACCCCGCGAGCCGCCAGAGGCGTATGGCAGGGGGTGTAATACACCACCATTATTCATTCCTACCTATTAGCATCTCTAATAGCTTGGGGAAAAACGACCAAAAGTAATTATCCGTCCTTGCGATTACTTCCCTATAACGCTTCGTCGATGCCTCTCGGAGATCGCGTTCGCTCCTTACTGGCACTAACATTTCACTTACTTCGTCTATAAATTCTGAACGATTGAACTTTTCGAAAAGTTTCCGACGATATTCAGATCTTCTAATCTGTAGTGAATTCCAACTGAGGGACTCTATCATTGCCGTAACGCTGCTATCAAACCTGAAATCCCCGCAAACGAATCGGGCTGCTCTACGCTGGACCATCTCTAAATCTGAGACTAAACCTACTTCGTGTGGGTCCCAAACCGCACAGCAGTATTCAAGACTCGGACGAATAAGAGAAAAGTAAGCTATTTCTTTGACTCTCGATGAGCATCCTCTCAACGTTCTACCAGTTAATCTTTGCATTCTATTCGATTTTCCTATCGCATCTCGAATATGTTCTTTAAAAGATAAGTTACTGCTAAACGTGACTCCTAGGTATTTGTTGTCGTGAACTAACTCTAATGGATGACCTGAGATTTGGTACTGCGTGGGAATTATGTTTGTGGAGCGCGTAAAACTCATGGCAACGCATTTATTTATATTTAAATCCAGCTGCCAATCTTTACACCATCCTGATATTACGTCCAGGTCGTCTTGAAGCACATTACAATCGTTTTCTGTCAAAATCTCTCTGTATATCAGGGTATCATCGGCAAATAATCTAACCTTACTCTTTACGTTATCTACGAGGTCGTTAATGTAAATTAGAAATAAGATTGGACCAAGAACACTTCCCTGTGGAACTCCTGATGAGATTCTTATTTCTTCGGATAAAACTCCATCTAACGCAACTCGCTGAGATCTGTTTTCTAGAAAAGATTTGGTCCATCTGATAACTTTTTCGTCGATCGCGTAGGCACTCAGCTTTTTGATAAGCTTTTCGTGAGAAACTGTGTCGAAAGCTTTCCTGAAATCTAGGAAAACTATGATGTATGAATATAAGACGAAACTAGTTGCCAAAAATATATATTCCGTGGAAATTACAAAGTCGGTTCAATTTGCGCACGAGATTGATCCTGGAACTACGTTGCATAAGGGACTGTAAAAGAAAGTGCTGCTACTTAGTAAGCAAAATAGCTTCCGATGGAAGAAGCAGAAGAGGAATATCGCATGAGAAACTCAAAGTAAAGATTGTCTTCAGTGATGAGGGGATACTTTTCACGTTCTACCAAGAGCATGTATAAGTACTTATAACACTCCGCTTCGTTAAGAGAATAGTTGGCAGGGGAGAAAAAAAAAGACCGCGAGCGATGTTACTTTACTTTAGTTAGTCTCACCTAGGGTTACAAGAAGATAATTATTATACTGAATTAGAAGAGGAAATACCCAGTTCTTTATTGACTCAGAGATCCGTTAAAACTGAAGTATTATTTTCATAAACATAACTCGCGAAATAAGTCATGAGATGCGAATAGAGCATAACATTTTTACGATAAAGAGAAGGGCCAAAACTTTTCTCATCAGAACATTTTTCAACGCGTAAAAACAAAGAGTAAGGATTAAGGATACATTTCTCATAGAGAAAAATTGCAACAACAAAATCAGACACGTTCTTGAGGAAATTCAACAGAAATTGTGCTTGCATTGCCGGTGAAAATATAATTGAGAATGCTTAATAGAATGTTGAAAAAGCTAATGCTTAATCATAATGAATCAGCAATTAAAAGGAATCCACATCAAGTAGGGATTCCTCCAGTTTTTTACCAGATTGCTTCCTAGGGAATCTACATCTTGATTAACTTGTCAGCACCTCGACCGGATAATTGCTGTTTCATGATTAATAACGGTGGGCAAGCATTTAATAAACGGCTTCGTCACGAGAATAGATTGTAAGAGCAAAGAAAAGGTCCGTGAGCTACGTTACGTTGCGTTTGTTAAACCTATCCTTAAGTATGCATGTAGCGTATAGGACCCTGCCGATATTTGCTGTATTCATGAATTATAGAAAGTACTGCGAAAGGCAAAAAGAATCAAAAAGAATTGTTACAAGTCAGTGAGTGTTGCTGTGATGCCTCAAGAAGCAGGATGGGAATCCTTTGAAGATAAAATATGTAAAAGAGTCCTAATTCTCTGAATAAAGTCAGATAAAGTATGTACGTTCTCAGAGGATGTAGCCGATATCATGCATCATTCCTAGTATAAAGTCTCTCTGGTGTTGATATTACGAGAAAGATGAGGGAAATAGATACTACAACGAGTTGCTTTAAGAATTCATTTTTTCCGCAAAAGATACGCGAAAGTAATCGTTTAAGAAAGAAGACTCAAGCTGCATGAACTCCCTGCCACACTCTGAAAGGCACCTTTCAGAGTAAAATTGACGTAAACAGTCAAGGCGGCAAGGTAATAGAAAATGTAGGGGGAAAAGAATTCTTTTGTGAATAAAAACACTGCGATATAATAGGAGAAAAGATTTCCATGGCAAGAAAACACTCGAACGAGAGAGGAACTTCAGAGAGACCTAAAGAGAAGCTGCTTTTACTTCATGTCGACATCAAACGCTATTTCCATTCGTTCTGAAATGTTACCTCTTAAATAACACACATACAACCATTCATGCATATAAATAAAAACTTCAAATCCCGACAAAAATTGCTAGACAGATAAAAACTCTTTTCCTAATATTTAACGAATGCCCTTTCTTGCCCTTTAATAACAGCTGCCTTCTTCGATTCGATTTTCATGTTTGCATCACTCGGTACAAAGAGAAGTTAGTGCTCCTTTGAAGATAAAATATTTAGAAAAGATACGAGAAGAAGAGCAAAGTATATGGGGAGACAATTGGATGGGAAAAATATAGGAAATCAGTGTTCAACCCGAAACGGGGACCAAGAGGCAACGACGAGAGTCCTGTCACGTAACAGCTCGCATACAGGAAAGATAATGGGACAAGGGAAACGATAGCCTCAATTGGTACGACCGTCAGCTGCTCTGCGGATCTGCTTCCCGCCAAAGTCCTTCTTCCCACGGATATGTAGGGGGGAGGAGACCAATTCCCTTTCAGCCGATTCTCCTTCGGCCGTCTTAGCAATGCCGCCCATCTACGTCACTCTCGTGTGGTGAGCTCGAAAAGTACCAATGAAGTGACTCCCACGCTGGTAAGAAAGGATTTGAACTCCGACTTGCTTTGAACCGCCGAAATGGTGTTAGCGATGGAATAGTTCTGCACTAATCCCTTCACGAAATCCTCTGTATTTTGAATAATTGGTCAGTTCAAAACTTTTAGGCGAAATAACTCTTTGAGGCATCGACAAAAACGTTACAAGGAAGTAATAGCTAATAGTTACTCAATTCTTCCCGCAGGCTATTAGAAAAGCTAATAGGGATGGTTAGGAAAGAATGTTGACGTCGGTACACTCCCTGCCATAAGTCACCGGTGGCTCGCGAGGCGTTTATCAAAATCAAAATATCCAACAGAATTTTGAAAGATAGCCTACTCTGATTTCTGTAAAGAATCAGGGTTATAGTTTTCCTAACTTATACTCTATAATCTCACTATTTACTTGGCCCAGCATCAAATCAGTAAAAGCAAACCAGATATTTATACTGAAAGCTCCTGGAGCATATTAATAAGATTCCCCTTATGGAGAAAGTAACATTTTCGAATTTGAAACGTTTTTCAATGATTTGGATGAATCTGTGTAACAAATTCTTCGATCTAACACGAAATACATAAATTTTAAAAATATGAAACAGAATGGAACATATTTTAAATATGCATAACTAAAGTATACGAGTAAAATGTAGCTTGCATACTGCAAGCAGATCGACAACACTATTATCATGTGGGCATCATATCGGGACGGCCATCAAAAGAAAAAAATGGATTGAAATTTTTCTTAAAATTCGCTGAAATTCCATCGTCTGGCATCGAACCCGGGTCTTTACTGTGAACTTACTATGCTGCACAATTGAACATCACCATCTCTAACTATGTGTGAAAATTCAAGCAGAAATATGGGCTACAACTGCCTCAAAAGACGTTCTAATTTTCACGAATTTAAATGGCTCTCTGGATTCGAACCAAGGACAATTTTGGAAATCTAAAAAATGTTTCTGAAAGTTATTAATGATATCTATCTATATGCCGAATTTGAAGTTTCTATATGATTGGCAAAGGTTTCAAAATAATTCCTAAAAATCGGATCAACTTCTGATTTCAGAGACACCTGGTGTCGAACCCAGGACACATTGATATCTGTGAATACACGGTTTGATTTGCACGGACTTGATTATTCTTTGTACAAAGTTTGAAGTCGATATCGTGCCGGGAAGTACCTAAAATTTGTTTCCGTTATCTCCGTAAGAAAAGCATTGGGAAGTACAAATGGTCCTCTGGGATCGAACCAAGGACCATAAGCTAATATGTAAAATTCGATTATGAAATAAATTCATGATATCTATCGACGTGCCGAGTTTCAAGTATCCATGTTATCGGGAAAGGATCCAAAAAAAATCTTTAAAATCGCCGCAATGCATTTTAAACGGCCGATTTTTGCCCCGGCCTAGCATCGAACCAAGGACAATAATCGAAGATGTCTTTCCGATTTTCGTTGGCTATGCACGGCATTTAGCGGTCCCTCGAGTTTCAACTCTCTGCTTTTCCGGGAAGTGCCTCAAAAAAATTTTCGAAAATCCCCGCCATGTAATCTTATGGGGAAAATCGCGACTTTGGGGCCTTCTGGAATCGAACCCATGGCACCGAGGTTCAATGTCGGCTTTTTCCTGGAGGTTACACGACATGGCCAATACGTCGTAAAAATTTCAAGGCAGTGGCACTTGTGGAACATGGTTAGAATTTTGATCCCCTATATATAACTTATGTATATATATATAAGATATAGGTATATCCGGAGAAACGTCTATATATAATAGATGTAATAGTGAGATGGGATTTTCTAGACTCAATTTAATCCCATTACACCGAAGTTTATCCTGTAGGCCAATCGCTGATTAGTACAATCACAAAATCTAGCTTATTACGGTTAAAAGCCTCTTTTTAAATATATTTTACATTGCCCAAAAACATTTGCAAACAGTCTTTGAAGTTCAATATAGGGATGGTAGTGAGTTGACGTACAGGAGAGGAATTCCAAAACCATGAATCACGGAAATGGTCACGAATATCACGACTATCTTCGGCTGCGCATCTTGTTTTGATCCATAAATATTCCCCTCGAATCGAAAGAAGTAATCGTGGGTTTTACGGGGAAAGTTGCAAAATTCAGCAAACATATCTTTCCCTTCTTTGTTAGGCGAATTATAAATCAACGAGATATCACCATTTTGATTTATTCAGCGATGCAAAACATGCGTTACGAATCAATAAATAAGTGATCTAATGGATTTGAAAAATAATAAAAAGTTCTCACCGATCGATCATGCAATCTTTTAGCATGACTTTTAAACAGCTCTTTCTGCATTTACACATCTCTCTCACCTTTTTAAGCGATTAGGTATTTATGTCAACTGGAAAAGTGTAATTGCAAGTTACTGTAACATAACATTGACACATCCAAGGCAAATTAAAAGCGGATGACATTTTTTGATTAAATATTATATTTATTTGAATAGATTACCTTTCATCGACAGATGGTTTATAACTTTGAATTATTGGACATCTGTGCGCAGTATAATTACTTCCATTAAATTGAACTTTGTCCGTATTGCTATTGATAAAAGCATATATCATAGAAAAGGCAAGTCATTGAAACTTTCCTTGTTGACGTAATCGGTCACTGCATTCTGGATCTTATCGCTCTTTACTAAGAATCGGCATTTCATTTCATTTGAATTCCCCGAATATGATGAATACGTAACAAATTAGAATTTTAACTTCTCAATTCATTAGTTAGATAAGCCGCAAACTTTTAAAATGTCTGTAATTGAGGGTAAAAAGAGTTAATCTTATAAAAACTAACGCTATAGCGGAGTTCGAAAGTTATTTCATATGTATTTAGAGGAGATAATTGATATTGAAATACCTTGTTATAATCTCCGCTATGAGTCATATATTGCGTCTTGTTAGTTTTTATTCATTTCATATCGAAGCAATTCATTTTTTCCTGTTTCTTTACATTGACGAGGATTACGCTTTGTTGATACCCTTCCCATTACGTTATCTCTGTTCTTCTAAGTCTGCGCTAACTCCAATTCGTCCTTATCTAAAAATAAAATATGATGTACGTACAAGGTATAATAACGACTTATATATAATGGAGTGGCATACACTAATTCTTATAGGTATAATGACGAATGCCAGCGTGGATAATGAAGAAACCTGAACTCCAATTCAATTCAACTTTATAAGATCATATCTGACAAACCTTTACTATTCATCCTTTATGTTTACCAAAACATGTCATTCACAGGTTCCCAATCTCGGGACCGTGGGCTTCATGAGGCCCTCGCCGAAAAATCGATGAATCTTCCCATCGCCCGATATTAAGTTCAAAATATTTGGGCTGTGAAAGAATTATAAGCAAAAAAAGCCCAAATTATTGAGATATTGTATAAGATAAATTTTTGCTAAAAATAAAGAAAATCGATTTCTGTTTCTCAGTTACTTTATGTATCTGTCAATGTAGTAAGTCATTCAGATACAGTTACTGTTTTTTTCAAAGTGCGATACGTAAGCCTGAAAATCTCTCTTGTATGGCTTGTCTACCACTAGTATAAATCCATCAAAGAGTTGCCGTTTGGCATTTTTTCCTACGATAACGCCAAGCCTAGTGGACAGTTTAACTTAAATAAAAATCCGTCGCTCATAAAACTGTTCATTTTCGAAAAACTTTACTTCAGAAAAATCTACGAATATAAAGGAAAAATACTTTCTATAAGGAAAGGTAAAATCTCTCAATTTCATCTACTTTCCGGCCTTGAGGTATTCGAATCCTTAGTGGAAAATTTTACTCGCTAGAATACGCATTAGAAATTCCCAGACGTTCGCCACAGGGTGATTCCCCTGAAGAGATCGGAGCCGATTTATTAATCTGATACTCTGATCCCTAATTCAGGAAATTTCCTATTCGAAAGCCTTTCCTAGAATACATCTCTCAGATTTTCCATTTTGCTGACTCCTCTATGTTTTCCCTTGGCGACCTCCGTTCCACGTCCTTGGAACTGTGGCAATTCCTATGATTGTGTACGTTTAGACATCCATTAATCCGCTGAGCTATTAAGGAAATTGATTCGGATGTTTATAGAATCATGTAAGTTTATTGGCTTTTGATATGGGGATGGCTACTTACTTAGAATGTAATACATCCAACCTTCCGCGGTATTGTTAAACACAACACTCACACTGTAATTGCTAGTATGGTTTATATACTTAAAATACAAATCAATCTCCGTATATGTGTGAAGCTAACAATAGATTAATTTTCGTCTCTTTTACACTCGCTTTTCGTGCTTACAGGGTAAGAATATGGTAAATCGTAAGACCTTTTATCCTACCGACGCTATTAATTTAACACTGTTGATGATCAAGAAAATATAGGTACCGATGTCATTTTCATTAACTCTTAACATGAACAAAAGATCTAAGTAGTTGCTGGTGCAAGAAGGTTAATTTAAAAAGATAGGAAGTTGTTCGTTTTCTTTTCTTTGTAAATTTAATTGCTCAAGAATATAGTTTTAGAGCATTAAACAATTTCTTAGGATGTTGCCCTTATTTATTGTTAGTTCTGAATTATTTCTTTTGGTTTCATCAATGATTAAATATTTTGACGATTCTAATGACATCATGAATTCATTGAACGTATAGGTTAAAAATTCTAGTAAATCATCTAAGAAATGATTCATGAATACGATTTATACTCCTAGTAAAACATTACTCAAGGTTTGAGGCTTCCGCAACAATGAGGTGCACGAACGTATAATTTTCATAGAATATCCTTAATCCTTTTTTTACGGCATCAATCTCTGAACACGTAAATGGATACTTGAGAGGGATGTCACAATTTACTTACAACTTAATGACGGCAATATTGTTTTGATATGAGTGCTTCAAATTGATCATCATTTCATATAGGTCATTCTGTAAACAACGATTGCACAACCTTAGCTAGGTGATTGTTTTTAAAGTGATTATTTCATAAGAGAATTTCTCAGTAAGATATGTAGATCAGGATTATCTGAGTGGATTCTCATAACCTTGTTAAGTTTATGTAATCATACTTTTCTCTGACAATTTAAGAGCGCAAACTCGGAAGATAGTTTATTTAGTTCATGAAACAGGGATACATAACAAACTGAGGAAAGTTGTCAGGAAAGCTCAAAAGAAACTGTGTCAAGAATTGTTTTCTAGGATAGAGTCGATGGTGTTACATTGGTGTGATAGTGCATTGTAAATCAATGATAAATAAAATTAATAATTTTTTTGTTTTCAACATTTTTTATAGGAAATCAACTGATGGTATGGAATCGGATCTTTTCCGCTCCATGTTCAATCATTCAAAGTTTTTAAAAAATTGATTAAGAAATTCAGTGAATTTTACGAAAATCGCGATTCGTTTTAAAGAATTACACCTTGGATGACTTTAAGTTGTTATAAGACCATTTTCTTAAGAGGGAGTCCTAATTATTTGTTATACATAAACCTATTTTCATCATAATTTATTCTTGAATAAATATAAAACAAATTGATAAATTCCTGGGTACACGCCCTTATGTGCAAAGTCACCTTAACCCTGTGTTCTAATAATTTTTGATAAAACAGAGATGTAATTAGGAACTGTTGTTCAGTAAGAGGTATACAGCGTAAGGGATTTTGGAGGGTATGTGTGTTGTTAGTAAATTTATTTAGCTGTAACTGCCACCTGATAACATTAAAATTCGGTGTATATAATAGATAAATATAAGAGAATTTAGGAGAGATGATGTTAAGAGTTTGGCCGTCGTTCAGTTTCTTGGGTGAAGGTGACCAGCTGTGGCTGAATTAAAATTCCAAATTAATGACAATTCACCAACGGATACAGTAATTGCCTATGAATGAATGGGCTTTTCGTTTCTTTGCGTCACGACTTAAACTTTATTCGACAAAATAATCGATCGCTGCACATTTATTCCCCGAACGCATTGATTATGCAGATGCAAACGGAACGACAAAGAACGAAAGCCATTTCCGCCACTTCTCTCACCAACAATCATAGTCGTTTCATGTCATTTCCGAGAAAGTGCTGACTCCATACCCAATGCGGCGACTGTGATTTTTAGATTTAATCTCTTAAGTCAATTGGTAGAGAGAGCGGAGGCATGACCTTTATCCCACGCGCGTGACATCGATCTCTTTCTCCGGGTGAGAATGAATTAAAATTTTCGTACCGTCGTTAAGTGGCTGCTGCCAGAATTTTCCTTAATTGAAGTCTGAGAACTACGCGAAATATATCTCTTCCGCTTGCAACACAAACTACCTTGAACTGTAAAGATCACTTCTTAGTAAACAAAGACGTAGGTACGGAGCGTTGCTAAATACCTTTGAATGCAGAGAAATTGTTCGCAGCTTACTAATATATATTCTGGGATGCCCATTAAATTCATAATTAATAATGAAATATGACGTAAATTTAAGGATTGTCTCAATACTAGGTTTCAGAACTTCAAAAAGTACTCTTCGACCCATGTAACTTTTGTTACTGTAAACTTATTGCCAAAACCAATATTCCTTTAATGGCGAATTTTTATTTCTGATATTTTTTCGTACACATTCGCGTCAGGAATACATTTTCGACTCATCATTTAAATACGATTCCGAGTCATCGGGGTGCAACTCCTAGGAGTTCTAAAACAAATGAGATGTATGCATGATGTATTAGTTGTTTCAATAGAAATTTATCTGTATCCATGGAGTTCCTATAGCAAATCTTATTAATATTATAAATCAGATTTTATTAGATTATCATTGACTAAAAATTCACTTATTGTTGCTAATGGGGATCAAATATATGCAATAATAGTATTACACTTTTGATAAGTGGAAATAAGTTCCAGTATTTTGGACGGGGTAGCCAATTAAACCTGGGTATTTATTAAATATACACTTTTTCCTTGAAACTGTTCCATACTGAGAAATGCACGCTTTATTTTTTTTTTAATTCCCTCCTCATGGGAGGAGAGGGGAGGGAGGGAAGTGCATCGGACGAAATAGTAGGATATTTTGCGGGAGTTTAGTCGTTCGACTGGTGGCGCAGTGGGTCGAGGCACCTAGGTGCGACGCAGCTTGTATCGGATTCGAATCCGGTCGGGTGCAAATCCGGTCGGGTGCAAATCCGGGATTAGAGGGCCGCAAAACCCACCGGACTTTTTTTAACCTCACGATTTCGTCTGGATTGGATTCGAAGCCGTACATTTAGTGTTGCGGGAGCCTCAGACCCCGCGCTGCCCTCGAACCCGCACGGCGGGCGGTCCAATCATTTATTTCTTTAATTTTTCTCGATTAATTTTTGGCTGAAAAAATTTCATTTCAATCGAATTTAACTTACTACTTTCAAAAAATTGCACTGCTGGTCTCTAACTTGAGTGAAAAGATTTTTAAAATCCAGACAATCCGCTAACAATCGCATTTAATTGTCAGTGGATTGCCTGCATTTTAAAAATCATTTTCGCAGTAAAGGCCCAGCAGTGCAAGGTTCAGAAAGTGAAAAAAACTGAAAAGGAATTAAACAGACATCTTGATATCGAAAAATCAAATTAAACCAGCGAAAATGGCGAGGAAAAATATGAAAACGGGGCATTTCATTTTTTTTACTATAATAAAACTAATAAAGATACGCGAATTTGATTGGGAAATTTATTTGTCATAATTTGTTGTAAAATTTCACGTAAACATTTTTTTACCCTGAATAACTGAATTTTTTAATCTGCGATAACGGTGAACAGAGTTTAAAGTGGGAAACATTGTAAATTTGATGTATGAAATGTAAGTTATGAAATACGAAAACGCGTACAATTTCAAATTTCCAATGTTGGTTTAAAATAACCTCTAAAGTTTTCATTCTTTCAAGATGGATAGGAATAAATTGAGCTATGAAGAATACTGTTGAGAATGAAATTGTAAAAATAAACCTTTTAGATGGTTTTACGTTACCCGTTGTTCCATATTGCTAGTTATCAAAGGGACGAAAGTAAAACGCTGAATATACTACACCAAAAATACTTACTTGTGGAGAATTATCGAAAGAAGAATAGATGGTAAGCGAGAAAGGTATAGAAGATAAATTGGAATGCTTGATTACATTAAATATGTCCGAGGTTACAGGCAAATGAAAGAAGATACTCAGGACCGGTACGATGGAGAATAGCAAGTTGAAACCTTTCAAAAGACCGATTCCACTAAGAGAAAGTACTTGTAACTAAACTGAAGTTATTGGAATTAATTCGGAGCGACCGTATCTGAATTTGATGAAAAGTTAAATTTATGAAAAAGTTAAAAATTATAAAGTTAAAAAGCATACATATAATGAGCAATTATTTATGGTAACATTATAAGGAAGCAAGTTAGACATCTAGTTTTATACATCGCTGAATTCACATTGCCGAAGCGTTAATTTTACATTCAGGAGTACAAATCAATTCCCATATCGTTCAATCCTATTGAACATCTATTGAAAAATGACAATGAAATTATAACGAATGATGAGCCTTTAACTAATTTTGAATGATAAGATAGAAAAGGTACTGATACCTCTTTCACTAAGATATTAAAATATTTATTCTTTGCTACTATCCAGAGAATGTTTAGAATTACTTTAACCTTGAGTATGATATCTCAACGCTCTCATAGTATAGCATTTCTTCTGCACTTGACATTTCAACGTCGTCGAACACAAAGTCTGTTTTGTTATTTTATGATTGCACTCTTCACCTTTATTGCCTCGTCATGATATTGCATCGTAACCTTTTTGAACCCTATTGTTAATGAGTGATTATTAACAGAAGTAATTAAGATGGAAAACGTGAATGTTCAGCTCGATGATTTCTGTGTCACTTAATTATCTTTGCACTATCGATTAAACTTGAATCGATCTTTGATATATTGAGAAGGTGCAGATAAGGTTGGAATAAGATATGAATGTGAAACTTTAATTACAACCATGCATAATTTGGCATTAGAAATGCTCGCGCTTATTTACAAAAAAATAATTTACTCCAACTAGGCATTTCTAATGGATAGTGATTATGGTTTACGTCTGTAATGAATTTATGAAATTAAATAAAACTCTAATGAATCGAGAGGCTCTCAAAATGTAACACCAATATACTTTTTTATATGTAATCACCAAATTATCACAGATAAAGGAGTTTTTACCATTTTTAATATATGCTTCAGGTTCAAATTAAGGTGTCAACCCTTTGACGAAACCGGTAGCATTAAAACCTCTTTTAGAGGAATAGAAGATTTTATATTTCTAGATCTGCGCTTATTCATTTCGCAAAGTTATGCTTAAATCAATCAACGTTTAGAGGCGATTAAGTCTATTAAAATACCCTCGCTATCAACCACTTCTCTCTACATATTTGACCGACTCCTTCCTTTTGCGTCCTATTTCTTCAATTATTATTCTATTCCCTCTCAATATCTTCAGAACTAACTCGTTTGATTTCATCTTCAGCGCTCCTTTTCCAATTACATGCAGAACTCGAAGGTATAGCATCTTACATTAATCTTCTTCGTTAAGGGCCATGATTAACACCCAAGTTGGAGGACACAGAAGAAAATTGATTTTAATGTGTTTAAATTTTAAACATACCAGAAAATTGATTTCCCGTTTTTCTTTAAAGTTACAAGTCAATATAATAATAATAATTTTATAATGCTCTGGGAATTTACCATGGAACATACAAAATACAAAAAATAGAAGAGTACAAAAATGTATGGAAATACAAAAATTAAGAAATTGCTCGATTTAAGGAGATGTGATGTAGAAGAGCCACGAAGAAACGAAGGGGGGAAAAGTCTGCCCTAGTAGGCACTCGAACTTGGATCTCTCACTTACGGGCCGTTACTCTAGCCAATTAAGCTATCACGACAGTAATCTCTCCTTCGATTTCTAAAGCTATAGAGAGACACGGTAATCTCTACAGTATCCATCGAAATAGAAACTATTCCTCCTTACGTGTGAGATTTCAATGATGCCACCTAGCCATCATAGCCTATTGACTATTTAGAAAAGGGTTTTCCAATTAGTGGGACACGTACCACGACTGGGACTTTCAAACCCATTAGACTCGATTAAGTTGTTGTTTTATTGTGCTACTTTTATTATACTATCCGTTTTCGCAACCAAATTCTTAAAATATTTGAGTTCGTTACGAACAAATCCTAGTCAATTTCACTACCATTAATTAGCAAACTAATTATTCGTAAATATTATACTACGTTTAGTAGATTAGAGTTGAAAGGTTCCAAATAACCGTTGTTTGCAAACAACCATTCGTACCCTTCCGTCCCAATTTTATCTTCTGTCTTAATGAATGTTTTTGTGTTATTGTGTTTTATCTTCTTTATTCTATAATTTGTATTTTCTTCTTTTGTATTTTTTTAAGTGTTAGACTTATTGTGTGTAAAAATACTAAATTTTTAGTAGTTTACCAAGTATACCTTGCATTTGTAATTTTTGTCTCATTCCGAATATTTGACGAGCTTTTATTAAGCGAAATCCTGTTCAAGCTAAGTTAATGCTAATATAACCGACAAAGCTAATTTAATCTAGTGAATATTCTGTTTCTCTATTATGTTATATTCATTTATATAATTTTTATTTTCTACTGTTGATAGATCTCCTGTCGTTATATTTTAAACTCATCTCGCAATTAGTTTCAATTTGTGAGATACTGATTTTTATGTAAATATGTCATCGCTTGTTCTTCCTTTTTTGTATACCTCTATAGATTTTTCTACTTGTCTTTTATAGTTCTTTTAATCTACTTTCCTCATAAAATTTAGCTGTCTATCTGTAGGCTTCGCAGGTTTTTCACAATCCCCTTCTAGTGAGTGTTTTCCTGTAGTGGAAATTTTTCCTGAGCTCTTAGCTTAGGTTTCTTAATCCGCAGTGTAGTTTTCTTTTTTTACTTTTGAAAGCCATGTATTTGTTAGATACGTTAATTAGAAGAAACGAATTTTTCGCCTGTGGTTGAGACTCGATCGTTCCAATGAAGTGAAAAGTGGAACAAAAAAGTTTGGGAAACGGTGGGCAAGAGCAACCTCCTGACAAGTGGAAGATTCGGGTTCAATTCCCTGCTTCGGCAAACGTTTTCTCCTTCGCTACATCACTTAAATTTCCCGATTATTCGTACAATCTAATCCTTTTGAATTTTAATGATTCAGCAAGACTAGTTAAGTCTAGAAGAAAATTTAAGAACCCTAAATGCAGGACTAATATTTTATAATCATCCACCATTAATTTCGGCATAAAAATATGGGATAGCATTCCTTGTTATTTAACTGAGGTTACTAGTTTATGTCAATATAAGGTTAAATTGTTTCAATTTTTGTTCAAGAAGTACTATTAATTTCTTGTGTTTTAAGAATTTAAATTGTAATTGTATTATTTAAAATTTCTAATGTGTTCATTTTTTGTTCTTTTTTTGCCACAGAGCTTTGTAATTTGTGTTTTTTCTTTGTAAACAAGCTGTGTAAATTTGTGTTTTTCTTTGTAAACATGTTCCATAGGACTTTGTCCTAGAACATAAAATAAATTTATTCTATTCTAAATCCAAGCATGTGAACCGTGAGCTCTTCATCGCTGGTAAATGAGTCATCATTAAGATCCTCTAAGGATGATAGTTAGTCTAACGTTTTCCGAACAAACAACGATTGGCAAGCGCATCCTCTTTCCAAACATTAAAGTTGCTCATATCGCGCTCATGATGGAACGAGCATCGAAAGAACGTTGCATGCATTTCCTCATTAAGGAGTCGTAACAGTTAACGAAGATTGAAGTGGAATTCCGCTTTCCGTGGAAGGCAGCGCACATCTGTCTCGCCTACGTACGTCACGAACCTATACCGAGCGGATTACGGAGTTGCTGCAGTGCAATTCACTTTCTACGTACACATAGCCGTGAGAAAATCATCAATGATTTCATATCGAACCACTTAGGATGAAAAAAATCATGCTGTTATTTTGTAACATCCTCATTTAGCATTCTACATTCAATTCTATTGTTAATCGTCAGTTGTAATTTTTCTCGCGGTGTTGTTGGTGTATTTTAATAAATAGATAAATTCGATGTACATAAAGAAATGCGAAAATTAATGACGTTCAAAATAAAAGTCACAAGTATAAGTTATACTGAAATTACAATCTTTAGTCATTTTTAGACAGAAGACCAAAATGATCCTTAACTTCTTTTTTTAACCTCCCAAGAAATTTCTGAACGCGATAGATAGGAATGGTGTAGCAAACAAGTAAATAATTGTACACAATTTTCCAAGCGATTTTTCAAGTAAAAAACTCACTCAAATTATAAGATAGTTAAATTAACAATAACAAACATTTTTATCTACTTACTGTACTGCAAAAAATAGAATTAACTTGGAGAATAAGTATTTCAAAAATTAAAATTTTTTATCCATCGCTTCGCTTCTCAAAACCTTCAGATAATTTTGGAAAAAATCGCTAATATCATGAAACAGAGGTCGTTTAATTATAGGCCATGACCACAGTGATGCCAAACTAAGCATAGACTTTGAATATAAACGCTGTCTTGCTGTGTTCATTAAAAAATTGACTAGTAGTGATCCGCAGTAAAAGTACCGCAGTAATTTGAATGATACTCATGAGCAAGGGAAGTAAAACGAACAACTTTTCCATTACGGATCAATACAAAGAGATCTCAGCAGAGATTATAAAACCATACAGATAACAGTCGTCGACACATTCCTCACAATTAAAACTATTAATGGAGCGAGTAAAGACTAAAAATATCGAGATAAATAAGCCAATTAATCACTTCGTGCTGTTAATCGCCCTTCGGACGGAAATACCTCCCCTCGCATACTTTATGAATCCGCCCCTGATATGTGTTTACTGTTACACACCGCAAACCACCTCAAGACGCACCGACTCAAGGCAAGCACAATGGGAATCCCCAACGTGTCCTTACTCGACTGTCGCCGGCGTCGAACGTTGCACCAACCCCATCTTCGATTTTGAATCGTGCGTCACGGCAAAAGGCAATTGTACGTCTTTCCGTGAGACCGTATCTGCATCTTTCTTGCAAGCCGACGATGACGTCGGTCAGAAGAATTGAATGCGCAAAAAAGATGTCGCGCGTTGCGTCTTCAGACGTTTTTGCGTGGGCTCGATTACTTACTCCATCCGTCTTTGATCCTAGTCTATTATTCGCGGTCGAAAACCTTTTTACGCCTCATTGTCCCTCGTCTCTCTCCCCTTGAGCTGACGCATATTTTGTCTGCATTTCCTTTGCAATTCAAATACGAACTGATACATCTCTTTAATTAAACATTTTCTGCACAGTATTCATCTCAGAGGCCTGTCGGAACCTCAATTGCTCTACCATTAGCAACCGAAAGCTAGCAGCTTGCCCTCGCTTTCCCCGCTGAGCATAAATGAAAAATGGTCTAAGTTATGCAGTACAATGACCTTACGATTTTTTTTATATTCTTTTAGGAGACACCAAAGAATATTCTTATTCATGGACGTAAAATTCAGTAGCTTTAATGTCATCATATCACATAAAAAATATACATCGATAACCAAAAGAAAAATTAAACCCACTCATCAAGATGTGGCAGCGGGAGTGAACGTTGCAAAATTTTGATTGAAATATTTGTCTCAATTCTACTTATGAAATTTCTTATCCAATCTAAGGTCTTCCATATCTTCCATAACTTCATCATTACCCAAATCTGTTACTGAAGACTAAAACTGAACTTGTACCCTACAGACATTGAATTCATTCGCCTCTTTGCATAAGATTAAAAAGTCGAACCTCCTAATGTGACGGCTCTTAATCACGTAACACTACAAAAATATTCTATTTATCGTAAAACTAAATGTAGTGGTTCATCAAGAGGTAAAGACTGCTTAAATATAGCAATGTATTAAGCCTAACAATAATTAGGGAAGTTAAAGTTGATGTATTGCGAAGGAGTTATATATATCATTATCGTATGAAGGCGAAATTACTTTGATTAAAAAGGGAAAACTTAGAGTGATATTGCAATCAAATTAAAAAAGGCCGCTATATCCAAAATAATGAAATGTCTATTTAATATGTATCCTTGAGACCGAAACATTCCGTACGAACTAAAATTCCTTTTTATAAATGACAGAGTCAAATAACTTTCACCTCAACGTATTGCTTTTCAAGAAGAGAATCGAAATCCAGGGTTATCATAAGATAATGAATAATAGATTATGAATATGAATGTAGTTGATTTTTATATTCAACCCATATAAACTATAATTTATTCCCCAAAATAAAAAACTAGAAAAAGTTTTCGCTGATGTTTGGTTACTATAAAAAATGTTCGAGAACATTCAACTAGAGCACTGCCCTCTTCAGCTGACAAAGAATGCCCCCTTACTTAATACCGCTACATGGTTCACCAAGTACAGTTTGAAAGAAAACATAAATCGATATCAGAATGAACAAATAAATAATGTGAAAGTTTCTCTATGGATCGATATCATCGATAGAGAGCGGAAAATGCACATAATAAAAAATAAGATGAACAATGCATCCAACTTTAACGAGGAACATCCTTAAGAAAGCGGTTCACTCGATAACAATTAATTGCAAACGCGAAGAATGGTGACAAAGACAAACATGGGAAGGTTCAGAAACATTGAAATGTCTTCCTAACAAAGACTGTAAAACAGGATCTGCCATTTCTTTTGCCCTTTGCTCTGATCCCTCAAATAGTTCTTTATATGAGTCTCATCTCTTAAGGAATACTCGTTCTGATTTTTTAAATTTTTCGTTGTTTGGATACGATTTCAAATGTATTTTAACACTGATCTCCATATCTCCACATCTCGAATTCACATCTACTTTTCCCCGGAGATCACGTCTCTGATTCACTTAAGGAAAGCATCATTTCATTATTTCCCTCCTCAGGCATTACTCGATTTCACTTGCACCTTAAGAGATGGCTGCGTTATCTTCTTCGATCACTGAGAGATTATAACTACAACAGACCATCTCCTACACATTTATTCCTTTGACCTGATAAAATGCCCCCAAGCTATTTTAATTCCTTTTCAGTGTGACGCATCTCCAACATTGTTCAGTAAATGCTCGTGGCTTTAAAATTAAGCTGATCATATCGGGACATTTCCTATCTGTAAAACGGGACAACACGAGACATATTTTCGCTCAATTTTTCTCTAAGAATATTTTGTTTCTATCAATACAGATACTACGCACATGAATATTTGCTATTTTAAATGGAAATTTTATATTAACCGGAGATAAAGTATGATGAGTAACTTTCAAAGGTGAAATAGTGGCATTTTTTAATTCAACGTCAAGCGCCAAAAACTCAGCGTAGTATTTTTGGGAAAGTTAACAATTTACAATGTTTTATGTCATGGGCAGAACGGTTGAACCATAAGGACACTAGGCTTGTGGTAAGATCGTAACTATCGCAGTAAAATCAACGAACAATTCATTTGCAGCCGGTTTCGAGTATGACATTCCATCAAATTTTCTTTCTAGGTGCAACAGTAACCTGATTATCCGAAACTGTTAATAAAACACAAGAAAAAGTAGGTTTTTTCTTTTTTACTCATCACTATTTCTAGGCCAAAGGCCTCCTTTGTGCCCCAAATACCTGTTAGCTATATTCAGCGGTTCCTTTTCTAACATATGTATTAGTATCTATGTCTTGAAAGAAGCCAATGGGCAACGTTCGCGATATATTCGTCCAACTAAATGAGGGACGAATATCACTTTTGTACATTATTTCCTCTCCAATAAAATCATTCTCATTAATAAAATTTCCTTTTTAATGAATAATTTTCATTAAATTTCTTCTCCACTTTTATTAATAAATTGGCTACAAACATTTTTATTAATATATAAAAAAATTTCTTGCACGGAATGAAAACTGCAATGCTGCAGTGATGAAGGAATAGTAAGTGGAGGAAATGTGGGTGAAATCCCATGCTAACCTTCATTCCTTACACCTGAATATGATATCTATTAATATTTTAGAAAAAAAATAACAGCAAGTTATCTTATCTGTAATGAACTTCAAAAATGTATACGTAGCCTCAGTTGAGTTCACCTTTCCTTGTTTCGATACTGGTATGTTACCGTGTTATTCTTCCGATTCGGAAAATTTTGCATTCAATGTAATTTACGCCTGAAATGTCCGTTTACATAGAGATTTGTACTTAATACCTATAAAATACTTCAATTTCTTAAGATTTTTGCATTATCAGTTGGAGATACAAAATCGTTTTACATGTAAAATAGAGTATTTCTTAGTTCATGTTATTCACTGAAAGGTGTACACATCAAAGGTTTACTACATGATCGACTATATCACCCTTTACATTGTATAACCATCCAATATCGTTCTTTACCCGGTAATACGTGGGGAAATTTTGCTGATTGAGACTAAATTATGAGATTAAATTCCCGTTACTTCTCTAAACATCTCATTCCATTAAAATTACCTAATCCTATTATTTTGATGATTAAAATTCAATATTATAAATAAAAAGAGAGACCTAGTAGAGCAACAAATTGAGTTAATTTCTACTTTAATAATTTAAATTATATTATTTGATTATTAAATTTAGCAATACATGAGTGAAATAACAACGCTCTAAAAGAGATAAAAAAAAACTGATTTGGAAAATAATCAGAGAAAAACTAACAGAAAGTTAGATAAATGAAACACAGAGATTGCGTTGTTTGCTCAAGAATTAAACAAATATAAATTCAGATTAAACATAATATTAAGTCGCTATAAAGATCTATAGATTACATTTTTACTGATATTGAAAATCGAAAAGTGTGTTACTTTATTTTTAGAGCCATCTATGGGAGATTTATGAGATTTTAAAGGAAAAAAATCCCAAGAATAATTTTTAGAATCGAAAATTAGTTAAGAAATTCTCAACTACCCAAAATATTCCGATTTCTGATCGACTGATCTTCCTTTTATTGAAAATTACCTTACATATTTCCACTAAATGAACATCTGATGGAATTATCTACCTTTTTGAGTTACACAGCAAAATCTATTCGATGTGGTAAAAATTTACAGCGATCGATAACTTAAACTGATCGACTGATCTTCCTTTTATTGAAAATTACCTTACATATTTCCACTAAATGAACATCTGATGGAATTATCTACCTTTTTGAGTTACACAGCAAAATCTATTCGATGTGGTAAAAACTTACAGCGATGAGTTTGAGGAAACCTTGGATAATCCGAGAGCATACCTTATATGGATGATTTTGTGACTTCAAAAAATCAAGTTTCTTATCGCATTTCTAGGGAGACCATGGAAACATTTTCAACTCCCGGAACTCATCAACGTTTTCTTAGTAGCCTTCTCGGAATTCTAACCTGTTACTAGCAATGATGTCAACCATCATCCTCCTTTGTTCCTGAAGCCAACGCTGTCGTCAAGAGAAAGCGCTGATGCACCGTTATCAATTGAATTGAAATCCATCATTCGAATACTTTTTCACCCTAACACGTGCAGAAAACGATAAGCGAAAAACTCAAAGCTTAGACTGTAAATGTTTCTGCCGAGTCAACGTGTACGCTTTTTACAGAATTACAAGGACTTCGTTGACACGTGATATTTTGATTAATGAAAGCATTACACGCATATGCATCATGTCACATTTTAATGACATATTCATTAATCTGAGGTTTCAAATAAATGCCACCTGATTGATAGATGAAGTGCTATTCAATGCTTGAGACAAAGCAACATCAATGAGTGATTGTATGATAGAATGTTAGATAATTTACTTTTAAGACAAGAACAACCTTGAGCACGTGTAGTATGAATTTCGATGCTTTCTACAGCTGAGGATGAATAAATGCAGTTGAAGGCGTTTCAGATTGAATGTTCCACTAGAATAGACGTACTTTTCTATGCAAGATCTAAAGCTATAGCTATCTATAAGGTTTGTATTGTTTATTCATATAATCGAAAAACAGATGTTACTGCAGCGACAAGAAATATTAGATTATTTTTTATTATTATTGTATTATTATTGCATTATCATTATATTGCAGGATTACTTATTCATACCAGAATTGAAATTATTTATTGAATTGCATAATTTTTATCCAAGCGTAAAATTATTAGTCAGTGAAATTTTCTGAAAATATTACGAATTCATCTTCATTTTATTAAATGAGCGAGCATGATATAACCTTCCTATTTGGCCAGCTGGATGTTTTACTGATGGTTTATGGAGACACGGCTCTTTTCAATACAAAATGTTGTGCTCTTAAAGCCCTGAAGGCAAGACTGTTTGTAAGTTGGATTAATTGAGTCACCTTCTATAAGTCTTTTATTTTAAAGGGAGTAAAGACGGCGGGATGAAACCTTTGGCGATCAAATAGCCTGAGTCCAGGAAGCATTAAGCCTCCGTTGTTTTATAAAAGAGAATGTGAACTTATCATTAACTAACTTTGACAAAGTTTAAAAGAGCCATCGATGGACTAGACAACTAAACAAGTAAAAATTGTATTTACAAAGTAAAAAGCATTGCTTCACACTGAAAGAAGAAACCAAGAATCAAGTTGGTTTTGTTTATTTCACACATGGTTTTTCATAGAGTTTTGCATATATTATCATGTTTATAATTCTTTGTTTAATTAGTTTTATTATTATTTATATTATACTTATTAGCGTCTTCTATTATTTAATATTAATTACGACATTGGTACTATTCATATTAACTATCCACACAGAGGCGAATTTAGTGATCTCTAGGCCCTAGGCTCAAGGACCATTTGAGGCCCAAACAAGAGATTATTCATCTTAAAACATGTAAAGAAAGGAAAGTTGGGAAACGGCTGTTAAAGAATTAGAGCAGGATTAATTCAGGAGTAATTCGTATCTAATTACTCCTGAAGAAGAATACATCGCATTCGAAATACGTATTGAATGCTCCCAAATGGTGCGGTGTCCTTTCTTGTTTTCTCGGAATACCGGGGAATGAGAAGAGGAAGGCCGACAAAAATGGCTATTGGAGATACCCCTCTAACCTCTAATCTTATAACATGACAGTTTGGAACCCGTATCGACGAAGCCCTCAGCTTGCGCCTGGTGATAAATCCACCAATAGTCCAAATACGTATGACCACAAATCTGAAGCCCTAACTCGAGCAAAGGTCAAAATGGAAATCGAATTTTTCCTTCTACCGCTGATGTTCGCGAAGGCGGAAGATGCCCTACTTGAGCCAAACCTCGAAAGCCCACCTCGGTTGACATTTACATGTCCTCCTAACGTTCGCCTACGCCTCGAGTGTTCGACCCTGACATCGCCCCTGAGGCTCCATCCTAACCCCGGTTCACGGTGCACTCAAAAAGCGTTTCGTAAGCGTGCCCCACGCGGATCTGCGGTGCCTCCAGGAAACCGGGATTGTGATGTTGCAATAAGAGGAACGGCCGACTTATAACCTTGGTCCAGCCTCTGGCCTGCTCGAAAGTTACCTCACAAGAAAACGGATGGTCAGATAGATGACGCGGGAGATTGCATTCGAAATTCATAGGTCCGTCCGTCATTTCTCTGGCTTCATATCCGAATACCACGGATGGAGTGGATCCTCCGGCACGAACTTCCGGCACTTGATGAGTTATAGATCTTGGAGTGGTGCAAGGCCCTCCCACGGATTAACACGTCGGAATTTGAGGTGCTTCGGGTGTTGGCATTGTTTACGGGAATTCGCTTCCTAGACGGGTTTGGATGCTTGGGGGTAAAGCCAGTGAATGACCGTGGCCACGGGTTATGAAGGAGCATCGGGTTCACTGGAAACGGTCTCTGAACTTGAATTATAGTTCAACATGAGGCCGTTATTCCCAAGAACCGATTTGAATCGAATCTGGTTGCATTTTTTATGTTTCTTTGTGAGTGGTAGCAAGCATAGTTCCCTCTTGGAGAGATTTATGTCGGTAATAGGGATGAAGTAGGCCGAGCTTAACTTCGAAATAATTAAACCCCAAGTTGAGCGAGTATACACTGTACAAGTATGGGACTAGGCAGATAAGAGCTGAAATTGAAAGAAAGAAAAGGTTTGACGAAAGACGACGACCTGTTAGGACTTACTTACATCATATAGTTAAGGGTTATCCAAATGCTTCCCTTTTTAATGATGAACGGGAACCCTTAAAAGGAGGATGAAGAAAAAGGCTAATTTTGCCAACTGGCTTTTCAATTATACATTCTTAATTTGAAAATTTAACCAGGAAACAATCAAACAACCGTTATGGCTCAGATGGAAAGCCTCCTCTCAAGAATTTCGATTTTCTATTGGTGCCAAAAATTGATTTTTCCTACCAGGGATTACCCTGAACATTGCACCATTTTCTTATTTAACATTGAAACTTATTAAGATTCAAGATCCAGCCAGGCGATGAAATGGCTAATCTCGAGAGATGCATATTTTGTTACTTTTCCAGTTAACCTTGGAAGAGAGGTATTCAGCAGTCTTCAAGCGCTTCGTCACACCGATCATCACGTCTTCCAAAGTTTAATTTTATAAGATTTTTTGTTTCAATTAGTAGCAACACTGTTCAAACTTACCCCCAAAATGAATTTCATTTCTAAAAATGAATAATTCTTAATATCTCTCAACGGGAGATATTTTAGCGGCTTTCGTAGCTTCGGACTAGGTGATTCCTGTGTAGCTTTCTCAATTTCCCTAAAATTTTAATCTTTTAGATGAGCATGAATAATATTACGTAATTACCGAGAAATGTGCAAAAAAAAATGAGTTAAAATTGTATTCATCAATAGCTATAATTACCTTATTCAATTTTATCTGAAGCGACGTTCTCCGAGATTCTCGATCTCTCTGCTATACAGAGTTTGAATGGCCAATTCGTACCCAATGAATAAGGTACTTTAATTACCAGAGACAAGTTGAGGTTCCGAGATGGAAGAATTCTCACGAGCCTGTTCATGTTTGTAGAAATATTTTACCTTTCGAAAATACGAACGTTGATTTGCGTTATTTATATCTATCTTTTTTATTTACCTTTTTGCTATAAATTCCTCAAGAGTTTTCAGCCGATCATCCCCACGCGATCCTATCTTTTATTATTTTCCAGTAGGCTTCATTACAGAAAAATTCCAGGATTGGCCTTCGCGAAAATACATCTCGTCTCCAAAGATCAGTCAACCGTCCTTAATGCGCCAAAACTTCATATCAACTATTACATTAAAAAACTGTTTCATTAGGACGACCCGAATATTTTACTTAATATACTCCTGAAAGCTACTTAAGAAGTCCTTGATCTTTTCCATTGAACGGCTGAATTTTACTCGTTCTCTACCCTCCGCGTAACATGTTTAAAAATAAAATAAAATCGTTTTCCCGTAGTCATTCTCGCGTGCCTTGAGTCTGAGTGCCAACTCAAGGACGTGTGTTGGTCAGGAAGAAAAGCCGACTTGGTTCATGACTTCAAGACGAGATTGGCCCAGGAGCATTGATAGTATTTAAGAAATTCATTGTCGAAGTTTGCAAACCCTAAGCCATTCAAATTTTATATTTCCCAAAGTGATCCTTTAAGAAAATTTATGACTGATATATTTTCAAATAATTTTCAAGGTAGTAAAAGTTTAAAAATGACTTTAATCATATTCGAAGTAAATCAAATGTTATAAATAAACTAAAGAGCTCGTGTTTCTGAGCTACGTGTGATATTCCCATCGCGGTAAATCACTATTTTGGACTATTTTTCTACATAAAATACCTCGCATGAGTTGGGCTTAAGTTGGTGAAATATTTTTTAGATATAAAAATAAAAGTGAGAGAGGATATCTAAGCTCACTTAATATAAATAAAGACACACTTCTACGCTATGCCACACAAAGTGTTTTATATAATATGATAACAAAAAACTTATTATAGCGTAGACGTGTTTCTAATTGTATTCATAATAGAAAATATATTGAAGAATTTGAGTTTAGTTGGGATGGCCTAAGTAGGTCAAAGTTGTACCAAATGCCTTTCTGTCCCTCGCGATCTAATGCTGGCCAATAACCTCTGTAAGAAACATGTGCACATTGTAGATTATATAATTAAAATTTGGTTTCAACTTAGCCTGACCAGTAGTAAGACGAGAACTGGTGGAAGCTATACTCAGTTCGATTTTAGTCCAAGTCCTATTTCCCCACTGCGGAATTTGCTGTCGAGGAAAGTTTCTAAATCTATATTAAAATTCTTTCATTATCGACAGCCAATTCCATAAGGCAAGAGAAGATGGTTGAGGAAAAATATTATTCTCAAATACAATTATCATGAAGAATGACAATAATTATCATGTCTGTAAAAATCTTTGTCTTTTAGTTAAGTGGAGTGAAATTTTACGTCGTAATTCTAGCTTCCCTGATCGGTCTCTTGCATTTTGCACCGCTATTTGATTTCATTTCGATTTATGCGATAAATATCTAATAAAATAAGATCAGCGTCGTGTATATTGGGTGAGATATGATGATTTTCCGCTTGGAGACTTTTTAGGAGAAGCAATTTCCTTAATAAATAAGGATTACGTAGGAGTGATTAAAAGACAAGGTGAATTATTACCGCGAAAACGAATTACTGAATTAATCGCAACTAAATTGCATTTTAATAGAAAATGGTACAGTGGCGGAAAAAATTATCGCAACACTTTGCGCGCGCACCAGTGGCTTTCACAGAAACTATTTGGAATTCTGCTTTCTGTGACTGACTGGCAACACCGAGGAAAGCCTCGAAAAGCGGTAATATTTGAGTCGGAGCATAGAACTTACACAAATTTCCTCTCTTTCGAACTCTTCTTAGAGCCTTCGCGCGAACTCTCCCCGAGTTCGTCGTGTTTATTTCGGCGTTTCTCTTTCACAGATAGTTATCGTATTTATAGAACGATAAGTTGAATATATATTTATTCCAATTTAAATCTTAAATGCAATAAAATACATAGACAATAATTGAAACTTAATTATTAATAATGTGAAGAATGCTATTCAGTTTTAATAATGCGTAGCAATAAGGAATAAGTGGGATTGGAGTAGGAATACGCGATGTGGTGATTCTCACCTTTAGAGAACGAGAATCTTGGAGTCTAGAGGAAAATGATGTTCTGCGAGATTATAGCGAGAACAGATGGCCTATAATGGTCTCTTTTCCTGGATAATTTGTGCGCTAATAAGGCGTTATTTTGTTAGTTTGGTTTCTCACTCCAACATACGTCTTACGGCTGCCTGCTGGATATTAATGTAAATGTAATTCTTCAAACGTCCAGTTCAAACATAGGATATTCATTATTTGTGATAAACATTCCGAGGAGGATTTTTGATTACAAGTCTTATGTTTTCAATTCAGCAATTAGAATTCGAGAAGTCGTTAGAGCGATTACTGAGTTGCTAACTATGACACAATGTAAAATTTGTATTTTGTCTACGGAACATAATTTTTCCCCAACTTAATCATGCAGACGAAGGAAATTCGTAATATAAATACACCATTTGTCACCTAGAATACATGAAATCATTGTCCGTCCGGAGTTAAAAGGAAAAATACCAATTCCAAAGTTAAAACAAACACGATTTCATAAAAACCGAACAATTTCTGCGCATATATCGGACTTGTCTTACATTTTGTAACAGGGAGTTCGGTGACCTTGGTCATTAGTCAATTGTGTTGCCTTCGCGCGGAGAAATTCACGTAGAAATGCATTAAGGCTTTGATAATTCGCGAGGAGAGTCTTTAACCACAAGTTGATCCCTTCAAAGTATTGCAGGCTCCAATACAAAACAAACGTTGAAATGCATTACCTCGCGCGGAAAAGCTTTAACCATATGTCGAGCACTTTCAAAGCAAGTATTGCAGGTGCAAGGTATATTTTTCCTTTTCAAGCCTATATCAGCTAGACTCAGGACCCTCATTTTACAGTCGCCCAGTAGAAACAATCCTCTGGCTAATTCAAAGCTCCTTCCTCACCATGGTGCTAAGAAAATTAGATGTTATTGCACTTGTAAAAATATTCCCAAATAATATTACTATATTAGCGTATTTTAGTAAACAAAGACTTCCTAATAAACAACCCAAGTTTTTAGTACTGATACGTATTTTATGAACGTCTGACTTTATAAAGTTAATTAACCAGGATTATGCTGCCATAATAAAATTATTAATAAGCTGCTAAAATGGACTTCTCAGTTTGTTGGGAAGTGTCATAAATATAACTAGTTGCTAATTAAGAGGTGATTTTGCAGCTGTCTGACACATGTTATTGGCATAGGAAGGGCACGAGCTCGAATTCCGCTTAAGTTAAATGAGTTTTTTATCTTAAACTTCTCTTGTTCGGGAAATGAACGAATGTAAGATATGATTTCCACATATATTTATACGCCCCTGTAATGAATATACATATTTGCCAGAGAGATGCAATTCATTATGGAAAAATAACCATTGGACATGAAAGATGCGGAACCGATTCATCACCAATTGTCGGTCAAGAAAATGTTTCGTGTGTCAGTGAAAATTCCTCTTCTACCAAGGATTCGAGGTCGTTCGCTGAAAGACAATTCTTTTACTCATTTTCCACAATTAGAGGTATTTGACAGGGCCTCCTGATTTCCCGAAGCACGATGAACCTTCGGCTTTCAGTGCAGAGGATTTTCGAAAGCCTATGCGTCACTCGCAACAACAAACCGGTCGTAAGGCAAGGAGCTCAGGCTTACTTACTCAGACTTATTGGCGACTATTTCTTCATTTAGGTCTTCACGTCGATTGACGGACAACCAGCAGACCGCGCAAGCGAATCTTTTTCATTTTTACGCTTAAAAAAAAGCCTTGAGAACTATTGACATTCTTATGCATATTATTATTCATTGTTCGTCTACAACCAGGACAATTTGCTGGTTCACAGTTTCCAATTTTCTCGGCGGTAGTTCCAAACCAATTATATAGATTTAGATTGAGATATATACCCCGCGAGCTGCCAGATGGGTATGGCAGGGGTTGTAATAACACCATCATCAACTAATCTACTCTATCAGCCTCTCTAATTGTTCGGGGAAAAAAGCGACCAAAAGTAATGTTTTGTGATTACTTCCCTGTAACGTTTTGTCGATGCTTCTCGGAGATCGCGATTACGTCTTTAGTTGCACTAAAATTTCATTTACTTCGTCTTTAGGTTCTGAACCGATAAAGCTTTCGATGAGCTTCCGTCGGTCTCACCTGGAGCGAATTCCAATAAAGAAGTGGTTAACTCTGTGTCTCGGAGGCTGAATCATATGGAGGAGAATGAAGGAGAATGGATATATTATTAATCATCCTATATTTTTATTAATTCCATTGTAGTTCTCGATTATTAATCATAGTGTATAAGTGCACACTGTTACCGAGTCTGAGAGAAATACCAATACAATATTTTCCACTTGCTCTAAATTATGTTAAATAGTCTCCTTCTATTAAAAACATGAAAATTGAGTAACATTACGGGGATGGAAGTCTATGGCGGAGCTGACATTTTTTCATAATCATCTATGAGTAAGAATCTACGGATTCTATCGAATGTGGACATGAATATACAGATGATAATTAATGATTGCTTTGTCGCAGGGGCGCAGCCAGGATTTGTGTATGAGGGAGAGGGTTATAGGCAGTAGAAAGAGTGAAAACATTTCTACATTTCAGGGCCGGTATATTCATGCACGCTACATGATAGAAGATATGTTAAATTCTTAAAAAACCTAAAATGCGTAGAAAACTAGGATATATTCACGGTTATGTGGCAAAATTAAAACCTTTTTGAGATTTTAGTTTGTAAAATGAATAATTGAATAATAATGGTGAATAATTATCCTCAATGATATTTGGATTTCCAGTTTTGATAGGGCCAATTTCTCTTACATTATCATTATTTCTCAAGGTGTAAGGTTTTTATCATTGTAAATATTAATTTCGGGTGCCTTTGAGTGTTTTTTTTAAATCAAAGGAAGGTTAATTAAAAATTCCTTTAACAGTTATTGAATGTGAGAAGAAATAAATTAGTAGTAGTGATTTAGGAGATGATATTGAAACGTAAGTATTTTGGAGGTAGCACTACAATTTGGACAACCCAGTTACTTTGATGGAAACCGAAGACCAATCGTAGCGGAGACGGATGAATTTTTCCTCTTAAATTATATGTTGTTTTATAAATACGATATATTCTGATTATTAAGTTAAAATGTCGACAGCACAGAAACACCATAAAAATATGTCTATGTAAGACCCCTTCAATCCGCCTTTCGGCGTGTGGCAGGGGAAACAGGCATCTTAACTCTATTTTCCTAATCAATTTCTTTTGCGTATCATGCGCGGAAAAAATGAATTCTTGATACGATTCCTTCTAGCATTTATTTCTCTAATCTTCCTCGCAGTATCAGAGCGGCCCACATCAACAGGAAGGTCGCATTATACCGATTGCATCATTTGAGAACCTAATTTTTCTGAATTTACTTAGTAAATTTATCCTTTGAATTAGTCTTCTATCTCTCAATGATTACCATCCCGCGTACTGCAACATCTGAGTAACACTCACCGTTTTATCATGGCAATTCTGTACAAATCGTATCGTGTACAACCAATCAAGCAAATGCCGTACACGAACTGTAATACAAAAGTTATAATCAGTATAATCGCGAAACAGTATTTTCTCGTTTGGCTAGGTTGAATAAGAGGAATATGAGTTTTTTTCTTTGAAACACGATAAGCATCCCCTCAACGATCTACTAGTTAATCTTTGCATTCTATTCACTTTTCCTATCGCATCTCCAATATGTTCTTTCAAAGATAAACTACAGCTAAACGTGACACTCAGATATTTTGTGTTGTGCACTAACACTAAGGGTTGTCGCGAAATTTGTTGCTGCGTGGAAATAACGTTTTTGGATGATATCTAACATCCTTACGCTTTATATACATCATTCACAAAAAACTCTAGGTGCGTCTTACAAGATTTATCTTTATGGAATCCGTGTTGGATCCGAAAGATTCCTTTATCTTTATGGTAAGAAACTGAATAATAGAGCTTGCTATAATATGCTCCATTATTTTGCAGAAATTCGAAGTTAACGAAAATTACCCATAATAATCTGATCATTCTTAGGCCCCGGAGTGACGTTTAATTTCTTCCACGACATTGGGACAGTACCCTCATTAATTGATTTCTGATAGAATTCCCTATCGGTGGGATCCAATGTGCGAAATGACCTAAGCTGTCGAAGCACTTTTAACAATACTACTACTACTACAATATCCTATCAATCTGTTGCAGTGAATTTCCACTAGCATCAACTTATATCTCTATGGAAATCATCTCCGAATCAATGCGCGAAGTAAAATCGTTAACTCGACCATCATCTTATTAGAAACATTTCTGGAAGTACGGATTAAGTAAGTTAGCTATTTCTGCCGATTTATTTAAGGCAATTCCCTCTTCGCTGATAAAGCTAGACATAGAAAACTGACCACCACGAGTCTCTCACACTTATGACCAAAATTCTTTCTAATCGCCAACTAGTGATTTTAACAGGGTTCGAGATCTATATTCCTGGTATTCTTTCCGTGATCCTTCCTCAAATAGCTTTTGCACTTCTCTATAGTTTTGATCACCAAGCTCATGGATCTCACCGCACGGTTTAAGTTTTCTCAATCGCGAGTGAATGACTCCTATGCAACGATTCAAACTTCTTCCTCGTCTCACCTACTGTTTAGACGGAACATATTAAACTAAATCTACTTTGATTATCCGTAGAAACTCTACCAAACTATCGTTTACTGTATTTTCACCCGAAAAGCGTAAAAAATTATCCAAGCCTTCGTTCAAATAAAACCTTAAACTCAGAAATAATTGCTTTGCGAATTACATACACTTGCCTCACCGGCTTAAGAGATCTAACCGCTACTACTTTCATGCCTGCCATTATGACATCATGGTCTGACTGTACCGTCAACTACAGCGAGGCTAGTTATTATTTGTGGTTGGGAAGTGGCTAGTAAATCTAAATTGATACCTTGCCTCGCACGATTCGTTCGAGTTTTAGTCATATTTACCTTATCTAAAGCATGCAACGAAAAAGTGTGATGTATTTCGTGAATTTTTTTCCCACTGCTAGTGCTGGAGAATTTTAGATTATCCCAATGAATATTGGTTAGGTAAAAATCTCTTCCTACGGCGATGATTGGATCCTTTATTTTCTCGAAATTTTTATGTAAGGCCTCGGATAAATCAACAATACAACCTATTTTTTCATCCGGAGGACTGCACAAAGAACAAACATTAATCTTACTTCCGTTTTGTCTTTGAATCGAGCACCAAATGATTTCGCTCCTGCTATTTTCTACTAATTCATCGCGCTTACTAATTAAATGAGTCCATACTGCTATAAAACCTCTACCGCTAGATTTACATAGTCATATTTTCAGTATATCACATAATTGGGGGAAATATCTCACTTTGAGTAATATCCTCGCGTAACCAAATCTTTCTAGAATGATTTCCGCGCAAGTTCTCATCGTAATGTTAAAGATTTCCACCTGTTTATTACGTAAGCTCTTGCAATTTACTATTATTATTTTTAGATCTCTCAGTTCGCACATTAAAACATGGTTTCCTTTTTCGAATAACCTTTATCTTTTTTTTAAGTGAATTTTTCTTTTTCGCCATTGCAATTTTTCTATGTTTTGGGGCTAAGCTCATACCCACCCTTTTGCTTATTTAAGTGGGCGTTAGTAACTATTTCTACTGCTAAATTAAAGAATAACTTTGTCTGCGTATATTCGCTCTATTCTCTATTCTATTCGCATCTAAACCGCAAAACAACGTAGCAAACGACATTTAAACTACGGTCTTCATGGAGGGAGAGGGGTTGGGAGTGTTTCGGAAGAGTCCGTAAAGTGCACACAAATTTTAGTAAAATCAGCGAACAATAGCTGAGTATGGTGTATAATATATGGATCTAAGTAACCTTGAGAAGTATTTTAACATACGGAAATCAAGATGATCAAATTGGAAGCGGGAAATTTTATTCATCGCTACGGAGAAAGTAGAGAAGTGAATACCGGCCTCTTGGAAACTTAATACAAGTTTAGATTATGCTGCCACAAGTATTTTCGTAAGTGTGGCCCGTTCTACAGTGTAAAATCTGTGGGGCACCTGTAATTCGTCGAAAGTGTGTGATTATGTTTACACTACGAGGCGAGTACGGAACATCTAATGATTGATTATCGGACATTCGAATCATCATTTTTTATTTGCGTTAAAGATTCCAATTGTTGGTATAATTTCGATTGCATTCTAGCTCATTAATCAAATATATTACAGCTCTGGATAAATTAAATTGAAATTAACTGTTGTAGAGTAATACACTCACTGAAGAGGAAAATCGTATTAGTGGTGTGATGAATGACTGTAACATCAATAGAGATGTGGTACCGTTGCAATTTATTATATTTTTTCAGTCAGTATGGTTAAAGTGCATTGATGTCTCATGAGAAACACCATTTGTTATTACACAAATATTACTCCCTATTACATATAGCCTGATAGACCTGAAAATTGTTTATTACCGATTCCACTATTTAAAAGTTAATAATAGTGATGACAATTACTGTCAAAACGTTAATTGCTAAAAAGCTCTTGGAAAAGTTGAACTCCTTCAACACACGGATTAGATTGGATTCATCGAAGGGATATTTTTAATACCTTAAGCAGTGGAAAACTACACTGCTCGAGAGAAAATAGAAAGGTAAGAATAGGACGCATCTTAGTGGTTTCTAAATTCGAATTTTTAAGCGTTGAATTCTCTTTGCAAGAATTCAATTCCATCACAATTCTAGTATTTAGACCTTTAATTCTCGAAATAATACCTCAAAATGTTCATTTTAACGTCTGATATTTCGCTATCAAACAATCTTGTTTGTTACTATCTCCCAGTGTATTATATTGACATTCTACATAACTATTTTTATCACAACTGACTTTGAATAATAAATGGCAAAAAATGAAGACAATGAGGCAAAGGCACTACTTGGAAATCTCGCGAAGGTGAGTCTTAAATTTCTGCATATAAAAACGAAACTAAAAGTCTATTTTCCATTCGTATGGACTTTGAATATTCCCGGTTTTACTGCCTCTATACAGAGTTGCCGAATTGTCGGAGTTAGAGTGATTTCAGTTAGTTTCCACGTAATCCGCGCTCTGACGCCAACTGGTGTTGCGATAATTGTTTCCCCCACTGTACATAATTAAGGGAGTAAGATTACCACATAGAAAAGGATTTATGATGAACTTCGAACTTTTCTCCGATTTCTAAGATTATACTAATTTTAATGTAAGTCGTAAAGAAAATAATCCTTAATTGCCATGTCGCTTTGCAAGACTAGAATAAGGGTGGTGAATGAATGGCAGGAATTTCCAAAGTTGATACGCGAAGGCGATTATGGCAAGCGGAACTCAGCGATAATCCATTACTATTGGGTTTTTGTCGATACAAACATCTTATCCTCATGATTGACGAAATAACAGACAATATAAGCATTTTATGCAGCGTGTTTGAACTTATTCATCTAATTAAATAATATAGTATTTCGAAGAAGGATAGCCATCTCTGCTCTAGACCCGTCTACGATAATCTAAGGAGTTCTAAATTCATAATCCCTTCTTAAGGACATTGAAGATACTACTATTACTGTTATCTCTACCGTATTGCAACTGTTCATGGTTTTTCCGAATTTCAGGGATGATGAAGAATCTTCTCTTACCACAATAAACCGGTTACCACACGTGTCTCGTTCCTTTTCCTGGAGGTTCGCGCCTGTCGACCTGTTGCATAATTTTAAGGTTACGAAAATACGAGGAAGAATTTTGTTTTAATTCATTTGGCTTTTGTTTCATAAACTTCAATGTAATCCGAGAGTAATTACATCAGTTACGTTCTGGAAAGTGAAAATCTTTTGTTCTGCGGTCCGTTTGACATTGACTAGGTCATCTCATCTCTTTATTTGTAAGTAAAGAAAATTGATGCCTTAAGAAAATAATTTTAACGAGCGCAATATAACTAACTTTTGCGTAGCTTTATAAAAGATATTGCTGTTGTACACAGGTCGCGTACGTATGTGCATATACACTTTTATATATTTTTATACGTTTAATTTTAAAAAATTAAATAATTTCGAAAATAAATGAAGAAAAATGTGTAAAGGAGACCGCAGAAGAATGCACGTTTCAAGAATTCATCCAAACGGAATACAGAATCATCGAAAACTCTTTTAATTTGTAAATTAATAATTTACAAAAGTATAACGGTGAGGATATCGAACTCATTGTATTTTTTAAAACTAGAATAGATATAATTCTAATTTAAGGCGAAATAATATTAAATACTTCGTCCCATTAAGTCAAATCTAAACGTTCGGAGGAATTTTCAAAAGAACCCGGAACTCATTTTCTCAGACAAAGAAGGAATTCCAAATTGATTTGAAGTCACGAAAAACACGGTATACTTTATCGCGAATTATTATGCTACCGACAATTGAATTCAAATGCATCATACTGTAAAGAAATGACAACCCTTTCCTTGAACTTTTTGAACGCCGTACACATTTATGCATATGATGACTCCAAAAATACAATCGAAAATTTTCTACAGTGAATCGCGCCTTTCGTAACGATTTCTTCTCTTCGTGACATAGCTTCACTCACCCCAAGTCTTACGGCAGTGCTGGCCTTGAATTTCGCAGCAATCGTGAGTAGAAGGATTTTCAGTAACAACAAAGAAAGACATTTTCACGGACAACCGGTTATTACTTCTGAATTACTTCACTGCGCCCAACTCTTTTTACACTCAAAGGTTTGGTCGATTATTATGTCAAAAGAATTGTGGATATAAATATATGTCTTCTGTGATACATAAAGTATGTCTTTAGTAAGAGACAATATCCGTGGGGTAATTTAAACAGAAAACGGAAGTATGGAGTGTTATATGCAGTTGAATTCGCTTATTTTTATGCTAAGTGAAGCGGGTAAGTGGAGAAATTCACTAGTAATGTAAAATATAAAAAAATTTTGACAGTGGCAATAAATAAACAGCAACAATTACAGAAAATAGTCCAACGAAGTTAAGACTAAGAAATATTTCCTTCAAACTAAGTCATCGACAATGTCAATTTCAATGAAACCAGAATTGAAATGCAGACAGAAAAATTAATAATGTGGATATAAAAAATAATAATAAGCAAAGCTTAGGAAGATGTTAATATAGAAAGGAATTATGTAAGAAAAACAAGGGAACGCCCACCTTGAACAGCTGTGCCAAAAACCTTTTAAACCCAGTTGACGGTAATTGAAATTGTCAAGGTAAAATGAAATCTCGATGCAAAACATAAGCTGACAGACTTAGAGGGAATACGATTAAAATAATAATTTGCCTTCCTTGAAACACAATCTAAAGAGATTAAATTGAATAATAAAACGATAAACGTTATACACAGATAAAATAAAACTTATATAAAAATGCTTACTGCTGCCCAGTTTATGAATTTGACTGATGAAATATGTTGATCAATATAGTGCCTCAGGATGTTGCTTCAAATACCCAATTACATTTCATAAGTAATTTCGGGTTAAATCAGACAGAAGATGCTGGATGACATAAGGGGTGGGGTTGACTATAAGGAAATGAAGGAGAGGGTGCTTAATAGGGATTTTTGATCGTGCATAGACCTACCGAAAGGTAGAACACTCATGAATGAATGAATCAATATCAAAGCGGAAACCGTGTACTTTTCAGGCGTACGGATATTTGTCATTTCCTATGATATGAGATCCATTTAATAAAATTTCTTATAGCGTTCCTACACAATAGTTTTACTAAAATAACGAAAGCGAAACTTCTACTGACAAAAGTACGGAAACTTAAAAAGGAATATGTATAAAAAGGCGCTGAAACCGTCCGTGGCCTTTGTCGTAGGAAATTGACTCATTGCTAACTGTGAAACCATTTCAGTGAGGCGAAAGAATATTTCTAATCACGTTAGTAGAACTCAATGCTTACAGGTGCGGCGAAGCATATAACCGAAGCTGGCTTATATATGGCTATAATAATTTTTCTTGAACCTTACAAATGTCTTCTTCTACACGACTGGATTAGGACTCGAATTAGGGTTATATCACCTAATATTTAATTTAATACAGTTTGAGAGCCGTGAAGGTCTCCCTTATATACACATATTTGGTGGGAGTTACACAACAATAGCTCTTTTTCTGCCATTACCCTATATATTAAAGTGTCAAATGCATCGGATACATAACATTCTTCCATGTTTTATATGGTAGAAATTGGTTACTCTAGTTCAAAAGAGTGTCATCTGGAACGTTGAGAATAAAAGGTATTTGCGATAATTAGCGTCATGGATGGAGAGAGAATTTTACAGAATGTTATACATATTTCCTTGATTGCTTTCAATATTTACTGTGTAAAAACCTACGGGTTTTACTTCAACGCACTAATTTTATAGGTATTAATTTATAGGTTAATCTCTTTAAATAAAATTCTTTCTAGAGAAATCATAGAAAACCAATCCCAAAAACTGAATTAATTCGAGGAAGAATTTCAGCACTCAAGATTATTCTATCTGTCGCCGCGTTGATAATTTTTTTAATTAACTTTACTAATCTATTTCACATCATTTACAGTATTTTACTTTTATCTATTGTTTTAAATTTAAAAATGACTGATACTTAATAAAATTACCATCATTCAAAAATTTTAATTCCATTGATTTAGAAAAAGAGCCAAAACTTCTGGAGACGAGGGGCACATATACAAAAGGAAACTGCACTAAAGAACTGAAACTGCATAAGAAGAAAGATGAATTTAATCAAATAAACATATGTTATCCTTGGAAAATATTCCGTTACGATATTGCATATTTAGGTAGGAAAGGGAGTTACAGTACAATTATCAGAAATAATAAAATAGGCAGTAGTTATATAGAAACAGCGAAAAGCCAATCCCGAGTGACACTTTAGTTGCACGCATTTAACTAACAGCTGGATTCAACATTTGGGCTGTATTTTTGAATGCCCAATTGAGAAAGTGTTGTACTGGTCCAGTGAGAAGAATATATCATCATTAGAAACTTCTTTTACGAGAAACACGAATTTATGTCCATAAACAAATATCTCCATCGAGAAATCGATAGCCTTATGATAATAATATTGTCCCAGGATAACAATAAAAAGTACTACGGTCAGAGGGTGGAATTCGGACTCCTCTTTATCACTCGATGAAAGCTCAATTTATCTATCGGCAGTCATAATAAGATTCCATATGTCCAAGGAGGAGTTTATTCAGATTTGTGGACTGTTGGCATAGGGTTTGTTTACTATTCTACCCATAATACTGCGCTGTTCGCCCTTTTAAACTCAAGTGATAAGAATGTCTACAAACATTCTACACTACGAACCATGATCTTGTCTATTATGGAGTCGGGTGTTGCCCAAGTCAGGAAACAAGCGTCAGCTGATGGTTGAGAGTAGATGTCTTAAAACTGTCAAATATAAGAGAACGGAATATATCGATTTCGAACACGCGTTTTGCGTGTGAATGAGAATGCAAGATTCAATGAACTTGACCAAAATAGTGTAGGACCTTCAGTCCTTCATATTTTGGGGAATGGGACACTTCGGCGCGGCCACTTCGGCGCGGGACACTTGGGCGCTAACCACGGTTATGACCAAAAACAACTTCGTTGTTCGTTAAATTATTAGTGTATAATATGAAACTTGTGATTAGCGTAAGATAGAGAATTCGGGAAGGGTTGGGTTGGGTTGCGTTGTACACTATTTACATAACTTTACAGCATCTTAATCATTAAACAATATACCTCTAATTTACATTCCATGGACGAATTCTATAGCTATTCAAATTAAATCGACGGCATTACTGAGAATTTATATAATTTGAGGATTACAGTTTTGTAGTGATGAGAAAAAAATTTTAAGAGGCAAATCTCAATTCCCCATGAGTATTGGCTGAAATTTAAGAATAAATACGAATATATTTCTAAAAAGAATCTTATAGAATAAGTGTTGAATATATTTTCTAAAATCAATGAGAACTGTCCGTGATGACAACTATTTTTCCTACCAATGTTAAGAACCATACTAACTTCTAATCGTATAAATACTTACCTGTTTAGTTGTTATCGATTTTCGTTCTATTCTTTTAGTTGTGCATAAATTTTCAATTTTTTTGGAGTATTTTTTTTACAGAATTTCATAATGTTTTGTTTATTTTGTATTTTTTCTGTAAACATATTAAGAACGGGCATATTTGTGCGTAAATTTTCTTTCTCTATTTAATTTTTACCATCGACATTAATGAAGCATTATTCTAAATAGTTAACCCATATTTAAATTTTTTTACGAAGTTGAAGTAATAGATGTATTATTATTTTTCTATTTATATCATAAATCTTTATTTGAATCAATATTACGTCACTTCGGTATTCACTTGCTTTACCTTGAATAATAAATCATTGCTTTGAACATTTAAAATTGTCTTGATAGAGCAATCACATATTCTTTACACTAAGCAGCTCATTCCTATACATCTTAGAAGCTAATTGATAGTGTATCAAACTAAAATACGAAACTGAGCCGAGTACCAATCTTTTACTATTTTAGTTAATAATTGTAATAATTTCTTTAAAGAGAACCGAACGACATTCATTTAAATAATTATTATTGCACACAAACAAGCACAGACGGAAAAATCCGATTAGTCGAGACTCTAAGCCGATATTTTAGGATTGAAAAATCAGCACGCAAAGCTCCCCATCAACTATAAGAAAAGAAAAAGAAGTATAAGTAGACTTTTGAACTGAAGATCTTGCTCACGTGAAAGAGACCCTAAAATAACTTCGTCTGGGAAAATTCCCCGAAGTCAGCAGGAGGAAAGATGAATCACGAATAGGTCGTAAACTTTTTCCTGCAAAAATTAAACCTCAAACATATAATACTTTATAGCTGTCAAACCCGCAAGAATTACATCCGTTCTTGGAAGTATGAGATACGTAAAAGATACCCCTTAATTGTTTGAGCCCACACGATGCATTTTTGAATTGATTCGATTTTACAACGTCATCTGAAGGCATAAAACGTAAGGTCTTTCTTAAGGCGTTACTGAGACTGAAAAGTACCTTCTCCCATCTAACCTATCGTCAATGATATTACAAACATAAGTTGTCTGTAATTGAAGAGAGAAAGAGAGGAAAATTTTAGAAGTAGTGGATGTAAAAATACCTAAGGTGTTACCATAGGTAAAAGATCCACTGTAAGAGAACACATAGAAAAGAAGGGGGTGTAAAACCTGAGCAAACCTACTAGAACAAGGTAAAATATGTATAAGAAAGCTGTATATAGCATGAAAATTACAAAAGCAGTACTATAAAGAAATTACAAAAAAAGAATAATATATTATATATAACAGGAAAAATTGCATTACTACACAATGAGAAAATGATAAATATTACAAAAAATATAAGATAAAATATTCAAACGAAATTACAAAAAAATAGTTAAATCAAATCAAAAACAGGAAAAACTGCAACGGTAGACCATGGGTAAACAATAAACATCACAAAAAAACATAAGATAAAATATTCAAAACAATAGAAGATGCGAACTAAAAAAAACTGCCTCGAAAAATTTTAAAATTTCCGAGAACTCCGCGGCATGAGTTTTCCTTAAGAATCGCAAATTTTACTTATTCGGTGAAAATGCGCCAATCGAAATAAATTTATAAACAAATTTGTGCAGATAGACTCGACGGATATTTCAACACCCTTCTACGCTTCAATTACTAAGAGGAAGGAACATCTTCCCAACGCTAAACTTCCGTGAGACTCCCCCACCATCTCTCGTAAGAATGACCAACCACCCCTCCCCGGTTTATTGAAATAAACGGCGCATAACTCGCTTCACTTATCCTTAGGTCACGTAATCATTGGCTGATCGCGTCATAAATGCCTCTAAAGGATACTATGTAAGTCACAGCTCGAGAGATGAAGAGTTCCGTTCTGATATTACTTAACTTCATCTAAACAGTGCAAGAAATTCCAAATCTGCTGAGAGAAGTTTTTCCAAAAACAATATAGTAGTACCTGAAAGATAAAACTTTTGCCTCCCAGCGTTTAAATGAATTAAATTCAACTGATCCTTTCAAGTATTTATTTATTTTTAACTAAATAAATTTTAATCCAGCCGACCATTAACATATTTCAAATCACCTGATATGATATATATGTTGAAGAGCTTCATCACTGGGCTTAAAATAAGGACACGGGATGAAAATCATTAGAAGATTAATACAAAGGAAAAATTTACAAAATTATTTCAGCGAAAGTACGTTCTCACAAAGTGTAACTGATATAATGCGACCTCCATGTTACATAGGCCGTTCTGATACTGCGAGGAAGATCAAGGAAACAAATGCTGGAACGAATCGATTCAAGAATTAATTTTTCCACCAACGCGAAAGCAATCGATTAGAAAAATAGAATCAAGGTGCCTGCACCCCCTGCCACACGCCGAAAGGCGGCTTGCTAGGTTAGAACATATACAATGATTTAAATTAGCTAATGATGATAAATAGCCTAAGCTGTCGAAATACCTCAAATAAACACACACTTGTATATTGAGAGACATTCCTTAGGAAAATAAACAACCTTCTACTTCAAATATAAATTATATTATTATTATTATTATAAATGCTAAAAGTGGACTAATCGTCCGGTGGTAACACAAATTATATACATTGCACATATTATTATAAATCCCATCTAAACTCTTTTTAATTACAAAAATTTATATATTCACAAATTTATCCTTCCCTTCACACATAATACAAGTTTTTTTAGGGTTCCCAGTAGGCCTTCACGGCTACCATAGCGGTCCCGGGAACAAGTCCCCACCGTGCATCACCCTACCAGACTATCCCCTACTCCACCTGTACTAGTCAACGTCAAGCTCACTCGTCCTTTTTACCCAATCTTTTTACAAACTCCCTATGATGTTTAGGAAAGGGCTCCAAGACTACTGCAGGCAAATCATTCCAATCCATAACAGCACGATTTAGAAAGGAGAATGTTTATATGTACTAATGTTTGTTCTCTCTTATATTAATTTAACATTATGTCTATGGTCTTTCCTGCCATGAAATTTTGCCATAGTGACTTTATTTGATAATTCCTCTAACGATTTAACTCCTGTGTATACTTTAAAAAATATAGCTAGCCTTTTCTTTAATCTCCGCTCCTCTAAACTTTCCCAACCTAATTATTTTAGTATCTGAGTAATGCTATCAAGCCTTACATATGCTAAGACGAATCTTGCTGCCTTTCTCTGTACCATTTCTATTATATCGCACAACACGCAGAATAGCGTGATGGAGGTATACAAGAATAGGAAGCTGATATTATGAGGGGGTTCCATAAATAAACGCTTAAGAAAGAGAAGCGAAATGTATTAGAAGTATGCATTGTTACCCTGAAAGATAATCAGAATTTTATTAGTATCGAAATGACAAAACATTAGTATATGACAGGAGATGATGATTTATACGTTAAAATTGAAAATCACCCTCCGAGCCACCAGTAGCACGTGTTGACATTAATACCCTCATCAAACTCATTCTATCGGCTTTTGTAATGCTTTGTGGAAGAAATACCAGAAGTAATTATCCGTATTGGCTATTGAATGAGGACAAATAGAGAGCTAGAGTAACGCATAGCAAATGAATCAAGACTAATAGAAAGGATGAATGGTATTTTCTACGTTGGTCTATGAAAGGTATTTTCTACGTTGGTTCGGACCTAAGGAAAATATGGGGGGTTCGTATGTAATACATTTGTTGCATAAAATTTACAAATAATTGCGTTGACCATAAATAATATGTCACATAATAAAAATCAGAATTGGATACCTCGCCGTCACATTTCCAATAACTTCCTACAACAGGCTTTATATGCTTTGAACAGTCATAAATAAATTACCCTCCAAGTTACCTTTTCGCATGTGGCAGGAAATATGTGCACCTTGAATCTGTCAATATCGATTACTCTCGCGTATCATTCGATGAAAAAATGAATTCTCTCAGTAACATGTTCTGGAATCTACTTCCATGATCTTCCTCGTCGTATCATAACGAATTATATAATCGGAAGGTCGCATATTAATACTGGCCACATCCTCCGAGAATGTACATAATCTGAATTTATTAAGTAAATCAAGCCTTTAAGTAAATCTTCTACATTCTAAAGATTGCCATCCTGCATCATGATTCATCCGAGTAACGCTCATTAACTCATAATTTTAATATTTCTTCTAAGGTGGAGACTTTTCTGCAAATATATACGCAAAACACGGTCAATTATCAACCCTGAATCGTTTTACGCGTCAAAATAAAAGTGGATGACTCACACAACCATATGGCTAGATGCCTTGTGATTAGCTATCCGAATTTCCAAATCCCGATCTACTGCGAACCAATTATTGGCTTTCAGCCAGTTATTTCCCACTCTAGCCCACTGTGCGTCGTACGAAATCTTTATCGTTTGTTAGCACAGTATACTCTCTCAAGAGATTAGCTACGACAGAACAGCAAATGATGAGAATAAGCAGCTGTTTATAGTGAGCTGAACTTGCGGCCATTAATCTCTAACTTCACTGATAAATTACTCAGAAAATGGAAGTTTTACCAGGGAAAATGGTACAACGATTTTGTTAGGGTGAGAATTGAAGAGAAAGAAAGGGCCTTGTTTACATAACGGTCAACTAAGACGAAAATTCTATTTCCAAGAACTGCTACACAATGCGCCAGTCTTATTTACCATCGATTACCTTCGGTAAAGACTCTCTGAATGGGAAAGTATAATAATCCTCTCCATAGGCCACGAATGGCAATGTATGTAAGTATGAGAATAAGCAGCTCTAAAGTGGGAGCACAATTAGTATTCGTTAACTCTAAAAGGGAGTTTTTAAAGAATGAGATCCTTAGCGACTATACTATGCTGAAATATCTTAGAGAGAAAATTTAAGGAAGGTATGGGACAAAGTTCAAGGGAGAGAGACCTGGACAGGGGAAACAATAAAATGAAAACAGGCAACAGATTCGATGAAAGACGTGGGCTGAACACTCCTCAAGAACAACAAAAAAGGCTATGCGATGTTATTTCAAGAAAAAATAAAGAGAAACTAGATGTTGATGATTTATAGATTTAAGGAGAAATTATAATTGTTTCCCGAGTGAGTATTAGTTCGCAATCGCAATTCTTTAATTAGTTGATTATAGCTTTTACTATTATTTCAGCACATCACTTGCTATTGGTCTTCTACCATCCCGAAATCTTTTAAAGAAAAGCTTTACTCGGATTTTGCAATCCTTACATAATTACTCATTTTATATCTTTTCGAACGTCTTTATTTTAGGCTCAATTAAGACTTTGAAGTCTCCTTTTCCTTTTAAGCAACTTGTTTGAAATAGATCTAATTAATAAATAATAAAAAAGATAATTTACATAAATAGATAAAAGGAAAATTGGTGCCGGATTGCATACATAGAGAAGGGGGTGTGAAAAACTTGCCAAAACCTACATAAAGTAATGAATTAAAGATTTTAAAACAGATACTCTGATCACGACTGGTAAATAAAAACTTGGTAAAAATATTAAAAATTCAAATATTGTTAATTTAAATCGTTTATACCAGCAAAAAATTGCGCCAAAAATTAAATAACCCATAGTTAAAGTACATAGTAAAAATCTATTGAATTGGAAATAAATTCAGAGAAAATTTTAAAACGACAGCATACTGAGAATAACTAATAGCTACATTTTTCATAGTCACCGCAAGTTCACGATTAAACGATGATTCAAACAAAAATCATCCGACACAAACAGCAATAAAATGATAAATAAAAATTACATTATCACCTTTAACTAAGAATAAACACAGGCTGAACTAAAAATTAAGGTAGCAATCATTTACCGTCGATAACTTTATAAAGAGCGTAATTGCTTCGTTTTAAGATCAACTATACAAAAAATTGAAAAAATAGCAATTCAAACTATTCTTATTGATCCTTCATCAATCTATATTCAATCTAAAATACGCGTTATATTGTCTTATTTTGGTCTGGCGTTATATCCGTTGCATACTTTTAAGGGTGTTGAAGAGTATTTTGCTTCGAGAATCTACGATACTTTAATATCTGTGGATTGTATTACCTATGATTCACGTAGCATACATCGATGTTCGAATACGAAACAAAAACTGCGTTTCACCGTTTGCGTTGTTAGATAAGCGATAACGCAATCATTTTCCATTAGGTAGCGTTATTTCCCTTCCGCGGTGAATATCCACGCCTTTGGTAATCTCCCGTACTCCTGCCACGAACCATATTTACGCAACTTCACAATTCCCTTTATAATATTTCCTCGATTTGTGGTTAAAGTATATTCTTCAGAAAAGGATGATTTACTTTGGAGTTAATAGTGGATTTCTTAATATAGAAAAGTTTATGAGTTTAATTAAGTTATTTTCTAGCCAGCGTATCCAACAGAATGAAAAAAGGGGGTTTTCGTTGAACTTTTGATTGAGAGTAGAATAATCTTCATCAAAATGGCTTATTTCCCTATTATACAGAGAATTTCTGTTGTGTTGATGTTGTTGTTTTGGTTAGAAGTGCTATTTTTGACATCTTAGGTCATTTCGCGCATGGGCTCCCACTGAGAGAGAATTTCTATTTCCCTCTTTCTCTCAGTTTACTATACATAGACTACAGCCCATATCCCATTTACTACTAGCCCACACTTAAGAAAAACTTAGTAATTTCCATAGGACGCTTGAATATACTCCAACGGACTAGTTAGGGTTATGGACTATCGCGACTAGTTCCGTCTACATGTAGACATTTTGAGGTAACTTTACATAGAAAAAAAAAGAGTATTAACAAACTTAGTCTATGTACAACTTATATTCCAGTAGTAATTACTAATCTCTTTTATTTCTTAAGTATGGCATTATTCCACAAAGTCAAGTTTGAGCCAATAAGATTTACCACTATCCAGGTCTAGCTCATGGCTATGATAATTTGAAAACTAATGAATTATGAATAATGTTGACTAATGGCATTTATTTTTTAACTCCTCGTTGAACGCTGAGATAAGTTTTATTCTTAGAACCATCTTGCTGCAACTACAAGAACTTTGTCCATTCTATAAAGTCGAGTTTTAGTGTGTTAGATTTGCCATTGTACAAGTCTAGTTCAAGGCTGTGATAATATGAAAACTACGGGGGTTGCGCGTGATACCGAATAATAGCATTCATTTCCTTTGTCCCTTGTTGAATGCCGTGCAAAGTTTTATTCATAGAACTAACGCCCAGCAATTTTACCAGGACTTAGTCTATTTATAGCATTCTAGCTCAGAGTGAAAATCAAGGGCGAACTACCTCAATCCTCATCTTATGTAACATTCTCACTCCCTCAACATAGCCGTAGATGGAGCTGATGGTAGAGGGGTTGAGGTTCGATCCGGCCTTCGGGCTTAATATACCACAGGAAGTAAGGAATAGCCCACACGAACAGTGCCAAAATTTCTGGTCAAGGGCCGGCCGGTTCTTGTGTGAATCTGACCGACCCTGACTCAGATTGCGGGCCCGGAATGTGGTTTTATGCCCAGATTCATTCCACACCTACTCTACAGACTACCAAGTTCACATTTTCCAGTCACATACATTCAGTAGCATTATGATCACAACCTGCAAAATACCCAAATTTAAAAAACGAATGAAAGATAAGGCTGTGTAGTAGATATGACATCATACTCGTAGATTGAGGCATTCTATTTACTTTTCTCTTAAATATATCTATATTTTGCCTATTTTCTGTCAGTCGGTCTGTCTTTCTGTCCGCAAATCTACGATTATCGATCTTCCCTCTCAAACAATTCGATCACTTTCAAACAAATTTAGCATGCTTTGAATTATTTATTTATTTAAAGTTGATTCATAAATAGCCATTTCGACCAATAACAATAAATCGTACAAAATGTTGAGAAAAAGTATAAATAGTAATAAATATTCGTATAAATATCAACAAAGGAGCATGGATATGCAACCAAACATTTGTATGAAATGAAAAAATGTTAATAGAGTTAAATTAAATGAGAAAAAATAAAATAATAAAAATAGTAATAATACGTTAAAATAGGAGATGCAAGGAAAAAAACAATAATGATGGGAGAAAATATGATAAAAAATATAATATGAGGGAAAAGATAATAAGGACGAAAATCGAGACAACGAAGTAAACTGAAGAGGAAGCTTAATGAATAGACGAAATTACGGAAATAAAGCCTTTAAGGTATCATTCAGTAAAAGTGCCGGGTTTGACTCCAGAACCTTTGGAAAGGCTTCCATAAGAAATGATTGAAAAGTTCCGTTTTATGTCCTGCAGGCCATTATTCTTTCGCAAATTTAAATTTGAAACATTGGTACAACGAAATCGAGACAAGTGGGTACCAAAAGAAGGGAAATTAAATAAATATTTTTATTTATGTCGTGAAATATCGTTTATTAATCGAAATTAGGAGAAGTATGACAAAATAAACGAATATTTTGTAAGATTTCGTCGTAGTGAACAACCAGTCCCTCTGATGACCAAGGCGACTGCTAAATTGTAGCTCATGCGTTTTCCCATAAGAATAAACGGGGAATTTAAGCTCGTATAGTTATATGATGCACATATATATGAATGGTGCATGCTAATTTGAGAGCGAAATGGAGACCCGTCATGCTTAGCGGTTCAGTACACTTGTACTTAAATAAAGAATCACGCAGACAGTTGACTTATTTATAATTACGTGCCGAGAAGGAAAACGAATAAAGCTTACTATAGCATTCAGGTACTTCCCCGGATGTGAGTAAAGGAGTGAATTTGTACGACGCGATGTATTATGTAACGTATAATGCGCATTTTAGGGTAACCTCATGAGTAATGTGGAAAGTAGTAATATTTTTCCGTTCCTATCCACGCGTGGGCGTTTTCCGTAACATGGGTTTTTCTCTGGAAACCTTGAGTCGAGTATTTCCCCGCAGCTCACGGCTTTGTTATGACTAGTTCGTATTATTTACGTTCGCACGCCGCTAATTCAAAAATTCGTCATTCTATCTAACATTCATTCACTATTAGATCATTCATGTATTCCCCAATCTATGTATTTCGTCACTATTTTACTCTAATTCTATTTTTCTGTTTGCTTATATATTCCCTAGGTTTCGTAATAATTCGCGAATTTACTAAGCTTTAAATTCTATTAGGATTTTAACTCATAAACGGCTAGTTGTGGGGTGATTCTTTATTTTTAACTCGAAATCTATCCAGATACCGAATTTCATCAACCAAATCGCCTCTAATTTTGCATATTCTTTAATTAGATACAAATCCTCCAACACTACACATTCTGTTAGATTGTAAAAAGGTACAAGAAGATAACCTTACAAAAAACTGACTCTAATTATCGAACTAGAAATGTATTTTAAGATATTTATTTTTTGCATAACGATATGGAAAATCTGCAGCAAATTATGCGCATATATATTACAACCTATAAATAGTAAATCTCGTTAATTATCACTAGCATATTAATGATGAATTACATAAAGAGTTGTAATCATCTTGAAATAAATAAACTTTGTAGCTTCTGCAATATATCTATATAATCTTGCGACCGGTATCGTTAAAGTATTAACATCATCTGGCGCCAGAACCCGGAAACCGGGTTCGATTCCCGAATCTTTATATTTACTCATAAGGCATTGGTATATGTGCTCGTACGTACCTCGTTACTAAGTTAAGGTGAATGTTCATCAACATCTGTTAACTTTATACACCAAATCCAACTTTATACACACAATTTATACTTAATCCGTTATTCAAGATCTCCGAGGCCCCATGGGCCTTTGCCCGTATGTAATGGCCCTGCGGAGTGGGCATGTTCTCACCCACTGCGAGTTTCCCGACCCTACTTTCGCCCCTCCATCCTCCCTCATTCACGAGAGCAAGGTCAAAGCCACCAATGGCAGCCAGAGATGCATATATATACGCGGCGCGGCTCCGTGGGGGAAGCAGACGAGCTCTAGAGACTCGAGAGGAAGGTCGCGCAGTTGTGTGTTCCGTGCGTGCGAAGTTTCCTCAGAGAGAAACCCGGGAAGGAAGTGGTGCAGTTGCTGCGGCTGTTTGTCAACAGATCGGAAGGATATATTTTGGCTGTTCTTAAGGTACTTCTTAAGTTATTTTAAACATTTTTTTATCTTTCCGTTCCGTGCTATTGCCATCTAAGAGTAGATTTTGGCGATAAACTAAGTCCGGTTTTTACTATGTTTACATTCTACCACATCCGTGTGCGTACGTTAACCAGTGATTTCGCGTTGTCTAAATTTACGTACTCTAAAATAAAATTAATCAACTCCGGGTAGTTATTTCAGAGAGATAGTTGAGCACTAGTTACTTATAAAGCTCGTACAGGATCTCACCGATTGTTTACAGCTTCCCTAAATTCTTCATTTAGTTTTTACGAATTTTGGAATAAATCCCATTTAACTTAAAATATCGATTTTGAATAAAATTAATTGATTCCGGGTAATCATTTGGGAGTGCCGGTTGAGCACTGTATAATCATAAAGCTCGTACAGGATCCCAAAAATTATTTACAATATCCGAAAATTTTCATTTAAATTTTCGAATTATGGAATAAATCCCGCGTAAGTTTTATGCTTGATGATGGGATAATATGTATTCTTCGTAAATATTAAATATCCTCACAGTTATTAGTTCCAAAAAGATTTTGACTCAGTTCTTGCATCACTGAAATCGCTGAAATTGCATCTTATGCATTATCGTAAAGAAATTTTAGAGTGTAAAGATTAGAAAGTGTATATATACCCTTGTAAAGGGTTGCGTAATCTTTTAAAATGAATTATCAAAAATTATTTTATCCTCAAAATTGTCTCTCGTGAAGGTAATTCTTAATGATTTTAACTTCAGATGGAGATATTTCGCTTGAATAGAGTTAAATATTTAAGATGTTCCTGACATTGCCTATCTTTTGAGGGTTATGTTTACAAATCTGACGCATAAGTTTTCGTTGATATTAAACGGTAAAGACCGTGACTCCCGGGTGTCTTTAAGACTTGCAGATCAAATGAGTAAAATTCCTAAACTCCGAGAGCGAAACCCTATTTCAGAATTAATCGTGTGTCTCGCAATTGTCACCCATTTCTGATTGCCTCGATTATTTACCACAGATAGTCAATACATACTTTTTAAATGTCTTTTTACTGAGGTGGAACTCCAACAGAACAACGATGTTTACATTCCTTCTTACCTCGCAATAAGATACGATGTTATAGATTATGGCGCATCATTATTAAACCCGCACACCGTAACCAATTCTCCTTTCATAACGTACGATACCGTCTAATTAAGTAATCACAATTTAGTACTTAATGATCTAGTAAGTTGATTTCCGTCCGCAAATTACAAATTGGGATTTCCGGTACGTAAGAATCGGAGTAATCTTCCGATCCATTGATGGCCTTCTGAAATCTCAATTGAATTCGCTGGGAAATGGACGCCTTGAAAGAGTGCATTGGGGTAGTGATTACCTAATTTACGAATAGCCTCATTTCCCGTTGCGCAAATTGAAGCTCCCTTCCTGCTTTGCAAGCCGTGCGCATTTTAGACCATCGGGATACTCGAGGGCAATAGCTCTTCATTCACTTATTCTCCTCCAAAACATAAACGGTTGCGACTTTACTCCGAGCTCATTGTGTCGTTGAGAGAGCAGAAACAGTGCATATAGAGTTTCATTCCACTTATATTTCACACAGGATTAATCATCGAATTATGTCTCTCAATCAGAGGACCTCTTACTAAAGTTAATGGTTGGCAGAACTTTTTATGCACAATCAGATAGAACATATACTTATTCGCAATTAGACTTATTACTTACATAAATTTCGGTGTCGGTTGATGATGGTGATTAACAATGGAAGGACAGTAAAATTTTGCGAGGATGCTCTTCCTAAAAGTAATATGGAGGAAATGGGGATCTAACTAACAATCATTTCTACCGAAGAAAGACGCTCTACCGATAGAGCTAAGCGGGAACAGTTTTACGGAGAATAACCACGAAACAATAAACAATTGATTGGTGTGTTCCTTAATTTCATTGGTGTAAGGTCTTAGTTTTTATAGTCTTACATCGCTTGATTATTTTTCAAATACGAGCTACTGAGAGAAAATAATATTTAAGAAGAATCGGTCATTGGAAGACTTAAGGTGAATATATTTGTTGGTAGTACTATATTCCGATTAGTTATTAAGTTATATAGCCGCAGTGGAGGGTTTAAAAATATATCAAGATTCAGCGAAATGAATGTGTACGGTAATTTTGTGTTCAAATGATTGATAAGGCTCTTTTGGCGAGCAATCGATCGATTAAATTTACTCTCCCAAATTTGAATTTTCCAGAAGCAAACTTATCCTCCGCTAGGTTACGATCACTTCCGAGAATATAAATAACTCCACGATAGATTTTTCACTATAGCTATTTATTTATTTTGATTTTAAATATTAAGCTGTTTACTACAATGTTTACGTGCTTCGTGCGTTTGGAGGTTTTGTAATACTTCATTGTTAGACCGGTCTTAGAATCGACCGCATTGCATCATTTTTTCTTGCGTGTTACAAATGGTCCGTAGCGGGTTCGAAGGCTTATCTTTCGCCTGTTACAAAAGCGTATAATTTTCCTTAACCAACCGTCAAACTTATTAGTCGTTTGTGAAATAACGAATTACCGAATTCACTACCAAAGGTATTCAATCATTCTGGTAATTCTAAATTCATTAGTCCTTGAAGAAGATGCTACGATATTTGAAATCCTAAGAATTAAAAGCCCGTAAATTTTCATATATTAGTTTGAACCAGTTGAGTTTGAATAGAAGTAGAGAAAACTGGATTCGCCGGTTCGCGCTAGTTTTTCCTGGTGGAAGATACTGGGCGAAAAAATCACTTCAAGAACTCGATTTTTCTAATATATCACAGATCCGTATGTATTTTCCTTCTGCTTGGAAATACGATTCCGATAGTGAAGGCATTGTTTTTTAAATATTGATAAGGTGAATAAAACTCACCGTAAAAGGCTCAGCAGTTCAAGAATAATAACATAAGAACTTGAAAGAAGAACAAAAAAGAAAAAAATATCGTCGAATCGTTTAGATATATGTGCTAGGAATCGACCTAAACTTAGCAAGACCGCACTAGATAAGTTAAGTGTTTCACTGAAGAATTAAAGAAAGGCGAAGAAAATTTTGAACGTTTATATTGTGAACACCCATCACACAGAAACAGAAAATATGATGTACTTTTGTATGGGAACTGTAGAAAAAGTAAAAATCTTTTCCTCATTCTACATATCCTAACGTTTAATCATAATGCTTTTTCTACTACAAATGTTAACTAGATGGAGTAACCTGAGTATAAATTACTCTAGCCATAATAGAATGAACCATTATCTTTACACGTCCAGGTATTACAAGCAACTTACTGATTAGGTAAATTACTAAATAAAGTGAATTTTATGAATGATTGTCTTACTTTATGAGCACTAAAGGGTATCGGTTTCATACCTGAAAAATCTTACTGTTCCATTTCCGGTCCCTAGAGGTAGTCGACGCCTTCGTGCGAAACACATTGGAACTGACTCGTGCGTGTATACAACAGGCGATTCAACTTTTTGCCCATTCAGGAGATACGTCATCAATGTTTATTTCTTGTCGATATCGTTTCAATGCTAACTCTACCGGAAAGCTAGAGGCAAAGGTCCGGAGAGGCAACTCCATTGACGTCAGCATGAATCTGTATTCCTTTCTGTATAATCGTTTAAGAATACATTCCCACTTTCCCAATTGATAACTTAATTTATGTAGCAAATTCCCAAGCATGAAATTGCGGGTCTTTTAGTACATCGAATAGTTTTAGAGAATACAGTAGAGTTTATAGAAGATGGCTGTCATGTGTACGAAGCTTTTTTTCGAGAGTTCCGAGAATGTTTGTTGTGACGCGGATGCGTAAAAAATACCGAAAAATGCTGAGTTGTGATTATCGGAATTCAGGAAGGCCAAATGAGAAGGATGTGATGAACCATGAATGAGGTTCTAAGGAATTTGTCGCCAGAAATGGTTACTATAAACAGAAACCTGGTTTGGTGTTACGAGCCTCTAATTGAGTAAACAAGGCTTGAGGCAGTCTTCCAAAATGACGTGTTAATTGCACATACCAGGAATACCCCAGAATAAAAATAAGCCATACAAAAGTGAATGAGAAGGCATATTCTAAATCTCCTAAGATTTTCCATAGTAATAGACATATTTCCTATACCATGTTTAATAACAATATTTACCCGTGATGCATACAATGCATTCCAATAAGTTCCCACTAAATAAGTTAATCTTAAATGTCATTTACTTTCTGTATCCATTGTTTACCTGGTATCTACAGAATGGAAATGCCTTTAGTTTCGTCGCATCCACCACGCAATAATTCTTCTCATCCCGAAGAATTCAAAAAGACCTTGCATACGTAATGAATGATTTCAGAGATGACTGTGGAAATATGTCGGAATGAATCGGAAATGTCCGAAGTCTTCGAATATGGGAAAAGCAAGGTTGCATGATTTTCCCCGTTCTTGACGTAACGCTTGCCTCTACTCTAGTGACGTCAAAAAGACTTCTAACAGACGTTTTCTTAGTTATGACGTCTTATGAACCTTTCTTAATCGGTTTGTTTATTTCCTGGTAGTAGTTAAGTTTTATTATATATTATTTATTCCATAACTCCTATTTGAATTTCCGTTACAATGATTTGTAGCTGCCTATCTTTTCCACTTTTGATGGATATGACTGAATCATATAAAATGTTGTCATTTAAACGTAAAACACAAACTTTTTTCTAAGTTTGCAAATCAGCCTACTTTGAACGATAATTTGACATATCTATAATTTTCTAATATTACACGAAGTTTATATTTAGTATGAAGAGGATTGAGATTAGAATTAAACACTTGAGCTGTGCGATTTTTTTCTCGAGATTCCTAGCCTGGATATTGCTATTGACTCTGAACAAGTTCTTGCAAATGGCTTGGAATGGCAAATTATTAGGTCATTCAGTATCTAATATTAGTAACCAACATTTTTATCTGTAGGTAGTACATAGCATCCATGTACTCGACCGGAGTATCTTAAATTTTCTTTATTTAGTCTAACATCCTTTTAATTTAGGTAAGCTCCAAACTTAGTTTAATCATTAAAAAAGTATACTCTATTAGAGATAGTGTTATCTGATAGCTACGATCTTCCAAATACCTCGCACAATTTTGAAAAGCGTGTCAATAAAAAATAATAAGTAAATACAAAAGAACAGATGCCCTAAGTTAGTGCGATTAAGATACATTTGGTGAACCTTTCAGATGGTCATACCGGTAAGCGAAACGGAAAACGTTTACTGTTGTATATAAGTATTGTGATGATCAGTTATAAAGGTGTAATTGTAGTAAAATAACCAAATATTAAATCAGGTTATATCAATAGTTATTAACTTAAGAAAACTAATGAGAATAAATCGATGCCGAAAACGAGTTTATTTAAAAAAATTAAAGTCATTGAGAATAGCCATGCTTTGAATCCGATATCCTTTAAGTGAAATTGAAAGCTTATGGAACCTGACTGCATAGAATATAAGCGTATATTATCAGTATAACTGAGTCTGTTTCTCTCACTTTCGAACATAAACTGTGATACATTGTATCACTAGGTGACCTATACCCACCAGTATATCTAGAAAGTTGACCAGTCTAGACTAGATAATAGCTCCTGTGAAGTGCTGTAAGCTTTCAATTTCACTATAACTGGTATAGGTAATAGCCTTTTCACCACCCGCCTGCCTTCCGGGAACAATCCTAAATGGTAGACGAGGGATTAACGATTTTCAACGGGAATCCGCCCTTTCTGGCGACTCGGATCTGAGATATTAAGTGAGTTGAGAAGTCGGCTGCACAATCAGAGTCGACCTCCGGATTGTCCTTCGAGCGACAGTGGGCGCGTTCAGCCATTCATAGAGTGCTCAATTGAGAGCGAATGGCTATCAGAGGGCAATTTCTCCCGTGCTTCCCACGATGGAGTTCCTGCCGATCGAAGAAAGCCCAAGGACGTCACTTCCTTTTGCTTCTTTTCTGCTTGAAAGCTCTTTGTCGCGTCGTTTATTTTCTCGCGGAATTCCAAGCGTCAAACAAAGGACGCACTTCATATATAATCTCCGCTTCATTGGATGTAAATCCCCCTGGGTAATCCTCGCTCTTTGCAGCTGATGCATCGATTTCAAAAGTCGATTTTATCGGAAATATTCAAGAAATGCTATTCTGATCCGTCAAGTGAATTACGACATAAGGAGATGATTATTAAGGGGATGTTTTTAAATGCATTTTACATAGCCATAAACATACAACTCGGTAAACGTGTTACTTGGCTGGATAATTAAATGTGGACCCCCATAGACAACATTATTCTGCTGCGCTAATAAGAATTCCTAGTGAAAATAGACACAACATTGATATTAATCTCTCGGATTCGATATTTTTTATTTTTTCTGTTAATTAATTAAAAATGTACAGATATTATCCGATTGTGATTAACCATACATAGTGACCTGCCAATATCAACCCCTACTAAGTTTTTTCGCTGGAATCATCCGCTATTGACAAACTTAAGTAAATCCATTATGGGTCCCGTCAGTTTTGCAACAGTTATTGTTCCTTAAATTCTCGTACTTATATTTAAAAAATCTGGTTATCATATTCACTCAATGCAATCAATGAGTGGTTCAGGCAATATTATTGAATAATGTGGTTCAACCAACATTCTATGTAAAATACATAGTTTCCAACATCTTCCATTCCATTTCCATGAATAATTTTTTCATGACTATTTTCCTATTTTTATTCACGATTTATTCGAATAATCAAAAAGATGAATAATTCAAGTTTACGAAGGTCCCATCACGTTCTATCATTGTACAGCATCAATTGATCGTTTTTTTGATAGAAAGGTTATCCAAAACTGTTGATCAAAAATCAAACAATATTTTCAAGGGAATATTGTGGTACCTGTGTCATGCACCTTTTGGATTCTGATTTGAACAGACTAAAATGCTCTTTCGTAGTGCGATGAAAGATCGGAAAGTAACCTCAAGATACATAATGCAACTGAGACCACCCAAGTGTGGAATAATAGATAAAAGTTTCCATTGTAGCACTCACCATTCCTCTTTTTCTATCGATTGCGTCAAACACAAATGGAAAAATTAGAGGCTTAAAAATAAAGAAATTTCTTTCACGATTTCGCACTATTATCAATGCAATAGGGGAAGCGAAGTTCCGAGAGAGAGCTTGAAAGTCTCGGTGGTCTGTAATTATCCTGGTATAATGGAAAGGCACTTGAGATGCAATTCACACTGTATTTGATTCAGGTCCCTCAGTTCACGGATTAATAGCAAGGCTTTAAGCATTTTGTAATTTGCCCATTACAGTTTTCTAAGAAACTCGGTCTGCCCTTATTGAACGGATTTTTACACAACGGAAAGTTGACGGCAACGAAGCGGAAATGCCGTACCGATCACAAATAGGTTTTATTTCCGAGGTTATTGCGCTTTCCGGAAACTTTTTTAAACGAACGTTCTTCATTCTTGACGTCTTTGTTTCTACAGCTCCATAATTAGAGGGCAAAAGGTTTCATTCACCGCGAGCTGCATAATGGAATGGTGAACTCCTAAAATGCCGATATTTGACTCGCAATAATACGTTAAACTTTAGCAATTCTCCCACTTTTGTAGATGCGAATAGAAAAATATCTGTGGAATTCTCAATCACAGTTAAGTTTTGGTTAACAGGGCTAGTTCTTAGTTGCCACATGCCAAAGGCTCTCCACGAAGTTTTTTAAAGATTTTACTTTGTTTAAATCTTATCTGCAACCGATTTACTTTGCACTCATATAAATTTAATCTTGCAAGAAAATGCATTTTTCTACATTTGCTTGACCCATTTACGTGATCCTACAAGCATACGGAGGCATATGACAAGAGGTGTACAATTACCTTCGGTCCTAAGACTAATTTGCTATTACAATTATCAGTTTAAGTGATTAATTCCCTATAATTTTATTTTTTTATAAAATTGTCCTTTGCTTTGTCCATGCCTCTCACATAGCGCATAAATAAAATGGGAGCTGAATGAGCCACTAACTTGACTGATAAACATTGTAATTGTGTATTTCTATTATGAAGAACTACAGTTAAACTGCTGCGACAAGCATATGTTTCAAAAATTGCTCGAGAGTACAGTGTTCGCTTTTCTATTTATATGACTAATTGTTGTTTAATTCGCAAACTCGCGAATTTCTGTTTTATCTATGATAAAGTCATTAATTTCCACCCTGGGAAAGCTTATTACCTATATCGTGACAGCAGTGAAGCCTCATGCAACTGCTACGACGAGAATGTTTCAATGGTAAATATTAGATGCCCTGAGAGCTTCTTTAGCTCATGGGAATATCATGATTCCATACAACGACCCTTTTAATACCGATTGCTTTCGCATGGAAGTTCAACGACTCCCTTCTCTCTGCCCGCAGGTCGGAAGCCAAGAGGTCACATCATGTATCCGAACCCATTCGACAGAAAGCATTCGACAATCAGGCAGGTCATTGACAGAATACTGTTCCCCGAGTCCCGAGTGAAGAAAGTGCCACAGTCTGGGATGAAGACTTCCGTGGCCTCAGTCGGCGGCAACGGCTGGAGGGGGAGGAAGGTGTCCCCCGGGAAGTGAACGGGCCCGGGGAGCGGAATGGGCGCCCAGAAGGAGACCGGGATACCGGTGATATGGCGCCTGTGACACGCCCTGGATTACTGTACGAGGAGAGGTGAGTTATTATGCAAACACGGTTATGCAAACCCATGTCCCTTGTCATTATTTCGGACCCTTTTGCACACGCACCAATTTCGTATAAATTCGATGCCTCGTGCAGCGATGTTTAACACGCACGTGCTTTTATCGTCTCTCGGGGTTGCCTCGAAAATAAACCTCGTCTGGGCTGCCGTCCAATGCGTTCTCACGGGACACCCAAACAATGTCTCGCGAACGAGTTCACGCGAATTAATTTTCAGATATTCCTTTTAAGTAATTTAATGTTGAATAAAATTCATAATTCAGCCTGAATCCATTGTTAATTTATCCAGCCATAGGATGAAAAACCTCAAATGTTTATATATATATATATATATATATATATATATATATATATATATATATATATATATATATATATATATATATATATATATATATATATATATATATATATATCCTAGACCTCTACTGCGCTACATTCTAGTCTGAGAGACGATTCTGATGCTATTTTCGTTCACAAATTAAAATATTTCAGATGTCAATGTCATGTCTGTTTTAAATGTCAATACTGTTTCCAAAATAATACTCATCCGTAGTTTCCTTTATAAATATTCCGTTTCTAAGTTAGATAATCAGCTTTAGGTGAAACAAATGAGTTCAAAATTTTACGTAGTAATCTCATTCATTAATAATTTAATAATACGGAATTATTCTGATGCAACTTCGGCACAACATTGAATATATTTTATATCAATGCAAATGTTGCTCCCAGAATAGTATCAATTATAAATAAAAATGAATGTCCTTCAATGAATATTCGGTTTATAAATAGGATCATCATCCTTAGGTGAAATAATTTGCAGATCTAAGTAGACGAGATTCAAACGGGGGCTCAATTCCGACTCCTAAATAAATAGACGAAATGATGATGCCGCTAGCACAGAGATGTTTAGGTCCAGATTTCGAATTCCTACAATATTATCTAAGCGAGGAATATTAATTACAACATTTAGTTTAATGCAACGATTTTAGATTAGTTACTATTGTTAAGATAAGAAATTGGAACAAAGCTATTAATGAATTAGAGGCTTCAAAACTTAGGTTCTAAGGTTTTGTAGAGTTGTTAAACCTCTAAATCGGTTATTATTATTTAAAACATTATTTCTTACATACGATATTAATTCATCTGCGGACCGAGTACTCCATAAGAAGCAATGCCTGAGAAGTAATATCACGAAGACGTTTTTAGAGGATGCTCTCAAATGCTGTGAACTACATTTTCAATTTCCTTCGATTATCCCAGAACATGTTAAATGAAAATATAACTTATATCTTTGAACCGCATTGAGCGTTGGGGCCGCAGGCTCACCACCTCAGGCAAGCAAAAGGTTGGCACGTCCGCTTACGTAAACCGTGCGAAAAAAACTAAGTAGCTTCTCTAAACCGTCGCGAGTAATTAAAGCCTCGATGAGAGAGAGAGAGAGAGAATAGATGTGTTCCCCACGCATTCAGAATCCGGTTCGCACTCCATTCCGTTGGTCTCCAAATGACTGAATTTTCCGCCCGAACGCATCCTCGTTAAAGACCTTCGGATGGCCGCGGGCAATCGGCAATGTTATCTTCCTCTGGAACTACACACCTCGCGGATGTTTTTGTTTTCCCCGTTAGAGTTCAGCGCCTCTTCCGGGAAGCTTTCATCGCCGAAGTTGTGAAAAGAAAAAGAGAGAAAGATTTCGTCGATTGCGATGAACGTGCGAGTAATTACGGATTCAATCAAAGATGCATTCCTCGACATAAGTAGAGTGAGCGAGGTCAAAGTGGAAAAAGCGGCAGGTGCAAGGAAACTCGTTGAAATACCAAATTTAATAATAAATGTAATTACGATCAATTCTGATGGAATCATGAAAAGGAATTACTGAAAATTGCTTTGTTGTTGTAAGAGCGTTAACTTTTTTGGGACCACTAGAAAATCCAATTAATTAAATTATATTCCTTGAAATTAATATTTTGAATAATATGGAATCTAAGTCTCAATAGATTCCTAGTTGAAAAATCCAATTAAATTAACCTACCAGCAAAAAGCTCTAAGGACATAAAAAAAAGAATTGCTACGAAAATAATTGTCGTACAAGTGTCACACACGGTAAAAAATTGCAATTTCTGGAACGATATTAATCTAAAATATGAGAGAAATAAAAATACTTTTGAATTTGAAACAATAAACCTTATCGAAAGAATGAGTGTAATATACTTAATCCAGACACCTTATTAAGTACAATACAAACATAAAATACATAACGGCAACTTTTAGATCAACCAATTCCTCACAATAATCGTGGATTTTTTCATAGATAATAATTCAATCCTTTCAACTTTAGTTAGCAATACTTAATAAAACAATTAAATGAACGCTGACGATTCTACAAACAAGAAAATAAACTATTTATTTCACGTAAAATCGGAACAAAAAATCGGCCTCAATGATTTAAATCATTTTTACATTACTTTTTCTCTCGTATCATGAATATTTTTCAGTACTGTGATTGCCAACAAGTTGTTTTTTGTAGACGTTTCTCGCGGGTTTAAACTGAATAAGTTCTGAGCGGAGAACCGACGCTTTGGCCGCTGTTTGCAGAAATACAAACATTCCCAATGATAATTATGTTGAGCTGGAAAAGTAACGGTAATAGGCAGTCTAACCTTATATAATTACAGTACCTTAATTCTTATTCCTATAATATTATAAATCCCTATTAGAGCAGTTTTCCATGCGATTAAAATTATTAAAAGGATACCGATTTTCAAGAATGCCTCAATCCCATTAAAGGTTCTGGTCTTAGATTGACAACTGGCAAAAATGCAAACCTTTTAAAAAGCAATTTTCTTGTTGGACGGTGGTTTTACAGCCGAACTCTCTCTTTCTTTTTCCATTTAATTAGCCGCGTAGATATTACGAGGTAAACATCGTAAATAAGACCTTTCTGCTGCCTGTCCCATGTGAAGCGAAGCGTGTCCTGAAGTTCCCGCTCAAAGTGCAGAAACTCACGTTCGCCTTTCCTTTTTATCTAAAGGATAGCATACGTGTCTGACGAACAGACCTGAAAGGGCAGATTCATGAGAACGTACTCACACGAGAACACCTGTGCAAACAACTTAACAAAAAATCGGTGAACACAGCGTTTAAGTTACTGCGGTTTCGTTTAGCTAAAGGAGGAATGCTCCAAAAATTTCATCCTGACGGGTGTCTTGGTTGGTCCTTTCCCCAAATCATCAAGTTAACTTGTCCTAAAAATTATCGCACACAAGGCGCAGCAAGGATTTTGGGATCGTGGATATGGTTTGGGTCTTGATCTATCATAATAGTATATGCCGTGGAATCTACATCGTCCTAAAAGATTGCCCCTGATTAAATTATCAGATGCTCTGACCGGAAATAGGAACTGTTTACCATGAAGTTATTTACATAAAAACAAGTTGCAATATCTTTGAAAAATCGAGCTTCAGTAAAGCATCGTAGTTTTGTGAAGTAATTACAATTTCATTAACTTATAATTAAATTTCAATAACTGTCAATATTCATATACTTGGAAAATACGAGATTCCGCTAAGATTTTAGATCTCAAAAAGATTGTCAAGACTCGTTATTTACGTAGTAAAACAAGGAGTTCATACATATGCTATTACTCCATGAAAATGAGGTAACGATTCGGAAATACGGAAAAAATTGTCAGTTTAAATTACTTATTTTGGTAACGATTTTATTGAAACAGTGTATCAAGGAAGAGCTTAGGGCAGAGAAAAACAAACTCGCAAAAGGATGAAATAATTACCTGATAGATGCTAATTTTTCCGAAAGATTTAATTACATATGACAGCCATCAAGAGACCAGACGAGGAAATGCAATTCATAATGATGATGCTCGACTGATGTCGACCGCTTTTAGATGTCCACGAAAATGAATAAATAGTTACAGGCTAGGCTTTGAACTGGGTCCAAACCGCAATCATAGTGACGAGATGATTGCTTAGGAATCGTGTCATTCAATTACTTTGAAATTAATTATGAAAACTTCATCTGCACTCAGGCTTCAAACTTTAAACATCTTCGATGGATGGAAATTCTTTTATTTGGTACGACCAATCGAAAAAAATCCAAGGTATCCTTCGATGGATGCTCTTGAATCTTTTCACTCCACCTTTATCGAGTTTGCCAAGGTCGGAGTTTCAAACGATCATCGATTTTCACCACCCTTTTCCAGCCCCCTTTGTCCCCCAGGAATCGATTGAAGAGACGTGTCTCTCAAGTTGTAGCGTCTTCTTTAGGGTTTCCCATCGTATTGTTTCACAAATTCCCCTCCTGATCTGGCCAACCTGATACAGCAAAGACTATGGTAAGAGGCCTCAAAAGGAGATGGGGCGAATTTTAAATTTCACAATGTCTGCGGCTAATTGCCAATCTATATATCTTTGAGCTTGAAAGGCCTTGGCAATATTACTTCTCGCTATAAAATGCACAAAAAAATATATTGATCGATATAACTTAGAATGCATTTATTCTTCAAGTGAAAATGATTTCCAAGCTCTGCTAAAGACTACTGAATTTGATTGTAAAAGCCCAGGTCATCTAGCAACTGCCTTCGTACGAACTTATAATCCTATTAAACGAGAAATCTCGACAGTAAATTTATTGGGCTTAAATAGATAGTGATACCTATATTAATATATGTTTTTTAAGTATTTTCTAATATTTTGTATTTATTATAATAAAGACTAATTATAATATACTCTAATAACTTAGAATGAATTAAAAGTGTGACTTTTTAAAATTTTCTGGTACTCGCAAAGAAATTATTGGAATTTTATTCATACAAGATAGTTCGTTAATGAACGGCTAAGTAACACTTGACACTGTCAATATTAAAGAGTTAATAATTATCAACTATTTTATAACAGTTACTTTACTCGTAAATTGAAGTGTAAAATACATAAAGGCAGTGCAAAAAATGTAATGTACAAAAAGGTTAATTTATATAAAATACTGAGTGACTGAAATGAATCATACTTTATCTTTACTAATAAATTGAAGTGTGCTTTGAAAGAATGAAACCTTATTTGCTAATCAAAATCCAAATTCATAAAGCTATGGCAACTTACGATTACCCCTTATATAATTCTGGAATATACCGTCAATAACTATAACATATTTTGATTGGGCGAAATTAATGCAGAAATAATTCTGCGAAATACTTAAACAGTTGAACTGTATACTTAACTTGATCTTAACTAACCATTACGTCGAAAATGAACAGGAAATTGAAATATTGACCAAATTCAATATATCCTTTCGAACCCATTCATTAGTATACACATTAAAAACCTAAAACTCCCTAGTATATTTACGTTCCATCAACTAATATACCACATTTGATACGTCAAATAAACAAGACGTTATTTTGCAAAAACGTTTTTAATTTTGCTCCCTTTCATTCCAAGGCGATGGAGTGGCACAGCGGACGGTAATATCACTCCGCGATCCCATGTCATTATAAGCACTCCAAGCTTTCGCAACACCATTGTCTGCAATGTTTACCTTTGTTCATTTCAGTGTTAAGGTTGGTGCGCAGCCACTCTCCAGGAGCTTCCTTGAGGTGCGCGGAGTTGCTGGAATCGACTTCGCAATCCACCAAGTGCTCAATCTATTGACGCTCATGCCGACAATTAGTCTGTCCTGAGCCGCGGCCGAGCAGCGGTCAACTGTGTTGGCCAATACCAAGAGGGAATACGCCGTGCACTATTGTAGATGTAGCGATCTGAATGATGTCTCCACAGAACAAATGAATAAATACGTACTGAGCTTATCCTTGTCTAACTTTTTTCAAAAACCTCCTACATCAGCGACCTACGATGTTTCTGACCTGAAATAAGGGGCCACCGCTGCATTGAATTGCTGCCTAATTGAAAAGTTTTGATTCGGTTTCATACCGGAGAAAATGTGAAAATTTGTCTTTTGGCCTATACAGTATACATTAGTAAAGAAAGAAATATTGGAACAGGGCCGTTAATGAATTAGAGGTTAAAAATCTCCGAATGCCGTCTTTGTCGGCGTTCCTCCTCTTACTTCCCGGTAGTCGGATAAAGCAAGAAAGGAATGCCGCAATTTTATGACCCCTGAGGACGGTAGAATTGCTATTGAAAAGATCTTTGGGTACAATTATAGAGCGACATTCCTTTCTTGCTTTATCCGACTTACGGGAAGTAAGAGGAGGAACGACGACGAAAACGGCTTTCGGAGATTTTAAACCTCTAATTCTAACTCTAAAGTGCTCTTTAAAAGTAGTAAGTATTGAAAGTATACAGTAGTGATTAAAGAGTGTTTGGATTTTATAAATTTTCAATCATTTTTTTCGTAATTTTGGGAAGATATTATGGAGATTTTCTTCTAAATACTTAGCACATTCATAGTAATTCCAGTGAATTCCCCCGTCCAAAATGACGAAACTACATTAAACTTATAAAATGTACAAATTTCTCAGCATAAAAGTGATTTTGTTTAATTATCAAAAATAAGAAATATCCTGTAGATCTAAGAAATATCAACTGTTGATAGTATTAAAATTGAAGAAACTCTTATAGAGCTAATGACTGCAAAGGATAAATCAATGCAGGTAATAGACACTAATGAACAGTGTCGGAAGAAAGTCCCTTGGGAGACTTGGGAATACTTGCGGCAAAATTAGGGATTACAAAGAAAACTGTATTGCATAGCGATCAATAAAACGTCATTGAGTTATTATTTAGAATTTTCCCAACATTTCTCGCATAAAAGTTTACTATTATTGATATTTATTAAAATTGATACGATGAATAACTTATGCATAGAAATATTATATATTTGCAATTAAATTTCATATAAGTTCAGTCGTGATTGATGGTTACGGGTAATTTTGGTTTGATTAGTAATTTACTTGTGGTAATTACATATACACGTACCATTCAGCTAACCCCTATTTCTAAAATTTTAATCGAGCCTACATATCTATCTGTACAAACCTTCTCTAAAAATCACTTGTTTAATTACATTGAGAAATATTTTAGAAAATACGTATCTTAGAATTCTGAATCTGACGATATTTTGCCACAGCGACTCCAATACAGAATGTGCAACCCCTGGGTGCCACAGACTTGAGCTTAAATAGTTAGATAGTAAAACAGAATCGAGGTAAAATTAGTCTTACTCAACCCAGATTTCCATCCGAAATTCTTGAATTGTTGGCAAGGTAGTAATTCTTGAACTTACTCGAAAGCAGATGGCAAATAAGAAAAAAAACATTACTATACAATAGTAAATTCTATAGAAAAGAGTATCACGAGTGAAAATTATATCTCCAAGTATTACTTAACGGAAAGAATAAAATATTGGCCGCTAGCCAATAACACCTCCGATTTTCTTTCACTATAAGATTCGATTAAGGAGATATGAATATTCTAATGAATACAGATGTTACTTAGAGTGAGCGCTAAGTGTTCGTAAATTAGATTATGACACACTGAAGGACGACAATTACGATAACTGAGCTAACGGTAGTGGATAATGCTACAGATAGAAATGGCAGCATTTAGAGGACATGAAACTTATATTTTATTTTCCAGGAAAAACTCGTTCGTTATATTCCTCGAAAATAATTTTTCAACATCATCAATTTTTGTTAACATAATTACTATCACGAGTCTTATAATTCCAATTCATCTTGTATGAACAATACTCGCTTTCTGGACACACTTATCCTATCATGTTTAGTCGACAACTAAGTTTCCCGAATCTGCAATGCATTGAATACGTACTTGAAATTATTTCCACATATAGCTACAAATAATTCTCAAAAATATTGATTGATACCTACTGTTTCCAATTATTTGTTCCATCGGCAGGTAGATAATAAATCGGTCTAATGTCGTTATATATGCGTCGGAGTGACTACGTAAGTGACCGGTTTTGGACACCAAAAATATCGGTTAAACGAGGTCTCTAAATAAGATTTCCGTGAAGTGAATGTCGATTAAACGAGAGGATTCCATATTATTCATAGTATGGAAGTCATTAAGGAATGCGAATGGTAGGAATGATAGCAATAATAGTACGTCTTTATTCGGGCGAGATTGAGACTATAAGTCTCTTTTTCCATCTAACCCATAGTCGTAAAATACACAATAATCAATTTAAAGAGATAGTGTTGGATAAAATTAGAACAATTGTGGATGTAAAAAACTAATAAATTCTTAAGAAAACATGTATCTACTGCAGGAAAACACCCATTAAGAAAGGGGTGTCGAAAACCTACGCAAACCTACCGATAGTAATAACTAAAAGATGTTAAGAAACATGGCAAAATACATAAAATGCGCTATGAAATACATCAATAAGCATAGTCACGTTGCCATATAAATAAGTTTCATCCATATACATACGAACATCAAACATTCGAAACAGGGAAATTAAGGCTGCCACAAGTGTTTCCAAAAAAATATCAAATTTCAAAGAAGATGTGGATACCAAATTTTTGTAAATAAGGAGAATTGGGTTTTAATTTATCCTCGTCTAACACAATTGCTACCTTTCTAAGTCTCAAGCAAGAGAAAAGCGGAATACGCCCACAAGATGTCTATCAGTACTCTTTCTTAAACTTTAATAATTAGTTTTACCAATGAACATATTGAAAACTCAATCGAGGATGGTTAAACTAATAAACGGTCGTGAGTTAATTAATATATGCAATACGATTCTCGGTCTTTAAGAGCAAATTAATTCAACTTCGACCGTGTGACTAAAAACAGCTTCAGTAATTCTAAATACAGAAGGAGCTGAGAGGAAGAAATGAAGTTTTTACAAGTACTTGCATGATCGGAATTAAAATGCGTATTTTGAAGATCAAGATAAAGATGTGAACAATGCTTCTGACCCCAGAGATCACGGCCGTTATGTATCTGAAGGATATATTTTCGCAAACTCATTTTCGCGATTTCAATAGATGGGGTTTTTGACTTCAAACCTAGCTTGGCAGGGAAATTACTATTGTATTCGAACACAAAAAATATGTAAATAGCATTTTGGCAAATGACTTATCAAATTTTCTGAACGTCTGCTGACGTACTACCTGCCATGTCACACGCATAGGTCAATACTCGACAGAGCCTGATCATTTCTCGGCATCTAAAAGCCACAGACTATTCTCGTTAATTCGTAAATCAAAAAAATCTTTACAAGAAATAAATAGGAATTACCTAATTGTGCAAAATTAAAGCTTTTAATTATAGGATTAATTATTTCCTTTTTAGTTAAGTCGACAGTAGAAAGGCTGGTTGTATTCCTATCATTAAAACTACCAAATATTTGAGAGAAAAAGACGAGACAAAATTAGGATTTAGGTAGTTTGCTTTTCCTTTCCACACTTAGCCGGAGTAATATCAGCAGAAAATTCCACATTAGCACAGTATAGTTATCCCGCAAATGCAACTTGTATAGCATAAATTATGCGGTGACGGACGAGTCATTTTTTAGTATCAGTAACTTTCATACTATCAAGGCTATGAGGAAATGACTAATTTAGATGAAAGATACAGATCTGTCTACTAAGGATCTATTTACCAGTATTAAGAGAGAAATTGCACAAAACTATGATAAAATCATTAAAATCTGGTATCAGGAACAATAGACAATCAGTCTTTCTTTTATTACTAAACAATTTCAGAGGAAACCATGAGTCCTCGAGTTCCGAATTTAAATGAACCTGCTTACTACAAAATGAGTGATTGCTTTCCCTTATGTAGATTTTTTAATCCAAGTGTCTCTTAGAACATATTCCATTTCTTATAATACTTAAATGAAACAACTGATATCTTAAAAAATGCCAAATTACTAATATCTTTTCTTAATAAAACATCACACGATGGCAATGCTTGAAAACAACAAATATTATCTGGAACTAGTTAGAGAAATAATGTTGACAGATTTTTTAATTTAAACTAAAATCTGTTTAGTGATACGTCCTTGTTCAGACAAAGCTTTATTGTCCGTATGATTCCTCAGCAAAAATGAATAAAATATCTGATGTGCCCAGCACATGACTTTCTCCATATATAAGATGTCAATATTTATCTACGACAGTATTTTCTAACTCTATATTCAATCTAAACTTGGAAGATAAGTGATTAATTTATATCATATTATCTTTTACGTCACAAACATTATAAATAATGTTTTACGGGACATGTTCGATGAGAAACGATGAAATTGGCCTTTCGCCCACAGCGCCGAAGAAGTACATAATCAGCTACTTCCGGGTTATCAGTATTTCATGAATAACTCCTAAACAATCAGTTATACAAAAACATGTTTCATACAAAAGTAATAGTAAATTAAAAGCTTTTATAAATAATAGTATATACCTAAATACCAGATTAATGGAGATGTTTTGCAAAAACGGAAACGAGCTTCGAAATGTAAAGCTCAACTTCCGGTCAACCGATTCACTTCAAAACCTAATCAACTCCAACGACACCAACCAAAGTGCTACATATTAAATTTGGTGTTGATACGACAAATAGTTTCCCTTTTAGAGCGCCCACAAAGTACATAATCAGCAACTTCCTGTTTATCAGTATGTCACAAATAATTCCTTAACAATCAGTGATACAAAAATAGAAGGCACACAAATGTTATAGTAAATTATATTTTATAAAACTTTTATAAATCATAGTATATACCTAAAAATCATATTTATGGAGATATTTTGCAAAAACAGAAATTTGCTTTGAAGAATAAAGCTCGACTTCCGGTAAACCGATTTACTCTAAAAACTAATCAACTCTGACAGCACCAACCTTAATGCTATTTCTGAAGTTTGGTATCGATACGGCTAATTGTTTTTTACGTTAGAGCGCCCACAAGCACACACACACACACACACATGCAGACACACACACATATACACAGACATAATTCCGAAAATGGTCAAAACGTATTCTAGGGACCCCAAAACATGTATTTCCGTTGAAATCTCGAATTCGAATTTATTCATGAAAACAATACTTTCTCTATACTTCGTATAAGGAGAAAGTAAAAATCAAGAGGCGAATTGAACCTCACCATATCCAACTACCTTAAGACCACATAGAAGTATGTCTTTTAAAAGAGCAATTAAACTCCTTGGAACGATAAATACCCGAGAATCGTCATCTCATTCCTCGACGCAAGCGGGTGGGGACAATTAACACAATCTCTTGCCTCTTCCGTCGTAATGAGAAGATTAATTAATGACGTTAGCAGGTGACATGGCAGAGGATGAATTAAGCATAATCCTCCCAAAGTAGTTAAGGATCCCCCTTGTCCTTTCCTTATGATCACGCAATACTTTCTAACTTTTTTTCTCTCTCGCGCGTCACAGGATTCGAGTTAGCGGTTCATTGGAGCAGCCTTGGCCTTGCGAGATGAGCACGGGATCGCTTCCCAGCATCCCCCGGAAAAAAAGCGAACCGCATTAACACGTGCTGTCTGTTTTTCTATTATTACGTCAAAGGTTCGAGGAACCTCCTTCCAGATCCTTCTGTACTTGCTTTACGTAATCGATTCCGCAGAAAAATCCCCTCAGTTACCGTCCGAGTCAATGATGAAGACATTCGGTCAAAGTATACTGCAAGAGATCTCGGTGAATCATTTGAAAGCTTGATTGGCATTTATTTTCCCTTCTGATCGTACAAATAAAAACTTTAAATAATTATGAAAAATCTTAGATAAATAAACCTAAATCAATATATATTTTTTAATATAGTATTTAATTTAAGGTGAATTCAATTGAAAATATTAGAATAATTTACTAAATCCCTCGTGCAAAATGTATTTGGTACTTCGTTATGATTTGACATGTAGGATTTAGCATCTGTCAGATTTCATGACTGTGATAAAGAACTATATTCATACATATAAAGAACTATACCTAAAGTTAAATATATAAAAAACCTACCCCTCACGCACGCTTATATATAACGTAAATTAATTAATGTAGGTAACCTAGACTCAGAACATTTTATTGAAAGTAAATTGATTTAAAATAAATAACATTCACTTTTTTCCACAGTTTAACTGTGGAAAAAAGTACTTACTTCTGTTATTTTATTGTGATGGATTTCCACAAAACTACGCCTTCCTCCGTGGATTTTATTTAAATTGCTTTATTTCTTGAGTTTTTATTTCATAATTATGGATTGCGAAGCTTCTTTAAAGGATGGCGATGGTTAATGAGATAAATTTCTCGCCGTTTTCCCTCTTTTTCGTTTTAATTTTCATTACTAGTTACCAAGTTGGTTGTAATCGTGCTAATTGGAACTTATATTTTAAGGTGAAAATGCACTCCTGTTAAGGTCTCAAAGAATCTTAAAGAAGATTAACTAAGGTCTTGTTGCCAATTATACAGCCGAGGAAGTTGAGTTACTAATTGTACAATTAAGACCTCAATAAATTCCTACATTTGCTATTTTATTATCTACCTTTATTTAACAGTTTCAATCCGTAGACTTCTGCGTTTAAGACGATATTTTTAGAGGATCAAAATTATTTCATAGATATTTGAATTCCATATCTACTAATAACAGATGTATTGATACATTTGAAATAACCGATACTTTCAAGATACATTATCATGAACATTATTGTGATGTATTCAAATGCCGTAAATGTAAGGTAAGGGAAATGAGCGAGGAAATGAACCTTAAAAAAACAAAAGCACTGAGGTTTACCAAAGAAAAGAAAGCTGAGTTAACAATCAAGGTTGGTAGGGCAGAACTACCACTGGGTGGATGAATTATTTAGCTTGAATAATGTTCTTTCTTGTGAAGGCTGATGAACAAATGAGGATCGAAAAAAAAAGCTTTGGCCTAAGAAGAGAGCGTGAAATTAAGAGAGCAGATGAATTCAAAAGGAAAAATATTGGTAAAATCGTTGATCAGGAGTGTTTTGCTGTTTGGGTCTGAAACATGGACCTGAAGAAAATAGAAAATCAAAATTCTATTAGCCTTCGATATATGGGTATAGTGTAGGATAGAAAAAGATATTTTCGATAAGAAAATAAGTATGGAGTTGCTAGAGATAATGGGCGAGGAGAGTGTTTCAACTGAAGTAATTAAACACATCGACTTAGGAAATAGGTAGGTCAAATATTGAGATGAGACAATCCGCTAAAGAAATTAACTAAGGGTGGAATTCAAGGGAAAAGACTAAGGGGAAAACAAAAGGCAAAAGACTTTAGGTGATTAAGCAGTGGCGTGGTTAGGCTTATCCACCCAATGGTTACACACGAAAGATTTTAATCATCTCTAGAATTCCTCAAAAGCTGCACAAGGAGCACCATCTATCACTTACTACTCTATAGACTAGCTAATCCCTTCATAGTATATACTAGCCAATGCCTATCCTAAACCTATGAAGATATTCAAAGCACTGCTGAGGACGTTCTTCATTCCTCACTGATAAGCCAATAAAATTAAATAAAAGACTGTAAACATGAATATCAATAAATCACTTCCTGGAGATAGATATGTAAAATTGCTTTTATTTAACTCTATTTTTACTATATATTAGTTGTATAATAAGCTCCATAGAGCAGTGATCTTGATAGAAAAATATTTCTTCAATGGATCACTCCCAGAGTTGTTTTTTGGTTAAGTCATAGAATAAAGGATGGGGCAACTTACTAAGAAACGAAAGGAATCACATTAAAAGGGGAATATTGAGACAAGTGAACTAATCGATGGGTATAATACGTATTTGATAACTTCAAAACACTGTAACTCTATAGTTCACTTAATCCACAACGGTCATTGTTGGAGTGCAACCTCTCCTAAAAGCAGCTTGGTTGGCAAGGTACCATTCCAAAACGGTGGGTTGTAATGCAGATAGAAATGAATTCACGTCTGACATCCGCCTTTAGGCCACCAGACTCTTACGAGATGTCACGGAACATCGTCCGCTGCACTCTCAAAAGGAAGATCGATGTGACGCATCGATTCTTTGCGTGCGCTCACGGGGAAGAAAGGTTGTGCATGTTGGCACGGCAGGCACACGGGGACATTCTGCATTTTTACCGCTTCCTTGATACTCTCACGATTCTTTTCTTTTGGTTCTTTTTCGGCGGGAGCAGGAGGAATTTCGAGATGGAAACGCCATGTGAAAATCGGGTTGTCAACCTGGGAATTCGTCCAGGTGAGAAGACCTGATTATGGAACCTTAATTAAAATTTCATAGCTTTAGAACTTCAAGGCGAAATAAACGACGTTGTAGTTTTAGTAATTTGAACTTCCAGTCGTTTAAACGACTTAGTTTAAATCGCCGAAATGGTGTTATTTATAGTAGTAGTAGTTTATTAACAAAAAGTCACAATCATATTAAGATAATTCACTGAAAGTTAACTAATCCCTCATCAGATACAAAATTATTATAAATTTATAAACTGTGATACGTTTCTCCATTAAGACTGCATCAATATCACATTATCATTTCATATTAATTACAAATTAGTTATGGTATATTAAATTAGTGATGGAGTAGTTCTGCTCATATCCATTCCCGATATCCTCAGATTTTACTAAATATTTCACCGCTTTAGAGCTTTAAGACTTGTAGGTTCCAGTCAACAACGAACGCAATCTTCGAGAGGTATCAGCATAACGTTAAGGAGAAGTAATAGTTAAAACAAATTATTACTTCTGGACAATGCTCCCGCAGTCAATTGGAAGAGCTAATTAGAATAGTAAGGATGTTAGTAAATATCACAACACCTCCTGCCATACGGCACTGGCAGATCTTGGGGTATTTCTGCAAATCTAAAATTTTTAAATGAATACACTAAATTGTACTTCTTCCGAGATATCGTGTTGGCTGGACTTATCAATTTTTTTACTGATATACCTTTGGGTTCGGTGACCGCTAATGGTCCATTTTACTTGTATGGATTACTATGGCCATATTAATTGGAAGATTCGTCTCAGTAGTCGATAAATTTAGGTTAGTTATATTCGAACATATTTCCTTGGGGTATTTTGCTTCAAATGTGCGAGTTAAAAAAGTCCAAATCAATACTCACAAGTCGAAAATCACGCGGGATATATTCAAAAGAAAATTGACGATGATTCGTTGAAACCGGTCATTTAAATAAACTGCGGAAATAGTACTCCCTTCATTTATTTGCTTGTGATGGAATTCCACAAAACACCGCCTTCCTCGTGGATTTTATATGGCCACAATCTGTGTATACGTTCGTTGATAGGCATTGAGGTGCCTATTGAATAAATTAATCACCTCTTCATAAACTGACATTGGATAAAATATTATGTTCAAAAAATAATTACCAACAACAATTAAATGCTGCTTCATACTTGAAATCACATAATAACTCTCAAAGCTTATTGAGTGCCTAGTATATAAAAGGGCTCCAGGGTAATAACCAGGATTAATCTCCTTTTTATGATATTATAACGGAAATTTTCCCTTGACGCTATTAACATGATAAGGGTAATGACCTTCGTATATTTTGCACACGTACACACGTTGCATTTTGTCCACGTGTCTGAACAATAATTAACAAAGTGTTTGAAGGATTCGAAGAATCATAGAAATAAAATTTGTCTGTTTTTACCGCTCCATAGGAAATTTAGGATTCGACATGCACTCGTGCACATAGCTCAAAACACAAACAAACCGCTCTCAATAGCACGCTAACATTTATTCAGGTCACGCAATACACGTGTTCGTAGACTTATTTCGGGGTCATTTCCAGTATGAGCATCAAATGATTTGAAACAGAATATGATATCCGACGGAGAGGAATTTAATGAATGCTACGCCTCAAACATGGACGCAACTTATATATTTATTCGAGGTAATGGAACGCTGGGAATGTGGATAATCTAGAGAAATATCATTCTCTTCGTTAATAATTCTTTGCAAAAATGCTTCGAGGAAGTAAGCTATTTGATTTGGCAATTTCGGCAATTTTCTTTGTGGTACAGCTACGATCATTGTGCTGACGGACCTTACTCACCAAATCTAAAAGATGTTCTTACTTTAAATAAAACGGTATGCATAACGTAAGATCTTAACAACGGAACCTCAGCTGTTTTTTGATACGCCATGGATGGTGATTGAAAAACTAAATGAGCAAAAGGCAAGTTAATATTTGTACCTCATACGGAAGAAAGACACAGCACGATTTGCAGAAAATATCTTTTAAATGATTTACTCTGAAATGGATTTTTTAATTTTGGCTGACAAAATCTTGGCTATATTTAAATATTCATCTCGCAAGCCGCAAGTGGCACATAACAGGGGATGTATTAACACCAATATCCTTACGTTATCTGTCAAAAGAGGAAATTAAAAGTTTTCTTCGAGTTCGTATGGTTATCAGAATTAAGTTAAGTTGTTATTCTTTAATGTCCACCATGTTTTTTTTGTAATATTTTTGGAATATTCTATATTTGATTTTTTTAATTATAGCACTGAAAGGCAATGCATATATAATTTTATGTTTCTTGGAAGAGCACAGGTCTATCCAGTCCAACCTAAATATTTTCATATTTTTCGCGAAAACCTCATGTAACTTGCTTTTCGAAGAGAGTAAATAAATATATCTATCTAACAAAATATTTAATAGGTGAAGATGAAATTTTTAATTCAGAATGAGCGGTTTACGATTCGCAAAAAGTTGATGTCTTCTGGCTCAAAAGAATCAGGAAAACATCGAAGAAAATACTGAATTATTACTTTTTATTTTTTTTCGTGGTCTGTTATCATTAACGCAGTAAAAACCTTGGTGGAAAATAAATTGTATACATTACCCTGGATACGTACTTGAACTGAATCCGAGAAAGGTTCGTGCAGATAATTATTTGCTGCAGTATTCCTTTCCCTTTTTAGAATGGGTCGATTCCCAAATTTCCAACGAGGACAAAGATTTTGATTGCCGACCTACTTTCTAGTTCTAGAATCCAAGAAAAGTGACCCAAAATTTTGAGAAATGTCTCATGTGCCGTGAAAACGATGAAATTCACACTATCACGGATTCTGATTGTTTTTTCCATTAAATAGTATTAATTACATAGATTTTATCCACGTCATTCAAGACCTCCGTTCAAATCTTTGGAGAAGTGATAGTAAAAAGATTCGTTCCTTGCTACTAGTACTGCCAGAATGGAAAAAGCGGGGAGAAAGAATAAATGAAGTCTGCACTGTTTCTACTATCGTATTTATTCTCCTTTACGGGCAATTATTACACCATGTTAGGCAACTGTAGGATCTTGGATTATGCCTGTCATTACTTCTGCTGTCTATGTCTTACATGTGTTTTTTATCATATTACTGCTGAATTTAGGTAAGAAGTATATCTTAACTTTTGATATAATTTTCTCAAATACGCAAGCCCGAGACACGGACACTTTCATCAAGCCGTTGGAGATAAAATATGCATTAACATTTTTGTTAAACATTTAGACAGCGTAGAATCCACAAGGAAATCGTTTAAAATACTGAAGATGAAATTGGGAAGGAAAGTGTTCCATAACCGTCTTTATGAACCTTAAATCTTCATAGACTCAATCGTGCTTTAATTGGTAAAGTATGTCTCTTGATACTCAACCAGTGATCCGCGGACTCCATAAGGAACTAGGCGACAGCCAAACCGGCGAAAAACAAACTCGGCGTATTTATTTTTGAGCTAGGTATCGTTTACGATGAAGCAGGTCTTCATATCATAGTAAACATAGAATGGAAAAGATTAAAAAAACATTGTTATAGATCTGAAGTGGGGAAATTGCGACTCCCAGACCATGTGCGACCTTTTCTGCAAATACTTATCTGAAAATAATTTTGACTCCTTGTCTATTACGAGAACGGGAGATAAAATACAGATATAAAATAATTCGCAATAAAATTCATTTTCCACGGTAGAGATTATGATTATGAACTATTTTAATCAAGCCTAGTGGGTCGTCAATAGTTCTGTTAGCGGTTGAATGATACATACAGCCTTGCAAATCATAAAGATTCCCCAGCCCAAATGTAGACAGGATCCGCTTCAGATAACTGCGATTTATGCCCAGCTCACTGCTCATCCTACTCACAACGATAATTAAACTTCGCTCACAGGCCGCGACCGGATAGAAAATGCACAACCGAATCCTGGGCACGCCCGTGAACTACTTAATAGATCCGTTTTTATCTCCGCCCTCGTGTAACGCCTCAATGCCCCCAAGTCAACACGACTACATTCCTCGGAAATGAAGATTTTCTGCTTTCGCGTGGAAAGTCAAAGCGTGTACGCGCATCGTGATAAGTTACCCGTCCGATTCGACTTCAATTAGACGCTGTGAGTGAAGTCGGAGCTTGAGAAATCCCGCGGCAGTACCGTTAACGTAAATTTTCGTATCACAAGCGGCTGCGAAGAAGCTGGGAGTAAACGCGACGGTTGAGTTATGGAGCGAAATAACAGAAGACGAGAGAAATGGGTTCTTCGCTCGATTACCGTTTCTCTCTTTACAGTTTCCTACTATACTTTGCAGGAATCCGGGGAGAACCTGAGAAACCTTGGTCGTAACGCATCGTGACTCGACAACTCAGATTGCAGCATGTCATGGTACGACAACTCATCGTACCCGACAACTAACCGTGCGACAACTGATCGGGCGACAGATCATTGCGCGAACAACAAATCGCTACGACAATTGAAACATAATCAAATTTTGAACGTTAAAGAATGGAGCGGTCTTTTTGCTAATAAGGGGAACCCGGGACAGAAGGGGGTACTAATAACAATACGTTGAAAATACATTTGAAAGTACAAAAGGGTTAATTAAAAAAGCAGTGAATTTTTCTATGAACACATTATAGTTTAATGATCACAAAAATACAATTATATCGTAATAAAACATAGGACCGATATTTTTATTTTTTTAAACAAAATATTACGTCGTTTTGCCAGTTCTACCCCGGGCAAGGGGCGGAATGGGGTAGTAAAGATAAGTGACTATTAAAACAATTGAAACTAGCGGAATTGCAGAAAAAATAAGTTTACTCTATATTAATCTAGTTTCAAGTTACTATAAAGGTTTAACAACAGTTTTCATCGAATGTGTCATTTTCTTAAGCCTATTCAGAAAATTCACAATCTACAATAGCCTCATCAGTTACCTTTTAAAATCCCATGGCTCTCACACCAGATGTTGCTTCTGGTTTGCGAACAGATAAAGTAGGATGTCTCTGAAGAAAGATAATATCTGAAATCGATTGTAGTTAACAACATTGCGGAGTACTACCCCATCCTGCCCAACCCATTCTGCCCTACGGACTCGATTCAGGTTAGGGAGGTGAAGCACCTCGATAAAGATAGGTATACAAACTTTTAACTACACGAAACTAAAGACAATTAAACGTAATTCAAGTATTTACTAACTATAGTTGTAATGTAACCAAGCATGTATACCTTTACTTGGTTACAAAAACCTCAAACATTACAATACGGGAGCAAAAAATCACACACCGAAAACATCACACGCAAACTCTCAAGAAAACCAGACTAACATGAATGCCGTAGTTGAGTAGTAACTTACTGGTCTAGTTTTGCTTAATGTCTCTCATAAGCAGCATCTCTTTGACAGCATAAAATGACTAACTCCATTCCGTCCCGATACCCCGTAGTGCCTCGCCTTTCCCTACTGATTAATCTAGTTAGCATGTTATCACTTTACATTGTTTATTATGCGCAATACTGTATAATATGCTTACATGTAGTACTATATACTATACAATTAATACAATTTACAATATGAAACAAAAAAGCAAAACAGACAAGACTAAAAATAAAGATGATACATTTTTTTCAACATAATATGTAGTAGAGTATATATCATGATTGCTCATTTTGACCTTCTAGCACAATTAATTCATATATTTCGTTAAAATATTATTGTGTTGACGAAATGACTTATTAACTGTCAGACAACATTTGAAAACTGAATTATTGAAAATTTTAAATAAATCAAATACAGTTACACATTCGTTGATTAAATAATCTACATATATAGCTATATGCCAATGCTTAAGTACGTACATTGAAGTTTATATTATTTTAACCTCAGTTAAATGATAAAAAGTTGTATATGGACGCGTTCCCGGAATGACTTTAGGAGTATTTTTTAAAGTAAAAAACGAGGAAAATGTAAACATTATTTTAAATTAATTTGGATGCTGATAAATGTGGACTATAGGTTTAAAATAACAAAATGTAATATCAATATGTAAATTTATAAATCTTATTCAGAATCGATTTTTTCACCTCTCTAATTTTGACCCATATGCCCTACAATTTTTGCCCGGTCAGTTGTCACACGGTGAGTTGTCGGGTCCAATGAGTTGTCGCACTATGAGCTGCCGCGGAATCGTAACGGGTTCTTTCTCATCCATAATCTGTGAACTCAAACAAACGCCCGTTCCTGATTACACACCGTTTATCTAATTAGCATACTCGAGACAAGTGGGGATTTATCGCTTTTCATCTCAGCCGCGGTTTGAACAAATTGCTACTCGGCGCATCTTTAATCTGTGAAAACCGCGATGAAACCGGGGAGTGGCGCTGATGCATTAAAATTTCAAGAGACTAACTTTCGAGGCGCTTATTCATTATCATTACTTTCTAAAGGAAAAACTGCAGCCGCAAACTTCTTTCGCCGATCTCACCTTATTTTCTATACGAATAAGCCTTCTGGGAGCACATACATATTTGTAAAGTAGGAAAGAGATTCGAAAAAAATAACTTACTGCATCAGAAAAGCTATGTATGTACCTACAGGTATAATAATGGATTGGTGGAATGAACCGCAAGAAATTAAGGAAATTTTCCGACTAACCCCAAGTCATGTTGATTTAATTTTATAATGTTCATTGTTTAATGGTTTCTGGCGCGGAGCCTACTATTGTACCTTTTTTTCGTTTTTCTACTATTAATGGTTTCCTTTCAGATTTAAAAAAATATTTTCTTTATATTTGAAATTAAGCTATTACTATCATTAGGTATCATTTTTTATTTTTTTTTATTTTTAAATTTTTCACACTTTCCACCTTTCTTGTTAACGTTTTCCTGCAGAAAACTATACATAAAAGGTATACCTAAAAAATAAAATATACTTAACTCGGGTTATTTAATCCACGCAATCTTCTATTTTTAAAAACTTACAAATAAGACAAGGGTTTACACCTAAGATAAGACTTTATACTCTCTCTTCTTTGAATCTCGCCTTCAGAAAAAATCTATTCCAATTTATTTAGTAACTCGTTTTGCCCCTTCCCTTTCTCGTTTAACATTGATGCGAAATTAACATCAAGCAGCAAAATAGTAATCTTGAGCTAAACGTTTTGCCTTTGTATGTACTAAAGTCTAAATACTTCTCTAAGTTGTTCATGTATCAGAAATCACACCAATAAGTTTACTTTATTTAATTATCCACTTTATAATGCGCTTATTCTTATAATTATCATAAAATTTTGAACTACTCCGTAATTTGGCGGACACTCTATCTTGCGTTTAGCCAAGAATGTAATGCTTATGATGCCTTGCGACCTCTGGTGATATATTATGTTCCGCTTTCATACATTACTCTAAAGCTTTCTTTCTTATACTGTTGACCCAGCATCGAGGAAACACTAGCAAGCTTCCTAAATTGATAGGTAGCGAGTCCAAGTGGTCTAGAAAAACCGATTGTGAGGCATGGTAGTCGATAACGCTGACCACGGAAGTCTACCCACAGGAAATGTCCCTTGGCTTGACCATATCTCACATAGGGTTTCCGCCCCATAGACTTCGCTTTTCTTTGTTTCTTTTTTCATTCAAAGCATTACTATACAAATAAAATATTTGTCAGTTAAGATTAACAAGGACAGTTTCTGGGTATGTACGTCCCAAGTATATCTTGCAAGGTACTCCTTTCATTTTATTCCTTCAAGTTTAAAACAACCCCACAATCTAAAATTAATAAAATTCACGTTTTATTGGGCTACATTATTAAAATTTTAACAAGTACATTCTTCCCGGAAAAAAAAACGTTTTCATCAGAGCACGAAGTATGTATATAGGGGTTAAATATAACAATCAATTTTGTTTTATAAAAGGGCATATACGGTATAAAATACGGTACTAGGTTCAGGTCCTATAAGTGTTTAATTAAAATAGCAAGATATATAACTAAATGAAGAAAGGCAAGATCGAATGACGAGTTACTGGTAGTGAATCAAAGCTACTTAATATTACTTTTCGATGGGCCAAGTGAGAAATTTATCTACCATATGCAACGACGCTTTAAATCAGAATATCTCTCTTTTGTCAAATTATTTCGTATTTTTGCTCAACTATCAAATGTACTTTACGCCAAAAATCACATACGCGTGAACGAATATTTAATGTAATGAAAGCGATAACGAATAAAAATTAAAATTATTTACAAGATACGCAGGAATTTGATTATATGTATATGTGTATGTAATTAACTATCTAAGACTTCATGTAAATTAATACATTTTAACAACGAATCGTTTTTTGTCGGAACAATAGTGATATAAAAGGTTGATATGAGAAAGTATAATTTTGTGGAAAGCCATAATAATAATTAAATATTTGTATTTATTATTATGATATAAAAGGTTGTTAGCATAAGTTATAATATGTTAAGGAAAATTTCCATCTAAGTTATGAGAGTTAGTTTATGAGATTGAACTTTATTAACCATACTTTAGGAAGACTGGCGGATCGGTTTAAAGCCTACATCACGCAGGGCTATATTCTAATTCAATTAGCAACCAAACACCTATTGATATACCTGAATTTCAATTTGGCCTTCTTTCTAATAATGACGTGAGAAAATCCTTGCTATCTATAAAATCTTCAGCCCCAGGTATAGACGATATCCCTATCAACATTATTCACAAAATGATACCTGTCCTCCTTCCTTTTATCACTCATGTCTTTAACCTCTCACTTACTCACGGGGTTTTTCCAAGCCAATGGAAAATATCTATTATTCATCCTATACCTAAAGTAGCTTCCCCTTTGTCCATCAATGACTTTCGTCAGATAAGTATCTTACCTTCCCTATCTAAAGGTCTTGAGCGTATTGTTCACGAGCAATTGACGAAATTCCTTACTGTAAACCATCTCTTCGATCCACACCAATCTGGCTTTAGGTGTTACCATAGCACTGCAACTGCACTCACCAAGGTCACGGATGACATCAAGCTTGCAATGGACAGCAGGAAAATCACCATCCTTGTGCTTATTGATCTAAGCAAGGCTTTCGACTCCGTTAATACTGACATACTTCTTGCCAAATTGCGAACTTTCAAACTCTCTTCCATTGTTTTATCTTGGTTCTCAACTTACCTCGCTGGCCGATCTCAAACATGCCAAATCAATGGCACTCATTCTGCTGTGAGTACTATCAACCACGGGGTTCCTCAGGGATCTATACTTGGTCCACTCCTCTTCTCCCTTTACATTCAGGACTTAACAAAGTATATAAATCATTCTTCCTATCATCTCTATGCAGACGACCTACAGATTTATCTATCCGATTACCCGAAAAACCTCACTAAATCTCTTGAACTCATTAATCAGGATCTCTCTCGACTACATAAATGGCTACATTCTATAGCACTGAGTATTAATTCAAACAAATCTCAAGCCATCATATTTGGGAGCCGTAAGATTCTTAGCAATATTAATTATCAGCAAATACCTAAAATCAAAATTGACGACAAGGAAATCGCATACTGCTCTTCCGTTAAGAATCTCGGCGTTTACATGGACCAATCCCTCACTTGGGTGCCTCAAGTAAATAATACATGCAGAAAAACGTACTCCACACTTCATAATCTCAAAAGACATAAATGTACACTTCCGATGCAGCTAAAAAAGACTGTTATACAAGCCTTGATCCTTCCCATATTCGATTATTGTGATGTGCTTCTGAACGAACTCACATCGTCTGCTAATGCCAAGCTAAACCGTACTTTTAATCATGCTATTAAATTTATCTTTAATGCCAAGAAATTTGACCATATTACTCCTCTTCTGAAAGAACTAAATTGGCTACGACTTGACTCCAGACGAAAGCTACATACACTTAACCTTGTACACAAAGTACTCAATCAACGTTGTCCCACGTATCTCTCTTCTTACTTCAATGACCTCAACAGTACTCATACCTTTGGTACTCGTTCTTCAGGAAAGCTAATGATTCCTTCTCACAGAACCGAAATCTGCTCAAAATCTTTTATCGTTCTTGGAGCGAAGTATTGGAATGAACTACCCAACCACAATCTCAAATGCCTCTCACTTCATTCCTTCAAACAGTCAGTCTCTAACATATTAATTAACAAGGATAACTAATATTTTTTTTCATCAGACACCTTTCACATGTCCACTACTAGTACCATCATCAAATCCCGAGGTTAACATTATTACTTGTCTTTTTAAAATAATAATAATTATTACTATTTTCTTTATTTTTTAATTTTTTTTTCTTTTCTTTTAGTATTAATACTATTTTTAGATTTATTAATATTTGTACAGCAGGTAAATCATGCTTTATCTATCAATATAACTTTAACTATCCTTACCAGTATAACTATTATATAATATTTAAATTGTGGATTATTAATTACATTATAGTTGCTTATTAATCTCAATCTTTCAGGCCTCCATTACTTAAATCGCATTTCCGAAAGCTCTTTATTTTCCGTCTACTCTTCTTCTTCTATCTTTTCAGGTAAATGACATCCGTGGTCAACCATCAAGAAATTACTCAAAAATGTTGGTCATCAATTATGCAAATAGTGATATACCTGCTTGTATTTATTTCCATCTGTGTTTTCGCGGGTTTTTTTCGCTCCCCTTCTTGTGTGAGCGTTTTCCCGCACAGTGGGTTTTTCTCCGAAAGCCTTCAGCCAAGGAGTTTTTCCCCACACCACAATTCTTTTATTTGTTTACCTCTTCTTTGTATTTTCTTTTTATATATATGTATTTGTATTGTTTTTCCTCCTTTTATGTAAGAAATATTAGTAATCCTTTATGGTTAGGTGTAAGAGAGGCCCTAATGGGCCTAACCTCGCCAAATAAAGAGTTTTTTATTATTATTATTATATTCTTGCCAGGGTTTATGTTGGACATCTTTGCAATGAATCACTCAGAGAAGATGAGAATGTTTTTATTTGTGCACCTGATCATATATTTTCTTTGACTACGTTAGACAATGATCAACATGAGCAAAATAGGTTACTAGTTCAAGGGGATTATATGTATGCGGAAGCAGTCCGCGTAATATTTTGTCGAACTGTAATAAACATCAATGCCCGTTACTTTTCGAACGCGTACTACTGGAACGAAGTCGAGCAGTTTTTGTCTACGCAACGTACATCATTCGGAAAGAAGTTAAGTCGCTCGGAATTTATGATTCCGCTGAGTGGAAATCCAATGAAATAAATCCCCTCGAATGCGATATCTTCATCATTGGCTTGGCATTTATCTTTGCCGCGAGTATTTGATAAAATATTTTAATATATTTGAATCGATTTAGAGCTCTTATAGAATTACTCGTGACCAAAATAAATTTTTCAACGCTTAACAAATAGATTGAAGCATCGATGATAAGTTATTTATCAAATTTTACGGCTTCAGGAAATCGCTTAGGCACTAAAGAATAAACATAGCACGTTGACTCAGTTGAATACCAAGATATAACTTAAGTAAAAAGTTTAATAATTTGGTAGATAAATAAACAACGTTAATTTCTAAGCATAACAAAAAGATACCAAAATGTGCATTCCGGTCCTTCCTGATTAAAAACTTAGTAAGTTAGTCACGATAGGTACATTAATAAACGACCAAAAATGCAGAAATACGATTTATAATGAGTACATTAAATTGATGCTGGATTTTCAATATAATAATTGAGCAATTTAATATACTCATTACTTTATACTAATTTACACTTAATAGTTATCTCGATATTTGGGTCATGGCAACCTATAGTAATATTTCAAATACGTGTCCTTGATTTACTCTATCGTGTTTAGCTTTTTTGGGGAGGATTAAAAGTCGTTGTACTTCCTCCGTGTAATAAAAATCTAGGTAGCTTCTTTACTCAGAGCAGACCTCTTTGTTAAACTTTCAGTAGTAAGTAAAATGTGTCCCACTTCCGCAAAAAAGAATCTCACCGCAATTGAAGCAGCAAAATCGAATCAAAAAGTGCCCGTGAATTGAAGAAGTGCTTGTAATTTACGCATCTAAAATTGTAGCACTATGCACCACTGCTTTTAGGAAAAAGAGTGTAGCATAAAATTTACACCTCAAATTTTCGATCCAATAGGGAATTATTAAAAGAAGAAGTTGGTTTAAAATGTGAAACTATCTTAGACTAGGTGACTCAGGTTGAAATACGATTTCGCCGCATCAGTCTGAAATAATTCTGGGTTAGATAACCTATACGTTGAATAATATTCTTTAGTATTATGAGTTTCTATATTTTATTGTTTACAACACCACTTTCCGTCTCTACTTTAGGTAAGTTGAAACAATTTATAGTTACGGTGAGATGGCATCTCAAAATGCTTTCCTTCTGAAATTTTTCGTCAACAATTTGACCGTTGTCGCAATCAAAATAGTACAATAGATTGATTTGAGAGTTTAGTACCACCCTTACCCACGGATGGAATAGTTCTCGATTTCGTTCAACCCCGTGGTTTACAACCAATACATTACTGATTCTAGCCGTGTCTGATATTAAGGAAGCATCAATCCAAAGGATAAAATCAAAAATAAAACACAAATCTACTTACTCTCTCAATATAAGAAGAAAAATACAGCATGCTCATTGAGTCACTAGAAAGTGGAATCATTAATTACTATCAAATATTTTCCATTAATGTATCATTTATCGATGTAGACTGTTTTCATGAAATCCCTTTACTACTAGACATGTCTACGGATTCGGCAACAAAAAGAGAAAAGGAGGAATCTTATTCAAAAAACCTTACGGCATTAAATTGATGTGCTACGGAAAAAAAGCGCACGTAACGTAAAACAACCGGAATACTCTAGTGGAAGTAGGTCTTCCCTAAGTTTCTCTTAATACGAGGTGAGAATTAGAGAATGGACAGAATGTGTTTCTCAAGTGAAAATATTATACGAAGCGTATGCACGTATATGCCTTTGAGAAGGATAATAGAAAAGCAGCTGGGGCACACGAATAAAAGGTGGAATGCCAGAACCTTTGAAGAAAAAACGACGTTACTGCAACTGTTTCAAAGCAACTATTTACTAATTGCCTGAGGGAGAGCGCGAGAATTCCAAAGAACGAGATCAGTTCAATGAGTACCGTTTATGCACAAAACGCGAATAAAAGATTTAGAGAATTATCGCAACCGCTTGGTACTTGAAATTTACAAAACTCACCAGAAAATAGCTGTACGCCCGATGACGGCCATGGCCTCTGTGCAGTAAGTTCGCACACCCTGCAATAAATGATTAAGATGAATTATCAACATGACATTCCAATATCTTTGCAGTGATTGACATCTTTAATTGTTCAACATTACGAACAGGAAATAAATAGCGACAATGCTGATTCATATTACAATTTGCGAGGTATTGAAGAGCTTAATATAATTCAAAATGAGCAAGCCTCTAGCATTCGGTTGGCAGTTGCACATTTCTACATCATCCCAGTATTATAATTACCCTTAGTATCAGTACTCTTCCATAGAATTATGAATATGCTTAACAAAATAAGTTAGGAGGATTCAGCCGTATATTTACTGTAATCGTTGTTAGTTTAACATAATCTCCAAAATTGCATTATAAATTATACGTTTATATATTATACATTTATTATATATAAATGTCACGAAGTACCGAAAAGTTTATGAACGAAGAGCTTAATACCCACTATATTTTCATCGCTATAATTCCTTATGATTGCATTCGTACAGAGATTGAATATTATTCCAATCCAATAGCTGACAGAAAATAGCATTATTTACGCATGGCCTGATATAAATGGAATATTCCTCTTTCTCATGATGACGCTCAAAATATTTTTCTTAAAATATAGGCAACCTTTACATCTTTCCACTAATCTGTAACCGTGAGAGTAGCACTGATGTGATCGTAAAGGCAAAGTAATTAAATTTGAAGCATGTACTGCCATAAGGATTTATTGCTTGGATAGTAGCACGTGTAGAGAACGTTAACCTCGAAGGGAAGAGAAACAGTTATCGTGGGAATGACAAATGAGAATTATGAATTATTATGTGACTTTAAATACAAACTCTTGGCCTCGAAATATTTCAGTAAAAAACTATGTCTGAGTCTCATTAGCTAAGTCGATAACAAACATGCAAAGCAGAGTTGCTAACGTTCACAGTTCAAGCTTCAATTATATCATTTTATTTGACATGTGCTATACAAACTACAGTAATGCGCCATTAATAATGAAATCAGCAACAATTAATACATTATATAACAAAGAAAATCAGATATTAAACATAATAAATACGCTCTTAAGATTAATCAGTAGGTTATTTTTGGCATGTAAGTATAACTTATTATTATAAGTATTTGTAAAAGACATGTTCACGTTTATTTCTGGATTTAATGCGATATGGATACTTATTGAGTTCACCAAAGGTTGGCTATTCCTGTTAAATAAACTCAGGATACGTAGAAGAATAATTACAGGGTATCCACAAAGTTTCTTTACAGTTTAATGATTTAATCTGTGAAGATAGACGAATGGATTAATCTGTGCAAATTATTATATAATGAGGTGTAGACCTTGCAGATATTTGGCCTGTGAATACGAACCTTGACAACAACTAATTAGATAGAACGAACTCGAATAATATATCTCATCAATTATCGTTTTGGTTCCTTTTGAAATTGTGAATTGACCTAATAGGCACATAGTATACCTTTCTTCATAGCACCTTTCTTCGCGGTTACGATAGTTACAGGGACACGGATAGCACGGGACAGCATGTTGTATGCGACAGGCGGTGGTTTGGCCAATTAACGATAGGAACAGCCCCTACTTTGGCATTGGGATGAGCACATTGATGCCAAAGATCAGTTCTAGCCGTATTGGATTAGTGTGATAACGCGTTCTTTTGTAACCAGTGTTTAGCGGTTTTGACCCAAATTTTCGAGCACGGAGATAACTTTAGACCATCCCACCTTCATTGTAATTAAGCGCTCAAATGTTTTAATTGCCTTGGTATCAACTAAGGTTAATTGTTATGTTATGTTATAGCGATTAGGTTATGAGCGATTCTTTCCAATCAGATTAGTAGTTTGCCCTTGAGAGTGAAAGTTGCGTTGCGTGACAGTCCGGTGTATAGGACAGGTGCATTGAGGGTTGTATGTGATAAAATTGGTAACAAAATTAATCCTAATCTGTTCGTGGAAAGAGTGAACTCAACCGAAAAATAACATGCCCTTTCCATACTGGACGGTAATATAAGCCATAAGCAGCAGGAAGTAATAACTTTTGCTAAAGATCACCACATCCATCTGCTGAGCCTTCCACCGCACACTTCTCACAGGCTTCAGCTCCTTGACAGAACTGTGATGAAGCCTTTTAGAAATGCCTATCAATAGACATGTTCTTTGTAGATCCGTCAATATCCCAAATTCAAGATCTATTTGAAAGATATTGCTGGATTAGTTGGTACGGCGTTCTCAAATATCTGCAGGATGGAGTTGGCGAAGTCAAGCTTTGCTTGAACTATTGAGGACAGTCTTTTTACTTTCTCCATACTTCGTATATGGAGAAAGTATTGTTTTCATGAAAAAAATCGACTTCGAGATTTCAACGGAAATACATGTTTTGGGGTCCCTAGAACACGTTTTGACCATTTTCGGAATGATGTCTGTGTGTATGTGTGTGTGTGTGTGTGTGTGTATGTGTGTGTGTGACAGTGGGCGCTCTAACGTGAAAACTATAAGTCGTATCAATACCAAAATTCATATTTAGTACTGTTGTTTGTGCTGTCAGAATTGATTAGTTTTTCAAGTAAATCGGTAAACCGGAAGTCGAGCTTTATTCATCAAAGCTCATTTCCGGTTTTCAAAATATCTCCATAAATATGATATATAGGTGTATTGTGTACCTTATAAAAGTTTTAGATAATGTGTTTTACTTTAACCTTTGTATTTAACATAATTTTGTATCACCGGTTGATTAGGAGTTATTCGTGAAATACTGATCAAACGGAAGTAGCTGATTATGTACTTTGTGGGCGCTCTAACATAAAAAGTATTTGTCGGATCAACACCAAATCTCATGTATAATATTTTGGTTTGTGTTTTTAGAGTTGATTAGATTTTGGAGAAAATCGGTGAACCGGAAGTCGAGCTTCATTCTTCAAAGCTCATTTCCGGTTTTCAAAATATCTCCATAAATATGATATTTAGGTATATACAATTATTTATAAAAGTTTTAGAAAATATAATTTACTATAAGTTTTGTAAAAAAAATATTTTTGTATCACTGATTGTATAGGAGTTATTTGTGAAATACTGATAAACCGGAAGTTGCTGATTATGTACGTTGTGGGCGCTCTGGGCGCTGGGGCGAAAGGCCAATTTCATCATTTTTCATCGAACATGTCCCGAAAAACATTAATTATAATGTTTGTGACGTCAAAGATAATAATATCTAAATAAATCACTTATCTTCAAAGTTTAGATGGAATGGAGAGTTTGAAATTACTGTCGTAAATAAATATTTACATCTAAAATATGGAGAAAGTCATGTGCTGGCCACATCAGATTTTTTACTAATGCAAAGGCTGTACTGTAAAAAATATTCATTTTTGTAAATCACTTTTATTTTATTACCATTTTCCACTTGTTTACTAAAGAGTGCCAAATAAAGAAACATTTGGGATGACAGATTGTTTTCATAACCAATTTAAATTTCTCAAAGAGGCGAAATATTTTGAATTGAATTTTTTAAGAATAATTATAATTATAACAATGGTTTGAAACATATATTATTGCATTTTATATTGTACAACCTTGAGTTACAAGCGGAACTGGATTATCCCGTAACTTCTACAAGATGTCCCAAACGCCCCTTTAACTTTTAAATGAGCAAAATGTAAGAGTTTTTCAGATGAAAAAAATATCGTATCGATCCGGCTTGACGTAATTCCTTCAAAGGGTATTTTTATAGCACCTGAAGTTAGTTTTATTATGAATTTAGAGCTGCATTTGTCTTTAACAATTTTGCAATTTGCAAAAAGGCATAGCTGTCCCATACTAGAGAATCTTCTCCTACTCGTGAACTGTGGAGTACAAAATTTTCTATTGATTAATTTAGCCAAAAATCAAATTACCACTTTTTAAATATTATATATGATATGGAAAAAGTACTAGTTTCTCTAGAGGTCCGAAAGAAGATATTTAAGTTAATGTGCAGGAAGTACTAGTTTCTCTAGAGGTCCGAAAGAAGATATTTAAGTTAATGTGCAGGAATTTTAGAAAAGTGAAAAGATAAACAAAAATCAACGCGACACTGAAATTCGACGCGAGAGGCAGAAAATGCTTGAAGTGTGTCCTCTTGGTCTATTTAGCATACGAAAGGAGACGCTTGAAATGCACTTGCGGGAATAAGTACTTACCTCAAGATTGAAAGAAGTCAAAATGGCTGAGAGCCAGAAACACTTATCTAAGCGAGAAACGGTGAAAGAGTGCAGATCTGGAGTGACTTCATCCATAAGAGCCAACATTCATCCATCTTGCGGCAAAAAAATCGTAGAAAACGTACACAATTTTACACGACTTTTGCAGTCACAATAGACCTTGTATACATTTCTAAATGCAGCCAAGAACTCACTGCAATAAGAAAGTAAATGTCGACTTTTAACATCTTTTTAGTAAAAGTTGATCCCTCATTTCCACTGCAAGGATTTCCTACTTGGAAATGAATAGTGTGGCAAGAATTAAGTTTCAGACCGACCTAATGCAAAGTCTAACTGACGTTGAATCCATTTATCATATCGGTGCGGGAAATAAATTCATGAGAGAGAAACCTGAGATAATTAAAAACGTGTAAGACAAGATGAAGTGAAGTTAAATAAATAAATAATAAGGGCAGAAGATGTATTACTAACATACGGATTGGTAATGGGAATAATGTTAACTGTTGACTCAGGAACCGTCTGAAAATATGTGCTAATAAATAGTTGCGTTTGGCAGGATAGAGGAATAAATATAGTAAATAAGGATTATTATTGTTAGAATAATTTTTAAATATGATGGCTAAATATCTAAGACATGTAATATATAAAAAAATATTTCTGTAAATAATTTTTCATGCTAAAGAATTCACATTAACGGGTTAAAGCAGCTAACTGGCAATTGGATTTCTGCGGCAAGATTTATATATAAAATATATACTAAAGAATGAAAACATCAACTAAAAATAAATTAAAAATTATAAATACATAAAAGGATGATGGTAATTATTGTAATAATTTTCATCAAAACAGAATTGTATTTCTTATATTGTACTATTTCCGTACCATGCTGCGTATCATATGAGTTTGATAAAATTCAGAGGGAAGTTACTTTTTAAAATCATATTCCAATACAATATCCTCCATTTAGATCATAATAGCAAGAGGCACTAATTTATAGAAAGATGACATGCCAGAAAATGACTCGCACTTCATTGCTCGATACTAAAACTCGAAAACACGTCAATCCTAGACTAACGATTTCTATTACTTTCCACTCTATACATAGCTTTAAATACGTGAGAGTAGCCTGAAATTGTGAAGCAGTATAAATGCATTCAAGACTCCCAAACAGATTGGTGTGTCATGGGTGATTTGTTCCGCAGTTGATAGTAAGAAAGTTTAAGAAAGAAAATTAGAGAATGTGAAAGCAACTGAAGCTGATGTATATTCTTGAGAAATTTTTGAGGTAACTTACAGTGATACAGGTTATTTACCTCGAGCCAGAATCTTCACAGAATGATCCTCTAGGTTGGGTACTTGATTAATCAATAATTTAATGATTATATGCTAAATTATGGATATTTTGACGTTATTTACGAAATAATTTCTATTGAAAACCTAACACGAGAATCCATATTAATAATGCTTAGAGAATTATTAATGATTTATAATGCTTCACAAAATCTCAAGAACAGTTTTAAAGTTTGTGATCACTACTTATACAGGTTGACCGGGTTAAACACATAATAATACAAATTGTGATAACTTGAGAGTTAATTAAGATATTTATTGGCGGTTTGCTTATAAAAGTATGGTAACTGAAATTTTTTTAGCACAGTTGATATACCTCGATATGTGCATCATTAGTGTCAAAAAGACATCTAATCAGTATTTTACTCTCTCCAAGTGCTTTGTATGCAGGCATAACAACTGCAATAACTGCAGGAATTCGATGGCGTAATTCTGGTAGATCATGAACTGGTATTTGGTACTCTTGATTCTTGATAAACACCCACCGAAAAAAATCAATTTGCCTCAAGTCTGGGTTTCTAGTGGACCAAGCAATCGATGGACTTCCTCTCCCAATCCAGTGATCTGGGAACTCGTTATCCAAGAAATCCCTCACAATTACAGCATGATGGTGCGCCATCATCAAGCAAACATAGAAAACATTTTGAGTTACCAAACTTGTATAAGCAAATAGCTAATACATATCTCAATAAATTCTCAAGTTTTTACATTTTGTACTACTATACTTTTAACCCGGACACCCTGTACTTTTTGAACGGAAGAAAACCTTTAATGATCGTACACAATGTGAATAAAAACTCCTCAACATGACAAATGATGAAAGAAATGATAAATAACACTTAGTAATTTCCACAATAAAATTTTAATGGACGACCGGTTTCAGCTACAGGCTATCATCAGGTAAAACATTATCGGAAAGCAGTCACTTGTATACCAATAGTTCGGAGGGGAGGGTAAGGAGAGGGTAGGAGTTAAGGAAGGTGATTTCATTGGTGGGATTTTCAGCACAAGTAATTTCAATGGTCTCCAGAGCATCTAATTTCTTTCTTTTTGGCTGCCTGTGCATAAGATTTACGGAGAAGGAACTACTGAGGCCAGTTTCAAAGAACTTAGATTTTATCCTCAACATGATTTCAACATCAAAACTTTAGAAAATCATAACAATTTCTGCTCGTTAAGTATTCAATACGAAGGTAGTTTGCCCCCCCCCACAAACTCTAACAATAGCTCCTAGAGCCAGTAGAAGAGAATAAGGCTTACTACACTAGATGAGGAGTGAGGTAGTTCAAGATAAGCGACATATAATCTACAAACAATTTTATTTATTTACAATTATTTTTCCACATTTATTTCCAACTACCCCGTACTATTTATCCGTTCGTGAATGACTTTCGTGCACTTAATGGATCTCAAATGCTTCAATCAACTTCCTGTAAATTTCCAACCCGATCCAACGTTTGCCTCGAGTTAAAAACAAACGAAAACGTCAATGAAAATCAAGGAGGCGAAAAACTGAGTCGACCGTCAAAATCGGTTTGTTTGGCAGTCTAAATGCTTTGTGTCCCTGATCTGGCTCTAAAGAAGAACCAAAAAGTAGGTCAGTACGCATCTTGAAATGGTCGCGAAGGTTATCGTCCTAGCAAAGAGAGGAAATTGGGCAGGGAGTTTTTATCTTTTCGAGTGACTTCTCAAACCTCGTCAGTTAAACTCACGCTTGTGGCCTTAAGACGACAATGAGTTAATCAGCTACGTTAGGTATTTATATCCTCCCTGAAATTAATGTTATCGTGGAGGATTATTTATAAAAAAACGATTATAATCCTGAATTAGAAAATGGAATATTACACAGTTGATTTTTGATCCAGTAGGTTTGGAGAATCATGGAATAAAATTGAAGCATTATTTTCAAAAACATAATCCGCTGAACAAGTCACAATCATTCGCGGAGATTTACCTTTCAAACATCATTTTCACAAATAGTTTTCGATGAAATAATTTAAACTCTTATTTTCAACGAAATTCTATCAAACGAATATACGGTTATAGCATACATTTTTTCTGAGTATTATTTAAACAAAAGATATGAAAGTGGGCCAAAATTGTTCTCATTAATGTATATTTTAATGCGTAGAAGAAAAGGTTCAACATTCCTCACAATGAAGAGTTAGAACTAAACAATAATAAAATTAGACAAACCCATTTCAATAGAACTCTGAAAATGAATATGATTAAATTGTCGGTGAAAATGTCACTGATATGTTTTAATGGAATGTTCAATAATGATAGCTGAATCACTGTGAATTAGTAATAAGAACTAATCCAAATCAAACGGGGATTCCTCTGTTTCTTTTCGAACTTGCTTTCTTGAGAATCTACACTTTGATTAAATTGCCAACATCACTACAAGAGAATTGTTGTTTCATGATTAATAAGTGCTTTAGTTTTGCACCTATCCATCTTTTTGCTGAAGTCTCCGACAAAGGAATGCATAATCTCTTAGCTTTCCATCTCACTCAATTTAACCTCGGTTATAATTTTTTCATTCCTCTTTGAATATAATCCACAAAATGTTTCTACCTAAACTACTATAAAAGAAAACCACTTACTGAAATTTGTACCTCCAATTCAAAAGTAACCCCCTTTTTATAATCATATTATGATATTTTGGCAAACTTTTCCAAATAAGTTAATTTTTTACTTACATGTAAATGTTTTACTATTTGTTCTTTATTTTTTTCTGATATTATTAGTTTGTCTTCTTGTCTTTTACACCTAATTTAATGGGATTTAATCCCTAGATTTAGTTTCCTATCAGTAGGTTTCGCAGGTTTTTCTAACCCCGCCCCCCTTCTTGAGGGTGTTTTCCTGCAGTGGAAATATTTTCCAAAGCTCCTTGATTAGGTTTTTAAAATCCACAAAGTAGTTTTCTTCCGTATACTTTTCAAATCTTTCTCTTTCTTTCGTATTTAACATCGCAATATGTTAGATGTAAGAAGAGGCATTGGAGTCTCAATCTGCCTTGCACAAATTCCTTTTATTATTATTATTATTACCTTCACCAGTTAATGAAGCGAACAGTTTTTAATAGTCAATTTAATTTCCTCATTTTCATCGGATAAGAGAATTAAATATCGATCGCGCCCCATAGTCATTGAAATATCGTCTTACATATTAAAAAAATACTTCGTTTACGGCTCTTTTAAGCTCACTTCGATACGTCCGAACGGATTTTAATTCACGCGACAAAAGATGATAAAGTCGCATGCGGTAAAGAGACAGGTAAGTGAAGAGGAATAGAAAACTTCCCTTAGCAACAAGTAATGAAATGTAATGACGGTAGAATAGTAAATACGAGAGCCAATATGGATAATGAGTACATACAGTTGAAGAGGATGATACTGCAATAACACATAGTATGCAGTGGCAAAAAGTCTGGTTTCCCGGAACATACAAATCGTTTATTACCAATGATTTACAAAATACATTCCAAAGAGTAAGATTAACGCTTACTTAGATATAAAATAAAAAATAGTCATAAAAAGGCAAATAGGTAATGGTTAACACTTAGTCGCGTCAAAAAAGTTTATGTAATTAGTTACGTGGGGTCAATATGGCCCCAAATTTTTCGGAATTTTGATTACCCTTTAAAATGGTAAATTAGTCATTTCGATTTATCATAGTAGTACATAAATGATATTTTATCCAAAAATATAGTTTTTTAAACGGCATATCGTTTTTAAAGAACTGCTAATTTAATAAAAATTTTAAAAGTACCGAAATTGCAGTTACTTGTATAATAGGCATTTTTTTCATTTAAATTACCCTATGAGCTTTAAATTTTCAGAAAATGTTTATAATTTTCATTTCGTATAAGTAAACTATGCTAGGTTTCAAGCACCATCAGAAAATAATAAAAATTGCAGTCATTAATTTCGGAAAAACATCAAAATATGTGGAGAAAATAAATTTTCGATTTTTTCAACGATTTTTTCAGAGTAGAGGTTTTCGACCATGATAAATAAAACATAAATCGCCATCACTTACGCTCATGATGACTCCACGCGACTGATCAAGGGCTAACTATCCTTCTCTAACCTTCATTTTTTCTGGTTAGTCCTGGACCTAGTATTCTAATGTATAGTTATTATGAACTTTAACTGTAATTTTCAATTTAACGCTAACAAACCGTATTATAATGGATAGCAAATTCATTGGAAATTCAAATTCAATGATTGATGTACGTAGGTATTAGAGAGTACCAGAACCAGGCTACGTTTTATAACGTCTGAATTGCAGTTCAGCGCCATGGATTGTATTATAATGAAACAAAAATTTAAGATAGGGTGCTAACTTAGTTTACGTTATTTATCGTTTTAAATAGCACTGGATGTTTAACTGTCGATTACAATACCGTTTGTCTTTTTTAAAGTGAAGAAAACAGTTAAACTACACCGTAACAACGGATTGCAGTACCGATAGTTAAACTTCAAACTTAAAATGTCAATTCTTCTAACTTTTGTCCGATATAAAACATCACGAAAATTTATATAGCAAAATTAGCCTCTCTTTCATTGACATCTTCATGAAAGATGGAAATATTTATTTTGATTTTCTGAAATAATGAAACAATACAACGTTAAACATTGTATTGCTGTAAACAATAATTTGTGGAAATGTTTCGAAAGGTGATAGAAAATGATTTGCAGCAAAGAGGTCTTTAAGATAACTATGCAGCTTGAGAAAGGTGAGAGAGAGATTTGCAGCATGATATCATTAGCTGGGTGTATGTGAAGATTAGAAGGTGCAATTCATGATGACGTGAGTCCACTACTCAGCCTTTGTATCTTTTTGCGACTCTTCCGTTAATTGCCTAAGATTATAGACGCTGTCCTTCCCTTCATACTTGTAAAATTCCAACCAATCGACTTGCTGCTACAATTCAGGCTACGTTTACGGGTTTGACATCGCTCTTCGTTGGACCGCTATTGAACTATTTCAGCTTCGAGTATCCTCCCCAGATATTACAACTATGATTGAAGCTTTTATATTTTCAATGAACTAAAAGAGCGTTGACGATAATTTTCATGTTAATACATACTCATATTCACTGATAATCATGTGGTTAGAGATGATGTATGTTTGCAATCTTCTTGGTTCTTCATTTTAGAGATTGAAAATGCGTAATGGATAGAAAAATACACATTTATCTACTGAAATATTATATGCGTTTAAAATTTTAAGCTAACAGTTCGTTGAAAATAAAGGTTGAATTACCATCCTCCTAGAGGATCATCCTAACCTGGAAATATTTTAGCAAACATCCTACTTTCACCACTCAATAAAAGCATTAAACGACTTCAAAAATATCAAATTAAACATTTCAAAACTTGATCACCACCGTAATCCTATCCTCCATAATAGGGCTCTATTTAGAATGTTCAATATCCACCTTTATGGTACGGTATTTTGTATCTTTTTTATTATTTAACTTTGACTACATAACAATACTCAGAAAGGAGAAATTTAGGAATATTCATTCACGAATATTAGTCGGTACCTACATTTATTATTTTTTAAATAATTCACGTTATAACACCCCAAAATTTTAAGTTACCGAATATAAATGTGAGATTTGATGATATTTCTAGATAAAATATTAAAAAATAAAATAAAACCTTTAATGAATCTGGGAAACAATAAATGATAAACAGGCTACTAATCACGTACGGGTGCACATGAATTCATCTTCTCGAAAATCCTTTCCTATTTCCTTGATTTTCGAGTTTTATTCTTTATCGCGTTCATAATACGGTTCTAACATTCGTGATTCAAATATATTTGTCGTACATTCTACAAAACAGTCGCATGATTTGGGAATATTTACAGTGATAGACTTCTTACAAAGCTTCCGGTGGTCCTGCAGCGATGTAATGGAAAAAATTCACAAATCCATGGCCCAATTTTTTCGACCTTCTCTTCATCATGGTCACGGTCTAAAAATGAAGATCTACTCCTGCTTATTTTAATCTCCTCCATAAAAAGTACTCATATCGCGATCAGAACGAAGAACCTTGTCAACAATTCAAGAGTAGCGAATCGGTCCTTGACTTAGTCGTCGCTGAATTCATTTAAGGCCAAAAAGATGCAGTGGAATATGAACTTTCAAAATCGTCCAATAACTGGACCCAAGCGCAGATGAAGGCAAATCGTGTGATGCGCTTTCAGTACGCCAGGTGGAGGTTCGTCTCATGGAAGAGAAACTGTCCACGCTAGCTCGACTGCCACCTCTTGAGGAAGCTTGTACACACGAAGACCGCAACGCCATATTTAAAAATTCAAGAAAAAGGTATGGAAGAGCTTCTATGAAAAAATAACATCTTGAATTGCGATTTTCATTGTGATTCTATATTAAATATAAAGTAAATTAGGGACTTCTGTATTACTGTTTGAATTTAATCCGAGAAAGAATTTTCAAAATCCAAGAATGGAATTGGAAATAAAGATATAATTCACAGCGGTATTTTTTATATATAATTCATATATTTAATGCATATTTATACTTTTGTAATTACTTATTTTGTTATTACTTTTTATTTATGCATGCTTATTTTGTATTTAGTTGGGTTTTTTAGGTGTATGCATAGTAATTTTGTTTATTTAACTGATATGAAAGTTAACGTTGCCACCAGTCCTTGCGACTAATTGCGACGGTTTTGCATAATAAATAAATAAACCCCATGTTAAATATGTAATCATATGTAATTAATACATCTTACATTAGCTTTTGGCAGCACAGCAGTTTGATTCCAGAATCAATTTCCTTCAAATCTTCTGAAATGATGAAGCTATTTTTCTATATTTTTTTAAATTTCATCACGGGCCAAACGCAAATTTCTATTTACATCTCAAGTTAGGCAAAATTAAATATAATTGATCTCTATTTAGCTTTTCTCGTGAATTAGCTCACGGAAAAATCTTTTTTTTATTATTTTGTGGCGATTTAAATGTTGGTTTCAAATGCATGCATTACTAATTCACTTATCCGAGTGGCAGATGTTCCAAATTGATCCTTAATAAAGACTGCTGAACTTGCCTTCATACCTTTTCTAAACCTTTTTAGCCATACATCAAATTTGGTGGATAGGTATCTATAGACATAACTTTAACACGATATAACTCTACGGTCTATAACTCAAGAACAGGAAACCTACAGTAAAGTCGTCCTTGGGTCAAAGATAGGTCACAAAGGTGGTCTTCCATTAGGAATATAATTTAAGAGTTTAAATTATTTTCGGAAAAGAGAAAAATTTCTTTTGCCAAAATAAATCGGAAAAGATTACAGCACGATATAAGTGTAATTAGAAATCTCATTCATCGAATGTGACGATAATTCTTATCTCCACACATAATTAGGATTTTAATTGCCTCACATATAGTCAAAATAATATACCGAAATTAGTAACAATTGTCAGGTTTATTTTTCATTAACTTCATGACTAGCGGAGTCGTTGAAAACGGGTTTATTTTCTCTGCTCTCCAGCGATTTTCGCAAGTTGACCCTTAACAGCTTGCAAAAAAATATCCCAGGGCAGAAAAATAGGACAAATGCTAAATAAAAGCTCAATAAAACACCTGTGTACTTACAATCCGCCTTTTTCGAGCAAAGCCAGGCATTTCAGCCAGTCCTATAAAATTTTCTGGAACACTTCGAATAAAACTTTCAATTAATCTCTTGTTTATATTAGAGCAATCTTCAAGCTTTCTTCTACTTATTACATAAATTATTACGTGCCATATAGGTTTCGTCGAACCCTTAAAGAATACAGAAGCATTTATTGTTAGTAACCACTCAATTTTATATCAATTCATACATAAATAAATTTCTAAGGGAACACCATGTGTAACGGTGTATATTACGATCACGTAATTAAAATAATGAATGCAGTACATCATGTAACGGAATGGGATATCATCATTATTTTTTAGACTTTTGATAATATGTAGTGAATAAAATTCCCCAAAAAGGTAAATATTTTTTTCAGAAATTATCATGACCAATCTATGTTCTAGAATTACGTGCGAACATAACTATTCAGATAACTTTTCCTCGTCTATCTGTGAGTTTAACCTAGTTCTTACTCCTTTTGAAAATGCCATCGCGATTTTTCGGCCTTATTACATCCTAACTCTCTTCCAATTAAGTTTGTGAAACCAGTCAGCATTTTCTACTAAAATTATCCAAGAGTTTTACCTTCTACAAATCTAATTGACTAAATTACAACTGCTCCACTGGTTCATCTTAATCAACTTCTTATCAAGATTTTCTCTTCGATAGTCACCGTGAATCTCTGCTTGTCTTCCATATTTCTTTTTATTCTCCTTCTGCACAACATATAGTTTTTTATCTGTAGATTTCGCAGGTTTTTTACACTCCCCTTCCTGCGAGTGTTCTCCTGCAGTGGACATTTTTTCCTGAGCCCTCAGCTTAGGTTTTTTAAAATCCACATATTAGTTTTTTTCGTGTACTTTTGCAAACTATCTCTTTCTTTCTGTTTCGCATATTACGATGGGTTAGGTGTAAGAAGAGACTTTTTAGTCTCAATCTCGCCCGAATAAAGGCCATTTATTATTATTATTATTATTAATCCTCGTTCATTCCTTGTACATGAACTATAATTTGGACGAAGAAGACGTCTAATGGAAAAGTGTCCATCTTGGCTTAATCTGGCCGAAAGAGTATACAATCAATAGAACTTTTTCTTTTTCTAAATCCAGCTTGTTCTTTAAGTATGAAATTATCCCAGATTTAAGACGACCAAGCATTCTACATGAGCATGTCACTAGGCATTTTATGAGCTTTTGTAGGCAGCAACTTATATAATAAATTTAATCAAGCGATGTTCGTTGATGAGGTAGTAACCTCGAAATCCATTGCATGACTTTTCCTTAACTATAGGCTAGATCAGTTACTTCTGTAATTGAATAACTCTGATAATTGATAATTCGACAAATAATAAATAATTAATTCTCTGATCATTTTATGCTTATTTAATAAATCCTATAGAAGTACAAGTTGGACAAGTTTTATTGAAAATTTTCTGTTAAGCAACAAATAGTATAAGACTGGTAATCGTTGCATTACAGACGTAGTGAAGTGAATTGCAATATGCAAATCGCGATGAAGTGGTACAGGAAATCGATATTTTTATAGTTATCAGAACAATTATGAAGAATAGTGAATGGTAAGAACAGCTTGGAATTTATGACCTATCAAGAACAGAGATTCACAATAAAAATCTGTTTTATAATACCATAACTTTTTATTATGCTAAACCAAGAGTCGTGTCGTACTGTAAGTATAGATAACCTCTTTACATTTTCATCAATTTGGGAGTGATAGAATGCTTGATAAGGATACATAAAAATATTACGTTGATCTTAACAAACGAAATATCATTCGAGTCATATTGACCCGACGTAACCACTTAGAAGCTGAGGCGCTTTTCAAACAACTATTGGAGATTTTAAGCCTCTAATGATACAGATAATATAAACAACTTTCCATTCATCGAATAAAACGTGAATGGCTTAAGCAGGTCGCAGTGCGGTTGAGCGGTTAGCCGAACATCTTAAGGGGAATTTCAACACGAATTTTGTGTGATAGAACCCGGAAGCGTGTATTACACGGTATAACAATATACTATATAGATATAGTATATTGTTACAATTTTTCTATTCACTAAAATACTTAACTGTGTAATAAGAATTATATTTTCTGTATTCTTAAATTCTATTAGTTTATAATCAGTTTATACTTCGTTATATATTCTATTTACCTTACAATATTAAACTCTATACACATATTTTAGTTTAAATTACGTTAATATCCTTATCATATGTATTTTTCTTATCCTTTTACCTATGTACCTAATTGTAAAACTTTCAATGAAAGATTATTTCATTTACTTGTTGTAAAAGTAAGAGGGCAATTTTGCCCGTAATAAAGATTATTATTAATATTACATCTTCAGGCATGACGCTGATCTACGAAACTCGTATCTTTAGACATACCCGGCTGGTGAATGGCGAAGACCCGCCGAAGGCCCGCAAGACACTTTCAAGTCTCGACCAGCGCTTTCTTCACCTGCAAGGCCAGACAACGGGCAGCTCAAATGCAGTTCGACTCGTAAGAAGGCCGAAAAACGTCCCAGCATCACTCGTCCTTGAGCGTATCGAATCTCTTCCTGTAAACAGTTACGATCCCACGTTCCTGGACCAAATATTTGAACCGGTTTTCCACTTGATCGTTAGGAGCAAGGATGAACGCACGCTCGTAGGTTGACAAAATCGTAATGCGGAAAACTGCACCAAAACATCTTTTCCGGTGACGTTTCACGGGTATAGTCCATTCCCGATGTTGAGGCCGACTCTCAAAGACTCTCGGCTGAATAGCCGTATAAAATAATAATAAATAAGGAAATAGGATATGTAGCGCTTACTGAGAGGGAAGCCATGCACAAACAGCTTTTCCACGGTGGAATTAGTGTAACGACAGTAGACGGTGGAATTGGTAGGATATCATCGGACTCAAGATTGCGAAAGGACAGTAACACCGGTATCTTTCGAGTTTCGCTTACCTACCCGAGAATATTTCCAGAGATTACCTTTTTCTTTCGAAAATAAGAACTCCCAAGACTACCTCATTGTCAAATTTATACACATTAATCATCGGCCATGTCATCGATGAGTTGGTGATGATAGATGGAAAGTAATTATATGTTTCCTTGGAAAATAAAATAGCTGTATAAGAATACATCAAGATTTGAATGATACTTTTCTCTATTAAATTTTGAAAATGTTCATCATCTTCGTTTCAACACGGATTGGTTACCCTGAATGAGACAGAAGGATGCAGAAATCACCGCTCTTACTACTAAAACTACTATTGTTGTTCGTACTACTCATATGACCTGCTTTCTCATTTATATTCATGGGATAATCGGTTGCAAATAAAATAGAACCGCTATCCGTACTACGAGTCGCATATTTACGATGTTACCGATTTTTAAAAATTGTACTCTTTTTGAACGACTTTCTTCCTTTTATAGCGACATCTCAACAAGCCACACACACCTATTTTGTTTCACATCAACTCATTAAAAGCTATCTTAAGATTGTAAACCCAATAATGTACAAAGTCATCTCTCCCTTACAAACATGCACCTGTGTTTGATACTTAGATGAGTCATTCATCACCAAACCGAACAAGAAAAAATATGACATATTTAGATCTTCTAAAAATTTCAATACCTATTTTCTTAAACGTTAAATGTTTCAAAATTTACAGACCTCTACTCCCAATAGTTACAGAACGGCGGACTGACAAAGTTTGCAAAGAATGCAGTATTAGGCTCACGTGCTCTTAATTAATCGTCTGGTTGAAACATACAATACATAAAATTATTTTAAATCTATAAATTAGACCTTTGCTTTGATATAGAATTTGATATGATTTCTACATTTGTATACTAAACAACTTTTTGAATTTATAAATCCTGCATCTATATAGGATTTCTACAAAGCAATTTCAGCAATTATTATAATTATTGTAATGGTGAGAGGTGTCTTACAGGACATACTACAACTTCACTCGACAGTGTAATATCTAACAAAATACTCAACCATTGTATTTATCAAGGGTCTTTTAATTTATCTACTCCATCCTGTTTGGCGAGAGTCATCTTAGGCGATAAATTACAACTTCATTCACTTCTTCGAAGGACAATCACATTTCTTACTCATCGCACTTCCTTTTAGAGCACAGACACCCTTAATCAAGCGGCAAAGGTGAGGAAAGAAACTTTCACTAACATCACAATTGCGAGGAAACTTCAACAGACAAAGCCTCCTCGTTTGATGGATGCACGATCTGTTAAGCCACACCTTGATTAGAAATAAATCTCGTAAAATCGAAACAATGGCTCTTGAAACCTCTTTACCGCCACAGAGAGAAGGGCAATTGCCCATACCTTGCTTCAGACGTCAATCCAAAGACATTTCTCATCTATTTTATACGGTACGATCTCATTTGTCACGACTGCGTCGTGTATTTCAAGATCGAGATCACTGATAATAGAAGCTATTCCTTTCTAATATGCCTGATACGCTTAGGTTAGACCGGGGGTGGGGAATCTTTATTCATCGGAAAGCCAAAGTTGGCATTCAGTCTCTTTGATCAGACTTCTCTCGTATTGAGTTATTTCTACATTCGATTAGTTAAACATCTAATTTAAATAGAATCCAATAGCTTGGCCACAACCTTGTAGAAGTTTTCCATTATGTAGACAAATAAGTGAAAAGAAGAAAGTGGAAATACGCGGGACATGTGCTGAGGGGATCGTCAGGGGAGAGAATCGTGACAGCGCTGGAAGGATATACAGTTAGGAAGAGAAAAAGAGGGAGACCAAGGATGGTTGGACAATTTAAAGAACTGGACTGATATTAACAAATATGAGGAATTAATAAGGAAAGCAAGTAGAAGAGAAGAGTGGAGATCCATGAGAGTTAACCTCCTGATAGGAGAAGCTACCAATTGATGATGAGACAAATAGAAGAACATGACGATGACTCAACGAGTCGAACCCATAGTCGTGAAATAAAAATATTCTTTGTTAAGTGTAAAACTTACATTTCTATCTATCTAATTTCAAACTAATTAATTTGCAAAGTAAAGAGAAAATTTCCCGCGTCAATTTTCACTTGGCGTCATTAGCAAGACTGGAAGTAATGATTTAAATTTGGGTCTTCGTTTTAGAGAATGAATAAAAGGTTGCATTGAACGTCCTAAAAAGCCACATGTGTCCTGAAGGCCGCAGGTTCTCATCTCTGGTTTAGGCGATTTTACCCCAGACAACATATGAGGAACCTACGGCCTCCATTAGGCAATTTTCTTCGTTTATTTTTAAATATACACATCGAAAATGTTTCGATCTATGATCTCTCAAATTTCATCAAGTGAAAAAGGCAGTACAGGAATACCACCGACTTACATAACTACGCGTTACGGGGTCCAAGCTTCTCCTTTTCTACTTCGTCCATTCTATTTCCAAAACGAAATCGAAACACTGCCACAAAACTGAGAATGCTGTACATGTGATATAAGAAGTTGTCAATGTCGCCAGGGAATAAGATTTGAAAGTCGACGGAGACTATGACAAACATAAGTTGGACTCTCAGAGATTCCTGATGTTAAACGCCATGAAGAATCCGACACTTCACACCCGGTTCCACTAGGAAAACACTCGGCAACTGCAATCTCTCTTATGAAAAAGGCTTAAAGGATTAGAGAATATAGACTGCAAAAAAGTGCTCTTAATAGTATCAGAGCGAGGAGTTTGTATTCATATGAAAGGATTGAAAAGTAGTTTGATTTTTCCTAAATGAAACAGAATGGGATTATGAGTGGAAGAACCCCGCACGCATTCAACAAAATGAAACTATGAGCAATATTTTTCATACCAATCTATGAGAAGAAACTAAATTAATGCCATTGGCAGCATTTGTACAGTCGCTACCAAGTAAAAGAACGAAACAAAATGAAATTCAATAAACTTTTCCTTCCACCCACTTATAAAAGGCAAATTTAATATTCTGTTCATCAAGATGTAGCAGAAACATAAGTATCGGTATGCTGAACTTATTTCCTTGTATTCTATCCGAGTGCGCCATCTATGTCATGACAACAAGTGCATTTACAGCTTTAAAAAACTTGCGTAATATTATGAATGAGTTTCTCCTCAACATCATATTCAGCTTACTATCACATATACTACTTAATTCCACCTTTTCTTAACACCCATCTAATAATATATGAGTTTACGTAAAGCTTCAAATAAAATTTCTTGTCCAAATACTAAGCATCCTTGTTCCTCAACTTTGTTTTTATTTTCTATCTTTGGATTTAGCAAATATGAGTAAATTTGCATTCTATATTATTTTTACGGTTTTTCCATCTGTATGCTAATTTTAGAGTGAAGGTAGAGAGTAATTCACGTAACAATCACCTCCTAAAAGACATAATTTAAACGAGAAGGAATCTTGACAACTGTAAAGCATGCTTTGACTTTCACCTCGTAAAATTTATTCAACAGGAACTCCTTAACCATAAGATTTCCACATTCTGTACTCTTTGCGTCCTTGTGATGCACAGATGACTGGATGCAATAAAGTAAGAAAAAACAGCCCAAATGTTAAGGTTAAAGAAAGAGGTAAAATAATCTGAGCTACCCTTCCTTGTTTCTCCAACCACAACAGGTTAATCGACTTTTTACCTCATGTTAGGCATCACAATAATGACGCTGCTTCCAAAATTTATGGGTATTTTTTCGCGTTGGAATCATTATGGATGTAATATTTTTGTAAAGATATTTATCAACTATGATATTCCTTATTCTTTTACAAAAATTGCTTTCCAACTTTATTCCAATATAGATTTGCCTAAACATTTTCATGCTATGAAATGAGTCTTACTAGCTCACCTTGCTACAGAATGTAACAACTAAACAACTATAGCTTAAAATGGCTACAGAAGCATAATTATTCACTGAAAGTAAGCAGATGAAGAAAAACATGTTGATAATATTCTAACGTTGAAACTAACGCAAATGCTTCATGGTTGAAACCATTCATACTATTTTCATAGTCTTTTTATTGGTTCGCATTCATTACACATGCAATCATTTTCTAATATTCCTCTTTTTAGTTGTATTTTGTAGTCAAAGGATCATTGGATGCTTATATTTGGAGAAGCTTTCAAAACGGATAATTACTGTTGATCTCTTTCCCAAGATAACCCAATGCACGAAAACATATTAATAAATTAGAGAGTTCGGTGATCCCGATGACGCTTTACAAATGTAAATGTCAATACGCAAGTTGCTCGCGTTGGTGAGTACCAAACAAAGAAAGAGACAACTTAGAACGGTCAATAAATTGATCAATGTCGCATGTTCTTTCGCACACATTGATCTCCGTTCTGCACGATACACAACAATAAAACAATGACCTATCTAACATTCAATGAATACTTGACGTAATCTAATTTCAACACTAGCCAATGATTCACTTTTTATTTCCCTGTAAGATATTCTTCGAACCCTAATTAACATACGCCACCAAGGAGATATAGATAAAGCGGATAACACGTAAAAGTAAATTGACTCTATGACGTGTGAACCTTTGGCCTCGCTTATAAGGGGATGAGAAAAAATAATCTCATTTCCTCGTATTACAAATCATACAGTCCCATAACTTATTGCTGAGTCTTTCCACTTTTGATACATTATGCATACACAATTATCGCAATAATAATTTCATTTCCAATCCCAGGCAGGTGATGGCCTCCAGATACTTTTCCTGACCTATCCCGTACCATTTTACCAAAGCTCTGAACTTTACGCACATTGCGTAGATCGAGAAAGATTCTAGACCTATATTTCCCAACCTTTTTTACGTGATGTCCCACCTAAGCATTTTTAAAATTATAATGCTTCCCATGTTAAAAAACAAATAATATTTAATACTAAAATATTAAATTATTCACTGGAAGAAGCTTATACGACAACTTGTTCACAGACCTTATGTTTTAAGAATAAATAATGAGGAAATTTTCAAGATTCAAGTGATACGAAGTATTTTTCAATGTCCCCTTTAACAATAAAATTGAACCACTATGGGGTGTGTCACTCACGTTGGGGAACACCGTTCTAGCTAAGTCATCTACAGCATCCCCGCTCCGTAGATGAAATATTTCCATATATGTAACCAGTATAATTGAATTTTGACGTTAGTTTTACGTATAATTGTTAAAAGGAGAAATTCATTGGTAACGCAATGGCTGGGATATTTGTTATGGTTCTAATCCAGAGAAACAGGACATAGTGACGAGATGTGAAAACTTGAAATTATCACATTCAAATTCATCACCCTTATTTTAGAATAATTGCATTAAGAAATAGAACAGTATGTTGTAAGTTTTAATATTGAAGAGAGTTGATTATTGTCTGCATTCTTTAGCTAGCTATTTCCACATGGAAACATAAAATTGCTAAATAAGGAAAGGGTAAAGGTGACTTTGCACATAAGGGCGTGCACCCAGGAAAATTCCCAAGGAAAAACGGACTTGAAAAAACTCTGACAGGGCCGGGAATCGAACCCGGGATATTCCTCTAACCGGGAGGCTGCCGTTACCATCTAGGCTACCCGACCAGAACATTTCAACAAGCCGTTTTGGGGACTTTGTGCGCAAGGGCAAGTGCAGTTTCGTCCGACTGAGCGGCATCGTCTGCGGCCATGGCCTCATCGAGGCACCGGCAACACAAACGGGTAACGGCAGCCTCCCGGTTAGAGGAAGATCCCGGGTTCGATTCCCGGCCCTGTCAGAGTTTTTTCAAGTCCGTTTTTCCTTATAAAATTGCTACTTTAAAAACCGACGATAAAGCCTACGTAAATATAAAAATAGAAAATCATTATCTAAATATACATCTACATTAATACCCATCAAGCCGCCTTTCATTGTGTACCATGATGCATAAACACCAGTTGTCTGAATTACTTTTTTACTCTGTTATTATTGTGTATCTCTCGCAGAAAGAATGATTTTTTAGAGCGACTTGTCCTTAACTTCTCCTATTTCAGCGGAAAAAATCATCCAGCCATTTTAGTGAATCGAGATTAAAAGATGAAACATACCTTGATCAAGGAATCAGTGGCAGTAATCAATGTTAGTGCAGCGATCCCTAAAATGCCCCATTTTATTTTCCCAGTGGGAGAGTAAAATACCTATTTTTCCACGTTACCAGCTCAACCCTGAGTTTTCCAGGTTTTCCAGGTTGGCCGACACCCTGATTTAAGCTGTAGGGTACGTAACACGATTTATTATACACTCATTAAACGCTGATATTGTAGTATGATTGAAATTCGAGTATAAGTACATACCATAGGAGATTTTATTTCCAACCGGTTTCGGGCATCGACGTAAGGAGGGGAGGGGTCCAGATTTTATCCCCTCTTTTTTTTACTCTCCCCTCAGGTATTTATCCCCATAAATAAAAATAGCCGCCCATTTGCTTAAAATTCACCAGACGATGGCCTTCGAAGGCCGAAAATATAATCACATGGGAACACGCAAATTTTGGCGATCTTCAATTTGTGATGGCTTCGCACTATTCCATTTTAATTTTACAAAATAATTTACTTTGACAAAAATTGGTGCACAAAAAAGCTACAAAACAGTAAAATTCCAAAATAAAAAATATTTAATTGTACAAGTAGCTTTAAATTTATTTTACGAGAATCTTCGTTACAATAAATTATTTTTATTGTGGAATTCTATTAAATGTAACTGGTTTAGTTTAATTTTATAACAATTTTATTCAGATATTACTATTTCAAAATCAGTGGTTCTATTTAGGTAATGTATATGTATCGAATACCCATTTTAAGTTTTGCATACATCCATTTTATTGATACATTAGGACTTAGCTAAGTTTGACGATGGATAAACACCCGCTACTACTGAAGAATCAGCCAGGAGTGCTTCTAGATAACGAATCTTATTTTTAAAACCGATGAAACCATGTAATAATTGCTTTATGTCAGCAAATTATGCGTAACCACTGATAACTGAAACAATTCTATTAAATACAGACCTATCGAATCTTGTTTAATTGATTCAGTTTCTCTTAAGCTAACTATTTGTATTTGTGAGAAAGGAGCTTAATTCCACTATGAGAAACGATGACTGAATTGGATCAATTAAATCGGTTAATCCTTCGGTTCGGTCATTATCAAACTTTCTTAGGTTGTACTACCAAATTTATTTCAGAATCATCGTATCCACGAAGAATAAATATGCCTGCAATTCTATACGTTACTATGTGCATGGAATTTAGAGAACGCAATAACTAGTTCGTGAATCCTTCAGTGACTTCGTTACAGAAAAGAGGAACCAAAATTGCAAATGCAGAAAAAATACACGAGCATGAATTCGAAGAACGCTAAGGAAATTTAAGGAAGAAAATTTTTACACTCACCGATATCTTCTTACTGCTGAGTCCTTCCGTAGTCCTTCGTTCCACCTCTAGGTTCCTTCTAGGCGCAGAAGTATCCTCTGTTGGTCTTATGCCGTTCATTCATGGTTATTGCAGATTACCCTAATAAAAAACGCTTAGTGTTATTATGTTATTATTATTCTAATGGCGCAACAAACCTAATGTAATAGTATATCACTGAGGACTCCCGCCTCGTCATTACTTAACCCACCCAATAACCAGTCAGCAAGTCAGTTATGACGGCTCTCCGTCGTCAATACTGTTCTATAGGTATCCGCGCCTAATGTGAGTCTGAAAGGACGCTCGACAGCACTTTCCTCGTCTAAAGGGCAAAGAGAACTCCCTACTACCTATTGGGAAGAGTGTGAGGACGCTCGACGGCACTTCCCTCGTCTAATGGGCAAAGAGAACTCCCTACTACCTATTGGGAAGAGAGTGAGGAAGCTCGACGGCACTTTCCTCTTCTAATTGGTAAACGGACCCCTACCACCCTTTGGGAAGTCACTGAAGACTCCCGATGGCACTTTCCTCATCAACTAGGTCCCCATGCCAGGAATTCGTCAAGTCGGTGAGAGTTACGCTCTCGTCTATTCTAAAGAAAACTTTGTCAAGTTAATGTCAGTGAGGATTGCAGCTTCCTCGTCAACTGGGGAGCACTTTTGAACCTGCAATGAAAAATCAAGTTGTGAGAGAGTGTGCGATGGTATGGCTTAACTTCGAGATAGTAGGGTATATCGAAAATAATAATTCAACGACTTCAACCTCATTCATAATGCTTAATGGGACATCATTAATATTTCATTATTTTCGATGTTCTTTAACTGTATAGCACTTATTAAACATTTATTTATAGTAACGATTTTCACATACTCATTGAAAAGGTTTCATGTTTTATTTATCAAGTAGCAAATACCAATATATTCTCCTTTCCAAACCAAGAAAATATACGTATGATTTACTTTTACAAAACTTTCAACATTAGACATTGATTTGCCTAGATAATAGTGACGAGTACACATTCCATTTATACTTGTGCGGTGAAAGAAAAGGAAAAAATGTGGGAGAATTCGGAACTTTATCAGCTAAAATAAGGTGTACAAGCGAAATGTATTCAAAAGCGTTCCATTAAATGTCAACAATTCATTTTCTTAAGGATTTCGCTTATACTTCTCATTTAAAATATCATGATGAATTATATTTATTGGAATATATAATATGAATAAGTTATGAACTTAACTTTTACAAAGTCACAATTAACTTTCATCATGGTTGATGGAGGAGCAATATCAAAATGTTTATCTTTATTCTCGTGTCCATTTTAATATCCTATAAGCGTGGAATTTCAGCCCAAATAGAATTAATAGTAAGAATATAATATTTTTTTATTGTTGATTAACTTATTTTACCGTTATTAATGGTAATATTTATAGAAGGTCATTAACTGTTGATTTCTTAATTAAAATAGGAATAACAATAGAAATGACTTCATATATATTATATGGCACATTAGCAATTTTATGGAAAATTTAATCTTTAGCAATCTAATCTTCTTACTAATATTATATTATTAATACTATGAATAAGAAATGCATTACTTTTATAGACTTAAAATTCAAGCATTATTGCTTAGAAGAATCAGAAGTATACAATAATAAATTTATATTTAAGCACACGTTTAAATTAAATTAATTATTGTCATTACAGGAGTTACTATGATATCCAATTATGTCTACTCCCACGATATTTACAGCAACATTGACTCTTACGATATCGCATCTATATACACCTTGCTCATAAACTCCACAAACTATATCTTACTGACAACTGTTAGTTATGATGCATTATCGTATGCTACGGAAGATTGAAATCTAGACAGTCAATCTGAAACTTGGTACAAAGTCCGTCCTAAATCCAATTAGGTTCAGACCGCTGAATACTCCCTATTAGTCTCCTCACACCTAGAATATCGTAATGGGAAACTGTAATCGAAGTTCTTTGACTCCGGCTCTCGGTCTATTTCTCAAAAGGTTGAGAAGCCCTAACTCAAGCTGTTTTCCTTGAACCGGCGAGGCTCTCCCGGTCCCAGTTCGGAGGATCTAAGTCGTCAAATTTCAGGTTCGTTCATTCAGAATTTGGTTCGCGACGTGATGTAACTCACGTCCGCTCTATCCCCTCCAAGCGCTAATCTCTTCCTTCCTTCGCCTTTCCTCCTCTGGGATGCTTTTCCGCGTATTTTCAAAGTCCCTCTTTTCGGCGCATCCTTCCGACGCCTCGTGCGTCCCATGAAACATGCGCGCTTCGAGATTTTGAGGAGTACGCCAAATAATTGTCGTAAAACCGAACCGGAAGCTCATTAAATGGCGTTAACTGTTCATAAAAATGCTGTAACGTTGCCTACAAACAAAATGTAATTATTATGACATTGAAACCGTAATGAAATTGCGAAAGGAAACGCGTATGAAAACATAAAAACTACAAAAAAGTTTGAATTTGTTTAACAAAAAGTTAAATTTTAATCGCCAAAGGTTTAGGTTTGGAGTGCAAAACCTACAAGACTACAGGTTAAAGAGAATCAGCAATACATTAAGAGCAGATTAGAAAATATAGACACAGTGAAGAATAAGAAAGGGTTCGAGTTCTACTTTTTTGTTTAAACGTGAGCTAAGTAATTTACTAAAAGTTGGTGGACCATTCTCACCTTCAACCCATAACGTCTTAAGATGCACCTCTTCTTAATATATCATATCCTACAAATTCCAATTTACGTGGAAATAAGGTTTTCTTGTATGGGATGAGTCGCACCTGTCGTTGAAATCTTTATAGCAAAACGTAAGAGATACTAAAGAAATTTAAGATTCAAATTTCTTTTCTTCTTCTTTATAAATTGGCGTTCCCGTCTTTTAATTTTACAATAAAATCAATCCATAACAATACTTAATTTCCTTCATTTTTTTCCTTTTAACTCAAAAAACATTTTAAATACACCGAAATAATCTACTGAAAGAAATATTTTTCCATCTATGATCCCTTTGCATGTAAAATTTGATGACTATTATTACATAAGAATTTAGAAAACTTTTTTTACCCATCCATAAACGGAATCAAATTTAATTCTATGATTTAAATTTGGTCATAATTTGATTTAGTACTGATCCGCCATTGTGTAGTCAATATAGACCATCATAGAGAAAAATATCGATATATTTTTTCTATATTCGTTATATATGAATATTTTGACATTTCACTAAATTATTACAGAAAAATATTTGTAACTTATTGCTTAAACACACCGTGCGAATTTTGCTATCACTGATTTGTCCGGAATCAAGAATGGAATAAAAAGAATAATTTTATACATAATCTACCTCCAGGGTTAAGTTAAATTTTTGCAGTAGTTTAAAGGAAAATAATTATGCATTGGAAGACTTCACTTCCTTTAAAGAGCAGGTAAAATTTAGGAGTTTCTTCTCTGAAGCTCCTGGCATCTACTTTTGTATCGAGCGGCCTCGATTAAAATTATCTATACAGAATCAAGAAATTTAAGGTCCTGCTGTTTACTCAATATTAATCTGAAACACAATTTTTTTAACTTAGCAATAAAAGATATCACAGACCGCTTGTTAAACCAAGCCGAGTCAATCGGAATCAAATTTTTAGGGTAAAAAGGAAAAATCCAAGGGAAAAAACGCTAAATCTCTTGAAAGATAGGGTACGTTTATATTTACGACGAAAAATAGGCATTCACAAAATATAAACATATTTGTAAGATTCCAGAATATTAATATAATTGACTATTGTTTTGAGCCTTTGATTTGCATCAATTGAGTTGTTGTCCAAATCCCATTAGCTTGTGGAGAGCAATTGATAAGGGATTCGCTTTTCAATTGGTATTGTTGAGTTCGCTCTTCTTCCCCTTTTGACAATATAATTGAATTCTCAGACAAACTTCTAAACCTAAGGGTTTGTTTGCGAAAATTTCATCCGAGTAGCTCAGAAAAAAATCTATGACATAATCCGTTTTCAATCTATAATCCTAGCTACTGATACGCACTGCTCAAACCTAAACCACAATTTTAATTCCTAAACATAATATCCTTATTTGTTAAAATGTATATTTCTTGAAATTTTATTTGTGAAAATACTTTCCGAGTAGCTCCGAGTTCCAATTCCCTGATCTAATCTGCTTCCAGTCAATCATACTTATATGGCCATATCCATCGAACATAAATTATAATTCTCATTTTTTAACATTGACGCCTTACTCTCTAACCTTCCCATACATTTAGCTTCATTTCCTCCACGTAGATCAGATGTATAAGGATGGACTCCATGTCCAAAGTCACGCGGGAGTTTCCACGAATTTGCATCGAGTTTTCCGTGGAACCAATCAAGGCTGTTGAACTCATCCTCATCCAAGAACTATAAAACAACAAAATGGAATGCAAAATTTTACGGAATCCTCTAAATTGGGCTACATCCAGGGTGACTAACCCCACCCTTGTATGCTTAGGTCACGTAGTCGAGTCTCCCCGAGGTTTATATATCTCACCTGTGGCTCAGATAAAATTGTCCTTGACTGACAATGGGGAAGACGACGGATCTCAGAAGCAAAGAAGTCGCTTTGGCGAGTGCTGCGCTTTTTTGTGCTCTGGTCCTTCCAGTTCGTGTGGTCGGTTTACCGAGGGATAGAGGACGGAATTCGAATGCAATTTTCAGCACCGAGAGCATCGATGACATAGTTAAGGTGAGTTTTGAAATTAGTTACAGTTAAACTGGTGGCGATTGAAAATTTGTGCAAAAACAGCTAATGGATTTCTGCATATGATCGGAAGGAATTTTCTTCGGTGGATATGAAGATCGCTTTTACATGTGGAAATGTGAAGTGGCCTAAGGCTAATCTGAGGATGTGATAATCTTTCAGTGTCTACGATTCTTTTTCTTAGGTGTGTTCTTGTGGATTCGCCTTGAATTTTACAACGGCACATACGGCAATTCGGTGACCTATATTACATTTATTTCCAAACGAGCGTTATAAATCCACCTGCGAGGTTTATGCATGAACGGTCGTTTGCGTCCCGAAAATTTGAGTACCTAGGGCATTTAGGTTCTTGGAAATGAAAGTCTCCAAGTTGGCAAATTTTAAAGGGCATAATACAGCTAGAAATAACACTATCGTAATATAGTAGTTGTTTAAAGTATTAGTTTTTATTGGGTTGGGCTAAGTTAAAACAAATATAACCAACAGTAAAGATTAAAAAATAGCTTATACAGTGAAATCCTGGCCAAACATTCTCTTTTCTAACGTTTTACCGGCTCTTAAGTTGAAATTTTGAGATTCCAACTGCTCCAATTTTTAGATTACAGCTGCTACACACTTTGTTTTTCGCATCTTACGTTTTTACGCATCTAGAGTCGAATACTCTTGGTCCGATAAAAAAAGTTAGATCGAGGTTTCATTATGTTCGGGGGACAAAAGTTTTCTATGAACGCAATTGTTCGAGACGTAACGGAGTGAAATTTACGATAAAAATTTAGAATTTCAATGTCTCCTTTTACAGAGAGGCAACCTCTTTTGTGTACAAGAGATTGTTTTGTCTTCTTTTTCCATTTCAACGATTTCTAAATGCATGATTTTCATTGAATGTATCATCCAAAACCAACTATCACCTTCCCACTACCTTTAGAGAAGACGGGTCCTTCCTATTTTCTTCATTAAGTTGCGCATCAAATCCAATCCTTCCAAATCTCTTTTTCAGATAACTAAAGCGATGGAATTACCTACGGATGCCTATACTATACTACCAAGGGTAAAGAATCTTTAATGGTGTTTATTTCGTTTACAAGCATCACAAAAGTTTAGTTCGGCTGCATCGATTTTAAATTCTCAATGAGGAGAAAAGTTTCAAAGCGGGATAAATTTTATTTTGAACATTCGTATTCATAAAGTTTCAATTTCATTAGTTGTCATTATACATGGGCTTAACTCCAGAAAATCATATTTTACGTATATATATTTACGAATAACGTATTTCACGTCCGTTACATTTTATAAAAGTGAATTCGTTCCGACAACTGTCGGCAAGGTTTGTAGAAAAGAAAATGAACCTGGAAAATGTGTGCTTCTCTTCGTTCAAAATTTGTATTGTGTTCGATGTACAAAATTCAATGATTGAAATTATGAGAGGTATTTGATTTCACATTTGTTTCATTATGCATAAACCGCTTTTCATTTCAAGCGAGATGAATTTCGGCATATTGGAGAATATTTCTGAGATATACCAATGGACGTTAGAGGAGTTCATGGAACTTGAATGTCATTTACTAATAATAAACGTACAAAGTAAAATGTGCGTAACGCATTACAGAAAATTGGAAAAGGTTTCTAAAATGTATTCGTGAAATTCGAGATCACTTTCGATCGAGATTAACCATTAGAAAATTAATAGGAATATCAGTAGAAACCAGGAACGGATCTAGAGAAAAATTTTGGGGGGGGTCCGATCAAAAAATTTAAAAATAAAAGACATTTCGACTTTCACAAAACGTGACGTTAGAATGGTGTTAGGCAAATTCGAATATTTTCGCTAGTGATTGCTTAAAAAATTGTGTGTTTATTTGCGTTATTTGAGTTTCATTTTCGAAAAATAGGCACAAGTGATATTTTGGGGGGGGTCCGGACCCCCAGGACCACCCCCCTGGATCCGTCCCTGGTAGAAACCATTAGGAAAACAAAAGTATTTCGTTTAAACCAATAGCAACCAGTGGCCAAAACTCAAAAGGAAAGCAATAGGATTTCTATTAGAAATTTAATGGAAAATTTTATTGGAAACTATTAAGGATTTCCTCTAGGGTAGGAATAGAGCTTACAACAACCGTGCTTTAACGACAACAACCTACAACCGTGCTTTAACGTTTCTTGTCTTAATGAAGGATTTTAGTGATAATAAATAAGTAATAAATGATATGTAGTTTTAACTTATATTCTTAACCAAAATTAAATAGTATTATATATTTACGGCCGTGCTCTTCCATCTCCGACACTAATAATTGATGAATGTGCAGTGATATCCAGCACTATGCAAAAATCAAGCAGAGCTTCAAAACGTTCAGCAACATTCTTCCACGCAAGTTTTTTTATGGAAACGCACAATCTCTTCATACCGGAGTCATTCCATGACTCATCTGCTGGACCTGTTCCCTTTCATAGCATCGTCGACCTCGGCTTGGGGCAAAATCACATGCAAGGTGTTGGGTAAAAGCACAGAAAACAGGGTGTGAATATACATAGTGTAGACTTGACGTTAATACGATGAAAATGTATTTGATACACGTTGTTTCACTCAACCTTCGTCTCTATTCGCAGCATCCGCATAGACGTGAAACCGTTCTATCGAGGCAATCGAGTAGTACGATCATCGAATAAAGAGAAATTCAAAATTGGCATTTTAATTCATATTAATGTTGTCGTAAAATAACTATTCATTTACGTTAATTGTTCCGAGGAAATTTTCGTTCCGAGAAATTCCCGTTTGTTTCTCCCCTATTGGCAATACCCAGAGGCGCCGCGTCAAGCTACCTTTAAGAGGGTTAACAGGATACTGCATTTGTAACTTCTGCTAAGTTCTCAGTCCTATTCCTTTACACGTCTGAGAAACTAGGATTATAATTCAAACAGCAAATAATATAATTACTATTAATACATACTCGGGTAGGTACTCTATTACAAAAAATCATCGGTACATTGCAAATTTTACATTATAATGAATCAAAATCGCTAGCATGATTATCTTCATATAAAAACAAACAAATAAAAATTGAAAAGGAAAATCCGACAATATTACAATTTGACCTGTTTACTGAATTTTACACAATACACCAATTACAATTATATTATGCATCAAAATATAAAATTTTAATAGAAGAAATCAATCAAAACGAATCTTGATTACTATTAGCCAAACAAATCATGCGATAAAGGCGATCGTGGAAAATGTAATTTGTTCTAGCATACGGAACACCAAAATACTTTGAATTTTGCTGGCTAAAATCTGGGCTATTAGATTGAAAAAGTATTCACTGTAAATTCTATGGTGAATTGAGTTCTTAATTTTCGGAAATTTTAGGTGTAAAAACTGTCTCATTTGATCCAAGGTATACTGAAAGAGAGTCATATGATCATTTTCAGCTATAAAATGAGATTAGAATGCTCATTTCAAGCTTAATGAAATTTAATTGCGAGAGGAAGGAGTGAGGCCTCTGACAAAACTGTCCAGATCATTCCAGAGGTATATTTCCTTCATTCAAAATGATATAAATTCGTGAAATGAAAACTCGATTACCTTGGAGAGACGATTGATTTTTGTACTCCAAGTTGTACAGGCATACACTTAATCAGAGGATCGTAAAAATGAAATCCCATTTATATTTATCCATAAATCGGCCAGTCGGAAACATTGACTTTCGCGTTAAAGTCGTTTTTATACGAGAATAATATCTGTCATTTTATAACCCCTTGTCCGAGTTATAACGGTTGTAGAGTGAAGGGTTTGCGCGAAGAAAATAGAGCATACAATTTTGTCATCTTATTTTTGGGTATAACTTATTTTCCGCCGGCCAACATTCTAAGGTTAATAATAAGTATAAAAGAGTTGCAAAAGCTTCTTATATAAATAAAATCATCGTTCCAATTATAATTTTTTTATATATTACTTTTTTCAAAGGTGAAAAATGAATAAAGAGGCATGATGCAATCATACCATGCAATATAAGGTAGATAATGTTGGAAAGGAAAAAATACTTTTTACTCCCACAGAGAAGGATTACCGGAGACGCAATGCAAGTAGGTCAAGAAGAAAAAGAATTACAAAAGAAAAATAAAACATATCAGACGTACAATAGCCGAGGACATTACGCTTCTCAGAAGAGCTACGGTACAGTCACATACAGAGTATGTCAGATGAGAGATTACCCAAAAAATATTTATATGAGTAAACGTGGCGAAGGAAACGGAGATCCAGAATAAGCTGTAGGCAGAGGAGAGAAAGTATTCAAATAGAGTCAGAGAGGAAATGTGTATAGAAAGAGATCGTTGGTGGAAGGCAAACAGATAATGTCAAGTTGCATTAAATAACCGAACAGCACTGCAAAATACTTATAGATGAAACCAATAATAAAATATTTGATCTTTGAATGGTTAAGTTAAACATATATTATTTGAGCAGTCTATATTTTTCCTCAGGCTGTGCGTAATATGTTTATATCGCAAATTTCTAACAAAACAGTCACAGAACTTCCTATAAACTACACTGGAATGAAACAACTTTGTTTTAACAATAATTTAAGATCGCTAAGAAGAATATTGAAGGAATATTTATAAATATAAAAATTAGATAAGAAATATATAATTCAGAATACTGCATAGAATATGCAGTATTCTGAATCTTTATAGAAGAAACTTCCAGGTTGACATTTCGGGGACGAAAATGAATTGTGCCATAACCTTTCAACAAATGCTCTCCCTGAGTTGGGAGTTTGGATGCCCGCCCATTTTTATTAATGCCGCCCAACCAATAACCAAACTTCGAACGCCTACTGTTTTTTGAGTAATTTATAATACATTAGCAACAGTTTTAACTATTACCTTCGAGATATTATTTATTTGGCCGTTAAAACTTATATAGATAAATTTGCATACTATTCCATCAAAATCCGTTGGATAGTTTTTGCATGATACTTTAACAGGTGGACAAAATCATTAACAGCCGTTGTGGATGCATAAATCACTCCTAATAAACAAATTTAACACTTTTTCTTGATTCATTCAATGTAGGGCAGACACAGTTCTGTTACAGAATTGTTATAAATATGCACATAGATTCTTTTCGTATTTTACGAAATCTATCAGGGTTCTAAGACGGCTTTTATGACATTCAGACAACTACTTCGATAGCAAACTAACTATTTTGATACGTTTCTCATGTGAAATCAGTCGGTTTCAATTTCATCTGAGACTTCAGATAAAGAGATCTTTACAATATACTAATTTTTGCGTCTCTGTCCTTCGGAGATCACCTCTGACTACAAGTATGAAATAGGTAAAAAAAAAGGTCAAGAAAATCCAATATTTTAGGAAATACTTAAGTATTGGTTTCAATACCATCTGCCATAACCTGTTAGGTGATTAAATGTTTCAGATTTGGCATCAAACCGGTGATCAATTTAAAACGGAAATAATTATAATACGGATATAATCTCATACGAAAATAATTTTGGCAAACGACTATCATTGAAGGCTAAAAAAAGTCCCTATTCTCTTTTCAATGTGTTATACTTCTAATTCGTTATGGAAATGCGATGGAATTTAAATTTTATGCTTTCAAATACTCTCCTTCCCAAATCAACTTCAGCATTTTGGAACGTTTGGTTAGACAGGCTAGTGAAGTTGTATCGTACTTGGTATATATGGAATTTTAATGTAAAACAAAAGATTCTATCCAAATACATCAAATTTGTCTATAATCCGCTTTGCTCCTGATCCGCAAAGAATCAGCAGGGAATATCTTAAGTATATTTATGTATATTAATTGACGAAATTCATGAAAAATTCCCAAATATGTTGGGCTTTACATTCACCAGAAAAAGACTAAATGAATGGATTAAAATATTCAACATGAGCAAATATATTATCATTATTCTACATTTAGAAAAGAATTTCGTATCACTTTTCCATGTTTTGCTAAATATCACAATTCTATAGAATTCTGATTCTACTCGCATTTGTGAATTGTAACTTTGTAATTCAACAAAATTTTCCTAAACGTAGGGCCAGACATAAGAAAGAAAAGATGCCATGCATGGCAGTAGGGAGCGAAATTGGAGACTCGAAAAATGAACTAAGATTGTGCATTCTTATGGTACTGTGAAGTGTGATGTAATCTAAATTTAATGATGGCACGAACATTATAGATACTCGATAGTCTAGCTTCAAAATTGCCTCAAAAGTTAAACTTATGGTTTTCATTACGCTACAGTATTTTGATTACACAATGCCCAATCTCCGAAATCAGGGTTTTTCTAAAATATTGCTATACTTCAGCAACCTTAATTAACGACGTCGATCATCCGGCTATTTGAGCTGTAATTAGCACTGAATGTCTCGCAAAAGAGTGTTTTTTCATCTGAAGAGTATGCTATTTTTAGTGTTAATAATCAATAAATTAATTAATACTCAACTGTGTTGACAGGTTAACTGAAAACCATTTCAGTCACAACCAGCTCAGGTACTTTCAGCTATGTTTTAAGGATATAACAGAAGCTATCAGCTGGGGAGACTTATATTTTACATTCATATATACCAATTTAGCGATTTTGTTGCTAGCAATTTTAAATCTAATAAAACTGTCTAACTCCCTCTTAAACAGGAAGCGAGTAGCTACACCTATCCTCCAGATGACCTGCACAAGATACTTCAAAACACAACTTCTGCGATATTCCCGTGTGACGATGCTGGTAAATTCAAATGGAGATCGGACACGCGTCCAACGAGCGTCCATAAACTGCGTCCCGGCGACATTGACGTTATTGCTGCGATGGGAGATTCGCTCACTACGGCCAATTTAGCAAGAGAACAAACCGTGTGGGGCCTGCTGATACAAGACAGAGGTGTCTCATTCACAGGAGGTAAGCTTTGCGAAATTTGTATGCCTCTCTACGTCGAATACTGTCCAATAATAGACAGAACCGACCGGAAATCCCTCTCAAACTTCCCGCTCAGTGAAATAGTTAGTGGCAGCTGGTGGCAGCCACCATACAAAGAAGTCATAACACAGTACCATTTACTAAAAACATAACAGCGTAACTAACTTTCTAGTGATCAGGGCTCTAGTGAGGGCGGGATACCTACCCATGCCGCAGATTTTCAGGGAAAGCGCAAATTGAAACTCTTCTTGTTCCTTCCAGGATTAGGCTTTAAAAGCCTGTTCCGGCTTCACTTTACCATCTTAATCTTGGTCATCCAACACTCCTTTTACCTAATGGCTTATATTCCAAAGCTTGCTTTGGAAATCTCTCTCTAGTCATTCGCAATTGTTCGCAATACATGCTCTTTCCATTTGTTTTTCTACTCTTCAAATCTTTCTGACATCGCCTGAACTCCTAGTCCCTCTCTTATGGATGTACTCCTTATTTTATCTCTCCTTGTACACCCCTTAATTGCTCGAAGAAATTTCATTTCAGTGGACTCTATCTGTTTTAATTCTTTTTGTTTTGTTGTCTAACATTCTGACCCATACATCATAGTATGGACTGCCATCAACTTGTAAAACATAATTTGGGTTTCTTTTCTCGTTTTACACTTTAAGGCTCTTCTTAAGCAAATTAAAAGTTTTGAGTACAATGAAAGAATTTTAACTCGATTTTAAATGAATTAGGTGATTAGAAACTATCCAAAGCCGTCTTTGTCAGCTTTCCATACCTGAAGATGATAGCATTGCTACTGAAATGTACGAACATACATTGTTTCTTTGAAGGCCGGTAGTCTGGGCCTTGGTAGCAACTGAGTACGCAACGCTGACAAATATGGCTTTCGAGAGTTTTTAAACTTCTAATTGGAATGTATAATTTATTTAAATCGAAACGGCTAATGCTCTGCTCGTCTTGAGTACCATAGAAAACTAAAATCGCTTGCTTATACTGAATTTAATGATCTATGCTATCTGATGCTACTTTCTCCCAAGGAGACAAAAACTATTCTGCCCAGAGAGACAAAATTCGTCATTACTGCTCTAATAGTAATGTTATTTGCGTAACTCATACATCATCTCACTTAAAGGAATTGACCGAAATTGCAGCTTTCCTGCATCGGTTCCTGTAATGGCCCCTGATGCAGACTAAAATTTATTAAAAGTTGGCTACAGCAGAAAAATTTTTTACCCTTGGCCAGAAGATGAGATCAATTTTTAAGATTTCAAGTGGTTCAAATTTGAAGTGGATATTTTTTATTAGAAAACAAGATAAGAAACTGCAACTGTTGCGAAACAAACAAGGGACCGGCAATCGGGAGATCCAGTAGAGTCCCAATCCTCTCCAACTATTTTAAAGTCCCTAGGAAAAACGGTCTAGAAAAAAGTACCTTGAAGGTAGGCGTCCACAGGCTCGCATCGGACGGATCGCATCAAACAGATTTTAGAATTCTTAGTATAGAAAGCAATTGGAGTGCGTCCACTGATCCGCAGCGGACGGACCGCACGCATCGGCCCTTCGGCAATACCGATGCGATTGCTCGGAGAGGCAACTTTCCGATGCATGCCGATGACGTTTTCCGTAGTACACTCGCTCTCACCCCTGTATGTTGTATTCTGTCTTAATAAATGAGGTCTCAGGATGTCAAGAAGAGTAGTAAACATGGCATGAGACATACGAAAGTACTGAAGAATTTTACGTCGTCATTCAGCAAATCAGGAAATAGCGTATGATATACTCCATGTTGCGATCTTTTCTTGAATATGTCATGTATCCACATGCCATGTTTACTTTTTTCTTTCCTCTTCTTCTTCTTCCAACAAACAAGCAATTACGACAAGCACTTCATCGTCACTTTCCTTTTTGTCTCGCACGCACCGTTTCCGCTCACTGTAAATCCAACTGCCAGCAGCCGTCGCGTCTGCAAATCCGATAGCTGCGTATACAGTGGACGCTCTACCGTAAAGCGATCCGTTTGATGCGATCTGTCCGATGCGAGCCTGTGTGCGCCTACCTTATTAAGGCAGCCTCCCGGATAGAGAAAGATCCCGGGTTTGATTCCCGGCCCCGTCAGACTTTTTTCAAGACAGTTTTACTTGGGAATTTTCCTGGGTGCACGCCCTTATGCGCAAAGTCACCTCAACCCTTTCTTTGTATGATTTTTTTCGAGTCCGCTCTTCCATAAGAGTGGATGCTATAAATTAATTTGTTTGTTAATAATTTATCTCCTTAATAGCAGAATCTTCGGTCCACTTCTGATATCAAGGCGTAAATAATTTTAGTTTTTAATGCTATGGTTTGACACCTTATTGGGGTGCGAATCATGTATTTTATAATACATGGTACTGGAAAGTACTATACTATAGGAAATTAGGTATTTTGTGAGGGGCAAAGTCATTGTTAATGGCAGAGATAGTTTCATTCTTAAGCTGTATTCGGTCGTTTTCAGAGAATTTTTGCTATTAATTTTTTTTCACAACGAGTTTTATGTACTAAATAAGGGAGCTATGGAGGGAAGGAGGAGTTACATGATAAATTCTTGGAGGGATAAATTAGAATGATCGGCTATTTCATTTCTTCGAAATAATGCTCAGCTTATCCAAATAGGATAATTGTAAGGTATTTAAGAGGTATTCACATACAATATATATCGCCAACAGAATAAGATCAAAACTAAGTATACAAAAGTACAAAAAAAACTATTACAGCAGTTTTTTCCTGTTTAAATTCACTTCCTTGCATTATGCTCAAAGCCATTCATAGAGTGATAATATTATCAAAACCATTCATAGAGTGAGTGATATTCATATAATATATTATGTGACTTTCCAAAGAATTATACAACACTACTAATCCTTTGAAAAATACAGAATTTTGAGAAGCAGCCTTGCTCACGTATGGTATATGAAAGTCCTCTTTTGTTCTCATGTCATGGCCATGAATATCAAATTTTTCAAATAGGAAGGCAGCAACCAAATTTTTATTTTGTGAATAAATTTTAAGACTTCAATGTCCAACATTCTTTGGCAAAATTGTGGCAGAACTATAACATTATAAATTTTCTTCACACTTTCGTGAGAAAGATAATAACTTACTAAATTCTTGATAAAAAAACAATTTTTTTGGGTTTTTATTAGAAATATAATCAACATGAAAGTCAAATTTTAAATTTCTATCGATGATGACCCCAAGATATTCGGTGCTATCAGTGTACTTCACCATCACAACATAAATAATAATATTCATTTTCAAATACAAAACCAGTTTACCCTCTGAGTTTTTCCCTAGAATCATTGCCTTTGATTTGATTGCCCTGACACGAACCCATTCACCAAGTAGGTTTGGTCCCTAATTCAAACTATCAATAACAGTGTTAATTTTGGTACCTTGATTGGAATGAATCACCGTGTCATCTGCAAATAAGTGATATTTGCATTTGCTCAATGCATTTGCTCAATGCATTTGCTTTCTCATTTCCATACAAAATAAACAGTAATGGCTCCAACAGACTTCCCTGGGGTACCCCATACATAGCATTTTGTTTGTGTGAGATTACATCATCGTATTTCACAATCTGAGTTCTATTAAAAAGACATCCTTTGAGCCATTTAATTACCAGCCCCCACCCAAATATATATATATATATATATATGGATGGCCTAAAAATTAAATGCCACAGCAACAACCTATAAATTATTATTATTATTAATTATAAATATTATTAAACATTGATCTAAATTAATATGATTTTTTTAATTTATCTATAAAGAAGAAATAAAACTCATGAACATTTCCTTTAAATCAGGTTATATCCTGGAATTCAATTAATCAAAATATTCCAATATCAACTCTTTTTAACTCTCGAGTACACGCGTCTGGGTTGAATCGACCCATGTAAAGTTTAAAATTTCATATTTTTTATTAGTGCTTTTTTACCTCTTCTTTCTCATAGTAGCTGAGTTTTAGAATGTTCTGAACCAGTCATGCGTTTTTGCCCGGTCGGAAATGGAAGTTTAATTATTTAAACGAATTTTTCTTAGCGGTAGTGCCAGGTAGATGAAAGACTTTAATGTAAAATATTGCACTTTTAACCTAGTTTCCGCCTTAATTTTTAGAGATATTATATAAATTTAATATAATTAATAATTATTATTAATATATTATATGTTTTTTTTTTGATTTTTAAGCAGTTTACTTTTTATACGCAATATTCAAAATTCATCAGCCATATACTCAGCATCAGGGATATCGAATTTTTACAGAATATTAAAATTATTTGAAAATATTTATTTGAATTTATTTTAATAACCAGGTTTATCATTAATATGACATCATCACTAATGAATTAAAAATTTATTCACTACATTTTGAGACAATTTTCCCCTTTGGAAGATGTCGGGTTGATTCCACCCAACAGGAGTACTGACATGGCAGTTTGGGATGCAAGTACTCGAGGGTTAAATATAATCAACATTGAATTGAATTTCCTTCATTATAAAATCATGAAAAAGGAAACATGTAAGATGTATGACTTTATTGTTGCTTATACCTATCAAATTGACTTCTACTTTAAAACTGAACTCCCTGATTAATCTTCCATCCCAATTACATGCAGATATCTCAATTTCTTTTCCATTTTTCTAGGCATTGCTAAAGAGGGGTCCAGCCATTTGACATAGTTATAAAGTGTCTAATAATAAAAATTTAACTAATATCAAAGCATTTTTAAATGATAAACAGAAGAATTAGAGTTAGTAAAATTAGTCAACTTTTTTGTTTCCACCTAGGTGGTGAAGGTACATGGCACAATATCACAACATTACCAAACATCATAAAATTGTTCAACCCAAACCTAATTGGTTATGCATACGGAAGAGGTGATTTTGCATCTTATAATGCTCAACTAAATGTGGCTATTCCAGCCGCCTATGATGATGATTTATTTACTCAAGTAAAGTTGTTCATGAAGAAAATGCGTCAAGATCCACGGATCAACTTTGCAAATGACTGGAAGGTAAGTAAAATATTAGGATAATATCTTTTGACCCACTGATTTCAAAGCTTTTTGTTGAAATAGATAATAAAATTTACTAGAAATCATAAATGCTAAACACCAATTGATTTCCAATTTCTCCCACAGTTACTTTCCATAATGATAGGAGATAATGATGTCTGTTCAAGCCATTGCTTTGACAAAAGAAGTCACTCAGCACTTGCTCATAAACTTCAACTACAAAAAGCTCTGGATTACTTATATGATAAGGTTCCAAGACTATATGTAAACATCCTCTCCATCTTAGGTAATTATTTATATAAATATTCATCAAATAGTATCAGAACATAGTGATAAAGTCTTCTCAGAAGTCTTTCATTTTTGGTGTAATGATAATGAATGATGACAATGTAAAATATAATGTACTTTTCAGGGTTACTACTTAGTTAATATTTTTATACAGCAAAAATTATTGCCAAAAATAATTAAATATTATTCCGGAATAATTATATTTAACTTTCATATGGTATAGTTCTCTTCAACCAGGAGAATTCTTTCTTGTATCCCTTGTTACAGTAAAAACTATAACAGTTGAATATATAATCCCAGCACTTCTTAAGTATTGTTTTTCTAAAAAGCTGGTTTGAAATCAACATAGTAGTAGTAATTATATCTAATGTATTAATACTAATTATATGAGGAAGTAACTATATGGCGAGTAATACTATCTACACCAATTGAGCCTTTACAATTCCTCCTCTTTCATGTAAGTATACATATTTAAATATAAATGTTTAATATAATAATACTGGTGGGGTTTATAAATTATTGATTTGAGTGGTACATACTTTGACTTCCAATTATGTAATCACAACTTACGTAATTTCATCTGTGGCCTAACAAAGTCAATACAGTATAAAATCCACGGAGGAAGGCGTAATTTTGTGGAACTCCATCTTTGAAAAAATCAGGTAGGTTGTACTTTTTTCACAGCTTTATTTCAAGACGACCGGTTTCAGCGAGTGATCGCTATCATCAGGTGATGGCGATCACTTGCTGAAACCGGTCATCTTGAAATAAAGCTGTGGAAAAAAGTACAACCCCGTCTACCTGATTTTTTCAATACAGTATTATTATTATCACATATAAACTATTTGACACTCAAACTTTTCTCTTAGTCCATTATGATCTCCAGATACAAAGTAAATTCTGAGAAACAAACCAAAAACACATAATGGAAAAAAAGGTAACAAAACACAACTTTTCAAGTTACAAGCTTCAAACCGGAACAAATTAAGCTAGTATTTTATGTTATTAATAAATAAGATATGATATGAATAACATAAAACAAATATTATTATGCATGATGAAAAAATTAGGCTTAGAAATTAAGTCTAAAAAAATGAATATTCAAAAATGTCATGAGTTACTAATAATAAAAAATGTAAAGAATATATTAAATAAACGTTTAAATTCCACAAAATAATTATTTAATATGATCCCGATTATGGAGTTCCACAAGTTAAGGCTTCCTTGATTGAATTTATGTAAAGAATATAATAATTCCAGGTCTTTAGAGACCAGTTTCAGATTCATCCTCAACAATGAGTGGAATTTGAAACAAATGTAATTTGTTTCATTTAACTAAAATGGCGTTAATTTAAAACAGAGCCAAATCATAATTTCTAATTTACAAGAGATCATTTACTTTGACAGCTAGACTACCATGGATGTAAAGCTGAAAGTCAAGAACACACCCCAATAACCACTACCAATTTCTCCTAATACAGTTGTACATTATTCCAACTGTGAGAAATATGCATGAGAGATAGTAATATTTCAGTAGCTTTTAGGATGATAATAAAAATCTGATGTGGCCAGCACATGAATTTCTCCATATATACAAGATGTAAATATTTATCTACGACAGTATTTTCGAACTCTATATTCAATCTAAACTTGGAAGATAAGTGATTAATTTCTTACATATTATCTTTAACTTCACAAACATTATAAATAATGTTTTTCGGGACATGTTCGATGAAAAACGATGAAATTGGCCTTTCGCCCATAGAGCCCAGAGCGCCCACAACGTACATAATCAGCAACTTCCGGTTTATCAGTATTTCACAAATAACTCCTACACAATCAGTGATACAAAAATATGTTTCGTACAAAAGTTATAGTAAAAAACATTTTCTAAAACTTTTATAAATAATAGTATATGCCTAAATATCATATTTATGGAGATATTTTGAATAAAGGAAATGAGAATTGAAGACTGAAACTCAACTTCCGGTTAACCGATTTACTCCAAAAACTAATCAACTCTAACGACATCAACTGAAATACTGTACATGAAATTTGGTGTTGATCCGACATATAGTTTTCATGATAGAGCGCCCACTATCACACACACACATACACACATACACACACACACACACACACACACATACACACAGACATCATTCCAAAAATGGTCAAAACGTGTTCTAGGGACCCCAAAACATGTATTTCCGTTGGAATCTCAAAGTCGATTTTTTTCATGAAAACAATACTTTCTCTATACTTCATATATGGAGAAAGTAAAAAGGGAAAAACTATAACAATAAACCCTTAGGAAATTTAATAGCTTATTCAGCTTTCCTTGAGTAATTGGTTCATGTAAATACATACCTAGTTTGATATTGTTTAATTTCTTGAGTTAATTTTTAAAAGTTACTTTAAAGCTTATTTTATGGATGTAATTCCCTATATGATGCTTTGATTTGGTAAATAGTATTTGAATAATAATACAAATACAATAATCTTGAGCAATGCCATCGCTTAATTGATTGAGATTTAAGTTAAGACATACATTTTGATTTAACTATCCAAATAAAATAATCTTTAGCAATTTCTCCCTCAGATCCTACCATTACGGGAAGGATACCAACAAATGGTGTTTGTGAAATGTTTCGGAGAGTGTTTTGTAACTGCTTATATCAGTATTCTGATTTTAAAGAGGGTATAGCTCAAATAGCTTCAGTCGTGCGTGAATATCAGGATGCTGAAGAAGAATTGGTAAGTATATCTCTTAAAAAACTTACAATCATCTATTTATTACCATTATGAATAATAATAATCCTGTATTTGCTTAATTATTTCACTTTAACTCCTTCTCACCTCTACCGTCCTGATTTAAGAACAAATTCCCATACCTTTTACATTCTGTCATATAGATCTACCACCTTCCATAAATCATTCACAGAATATGCTATAAATTTCTGTAATTCCCTGCCAACTATAATCTGTGATGCAAGAACTATAAATAGGTTCAAAATTTTACTATTCGATTATTTGTTTAATCTTAAGTGTTGAATATTGTGTTATTTTATTGATTTTGACCACTATGATTCTTTTACTGTTATTTACTGTTGTCCTTAGATGACTTTCCATAGGCTATAATAAAATTTATTTATTTTATTTGCTTCATAGTTTACTATCCTAAAAAATAATCCATGCAAATAAGTACTTCTGCTAGTAATATTTCTACATAATTGCAAGTTTAATTAAATTTTGTTTTGAAATCAGAATGAAGAGTAATTTATAAAATAAATATAAGTATGATCAATCTCAACAAATTTATTTTCTATGGAAAATTCTTATGTATTTAATAGATAGGACTAAAATTAGGGTTGTTGATAACGTTTTTGGCAATGATGTTCCAATGAACACTAATTTTTAAATGTTCTTATATAGGTAAACAGTGATCGCTACAATGGAAGGGAAGATTTTACAGTTGAGTTACAGCCATTCTTTCAGGTACTTAATGCACCTGAAAAAATGGGAGAGCCAGAAAAACCAAGGCTTGTGGAATTCTTAGCATCAGAATTACCCATCTGGACTCCAGATTGCTTCCATTTTAATCAAAGAGGACTTGCAATTGGTGTGTTTACTCAATAGATACTTCCAATTCATATACATCAATGATTAAAACATATCATTCATTTTTAAGTGCTAAATTTCCATCACAATGCACACCACACTCATAAAAGAAATATTTGAGTATCTTTGTTAAGTTGTTTTTAAATTAAATAATGAGTAATCAATTACGATTTTTAATGAAATGTACAGTTATGCCTAATTATCATTGTTGAGATAAATGTGCAAAAGGTACACATTTATTTTAGTAATGATCATTCTTTTAGCATTTAGAGGTTTTTATTTAAGATCATCACATGTAAAACTATATTGTTTTCTTTTATTTCAGCGTCCAACCAACTATGGAACAACATGATGGAACCAGTTGGGTTTAAAACAAAGAAAATTGATGATGTGTTAATCAATGAGTACAGATGTCCAACTGCAATGAAGCCTTACTTCTTCACCACAAAAAACACCAAAACTTATTTAACCAAAGGGCAACAGTGATGCACATTTAATTCTATTATAGTAAAATAAGTGTTCATGTCATAAATAAATCTCATAATGGGAAACCAAAGCTCTCCTATAGGAAGTAATTTACATTTAATCTACCTAATTCTATTTAAAATTGAAAAATCATAACCAAAATACTAAACTAGCCATATTCATTCATATAATCACTAATTTTCATTTATATTATTTCTAAGTGATCACCACATCATGCAATCATATTTTAATTTAAGTAAACAGTCTTTCTCTCTGAAGCTGATTATCAGAGACCATTTAAAAAATAACCTTTTCCACTCCTTGCTGATTTTTCTGCATTGAACAGATGTATCTCATGTCTAATGCTTATAAAATTAACTTTGCCATTTATTGAACATTTTCACCACCATTTTTTAATGTAATGTCTCTACACTCTGGAATTATCATTTATTACCATGCCCTGTATTTCTAATTTTGCCATTCAAAATACTTTGCAGATGTTACAGGATCAATCATGGAATTATAGAAAATACACAAAATATTTCATTTTTTGTTATAATGTATATAACCGTCAACTTGGAATGAGCAATGATTGTCCATTGAATGTAAGTCCTCATTTCTAGCTTAAGAAAAGGATTACATGCAGTATTGTTGTATAACACCACAAAGATTTTCCTTGTATCATGTATATTTTGCAATAAATTGCAACTCATGAAAATTTTATGCCTTGTATTATTTTTATATATAATTTGTAAACTAACTTGTATTTTTTCATCATGCATTAATTTAATTATTTATTTACTCTATGTCCTTTTAATTTTCTGAAGTTTAGAGGTTAATTATGCCTCATTTTGGGTGTCTATGGAGAGTGATAAAGTCGAACTTCAGAGAGATCCGGCTATTTGGCCTAAAAATATTTTAATTGACTGGTATTTTTTCCGGCAACCAAGCCTATCAAGGATACCGAGTTAACGTTGCATTATGAAGTAACATCTAGTCTAAATCAATTCCTCTCAGTGTATTATCAGAATGTTCGTGGTCTCAGAACTAAATTAACAGATTAAGAGTGAATTTTTGTTCTTCTGTATTTGATGTTATTGCATTCACAGAAACGAATTTGTGTGATAGCATTGCCGACAATGAACAATGGCTTAAATAATTATAAAGCTTTTCGAAAGGATCGTGATCATTTAACTAGTCAGAAATCAAGTTTTAGTGGCAGCCTAATTGCTGTAAAATCTGATATTAAATCTTACTTAGTCAAGGTAGATAAACATAATATTGAGCACATTTTTATTACACTTTGCATAGGTCACTCTAAAATATTATTTGCAGTTGTATATATCCCTCCTGCATCTCCACTTAATATGTATGAGGACCACTTCTCAACAATTGAGGAAATCCTTAATATGAATGTAAGCTACTCCAATGTCTTTGTTTTAAGAGATTATAACCTTCCTGATATTGATTGGTCTTCCAAATTAAGTTATTGCACAGGTTATTCAATTCAAAGTCAATATGTGATTAATGCTGCCTATTTCCTTGGACTAACTCAAATCAACTTCGTTTGTAACTCAAAAAATAGGTGTTTAGATCTTGTGTTCTCATCCTCATCCGAAGATTCAACATTTCTTATTGATGAACCTCTTCTCAAAGTAGATAATCATCATCCACCAATAGATTTAAATATCAATTCCTTTTGTGTTACCAAGCATCTTTCTTCTATAGAGGAATTCCATGACTATAAAAAATGTGATTTGAAAGAGTGTATAATGATTTAAGTTTAATTAATTGGGAAACCCTACAAGGTATGGATACAGCCTTTTCCAATATCATCAATATCTTCAAATAGACAGTTAATCTTTATACCACTACTATAAAATATCACACTAATTCTAAGTATCCTAAATGGTTTACGCCCAAACTGCATCGCTTAATAACCTAGAAGAAACTCTTGCATAAGAAGTTTAAGTGTATCTGTGATTGACCATGAGGACTTTCGTAAAATAAGAGCACTGTGTAGAGTTAAAACTAGACAGTGTTACAAAATTTATATGCTTTCTGTTGAACTTTCTATACCAAATAATATGAAGTCATTTTGGAATTATGTTAACTCTTTAAGGAAGACAAATTATTTACCTGATGTACTCTCCTACAATATAAAAACTTGCTGATAACTCTGTAGATATTGCAAACATGTTTGCTAGTTATTTTTCCTCTGTATATACTGATTGTCCAAATTATTCTAATACTGCTAATTTATCTTCGGTATTTTTTCCTTTCCAAATCTCCCATTGGGGGTTAACTTATGATAATCTTCTTAAAAAAAATGAAAATTTAGATGTCAACAAAGGTCCTGGCCCTGATGGTATTCCAACTCTAATATTAAAACGGTGTAGGATATTACTAGCTTATCCTTTAAACATTTTATTCAACATGTTCTTATCTACTGGAATATTTCCTGATTGCTTTAAGACAAGCCATATTGTACCATTATATAAATCAGGCAAAAAATCAGATATAAAGAATTATAGGCCGATTGTAATTCAATCATCTTTAGCTAAGATCCTTGAATCCTTAGTTTATGATGATTTATCTCCCCTACTTAATTCAGTTATAATTCCGGAACAGCATGGATTTATGAAAGACCGCTCTGCTGTTACTAGTCTTTTTATCATTCCAGTCTATTTGTTATGGTGCTTTTCAGCAATGTAAACAAATTGATGTTATTTAAACTGATTTTAGCATGGCTTTTGACAGGGTTAATCATGAAATTCTGTGTACTAAGTTAGCTGCAATAGGTTTTGGAGGTGTAATGTTAGATTGGTTTCATAGTTACTTAACTAATCTTAAACAAATTGTCTTAATTAAATCACATCTTTCCTATGAATATCTAGCCTTGTCTGTGGTTCCTCAAGGATTTCATCTGGGTCCATTGCTCTTTTTATTTTTTATAAATGACATTGTTGATGTTATCAAACATAATAACTTCCTTCTATTCGCAGATGACTTAAAATTATTTCATACAATTGACACTATTGAGGACAGTCACTTTCTTCAAGCTCAGCTTATTAAACTTAATGATTGGTGTATAAATAGTCTGATGGATTTAAATATTGGCAAATGTTATGTCATATCGTTTAGTAGGATGCATAAACCTATACATGTTGATTAACATCATTGATTCTAAAGAAATTGAAAGAGTGTCAGTGACAAAAGACCTTGGTGTATATTTTGATTATCAACTGAATTTCTCCTCGCATATTGATTTTGTTATACGTAGAGCTTTTAAAATGTTAGGTTTTCTTAATAGAAGCACCAATGACTTCCAAAACATTCATGCTCTAAATCATTTGTATTGTTCCCTTGTTCGTCCCACCTTAGAATGCTTCATGTACATGGTCCCCCCATCAAGCAACTTATCAAGCTAAATTAGAAATTACTCAAAGAAGTTTCATCCGTTTCATTCCATGCCATCTTAAATTACCCAAATAAACTCAGCAAGAGAAATTCATTGAACTAGTTATTTGAGTTTAGTGTTTTGGTGACTCAAAGATTCTCCTGAATAAATTGTCACATCCTTTTCCCAAAAGTCCTTCATGAGAATTTTTATATTGCCATCTGTATATCCCCTTCACTTGTGAATGAATGACAGTCATTCTTATTCTCACATTCAATTTTTAAAAGACCTAAGCAGTATAAAATCCTGCTATTGATTTTGGAAATTATACTTATTCATAAAAATTAGGCTTTATTTAATAACTAATAATGAAAGGCAGTTGCAAAAACAAAACTCTTAAAGCAAAATTATTCAGTTCACAGCCTATAATTCAATGCTACATGTTAATGTATTACATTAATTACCAATTCATATATTCATCTTTAAGTTTATATGTATTTAATTCAATTCATCATAATGTTCTTAGTAAATTTTAAAATTAACCTTCTTTACTGCAGAACTCATCGTCACTGCAGGAGCATGTTTTTCATATCTTCCAGTGAGTTATGCAGGTCTGCTTTAGCAATGCACAAGAGAACCTTTTTTGGTAATGAGTCAAATGAAAGGAGAAGTACTTGTACTTTACTAATTTTGAGGTGCTGATCACAAATATGAATGTTTGAAATGAATCTTTCATAAGAAATCTGTATTGAAGTTGGGATAATTATGGAAGTAGTTGAGAATAATGTTTCGATAAACATCATTTTACTATTTTTATATACCTAAGAGCACTAACGTTTAAAAATGTAAGTTTTTGATTATATAAATAATTTTTCTTTATGTTGTGTATGCAAATGTCAGAATAAAGTGACAAATTTAACTCCATAACACTTTATTGCACTTAGGTTTAAAATAATCGCAAAATTTCAATTATGAAAACATTTGCCTTCTCAAACTCAGCAACAATAATCTTCAGAATAATGCCCTTTGCAGACGAACAATGATCATATTTGAGATCAGCAGATAGAAAACAATAATGTGGATTATTTTCTGGCTCTTTCAAAATAGTTAAAGCCACTAGTTTCCATCTTATGGTATTCCACACATAGAAAGCACATGGATGCATCAATAGTCAGGTGGCACGACCTCACACAGACTGACCATTCGCACTATCCATTTGTAGCCCTTGCTGATCATGGAGTTTGTTTTTTGGATTTTTCTCCACTTACTTAGCTTCCTTTAAGACAGGACACGATGTCACAGGAATATTTTTCATACCCACAGAGGTAAAACTGAAGCCTATGTCTTACACTACCTACAAAACCTTCTTTAAGTAACATGGGCAAGATTTGGAATTAAACTCTTCACTGTAGCCAAAAGTACCTAAAATTCTTTTATGTAGCAGATAGAGAGCACAAACAAGGTTCCCTATGGAGCAACCTCTGAGTAAAAGTTGCAATCTCAACAGTAAAAGGGTCAAAAGTAAGTTTTTGTATTACTGTATGGGGCCAAGGCTTAAGAAATTAATAATACAGTAGATGACAAAAATAATGTAACATTGAATACAACAGATTAAATATAAAAAAAGGCAAGACATGTGCAAAATCAAAAGATAATTAAAAATGCTAGAATTGAAACAGATCTTTACTAGTCATGCAGCATTAGTTTACAATCAAAATTGACCAGTTGATATTTTCACAAGTAAAGCACCACTACATGGCAAATTTCACTAAAAATAAATTATCAAAAATATTAACATGAGACAACAGTTACTTAAATACAATTACATTAATACATTAATTTAATACAATACATCTTACAGTCAAAGAAACCTCTTAAACTTATTTCAATGTCCTTAAAACTTAACCTTAACAAATACATAAAAAAACATCCTCATTTCTTGAGCACAGGGAAAAATTCATAAAGATAAGATCACATGAAAATCATTCTCCCTAACCACTGAAACTTTCATTTTAAGCTTTCTGCACAGGAATAGCGCTTAAAGGAAAAGTTCTATGGCTAGCAGTTTAAAGAGAAATTCACAATCAAAGTTATTTTTAGACACAATTACCACTTTTGTTCCTCTTCGTTTTGAGGCTCTAGTGCTACGCTCACACCCTGAAAAGAAAAGAAATGTAATACACACTGCAAGATATTCTTAAAAATAGCATTTAACTTATAAATGCAAGCCCAATTATTTAATTTCAACCAAGACAAATTACTAAATCTTCTATAAATCAGAGAAACCGCAAAAATTTATCTTCGGGTCAGGTTTTTACTTAAGTTCAATAAATAATGCCTAGAGCTACAGTTAAGTTCTGTCTTTGCTCAAGTATCCACCCATAAACTGTTTTTAGAATCCAAGCATTAAAATCTATAATCCTTCTAAAAGACTTTTCCTGCATAAATTTAAATTACATTTTACACGAAAATTTTATCAAGGCTAATTAGCCTTGATAATAAAAGAAATTAATCCATTAATACATAAATGTTAACATAAAAGTTTTATTTACAGTTACACATAATTAGAGAATATAATTACTGTTACATTTAACTAGAATCCAACCAAAAACAGGAAAAGAATAAGTGACTTTCAGGTAAATAACCGGGTTAGGTTCGAAGAAAATTCCTTTCTTGGTTTTAATTTGGTTTCAACAATAGCTTAAATTCTTGTTTTCTTTCTCTGGTTCTGATTCCATTCCACTTTGTATTCCCTCTTATCAGATTATTATTTTGACAAGTCTGTGTGAATGGAATTGCAACTGTTATTATCCTCCTGCCAGGGGGAATATCCTGAATTTTATACTGAATCCTTTATAAGATGAAGATAGGAAGCATAGAAAAGTCATCAAAAAATTTAATGTATTAGAATAATCAATCTTATATTTTTCAAATATACTTAGTGAATTTATTTCACGTCATAAATACCTTGGCATTTATATAGTAAAAAAATAAATCAAGAAGAGCATCTTTCTTGGTATCTACATACCAGTACAAAGAGTATTTAAATGAACAAAGCATAGTGAAAGAATTGCAATGAATTGGAGATAATGAAGGACAAGTTAAACAGAATTGATCAAGGGTGGATCAATTCTCTCATCTTAGGTTCTAAAATTTAATTACTTTACTCCGAGCAAGAGTAGACATCAATGCTTACCTGTTTAAATGCAGACTCAAATTCTAAAGCTGACAAATTAGAACTGAACTTAACTCTGAACTTGCGAGTCAAAGCTTCTTCATGAGAGAGATCATCTGCAGTACATTCACAACTCTTCTCCTTTCCCTAAAGAGAGAGAATAAGAGTGAAAAATCTCCAGGTTTTTCAACTCAGTTTCAGTGAGCAAACAAATCATAACATTTGAGCGAATATTAGAAAAATTGTTAGATTTTACGTACTTTTATGGTGCTCCTAGATGTGATGAGAGCATTACATTTCACAAGACCATTGACCTCCAAAGTTAAGATTGTTCCCAGAAATTCAGGTTCATAGATCACCTATAAATATGCAGCAAATTAAGCAAGTAGAAAAGAAATAAATGAGTAAATAAGTAAACTTGAAATTAAACATTTAATATTATGCAAGTATATTTTCAAAATAAATCACATTTCAAGGTAAAATCAAGTAACTAATAAGTAACTGAAAATTACACACATTCCCTTCTACTTCAAAAATGGCTGAAGGACCTTTACTGTAGGATTAGTGCTCTTAAATCAATGAATACTTTTTAAATAAGATGGCAATTTAATGAAAAAATTGGAGCATAGCTGTTTATGAAATAATGCTTGAAATTTTTCCCAAAGCAATCTTTGTCAGCATTGTGACGAATTTCTAGTGAAATTTCCCCATAATAAGCTGGGCCCATTTTTAAGTTCCTCGTTTTCAAGTTGCGTCAGAATGGCTCAGTCAGAAGGGCTGAAGTGTAATGCTACTATTATACTGGTGAGTGCAAGCATAACGTCGCCGATTGGACTAATTAACATGGTGTAGATTTGTGACAGTTTCTAGGAGTGTGATTGGCCAATTCACCTTACCCCTACTGTTATGAATTTCTGTGCTTCATTGTTTTACCTCTCCTGTCCGGGAGAAGCGGAGTTTTCCCAAAAGAACGTAATTTTTAACGAGAGTGCACCCCGCTGAAGACATCCTTCACGTCGTCTGAAGTTCACCCACAGAAAGCGACTGCTTTTCTTTTGATGACGAGGGACGTGTTCTGAATTTTTTGTGAAATCACGTGGAACTCTTTCTGGAGACCAAGTTGATATAATTATTATTTGTGAAGTTTCTGCAAAAGGACCATATCACTTAATTTATGAATAATATTGTGAAATCTTCACTAGATCGGATTTGCTTAGTATTATTATTGTGTGGGATCGTATTTGAGGGTAATATTCTTGATAAATGTCTTACAGAGTAATTGTTTCTTATCTTTCATTATTTCTTATTGTTTGTGTCACTGGGCCTGTTGTCTTTCTAACAGCCGATTCACAAAAATAATCGAATGCAGAGTACCGGTGGATTTCAAGGTGGGATTGTCTTCCTATCTACCTGGTATCTCGCAACAGCATTATGTACATATGTTGACCCTGGTTGCAAATAATAGAGGGCCCTGGACTAATGACATTCTAAGAAGTACCCAATATACATTAAAATCGCTATGCTATCATCTTCAGAGGTACAAGAAAACAATATTATATTGCTCTTAAGTGAGGGTATTCTTACACTCCCAAATATTATATCATTATTATTGAAATTTACAATGGGTACTTGAAACCATTGCCAACATAGGTACAGAAAGTATCATTGTAAATTGTGAAAGGTGGTTTTTATGTTTGGAGGACATATTTTGGTGGGGGTGACAGAAGATGTCTGCTTGAATAGTCTAACTGTATATGTATTTATTGGAATATCTGTTTGATGTATAATATATGTAATATGTGTTGCCACCGGACGATTAGTCCAATTATTACATTTTTGTGATAATAATAATAAATCCTGACCATGATGACTATGGGAGAATTTTCTAACTTCTATGTTGGTTGTGGTACTAAAATTTTTATGGGGTAAATTTGCACTTAAAAATTAAAAGGAATGGGCTGATTAATTTTGGTATTCTGCTCATTTATGTGCTTCTTCAGACACCTACCTATTGGATAACTAAACCACCTACCATAATATCTCCTGTTCCCAGGGTCTTCCATTCATCCCCATCCTTCACATCCATTTTGCCTCTTTTCTCAAATATCGTCCTCCTCTCCAGCTCTTCATCATCCACTTCCTCATATTCATCATCGTCATCTTCTTCGTCATATTCCTCATCCTCCTCCCCCTCTTCATGCTGCCCAGTTGATTGGGAGACTTCACCTTCTTGGCCTGAGAGAGAAATAGATTTACATTAAATACTTAAGATATTCCTCACCAAGTGACATGCATGCAAGTTAGAGCAAGCTTGTTTAATGCAAAATTTTGATACAAAGAAAAAGTTTGAGAACTCATGCTTTCATAGACAAATAACCCTTACCCTTCTAGTAGTGAAGTAGGTTAGATTTCTACCCCACAAGACTGATTTTATGATGATTGCGCCCCTCCATTTAGCTTGTATTTCCTTTGTTTTCTTAGTAGCTATAGGGATACATGTGACTATGATTTTAATGAGGAAATATTTATTCTCATACTGAGCATTTTATGTTGAGCATGCTTTGGTCAAACAGATTCGAGCTGAAGGAGAGTCAGGAGTCTGTATTTAGTTAAGTTTAAGCGACAGAACAACTTTCTTCTTCAAACTTGGATTGGTTAAATTATCTTTTTATTATATTATTTTGTAATTTAATGTTTGACTACCATCAAATTTTATTTTATTTATCTTTCTAATTTAATAAACAGCTATGCTATTAATTTTCAAATTTTTGTTTATAAACATAAAATTGGTAAATATGATCTGTTAGTTTTTCTTAGTCTTAAACAATATCAATGCACTGTTTGATAGTAAAACAAAGATCTTACGATGTTATAACATACTCCAAGCATGGGATGGATTTCTACCCCATGTGTCCATCCTTGTAAGTAACACTCACACAGCTAACAGATGGCTAATACACAAAAAAATATACAAAGCCTGTGTCGTCAACATTCTTTTCTAAGCTGGGGTATTCAGAGAACCACATGGTTTTTCTTTCATTTCAAAATTGTTAGTTGAGATTAATCACTCAAATAGGTTTCTTGGGTTTCTGAAACTACATCTTTCCATATCTTTAAGCAAAGCATCGTTTTTATTTAAAAGTAGTATAAAAAAATATCCATAAAATCTTATTCAGGAGTATTTCCATTTATATATTTTGATTGCATATGATATATAAAAAACTTATATAATTTACATAGATACATATAGATTCATCTTTTGGCATCAGTTTAGTCCATAGCACGTGGTACAATTATAGTTAGGACCAATTAAAGCCAGCAGCACTATTAATGTAGAATACCAAGCAGGATCCTTTCAAGACACTAAGGGAGATTTAATTTATTTACATTTTCATTAAGAAGTTTAATTATATATTTCATCATAAAATGCAGGACAGATACAAAAATCAAGAAAAATGCATTTGCTTTAGTAGCTGTCAGAACACTTAAAATTCAGCCCTGGGGTCTTCCGAGGACTTCTCCTCGTATTTTAGGGTTAATAGACATTACTGATAAAGTTGAATGTAATTTACAAGAAAGAAAATTAAACTAATGTACATTTTAAGTTATAAAAATAGAAACATTCAGAAGCATCCAAAATCCACGTATCTTGCAAATCCTTAGAGATACCAAAACAAAAAAAAACACAAACACAAAGTAAATAGGATAAAAACCATAGACGTTTATCACTCCAGAGAAACAAATGAGCTCTGAGGCATATACACAAGCAAAACTTTTAAATGATCAAAGGGAATACAGAACATGCCATTTTAATAGTCTTTACATTAGGTACATAAGATAACAAAACTTGAGAGCTGAATCAGCCAAATGCAAGCTGAAATAAGTGTACAAGTCATTGAAAGATATGTTTCAGCAGTGCTTTGTGGCTATGTACACAACACTTTATTTTCTAGGCAAATCATAAAGATACTTGACAAAAAATAGCCACCTAGAACTACTCATAATAACTTAAACTGTTACCAGATACATCCTGGAGAGATTTTGAAGCTTGATATGCCGCAGCATCATCAACACACTTTTTTACGACTTCTGCAAACTGCCTAGCCAAGTCACAATTCTGTAATAAAATTTAATTGAATTAATTAGTTTGAATATTGAATAAAAACCTCAATCACTTTGGATATAAGTAAATAAAATTTTATAAACAAAATAATAATGTGTAATAAAAGCTGAAATTCATTACTGGGAAATTGACACTTCAAAAACAACAGGACAGCAAACTTATTACTAGGACAGATAACAGCGACTATTTAACATTTCTACTCTAGGAATTCAGATTACCTTAAACTTTGCACAGAGCTGCTCCAATTCAGGCGAATCTTCTGCATAATTAGTGGCATACCATATGTAACTTTTATCACTATTTTTCATTTCTTTGAGATCAAAATCAGCAGTTATAAGGTGATTAAGGACTAATTTGTGCACCTGAAAATAAATTTAAAATTGAAATATCTTATTCAAGTATTAAAACAATTAAGAATCACTATTAAATTAAGCAAAGTAGGAAAGTAAATATGAGTAAAATAAAGACTGTTATTTTTAATTTATAAGTATTGTATAAGGCAATAGACACAACATGATTGAATTAATTCAATAGAATAATTTAAATAATTTACATACAATGTATTTGACCAATATATAGCTTCCAAAGTAAATTACATCATTCATATCTTTGTTATAACAAAATATGTAATCATAAAAATATGTAGAATTTATTACTTAATGACACAATAAGTTTATTATCTACCAATAAAATGATTTTAATGAAAGATGACATTAACCCACTCACTGCAGATGCCTTGAATTCAACTCATGGCTACCTAGACATAGGCACTGATGCCTTGAATTCAAGGCATGGGTCTTGTTACATATGCTGGCCAATTGCAGAGGCAAGCGTCTTGGGATAGACTCTTTCTTTTGCTCAGCGACTTAAAGGTTCTTTGCGAGTTTGGCATATATAAGCATTTCATTGCACATACATGTTCCGATTATAAGGATGGTCTTGGATTATGCATGGGAAAATTGATCCCCTTATTTTTTTGTAGATAGCTAATATTTATTTACTACTGTATAGTAAAAAAAAATTAAAAAAAAACAAGTTTGTGTATTTGTGTATTGTGGGGTTGCATAACCAAATTCCCTCCAGATGCTGATGCCTTGAATTCAAGGCATGACTAAAATTTGATATAAAAATTTTATTTTTCCTTGAAATAAATCAAAAATAGTTATAAAATGTTAAAATAACTGAAAATTATAAATTAATGTAAAAAGGATTCCATATCCGGCATCCATTGAGTGGGTTAAGTGATTGTTACATGATCTACAAATCTTTGGTACAAAAGATGAGTTACGTTACTATAACTTACCAACTCTCGCCTCAGGAGGAACCTGTAGGTGTGATTAACTGGATGGAACAATATCTTCAGCTCTCCAACACCCCTTTCTTTCCACTCCTTTGTTTTGGAATCAAACCTGTACAACTTAGCTCTGTCACCAAACACTAAAAAATAAATAAGACTTACAACATCAACAATTGAATTATAATCATAATTAATTACTAAGTTTAAGAAAGAATTTTCATTCACAGAGATTATAGCACTTCCTGAGGGAATTACAAACAGTTCTGGACAAAAAATCCCAATACAAAAGGAATTTTTTTAAATTGAGTAGAACTGAAACAAAATGGATGCTTAAATATTATAGAAAAAATTATAAATTAGAATAGATTAAAAATTAAAACCTCCTGGCATAAAAGAACCAAGGATGTACAGTAATTTATTTAAACATAAGCCATGTTCCATCATGCTTGACAAGGTGCAACAAAATACTAATAATAATGATCTAACCCAATCTGGAATAGCCGATGTTGATAAGTATTACATAATGTATAAATATATATATTATAAAATGTTCTTTTCCGGTGACAAGACATTTTCTAAATAATACCATAAAAAAAATAAAAGGAGTTTTCAACTGAACACAAAATTAATGCGATTTTTTGTTAAGTTAACTTTAATATTGTTTATTAATATATTAATTAACTTTAAATAAAATATGTAATATTACATTATATGAATTATGCAATGCCCATATAAGGGGTTGTCCATTAATCACGTGATGTTTTTTTGCAACTTTTTAACCCCCCCCCTCCCCCCCTGGTGATACGTGGTGAGGTTTTAGACTAATCCCACCCCCCTACCCAATATCACGTACAATGTATCTTAAAATTTTCAGAAGATTATCTTTAAATACAGGTATAATCTAATTTAATTCTGGAAAATTAAGCAGTGATAAATATGTCCAGACAGACATTAAGGTTGCAGGTTGTTTCTGACTGGCATAAAATAATAAATGAAAGGTGTAATCATGTGAAAAAACATAATTTTACTAGTAAATGAATATATTTAATTGACCTCAGACCATGGATTAGTGAGACTTTCTTCAAAACTAACAAATGGATAAGCAACTTGCAAGTCAGGTGTTGACAGTGTGCTTTCTTGAAGATCAACGACGGTCTCATCAAGACACTCGGCGTCATCATTTTCACGCACTACGCAGAGAATATCTCTCGATCGTCGTGTGAGGATGCGGATCATTAAATTCTTTCTGAGCCACACTAGGTTTTTTCCTTCTTATATTCTGCAAATAGGTCTTTATACAGATCTCCTAGTTTAGACATTGTTGTATTGTTTTAAGGGGAAAATATACATGGCAACGATTTACGCATGTTTTCGGCCCCAAAATCAGGGACTTACTGGCGACTGGAAAGCTGAGCCGGGCGGCCATTTTTCGGTTTAGAAATCACACTTTCAACGAAAAAATAAATACACATGATATCTCACTGCACCCTCCCTCCCCCTTGTGATATTTCGTGATATTTTCCAACCCCCCCCCTCCCCCTTTTGAGCCTCACGTGATTGATGGACAGTCCCTATCATGAATAGTAAATTTCAGTCCAGAAAAAAGTGTGTTCTATATGCAGATGAATATGGTAATTCCACTAAAACCTATCCGATGCAAACCCAAAGATGTCACAAGCAAAACTATGGATAGAATTTTCAAATGCTTACCCTTGGTTTCCTCCTCTTCTCCTGTCCTGACATTGATGAGGGCAGGTAATGGAACAATGGGCTCATAGTGTGGGTCATGAGTTTCTACTGCACCTTCTTCATCACCCTCTCCATCACTGTCCCCACCTTCACGAGCGGCGGCACCAGTAGTTTTACTCGCAGCGCCAAAAACTGGAGTGATGCCGCCTCTAAATAACACACTTGTAGTTTTTGGAGCAGCTGAAAGGAGCATTCATCTTCAATTTTGACATTTTAAAAACAAATAATATGCAGAAGGATCCTCAAGTGCATATGGTAGAAAACAAACACCACTAGCTCAGTGTTTGTTTCAATGATACTCCAAATTCCATAATGACAACTTTGATTAACCCTTCAAGCACTGATTAATTTCAAATACCCTCCCATGATGTAAACAAGAAAATTTTGGAACACAGCTGTAAACGAATTAGAGGTTTTAAATCTCAAAAGTGTGGCAAACCTTTCATGTTTTCTCTTAATAACTGTGAATGAGAAGACGAATGCATACAAAGACAGCTTTTAGATTTAAAACCTGAAACCCTCCCATGATGCCTGAGTTTTTTTTTAATTTTGCAACTGTATGACTGGCTTCAGTGTTTAAAAATTCATAACTGTTCATAATATTGATCGAATTTTCTATCTTTTGGTGAGAACGTACTAAATGCTTTTACAGTCAAAACTGTATAATTCATTTAATAATGTTACGTATAAATTTTTCAGAAATTGCACAAGAATATTGTATCATATTACTTGCATCCATTTATGCATTCCTGTTTAAAAAAATGAATCCCTTTTGGCAGTGCAAAATTACAACCTTTCATTCAATATTCACTAGAACTTTAAGTCGATATAATACATAGCACATGAAACAAACATGCCTATATCATGGGAGTAATTATATGTATAGTTACTCTATGCATATATACAAATTCAACTTTTCCCTAATGTAAAAATGTGCATATGTAAATATGACATACGAATTTCAGGTGTTTAGATGAAGAAGGTATAAGAATGATGACAGACGTAATATTATATCTGATGACATTGAGTGGTTACCCCCTGAATAAGATAATGATGACCCTTTAATTATAATACGTTAATGCAATAAAAATTGCATTTTGTTTGTTTTAGACAATCTTATTTGACGGTTAAGTAAAGCTGTCATTATAAAGTTATATGCCTCTAACAACCTTTAAGTTAAGCCTGCATTGATTAACTGAATGCTTTAAATTTCATTGCAGCAAGCAATTGAAGTTTCATTCAATTAATAAAAGAAAAATACTTACGACCAAATCCACTCTGAGCAGAAGTAGCAGCAGCAATTGAAGCAAAAGAAAGGTTTGATTCCACTTTCAAAAATGGAAGGCCATAGTCAGTTTTCTCTTCCTGTGGTTGTTCAGATTTTTGTGAAAGGCTAGCAAAAGAATCAGCTGTAGTTGTACTGGTTACAGCTGCAGATGATGTATTATCTTCTTTCTCCTTTCCTTCACTGCTTCCTTTAATAACTGTTTCAACCTAAAAAATTATTAAAAATATTCATGTAGGCTGATTTTTTTACCAAAAATTGAAAGTGAATTTTCTGACATAAGATGAAAATTCATTATTCTCCATCAATTTAACTGAACCTGGATTTCCTTTACACTAGGCATCTGTCAAATACTGTTTAAAGAGAAGCTGACTCACTTTGAGTGCCATTTACCCTCAAGTAATTTATAATAATTTAAGTTTGTTACCACAAACAACTGTTGTTAATTATTATGGACTAGTGAACTTACCCATCAAAGTTGAAGAAAATTAATTTATTATGAATTGCAAAATTATTGTTTATAATTAGTAATTAAATCCAAGACTTATTCTTACAATTTTTTTACAATTATCTATCTGGTTAGAATTGAATATAATAATTCAAAAATAAAAAATAAATTGGTTCCCTTTCAATTTCATTAACAAAACAATGAGAACAAAATAACAAAGATGGTAACAGACAAAGCAATACAGATAAAGACTCCTTCAAGATTGGAGAATTCATTCCTTCAATTAGTAGACATATTACTTCCATTACATTTCCATTAGTAGACTGATAAATTACATCAGAGGATGAATAAATTCTACTATTTAGAAATAAATTTTTGCTCATAACGCACATTGGAACTTCATGAAATTTGATTAGAGACCAAGAGAAGGATCAATTCCAAATCTTTGAGATACGGAATTCACTAAATGAAAATAATATCAATAGGTACCTTAGCTATCTCCTTTGAATCCCTTGCAAAGAACCTATCCAATTTTTGTTGATCATAACTATCACAGCCAATGCAGCCAGGACAAGGAGGTCTATCACGATATGCATAGAAATTTGCAGGAAGCATCAGCTTGAGAGCTGCCTGCCTATCTTCCTCTGATGTCTTCTTTTCAAATACTACTTCCACATCTGAAAAAAAAAATTCGTACATATAACTTTAAGAAGGATCATACTTTGGGATTTGTCTCATTTCACTCAAGGGAATGTCTTAGTAGGTCTTTATTAAGGCAAGATTGAGACTGATAAGTCTCTTCTTCGATCCAACCTTTTGTCAATGGTATTATGATTATAAAAAGGTTTTGTGTAGGTGAATAGAAATATAGAAGTAAAATTTAGGAGTGGATCTAGAAAAAAATTTAAAGTAATATCTTAGGAAAAAAGATCCACTGCAGGAAAACACTCACAAAGAAGGGGGGTGCGAAAAACCTGCACAAAACTACAGATAGTACAAGCTAAAAGTTTTAAAAGAAAGCAGTACATAACATGAAAATTACTATAGCAGTATTATCATGAAATTGCAAATATGATTATATTATCAAATAATAAAAAAAGGAAAAATTGCAATAGAGCACTGTGAGAAAATAAGACATATAACTAAAAGTAGATTAAAAAATTCAAACAAAATCACATAAAATATACCAATATTTAAATAAATAAAATTGTTTTGAAAACGAAACATACTAAAAATGACATGTGAAAAATTTAACAGTTAATTAAAAGAACCGTATTTACTCAAAAATAATGCACACCCTTTTCGATTAGAAGCTCGAAATTTCCAATAGCCGTCTTTGTCTCATTCACCAGCGTTTGGAGAAAAAAATAGATGATATCGCACTGATAACACTCAATGCTTATTTTGATAGCAATGCTTTCTTCTTCAGGAATGAATAGGTACCTTTAGTGCATTTCGTTACAATATCTATTATATATAGACGCTTCTCCGGATATACCTATAAGTTATATATATATATATAGGGGATCAAAAGTCTAACCATGTTCCACAAGTGCCACCGACTTGAAATTTTTACCACGTTATGGCCATGACGTGTAACCTCCAGGAAAAAGCCGTAATTGAACCTCGGTGTCATGGGTTCGATTCCAGAAGGCCCCAAAGTCGCGATTGTGTCCATAAGAATACATGGCGGGGATTTTCGAAATTTTTTTTGAGGCACTTCCCGGAAAATGAGAGATTTGAAATTTAAGGGATCGCTAGATGCCGTGCATATCTAAAGGAAACCATAAAGACATCTACGAATAGTATCCTTGGTTCGATGCTAGGTCGAGGCAAAAATCGGCCGTTTAAAATGCATTGTGGCGATTTTTAAGATTTTTTTTTTGACCCTTTCCCGATGGCATAGAAATTTGAAATTCGGTATGAGATTAGATACCATAAAAATATATCATAATCGAATTTTAAATATTCGCTGATGGTCCTTGGTTCGATCCCAGAGGGACATTTAAATTCCTCAATGCATTTCTTACGGAGATAACGGAAACAAATTTTAGGTACTTCCCGGCACGATATCGACTTCAAACTTTGCATATAGAAAGATCAAGTCCATACAAATCAAACTACGCATTCACAGCTATCAATGTGTCATGGGTTCGACACCAGGTGTCTCCGCAATCAGAAGTTGATCCGATATTTAGGAATTATTTTGAAACCTTTGCCAATAATATAGAAACTTCAAATTCGGCATATAGATAGAGATCAAAAATAACTTTCAGAAACATTTTTTAAATTTCCAAGATCGTCCTTGGTTCGAATCCAGAGAGCCATTTAAATTCGTGAAAATTAGAACGTCTTTTGAGGCAGTTGTAGCCCATATTTCTGCTTGAATTTTCTCACATAGTTAGAGATGGTGATGTTCTATTGTGCTGCATAGTAAATTCACAGTAAAGATCCGGGTTCGATGCCAGACGATGGAATTTCACCGAATTTTAAGAAAAATTTAAATCCATTTTTTTCTTATGATGGCCGTCCCGATATGATGCCAACATGAAAATAGTGTTGTCGATCTGCTTGCAGTATGCAAGCAACATTTTACTCGTATACACTTATAAATACAGTTAACATGTATATGATGCTGTGAATGGCGTGGTCACATGTCTTAAGGTGATCTTAGATTTACGAGCAGATGATTTTTCAATTTCTGAAGCTCGAATAATGGGATGCACTTTACAATCGATGGCGCATTATTTTGAAGTAAATACGATTTATTTAGTTTATAAATCCTGGATATAAAATGAGCTTTTAGCTGAAATACTAACAAGATGTAACTTCAGACTGTGGCGAAGAAGCTGCTGATTGTCCCTCTGATGTTTTAGGAGTTGAAGGGGAGCTTCCAAAAAGGCCCTCAAGAGAGAAGCGTGATGTTGCTGGCGGAGGTGTTGATTCTGAACCCAACTTAAACCGGAATTCCTGCATTGCGGGTGATTTATTGATAGGATAACCAACCTGAGGGGTGTTGGTTGGTGTTCTAGGAGTGGGTGTTTTCTCATCACCTTCCCTCTTCTCTCTAGGTTTTCCTGCCCCAGACTTGAAAAAGATTTACACAAAGTTTTGTCTTAGAAATGCATGAAAAATTATGCATTACAAATTATGTGATTCCTTTATCATACAACTATTACATATGTGCTGCAGTCAGACTACTGTCAGGTGGCAGCCCCTATACATTCAAGGAAGATATACACAATATAAACAAATATTCCAAAATTCTTGACACTAGAGGTCCCACAATTCACAAACAGCAACAGAACACACACACAAATACAGTAAGATTCAATTCATAAATTATTCTCCCCCAGAGTCCCCCCCTCACATTTATACCACATAGATACTACCATCACAGCTACCTCACAGTTTACATCTGTACTTTTGATACGTCATTTACACAAAATAATGATCAAAAAGTAGCTAAGCCAACATCCATAACATCATCAATACAATTAGCCATAGGATACTAATCAACATATTCATAAATAATATCATTATATCTTTAGAGTAATACATATTAGATCAAACTTTATTTAGAAATGACACCAGAATTTTGTCAATATAAAACCAACATTAATTGCACCATGTTCTACATTCAAACTTTTTTTTTCAGCCTATGGCACATAAGATGCGCCAAGGGGGTAAAATATTACTTGAATCTTTACAAATAAATTATTTATTCCACACTTAATGGTTTAAAAAATTGTATTTATCAGATAAAAAGAATGTCGCAAACAGAACTCAAATTGAAATATCTTTTGAAATGACTCTTAAGGCGAGGATAACAAATCTAACAAATAAGGTAAAAGAAACAAATAATATGAAGGAAATAGAGTATTATGAAAGAATAGACAGGGGTAGCCTAAAGAGAAACAAGTTATTCTAAGTAATCAACCCCTGAAGAAAGAATCCCAGGAATCTCACCTTGGCATCATCAAAAGCCTCTCTGAAGGATTCTGCAATATCAGCAGATTTAAATCGGATGGAGAATAATTCCGGGGTTCCTTCTCCTTCTGAGAAATCAACTGCAGTCCACTGCCATGCCCTGTCTCCCTTTGGAGTCAGTGACATATCGTCTGTTACGTAATGGTTCAAACAGATCTTCAGAACTTGCTCCCTCCTCATAACCATCCTACAAAGAGAGAAGCGTATAGGTCAGTGGCGGCACACCTCTGGCATGCATGTCCTAAGTGGCATGCGGGAGAATTTGTTTGGCATGCAGAACACTCACAACACTATCTTTATTTTATATACTTGATAAAATGTAGTCCCACAGTAAATAAAGTGGATTCTGCTTATTAGTAATGATAATTAACGATCATTGAAACCTTTTACAAGATCTTAATCCTAAGATTGACATCATAAAATCTATATCATCATCTCCTTGAATGGTTTCGCACCACATTGGCATGCAAGTCTTTTACATTCATAACATATGGCACTCATCCCACAAAAGGTTTGCCAACCCAGATTTAGGTCAATGTATGCAAACACTCATTCACTAAAAGGTGCAAAACCAGACAAGAAACAGTATGACATATAAAAGATAACACAGCGTCTACTACTGCAATTTGAGGAAATGACTGTTTACAGCATTAAAGCATTTCTCCATGCACTTTGCCTTGAGCCTGAGGCAAAGCATTTTATTTATGAGATTTGGGTTATACAAAGTGTGGTGAAAACACTGGGGACACTTCTGGAGCGATGATGTTAGAGTCATTTTCAGCGAGGGAAGTACTAGCCCGAGGGAAGTAGCTGTAGCGTTGGACAAGAGAGTGGGAGAATCCATGATAGCCACTGATCTAATAACCTACCGGGTCATGTCGGTAGAAGTAAAGTCTGAACTAGTATACACTTATGGTTCAGGTGTACTTGCCTAATAGTGATTACAGTGAAGATGATACAAGAATATCGCTGTTATGGGTGACTGGAACGCGGTAGTTTGGCAAGGCAAAGATGGGGAAGAGGTGGGAAAATTCGGTTTAGAAAAAAGGAACGAAAGAGGACAGAAACTGAAAGACTTTTGGAAGAGAAATAATCACTGTATCACAAACACACTCTTTCAGCACCACAACAGACGGAGGTACACATGGAAAGTGCCTGGGGATACAGATAGGTACCAAATTGATAACATTTTTGTAAGAAAGAGGTTTATAAATAGTGTTAAAAACTCGCAAAGTTACCTTATATAGGTGCTGATGTCCATTTGGATCATAACCTGGTCATGATGAAAACTGAGCTTAAGTTTAAAAAGATACTTTAGCCAAAACGTACACCAAAATGGAATTTAGAAGCTCTAAGGGGTGGAAAGTCAAAACAATTTCAAAAGTCAGTCAGCAAGACTCTTGATTGTAAGGGAAGGGAAATAACCACTAACAAGGAATGGGAAAATTGCATCAAGGATAGTGCTCAAAAAACGGTTGGGAGGGTTAAACAAACCAAAATTAGAAAACCATGGGTAACTGTGGAAATTATAAATAAATGGAGGAAAGAAGGAAATGGAAAAGTCAACATTGAAAATGGCTGCAGAATGCACAGAGCACTTAACAACTAACTAAGAAGGGAAACAAATAAGGCTTGGGAACAGTGGGGGGAGGGACAGTGAAATGAAATAGAAAAGTTGGTGGAAAGTGGGAGGGCCGACCTTATTTATAGTAAAGTAAAGCAACTTATCCTACACTAAAGGAAAGCTCTACTTACAGATTACTTACAGATTACATACAATGCACCGAATGTTTAGAAATCTGAGAGAATTCCACATTTTTTAAGAAAATGTAAATCCACCTCTATGTATTTTTTCAGACTAATGCTCTAGGAATTGCCAGAGATGTTTCTTGGTACTAAAACTATAACAGTTTCAATAAATTTATCAATAAATATCTATTTTTCTTGTTCAGATTGGGATGTTATGACCCATAACATTACAAAAATTTACAGTATATAACATTTTTTTAAATTTTACCCAATATACACAACAATTATGCATAGAAATTCATAAAATAGAAATTTAAAATCTGGCTAACCTCACACGTCCATCTTCTGTGTGCTTAAGCAACTTGATGTCTCCACATCCCCGTTCTTTCCATTCCTTGTCATTCCATCGATAAAGTTTAGCACGATGCTGGTAAAGTATTTCCTCATTTTCTTCTCCTGTGTGCAAGGGAACTTTGTCTGGGAGTGGAATAACAGGCTAAAAAAAATATTCAAGATGTGATTGCAAAATAACAAAGCATTTATTGACAAAAAAACAACTATGACAAGACAAGGAAAATATTTGTCAAAATCTAAACCTTATTCAATTACTTTATTTTTAAATAGTAATTACTAATTCACTATCACCAGTGAAGTATTAGGCATATGAACATAATTAATGTACATGTCAGCCATCTGATAATTAAAAGTCAATAGATTAAGTACATCATCTGATAAGAGCATACAGCAACAAGAACCCTAGTTGATTTTCTAAAACTATAGTTTCTATCAAACAATAAAATCATTATAACAAAAGAAAATTTTGCTGCTTAAGACCATTTGCAGATGGATTAATACAGAATTTTATAACCAAATTTTTTACGTGAAAGAGAACGTTAAAACATTTATTCAATAAATTATGATTTATATGCTAAACATTATCAGCGGTATTCATAGATTGTTTAGCTACAGCTAACGTGTGACTTTTTCCAAATTCCATATTCATACATTTTGACTTGGCGCTGCTAAGTCTCTATTGGCATACAATGTAACTAAATAAAATAGTTATCGCTAGTGATGCGGGACCACTTGTTTAAAATGTAACTAGCGGATGATTTTGATACCATAATGGAATTTCTTCCTCCGGTTTTCAGTGAGCGGTTGAGCAATGAACCAATAGTGTGTATTATTAGTTGTAAATTAGTCAGTTTTTACATTCTAATTAGATTGTTAACTGTATTTTCTGCATTTATTTAGTGTAGTATTAAATTTATTTGTTTGCGTTCCTTTTAGTAGTCTATAAATAGCAGACAATATCGAGTACATAAAAATTTTTGTTCTGTTTGCTCTGATACGTATTTTTTCTTCATTTTAATATTATTTATCACTTTCTACACATTAACTTTTATGAGGTTGGTATAATTCCTTAATTTATCCTAGGCAACTTGTATGAATTTTAATAAGCGTCTAGTAGTTTCTGGATTTATATTCATATAAATTCGTTCTACGATGATACTGAAGTTTTGGAAGTAAAAGAGGAGAGAAAAATAGCACAAGGATGATTTTTTAAGAGTTAATTCGCCTAAAGTGAATCTGAGATACTGTGACAGAGAATTTGGATATAAATATAGATTTGAGGAATTGTGACGTGAAAGGTTACTTCGATTGATTGGGAGAAAGCCGAAGAAAGGAAGTTATATTTTTCATTTGTGAACAGAATGATAATCATTTTCCTTCAGTTACAGTATAGAGAAAAGTATGTGTTACATTTACTTTTGACTCAATAGTCAGTGTTTTTCATGACTGATAATATAAAAGCTGGTTCAAGTATGCATGATAAAGATACATGAATAAATGATAATGGTGAATGATGTTAAAGTAAAATTATAATTAGTTTCAAAAGATTCATTTTTGAATCTGGACCATCAAAGGTTTTGATTTAAGTATTGCATGCACTGTTTTGTAAGAAGTGTTATTTACATCATATCTTGAAACTTGACAGATAATTGAAAAGGATGAATGGAAAATGCATACCTTCAATTTTTAATATCTCCAAGAAAAAGAGAAACTTTTGTTGGGAAATTTATTGAACACTTCCATTTCTAGTTCAACTCATCAGGCTATAATAGAAATATCATTGTGATGACCCTCTGTAGGATTTTTGTGTGAGCTTGCTTAGTTAGTGTTAGTTCACATATAAAATTTTACTTAATCATCTCCATTGCAAATCTGCTGACATTTCTGATATACTATATTAATTATTTTTAGCAATGCTATGAAAGTGAAGTAATAATCAAGCCATCTTTATGTGAATGAACCTTAAAAGTTGATCAGTGATACATGGCATAGTCAGATTGAAGAAATATGACCATGTGAAAATGTTTATATACCTACTCTTACTAAATTATTTTACTTTACCAATAACTTTATATCTCTCATATATGCTATTTCAAGTTTTAGACTTATGTTATAAATGTGATATTGTGAAATCACCAGTTAATGATATTCAATACCAATCATCCTCCAGGATATTTATTTTATTTAGAGGCATGCTAGACTTTTCTAATGCAATAATATTCATAATTATTACTAAAAAATTGTAATATTCACAGGAAGCATAATAACTACTGACTCCATATTTGTGAGTATAAATAGCAACAAATCATAAGAAAGAACATGATACTCTCTAGAAATGACGGTTTAGCAGTCAAAACACATTTCTCAAATGGTCTTGTGTCCAGTTTATCTCTTCATGACCTCCTTTCCGAATGCTTATTGATACTAAATATGAACTTAAGGTATCAAATGAATGTTATTATATGAAAAACGAGAAATCTTAACAAACAATACAACTTTAATTATCTGAATAAGTACACTGCCACTTAAAGTTGTTAAAAAGACATATAATTGGAAACTATGGAAGAAAATCTAGATAAATTGTAGACCTAGTGAACTCACCTTACTTTGCCTGCCTTTCATATACATATTTATACCATATTCTTTACGGCATAAAAAACCTTAACAATCGATTTATAGATATTTTAATTGAATAAACAACCGTAAAAATCAACAATGTACAGACTACCTATATCGTATCAATTAGAAAAACGTATGAACGTTTGCTCATCCTAGACATCATCTGTACGTTTTGTATTTATGTGATGTTATTTGCACCATAGAAAACCAATACGATAGATTTTACTTGAGAATATTTCAATACATCAAACAGCAGAAAGAATGGATGATAGAGATACCATATCAATCGCTTTAATAAGAAAAATCGGATGAAAATTAGCCTTGCCTTCCGGCAGAAGCAATGTAAACAACTTCTTTTTCATTTGTTTGAGGTGCTGATGGGAGGTTGCCAAATTGAGAATGTCGCTTTCCGCTGTATAGCAGTTGTTTACATAGCAACCTCTAGTTACACGCTAGTTGAAATCTATGAATACCACATTTTAGTTAGTCGTTAATCACTCAAAAGTGAATCACTACATAGCAACCTCTAGTTAAACACTAAATCAACAATCTATCAATATGGCCATATATGATTAACTTGGTAGCTAATAGCTTAGAGCTTAACCATAATTTTTTATGAAATTGCAACATGTACTCAAAAAAAATTTGGGACATTTTTAAATATTATAAAACTATGAATTAATTGACTGGGAAACTCATTCATAATTAAACAAAAGAGAAACTGAAAGATACACAACTTGTGGAACTTTGCTTAAGAGCAACTGCATCAATTTGCAATAGAATAGTTTAGAAGTGAAATATCATTACCCATTAAATATTATTCTTTACTTATACTAAACCTACCTGAAAGTGAATATTATCTGCATCATCCTCTTCTTGGTAGAGATCACTACCTCCACTTTCATCATGAGATATTTGTCGCTCAGGAGATTTGAAATAAGATCCTTTACTGTTTGGAGATGACCCAAGAGCATTAATCTTTGGATCAACCCCCTTAAAGTGGAATTCATACTTCTGGTTGCTGTTAAATGTAAATCCGGTGACAGGATCTGCAACTAATTTTTTAATACTAATTAAAGCCATAGAAATTTTAATAGCATATAGTTTACTAAGGTTAATACAATAAAAAGTGAGTAACTACAACACAACAAGAGATTTTTCCTCATTAACTTCTGCATAAAGGAAGTACAGCAGTCTGCCAACTCAGCATTAAAACACATTAGTTTTTCTTCATATTTTTTATAAACTTATCAGACTTGGACTAATACAGAAAAAGAATTAACTGTTTTCTTAGAAAAAGTTTTTTCCTAAGTGAATTGGACGTAAAATAGCAAGCAGCTACATTTTTCCTTTAAACTCAAGACTTACTCACTCATTTACATTACAAAATGTCTCAAAAATGTTTACCAGCAAAAATAATAACACTATTGGAAAGAAGATGATTTTAAGAAGAACTTGATATTAAAAATCCCATGTTTCTTGAATTGAAGGCAAATGTTTGAAAAATAATATGTACTACATTTCTTTGAAATGTACCTTATTGTTCTAAGACTATATTCCCAATTAACCTAAAACAAACTTCTATCTGACACTGTTACTCAAGCATTTTTAAACCAATTTGACCAACTTTATTTTTATGCAAATTTACAAAACATTTCAACCATAAACAATACTACTAATAAAAAATTGACACAGGTCAATGCATTTTAAAGACTTTGATGATTAGACAAGAATTAAGCTCACATCATTTAAAGCCATATCATCACTATTCATTTATTTTCCCAGACACAAGATATTAGATTATTAAATAAAACAGAGGGCACAAAATCATATCATTCAAACTCTATGATCCCAGCAATAAGAAACACAGGAAATAGATAATCTATAAAATCTTACAGAAATTAATTGATACAAACCTTTATTCTCTTCGGTGGGTTTGGATCCTGTTGTAGTTGCTCCAAAGGGGAAGGAGGTCAAAGGTTGACCAAATAAAGGAGATATGGAGGCTCCTGTACTTGGCTGTGATGCACCAAACGTGAACTTGGCTGGAGCCCATGAATCCCCAGCAGTTTTACCCATGGTTGCAACAGTAGAGGTACAAAAAGTGAAGGCAGTAGTGGCCGCAGCAGGCTTGGATTCCGTGGAAGTGTCAGGCTGGACACCAAACCTAAATGCAGGAGCGGCAACCACTGGGTCAGCTGTAGTTGTAGCTGCACCCGACTGACCAGGTTTCGACTCTCCACAAGCATTACACTTAATTACATCTTTCTTGTTGCGCACATAGCAAGATTTGCATTCCCAAGAACCCTCTTCTGGTTTGAAAGCAGCTGCCAAAGAGCCAAAGCCTTCACTTGGCTTAGAGATAACAGCTGTATCTTTATCAGAATCTGTCTTTTTAGAGTCAGTTGTTGAAGTTGCTGTTCCAAATGAGAAAGTTGCTTGAGGAGCAAGACCTTTGGGAGCCTCAGATTGTTCCACCTTCTTAGAATCTGTGGTAGAGGTTGGGATTCCAAACGTGAATGTTGCTTGAGCAGCCTGGGTTTTCATAGGATCAACTGCATCGGTCTTTGATTCAGGTTTAGAGGCAGGGATTCCAAATGAGAATGTGGCTTGAGGAGCTTGGCCTTTAGCGCCATCAACTGCTTCAGCTGTCTTTGAGTCAGGTTTGGAAGAAGGTATTCCAAATGTGAATGTGTTCTGAGGTGCCTGACTTTTAGGAGCCTCTGTAGTAGCAACGGTGCCAGGTTTCTGGGTGTAGCAAGAGCAACATTTGGTGACATCCTTCTTATTACGTACATAACAGCTCTTGCATTCCCAGGATCCTTCCTCTTGTTTAAATAGAGATGAAAGTGTGGGCATTCCTTCAGTCTTCTTGGTTTGAGGAGCCTCTGTAGTAGCAACGGTGCCAGGTTTCTGGGTGTAGCAAGAGCAGCATTTGGTTACATCCTTCTTATTACGTACATAACAGCTCTTGCATTCCCAGGACCCTTCCTCTTGTTTAAATAGAGATGAAAGTGTGGGCATTCCTTCAGTCTTCTTGGTTTGAGGAGCCTCTGTAGTAGCAACGGTGCCAGGTTTCTGGGTGTAGCAAGAGCAACATTTGGTTACATCCTTCTTATTACGTACATAACAGCTCTTGCATTCCCAGGACCCTTCCTCTTGTTTAAATAGAGATGAAAGTGTGGGCATTCCTTCAGTCTTCTTGGTTTGAGGAGCCTCTGTAGTAGCAACGGTGCCAGGTTTCTGGGTGTAGCAAGAGCAACATTTGGTGACATCCTTCTTATTACGTACATAACAGCTCTTGCATTCCCAGGATCCTTCCTCTTGTTTAAATAGAGATGAAAGTGTGGGCATTCCTTCAGTCTTCTTGGTTTGAGGAGCAGCAGATTTTGCAGTCTCAGCACTGGCAACAAAGCCAGATGATTTTGGAGTTTCTGTGGTGGATGACGATCCAAATTTAAAAGTAACTGCTGGAGAAGGAGCAAAGCTAGGCTGTCCACCAATACTAAAAGCAGGGGTGGGTGCCTGGACCTGGCTTGATTGAGAGGGCTGTAGAAAGAAAATATTATTCTTAATAAAATTATACATACCAAGGAATGAGCTCAGCTCTCAGCAATGCCAAGGAAATTTAAGTCAGTTGTGTTATTTTGATTAACATTGTTAAAATACATAATGGTATAAATACAGTAGAACTCCAATTATCCGGATCAATTGGGACCAGACCCAATTCGGATAATCAGAAATTCGGATAATCAAAAATTTGGATAATTAACTAACTTCTGTATGTACATTGAAAACGGGAGAAAAAAAACTACATACAGTAGAACCTCGGATATACGACCCTCGTATGTACGACGACCTCACTTATAAACCGATTTTTTTTGGTCCCGTGAATAACCTCATAAGTCCCCATGTATTTCCAACCTCTCTTATGAAACTTCATTTATACGACGAACTCCGTTATGAAACGTATTTTTCTGGTCCCATGACAGGAAGTACCTCACTTATACGACTTGCCGGGGAGAAACCGTTGAAATAATTGTAAATTTTAAAATCACTACGGCTGCAACCTTCATGTTTGCAGTCGAAGCGAATTTGTATGATGCAATATTGCATCATACAAATAGATCGCCGGCTCTCCGCGGGTCGAGATCGCGCTCTGTACCTGAGGGATTTCTGCCTGAGCCTTTAGGGTGGTGACCACTTTTCTATGAACTCTCAAGTGAATCGGTGGAGTTGCTGTGCTCTGCGAAAAGAAAGCATGGCACCGGGAGTGAAAAGGAAGTTTCTTTCGTTGAGAGATAAAGTGGAAATCATTAACTTCGTCGAGAAAAATCCACTTAGAAAGAAAACCGACTTGGCGAAACAACTCGATTTGCCAGAATCGACCTTAAAGACTGTTCTTAGGAATAAGGAACTCATTTTACGAGCGGAACGGAGTTGCGGCAACGAGTCCGGGAGAAGAGCTCGCATACAGAACAGCAAATACGAAGACCTGGAAAAAGTATTAATTTCTTGGCTTCAGCAGGCGAGAGCTGAAAACATTCCCGTCGATGGAGTGTCTCTGAAAGAGAAGGCTTTGGCGTGTGCCGCACGACTAGGAATAGAAGACTTTAAAGCCTCGAATGGGTGGCTTGAAAAGATGAAAAAACGTCACGGTTTAGTTTCCAGGTAAGCTGGTGGCATGTTTCATTTTTTTCTCACCACCACTCGTGTTTATATAAATTTTGTAACTAACATTAATTTTAATGGCTTTCTTTCTGTTCCCTCCAGGTCCATTGTTGGGGAAAGTGCTTCAGTTTCAAGTGATGTGATCCAAGATTGGAAGACTCAGTTGAAATCTATCATAGGAGAGTACAATGCCGATGATATTTTCAATGCAGACGAGACCGGGCTATTTTACAATTTACTGCCGAGCAAGACACTTGCAATGAAAGGAGAGCCATGTCATGGGGGAAAGCATAGTAAGCTACGTCTGACGGTATTACTCTGTGCCAATGCCAGTGGGACAGAGAAAATGAAGCCGTTTGTGGTGGGTAAAGCAGCGAGGCCTCGTTGCTTTAAAAACATTAAATACTTTCCCTGCAAATATACCAGCAACAAGAAAGCATGGATGACAAGCGATCTCTTCACCCAGTTCCTCCATCAATTAGATGCAAGAATGGGCGGAATAAACCGAAAAATTTTATTAGTTTTGGATCAGTGCCCTGCGCATCCTCCAAAAATTGTCCTAAAACACGTAAAACTGCTTTTCTTGCCTGCAAACTGTACTAGTGAACTCCAGCCGTTGGACTTAGGGGTCATACGAAGTTTCAAGGTCCACTACAAGAGGATGCTGGTGAGGAAAGCACTATTAAGTATGGAGCAAAAGAAAGAGTATAAGTGCAGTGTTTTGGTCGCTCTTCATTTTATTGCTAGTTCATGGGACAATGTGAGTGCCGAAACTATAGCCAATTGTTTCAAGAAGGGAGGGTTTGACGCTGGTGGAGGTGACGAAGAAGTGGTTAATGTTGATGAAGTGGTTGAGGAGATGGATTCTGATTTCGGTGAGTGGCACTTACTCCAAGGGACTGATGGTATTCCCTTCCATGACTTTGTATGTGCGGATGACAGAATCATAACAACTCCAGTGAGAAATATTGATGAACTTATTGACGACCACCTGAATTGGGAAGATGAAGATGATGTTGATTTCGAAGAAGAGGAAGTGTTTGTGAAACCCACTATTGCTGATACAATGGACGCTCTGGACACAGTCAGAAATTATTTAATGATCACTGGAGCAGGAGAGGTTCAAATGAACAATTTTATTCGTCTAGAAAGTTATGTGTTAAAATCGCAAGTGGACTTCGCAAAGCAAACTACAATTACAAATTTTTTTGGAAAAAAAAGTGTTAACTAATTTTGAAATTTTTATGAAAATAATAATTGATTTTAGTTTTGGAAAGTTCTTGTGCTTTTTATTTCAATAATTGCCTTTTTACATGCATTCAGATTCCTTTTCAAGATGTTAGAAGAAAGCCTGGGGGAAAATTGTTGGTAATCGTTTTGTATCCTGCACAGTCTCCATTTAGACTTTTGATTGAAAATTTTTACATAAAAAATTATTGGATGGGTAAGTCTTACTGAAATCTGGTAAATGAGTTTACAACTAATGCTCTTCACATGCCACAAAATAAGGGTTAATTAATAATCTTTAATTTAAAAGTGGCTGAATGAACAATGATTTTATAATACCACATGCTCTTTCATTGAATAGAATCTCAAAACTAAAATCAGATCTCTGTACCTATCTGGTGATATTCTATTTTCAAAGAAATTAGTTTGCACAGGAAAAAAATATATTTTATCAAAGCAGATTTTTATAAATAAATACAACTGTTGATTTTAGGAAATGAACTGACAGTAAAAATGATGGTCAATGTGCAGATATGAAATCCTTAACCATCCCTTTGCTGGAACGTTAGAAAAGTGTGACTAAAGAGATCTAAATTTTTTCAGATTTTCATGTTCTTTTATTACTTATTTCACTATTAATATGCATGACTTTCATCAAGGTTCTCTCTTCTTCAGTCTCCAATCTCGATCTGAATCCTGTTCACAAAATGTATTGCCTGAAAACAGCTGTTCTTGAACAAAATGATTTAAAAAATTGGCTCCTCTGCACTCATTTAGCATCATTATCACAAAATTTCCCAAGTGTGAATTTAAATTTCAGCCCTGAGAATAAGTGCCAGGAATGTTAACAATTAGACCAAGAAATTTAACCTTAGAAACATTGTTCAAGAATGCAAATTTATATTTCTTTTTTGATAACTTGAACATCTGTGGTGTTGCCTGTGAGTAAATTAGAGTATTACATACCCTTTTCCTACCTCCAAATGAGTAATTACAGTCAAGAAGCAAACAGACCGAATTGGGAAACAGAAAGGGGTTTCACGCACCCTTGCCATGAAAACCTCAGTTGTGAAACTCCTCACTTATGAGACGTTTTTTGGTGGTCCCCTGAAAGTTTCATAAGTGAGGTTCTACTGTATATAGTATAAAAAGAGCTATTTATTAATTAATTTAAAAATGGTAACACTTTGGCATGTCTATTCGGTTTCTACCGTTATGCTTACCACGTCAGCGAATTTAGAACTGCTATATGAGATGGTGTCCTAAAGCGATTCAGACAATCAAAGATTCGGTTAGTCGGAGTTCGAATAATTGGAGTTCTACTGTATTTAAATAGAATATTTTAACTTTGGGTATATTATGTTTTACCTTATTATGAATAGATATTATCCCAAAAATCAATTACTGCAGGATATACTTCTGATGAATTAGGATTTACAAGTTGAGATTTAAACATCTGTCACTGGAACCTTAATTTCAAGCTCTAACTTTAATACACATATTTAAAAGAGCCATAAACTTGTACGGCCAGCATACAATTATTTTTTTCAGAGAAAATAACGAGCTAATAGGACAATTACATGCAAAAGACCCAAAATAAATAACTAATCTACTTTTTTTATGTTTCCAAGACAATAGTTCTCGTCATTTAACTCACCTGAGGAGAAACACCAAACTTGAATGGTGAAAATGACTTTTCATCTTCTTTTGGACTATTATCAACAAAACCAGCACGCACAGTGGAGCATGCTACACATGACTTGGTTTCTACTTTGTTGCGAATATAACATTCTTTGCACTCCCATGACCCAGCTTCTGGCTTGAATAATTCAAACAGTTTTTCAGAATTTCCCTGGCATGGGTTATCAGAACTTTCAGGCGCTTTATCTTTGATAGTTTTATCTACTTTAGCCTTTCCATCAACCATATTCTTCTGGAGATCATCAATAACCTGCTTAAACCTTGATGCCTACAAGATTAAGGAAAAAATTCATTTGTTGGCACAATCTTCACATTTAGCAAAATTAAAAATTGATAATAAGTTACATTTAAACAATTCATTTGAACAAGATATAGCAAATGAGACATCACTAATGTAATTTCATATTCAGGAACAAATTTGGTTTCTTATTGCCATAGTAGGAGTTATGATGAAGTTCAAACCTCAAGTAAAATAGGAAAAATGTATCAATGACTAAGTCATAAAACATGAACATTTTTAAGAAGATCTACTTTACCTCTTCTGCTGCCTTAAATTTGATAGCCAATGTTTTAGGAGTCAATGTTCCATCGGCATAATCTTGGGCATGCCATGTCCAACAGCGATCGTTAGTCTTCAAGGCCACAAACTGCATGTCTTCAGTCAAAAAGTGATTGCAGCAAACTTTCAATACCTGTAACAGTCATTAAATCATCCATCATTTTTTGTGCAGATGCATACCTTACTTGATTCAACCTTAACCAACACCTCATTTTTCAAGTCCATTCAAATCCTTGCAAAGATTTTACAGCAGGTCTTTAAAGCCATTGGATTAGCCTCTGATTTAAAATAATTTCAGTAGAAAATAATTTACCATACTTCAAACAATTCTAACCTCAGAATGTTGAATAAGGATACTATTATTATTTCATGCTATATGCATTTCCCATTTAATGATTTTTTGAATTGACAGTGATTAGATTATTTACACGACATTCACTATACTTTTCCACTTCACAAAGAAAAATCACCTCAGAATAAAAACCTTTGATGGCCATATGTTCCAATTTTAACATGACTGCTGCCATTTGATATATCATTGGTCAGTTAATAACAATGGATATTTAATCTACTTATGTCATTCATCATTAAAAATTAAGTCAAAACAAACATTTGTACTCTACTAAAAATATTCAATGTTTTTTACCTCAACAGAAAAAAATCACTTAAAAACCATGGAATGATACAATAAGAAACTTAAATAATAACATAAATGTTAATTAAGATAATTTATGTACCAATTATTAACACAGCTTGTTATTTCATTCAAATCTGCCTTAGAAGCAGTGGACACATACCTGCTCTCTTCTCATAATGAGACGGACTTTGCCATTTGAAGGATTTATAGTGATTTTCATTTGACCTATCCCAAACTCAATCCATTCTTTGTTAGCAAAACGCAGAAGTTTAGCTCTGTTCTCAAAGAGGACTTCTTCTCCTTCCTCTCCTGAAATAATATAATTAAAATTCGAGATCAATTAATCCTAAAATAAATTAATAGTATTACATAAAATTAAAATCATCTGACATCAGATACCATATTGAGCAGCATTTATAATCTCAATGATTTCAAAGCAAAACCACCTAGATAATGTAAAAGAAAACTAGGTAAATTCCAAATATTTCAAGTGGGATGTATATTTGAATGTAGCTCAAAAATCAATACATCAGAGAAAAAACTGTTGACTAAACTGAGTTCATCTCATACATAATAAATAATTAGGAAGGCTCAATGATGGAGCTGCTTAAAAAAAAAAAAAAAAACACTCAAGTTTGCCCTAAAGTATTTGGTTTAGTGTTTTTCCAATTTAAAAAATATAAAATACAGTGGATCCTTCCATTACAAATCCCTCAGGTAACATAAAATTTTTTAAGTGTGCAATATCATTGGTACCCCAACAAAACAATCAAATTATCTGACCAAACCCATTACCTTCTGAGAACATACATACACTATATTAAAAGAATTCATTTAGTGATCTCTCAAAAATATAGGGTTAATTTACTTTGGTATGTAAGGCTTCCATCATGGTCACCATTACACTTTCCTACCATTATCATAATCACTTTATTTTTAATGATAGAGGGAGTTATGCAACTATTGTCAAAAGTTCAATGTTTAATCTCCTTGACTTAATAATTAATGAGTTAATTTTTATGTACAACTTTCTTAATAACAACAATGTGCTCATTTCTTGCAAAATTTGGATAATTCATAAATATACATTTTATAAATAGCTAGCATGACTAAAATAAACAATTAATAGATTTACCATGGTTACTTCTTAACAATCAAATACAAAATAACCACTTTTTCCATTTAAATAGCCTAATGGCTGATGCAGCAGCAGAAAAAGCAGGGTGACTAAATCAAAGTACCCTCATAAATATTCCTAACATTTACAGAAAAGATGCTGTAGGATAAGTTTAAAGTGGAATATTTGAAAGTGCAGCAGCTCTTCAAAATTAATGTAATTTAATCTTAAAGATTTAAAAACTCACCGGTTTTAACCTCTACAAGTTGAGGAAGAGGAATAACAGGTTTAAATTCAGCAGTCGGCATAAATTCTCCATCTTCAGCATCACCTTCTCCTTTCGGGATGCTTGAAGGGGTGCCAAATGTAGGTTTGCTAGAAGTATCAGTGGTCTATGGATACAAAAAAATGGGAAATCAAAAATTACAAAAGCCAAGAAATAAAGAAAATTTCAATAACTTGTCAACAGTTGAGTATAATGAGCCAGTTCCCATCAAAAAGTTTAATTTATTTCATTTTAGCTCTTGAGAAGGGGATAAATTTACTCATGACATTAAAGCTGAAGTTATATCTGCAAAACTAATAGATAGAAATAAAGAGTGGAGCAAAATAAACTAGGCAGAGATAACATCTCTACCTTTCTAAAAAAACGATGAAATGAACGGAGGAAATTCATAATGAGGATCTAAATACAACATTTCCATAGATACTATTTACTATGCAACATAAACAAAATCTAACCAATCTAGTATCATCTCAAATTGCCAATCATTCACTAAATTTCTTCAATGAAAAAAATTCACCAATGCAGAAGTTGCAGGTGACTAATTTTTCCATAAAGTTTAACCTCATTAAGGATAAATAGTTTTATATTTTATGGGAAATTGTTGAATTAAAAAGTATTGATATTTATATACACAAAAAAATTGGTGATATACATAATATAATTGCATCTTACCCTCTAAAGCCATACTGGTCAGTTCAACTTACTAACAGATTATTTTCTGATATCATCATTCTCAAAACATTATATGTTATTTATTATAAGACAATATGTATTATAGATGCAAGGAGAGCTATATAATTAGATTCCTGATCTTTCAAAGTAAACCAACTGAAGCAGAAACAGACAAAATTATGTTTATGACGAGATCTATTATTCTGTAAAACATCTAATGATCAATAAACTATTATTATAATTATTAATAGCCTGTCAAGATTGTTACACAAACATGGATCACCCAATTACCAGTTGATTGCTATAACCACTAAGCTATCTTGCCATAACATTTGGAACTGTGTTCAATTCCTGATCCTGTCATACTTTTTTCATATCTTTTTCTCTAGAGAAAATTTTCCTTACAAATTCTAAATATTTCAACAAATTTAAAAATTTTTTAAGTCGTGAGAAGAATTAAATTAAGTTTACCTTAGGAGTGTCACTTTTGAAAGCTGTCTTGTCCTTTTTGTCAGAATCCAAAGGTTTTTCAGTTTGATCTCCAATTTTGCCTATTTTAAAGAAAACATAGTAACGAATTAGATAAGAGACATGGATAAAGCTAAATTATTGCTGAAGAAGTAGAATTAGAACTAACATTGATGGGTAGCCATCAATAAAAATAACAAAATACATTATATAAAACCTAACTTCAGAGATTAGATAAGGCACTAAATTGGTAGAGCACAAAAAGATGTTTGCAAATAGTTTGTGGTCTGATAAAAAGTTCTTTATAGAATATTTTGCTGAAACTGATGCACAAGGAAAGGGATAAAAACTAGTTTATCAAAACGATACAAAAATTTCAGAAAGCTTCCACCAAATTATTAAACTCTGACACAATATGAGCTTTAAGTTAAAAACTATTATTTACTTACAACAAAACTTACCAGGTATAGCTCTTTCCTTAGCTGAAGAATCTTGAGTTGCTGCAAGGCCAAGGGTTGGTTTACCCCATGTAATTCCACCAGTAGGAGGAGCTGGAGTCTGACCAAATGAAAAGCTGGCAAAGATGTTTGGTTTAGCTGCACCTTTCTTCTCTTCTTCCTTTTTCTTGTCATCAACAACTTGCTTCAAGGTGGGAGGTGAAACAAAAGTGAAACCTTCCACAACAACCTTCTGCTTTTCACCATGAGTGGAGATGGAACCACTTGCTTCTTTTTTATGTGGAGTTCTTTCAGGTTCCATGGTTGATGAAGTTACCTTCTGAGATCCAACACCAGACGAAGTGAACTTTTGAGGGACTGATGCTGGTAACCCAACTCCAACTACCTGTTCCTTGTCTGCAAAATACACAAAGCCAAAAGTTATTCAACATAGTAAAGACAACTTCCATACAAAATATTAATGAAAATAAAATTGGTATGGAAAATTAATATTCCTTAAATTGAATTTTTTGACTGTAAAATTACATTTTGAATTACTTCTTGTGAAAATATTGAATCATAATCAAGGATATTCAGATATTTAGAAGATATAATTGAACTACTTCTTGATCATTTAGATGAAGACTTAATAGAAGCTTGAAAATTTTTTAAATACTTGGCAGAAACATGATTGATGAATTGGTAATATGGAAAACTGATTGAAAAATCCATATATTACACTTAACAGCCAAATACCAAGTGCAATGCAAATTTTTTAAGCACTTACCTCCCTTTTCACCTTCTGATGAAGTTTTTTCTGGCTTTGCCTAGTTGTAAAAGAAAAATCAATAGAGGTATTACTCATGTCAAAAGAATTAAAAACAGGTTATCACAAACAATCTCATACAAATACAAATATCAGCAATGTTATCATGTTAAATAAGAAAGCTTCAACGTTATTGGATGATACTATTTCGTGAGGTAATTTTTAAACATAAGAACATGCAATGACTAAAGGGTGATAGCTTATTTTACAAGGAAAATGTACTGAAGCTGAAAATAGACAATCAATGCTTCACAAAGAAAATTGTTTTAAACAAAAGAAATCATTCAGCAGAAAAAATAAAACATGTGAGTAAATTTTAAAAAGTAAACACTGTTATGACCTATGAAAAGATAATTTAGAAAGAGGCAACATAAAGAATTCTGGCAAAAATCTTTTCAGTTGAAATTTTGGCAATGCTGAAAATAATTGTTTGAATGCATGTGATGAAATGAAAGTCTGATATCACTTATTTCACAAATTTTATTGAAGAATGAAATGAAAGCAAAGAATCCATTTAAGTTTGAAATAGAATTACTAAAGACTTGACAAAAAATACCAAGTATGAAAGATTTGACAACTGTACACATGAATATTAAGCATCAAAATGAATTAATATTACCCAATTCTTAGTCATAGAAGAATTACATAATTATGTTAACAGATTATTAAGCACAAAAATCTATTTATGGCATGGATGGCATCTACAGACACAAGGAATAAATATAAAGGAAATCTCGTGATAACTATTTGTGGTTGATAGAAATCCCCAAACTTAATTCTAGTCTTGGTAGAGATAGCACAGAGTAATATTCAATAACATGCTCATGATATTTCAAGTTAAAAATAAACCTCATCAGTGTTTTGCGTATGCTGCAATTTGGTGGCAAGCTGTGCATACAGATCATGTGCATAGAGGAGTGAGACATGACTAAGGATTTCCATATTGTGCTTCAAATTTCATTTCTCCCTATGTAAATTGCAACTTCAGAGAGGGAGAAAGAAAATGTGTAGCACATTTGAGGGAGAGAAAAGAGAAATTTACATTTTTACAGATTTGTTAGATAAAATATCAGACCATGTAAGGTGTTTCGATCACGTAATGGACCAAATTTTTCACTGATTGGCACAATAGAATATTGGCACCAATCACTAGGACAACACTGATTAAAGATTTAAATAATTTTTTATATCCGATGATGCTAGCCAGCGATTCAGAAATATTAAGATTAATAAAGTATTTTTTGCCACAGTTGTTGATTAACTGTTAAGGAATATAAGCATAGTTATAGATACAAGATTGATATTTAGTGAAATCTGTGCAAGCAAAGATTAATTTACATTCATCATGACAGACTACACCAAATGTGAAAAATCAAAATAATTTTATTTTAAGAAGATTCTATTTGTATAAATATTAATTCATATTTAGAAAGGTAAGCCTAATAAAGCAATAGTCAAACTAAAAAAATAGTAAAATTAAAAAGCAATAAGCAGGACAAAAATTAAGTAAAATTGATGTGGGAGAACATAATTTAAATAGCTTTAGGAGGTTTAGGAGATAAGTCAGATGAGCTTACCTCAATAATGGCTCAATTGCTGACTATAATTTGGTAATCAAGCTAATAAATCATAACAAAATATAATAACTGATGAATACTAAAAATAATGATTTCTATTTACAAGCAAATTCTGGTGATGGAAATTCACAGCAAGAGCAATAAGTTTAGTAAAGATAAATGTTGTGCTTGGCATAAAAACCAGATAATTTTTAAAAGTGAAACATACTCCAAAGTTATACTACCAAAGTACTATTTATAAATAAAATATAATTACCCAAGGAAGAACGGACATGGAAAAAAGTCCACCAAGGCCGGGAAACGGCCTTGGTGGACTTTTTTCCATGTCCGTTTCTCCATGGGTTTTCCTGGGTGCACATCCTATTGTGCAATTTTCACCCATTCTCTTCCTTGTTAAAATATAATTACTAAGACAATGAATCATTCTCCAAAGAAGAACAGGACTGATTAGTAGAAACATGATATAAAAATAAAAGAAATATTGAAATGAAAAAAAAAAGAATAATTTTTAATACCAACATACAAAAAGGGAGTTAAAAGATAGCTACTAACCTCAGCAACAATATTCTTGGCTTTCTCGAATGCTTCTTTGAATCCATCTGCCTCTGCAGGGGTCTTGAACCGAGCACTTAACTTTTCAAGCTTTACCTCTTCATCTGCAAAATCATTAGCAACCCATAACCATGCTAATCCCTTGGCACCAGCAACCGGAGCCAAGCTCATGTCAGGAGTTAAGAAGTGATTAGCACACACCTTGAAAACCTAGAAACGTTAGGAAAAATTAAGAAGAAAGGTCAACTTAAAAACATCTGCTATGCAAAACATAGTAATCCAATTGCATTATTTCCATCAGAATCTTAATATTTATAAGGTAGAAAAAAAGATGAAGCTAAAGAATTGTGATATACTGTATACCACTGCATTTTACATTTCAAAGGACTTACAAAGTAAATTTATCAAATGATGTAACCCCAATGTCAGAACTTTATCAACTGAGGACGCACAGTAGTGTAGAAGACGAACATAACAGTAAAATGATTTATGATCTTGATAATATTTATTCAAATTTCAGAACAGGACCACATATTCTTTATCCAATCACAGAGCAATAAAACTTAAAATTCTCTTAAACTGCGTATTCAGTAATTAAATACAACTTGATTAATTCAAATGTACTAAATCAGGCAATAATATACTAAGTGAGCAGTAATCAGTACCACAATGAAGTTGCCAGTAGCATAAATTTAATGTTATCAGTTATTGAGTTAATAATTAGTAATAAATTGTTTTTTGTAAAGAATACAATATATAAGGCTTTCAGAAAGGCTTAAAATATTGATAGAAAAATGAAAAAGAAATTTATATAGTAAAGATCAATACAGTTAACAAAACTAGGCAAGGAAAAAATAGAAGCAAAATACAAGTGCAAAAAGAATGTCATCACGCAATCCTCAGTACCTGTTCTCTCCTCATGATAATTCTGGCTTTTCCTGTGGTTTGGTTATGGAGAATTTTTATAATACCAATGCCACGCTCCTTCCATTCCCGCTCCATAAATCGATACAGTTTACAGCGACTTGAAAACAGCAGCTGAAAAAAGAGATTAAGGTTACTTCTTGATTTAATATTACATTGTCTGAATGTCAAACGAAATAAATATATATGAGAGATCCTCTCTTTTGATAAAGAGATACTGTATTCACTTGAAAATAATGCACCATCGAATGTAATGCGCACCCCAAACTTCGAGCGTCAGAAATTGTAAAATCATTGCCTGCCAATGTAAAGCACACCTTCAGACATACAGACACACCATTTGCAGTACTGTATATGTGTACTAAACACGTACACGCTGATATGTACGTATATTTATAAGTTTGATAAGTTTTATAAATTTGATGGGCTAGCAATTTGCCTTTTAATTAACAACTATCAGTCTACATTTAGTAAATAGTGGCTCTTACATTCAAAACATCAATAGCGCATTGGTGGAACATTACAAGCTACATGGAACCAGGATGAGCCAAAGATGTGGCTGGCCCTGCACTACAGGACACATGAAAGAGAAGTATTGAGCCCGAATCTAGTGCACCATCAATTCTAACATGCACCCTGATTTTTAAGCCGAAATATGAACCGATAGGGTGCGCATTATTTTCGAGTAAATACAGTATTTACAATGATAATTCGGAAGTTATCAAAATACATACTGTTTCCTCCTCTTCACCAGTATGGGTTTCCACAACAGCTGGCAAAGGTATAACAGGCTGGAAGTCTGGACATGGATCATGCTCAACTGATTCATCTGCTTCATTATCATAATCATCTTCCCCTAGGCTCTTGTTGGGTGTTCCTAAATATATAATAGAACCATAATACCATCTCTTCTTGCACCAAGTAGTCTAATCCAGTCATCATCTGTACCAAATCATGAGTTTATACTCTGAATGCTTAGAATGAATCCGCACAAAAAAGTTATCATCATTTGCCTGAAACTAAACTTCAGACTGATGTCACTTAGCGTAAAATTCAATTCTAAAAGTAAGCTATTATTTGAAAGAAAAAAGAATATTAAGAACATCGAGAAATGTCTTCGATATATCCCAAAAAAATCTCTAAATGTTGCATCACTTACAACACATCTAATAACACTTTTATACAAAAAAATTTATGGACCATTAAACTGTTTTTCTGATTCAGTCTTTGTCAACTGATAACCGATTAAGGATTAACTCCACAAATGAGAGAGGTAAGGGGTAGTAGTCAAATTCTGTCAAAATAGCCAGAATTACCAGTGGATACAGCTAACACAGTGCCATTTAATAAAAAAAATGTGCAATTAAGCATAGCTCCCTCTAAATTTTTCATCTTTGACTGGAAAGTAAATCAATTTGGGCTCTTAGATGTTTTTCCACAGTTTTTAGAGAAGAATAAAATCACAATTAATGATTTTGATTTCTCCAATGTTGGAATGAACCATGCCATTCTGTTAAAGCATTCATGAATAGAAGTATCGTTAAGGTATTGATGAACTCAGGAGTTGAAAGATCTTGAACCTCCAAAAACAGTGGGCACTCAAGAGGTCAGCATTAGATAAAAAAAACTTTGGTCAGTACCCACAAGCATAGGTTAGAGGGAACACAGCTAACAACTTAAAGAATAGAACACGAAATGATAAGGTAAAAAGGCATCTTCATAATCGTAACTTTAAGATAACTGGCCATGCAATTAAACTCTCTTAACTTTATCACCATTTCCTTACGTGATTTGGGAGATGTGGAAGTTCTAGAGGCTTTAGGAGTGGTTTTGTCGCCACTTACAGCAGAATGTACAGGTGATGGAACTGACGACAGAAGTTTGTCAGTTTCTACAGGAGGTATTGCTGAAAGGGACAGCAATCGATTATATGATTTTACCAAAGCCTTTGACTCAATTGACTTTTTTTTAGTAAGACAGGAAAGTGAGAGTAAAGGTTAAAGTTCACAAATGGGCTGGTTAATTTCCTGAGCCAGAGATAATGATCAAACACAAAAATATAATGATTCAACTAAATCTGGAGTTGAATCTTTGTCCTCCAATGCTTGCTGTGGTTTCATAAGGAACTTAGGCCCTTGGACATAGCTTTTCATTGAATTCACTCCAAGTTTGTCTTTAAGAATGAATTGACTCTCTTTTGAGAAGACATTTCACCGTAATATTTTACTTTTAAAAAATCCACCTACATTTATCATGCTTCAGATACAAGATCAATCTAGTCATATTCCAAAAAGCTTCATTTGAACTGAAGCAAGACTTATTCCCTTTCAGTTTCATTCCCATCAAACAGGAATACAACTGATTTCAGTACCTACCAACACCCAAACTAAACAGTCATATTGCGCTTTTAAATTCCTTGGAATAACTCATGTGGCACTTATGACTGATCAGTCAAAATTTGATTTCTAGGAAAGTGAATGCCCATATGTTTCAAATCGCAAGACTTTAAAGATTGTATTCATAAACATCTTCATTATTTATTCTGCAACACTATAATATACTTTTCCCCATTAAGTATGAGATAGATAGCTTTCAGAGAAAATTCTCATATAGATGACAACTATAACAATTCTTGGTGTCAAAACTATAATTTCTAGCAAAAATTCCACTACCATAGCATTGTAACACAACCTTGGTCTTCAAGTTGATGAATGTCTTAGCTTCATCAAAGTAAATCTCATACATTTTCTCATAAGATAAAAGACAAAAGAAGACTTCTTCATTGAAGAGCATGATTGAATTTTTTTGTAATGGATGCAATAACCAATGTAAAGTGCTTTACAAAGCAATTCCTCCATACAACAAACCCCTTAATTTCCTATTAAATTTCAAAAGAGACGTTTTCTTTTAAAATATTCATCCCACAGTAATAATGAATATCTTGAGGTGTTATTCTTTATTACATATTTTTGACACATTCATTATATTCAATTTATCATATTTCCTCAAAGACATCTGGTAGAATGAACACAAAGGCATTATGAAGTCCACGAAGGAAGGTATCATTATCCTTTTGCAGAACTCTCACGACAAAAGAACAAATTTTTCTAGGAATAATTGAAGCTGTTTGAGAAGTTTTCTCTGGCAGTAAACAACAAAAACGATTCAAAACTTTGCCTTCCACAATAATTGTTCTCTTTTAATCCCATATTTGCAGGATGACATCATGAAATTTGTTCTAGATAATTTTGAACAACATACGAAACATCAGAATCTAGGGTAATTGCAAGATGGAAGTGAAGGAGAAAAATTCTGCCATAGCCAGGGAAGGAACCCGGCTACGGCAGACTTTTTCTCCTTCACTTCCACCATGCAATTACCCTAAACATGTGTATCATGTAAACTTCTTCCAACTTATTCATCAGAATCTAGGACTATTTCTTAACATTGAAGTTGCTGAAGAGGTTGTGTCTAGATGAATCCAATAGTATTGAGAACCATAAAACATTAAGTCACACTTATACTACAAACTATTAGTCACAGTTGATACAAGGAAGAGTTTTTTATCAAGCAAGATCTTTCTGATGATTTTTTCACAGGTACTTTTTTAATATCAGCTTGACATAAAAATCAAATCAGGATTAAGAAATAATAAAAACATATACCACAAACAATTGAGACTTTTAAAACAATTTTAACAAAATCCATGGGAAAATTTGATAATGTAAAGATAACATTTTAAACTACTTATCACATTTAATTAAACAGGAACAGCTGCAAATTTTACCTATGCCTAAGCATTATCTATCACATGAATATTAAAGAATTTTTTAAGATGTTAATGACATATCTTCTACAGATTTGGAAGTTGGGATTAAGTGTTTCAGGTTACCATTACATACTATCATGAAAAACAACAAATGCACATTCTATTCTCACTTTTGGGTACATCTAGCTGTAAAATATAATAGCAAAATTGATATGATATGAAAAAGCTTTTCAATCTTACCTGGAACTGTCTTATCCAATGGAGGTTGAGTTGGAATTTGTGCTTGAGGAGGCATTGTAATCTGGAATGCATGTGGGGCCACTGAAGTAGCAGTAGAAGTAGTAACAGCCGATGTTGTTGAGGTCATAGCGTCAGATGACAGCTTTGCTGGTTGTGCTGGACTTGCAGGTGTGCCCAACCTGAGAAAATTAAAACCATGAGAGCAAACAGCTTGATAATCATAAGACCTGATATTTTTAATGTATTACACATTTCTAAGGTTATTTGCTGAATCTTTAAGCTTATCTTTGGGTTTCCATCTCAAAAAAATAACCTATAGTAAAATCAACTGTAACTCACAACCATTGTCAATACAGGATACCAACCCAGATTTTTTAATGGCTTATTGTCTTAAATTAAGTAAATTCTTTTTATATTTTAACAGTACCTCTTGCAATGATGGAATCAATGCGTTAAGGTATTTCTTTGTGCAAGGCAACTGCACAAGAGAGAAATATGTTTGTAATTTTTCCAAAAATTTTATCACCATGAAACTTTTTGTTTTTCAAACAGGGTAGCATCTTCAGGTGAATCTTCTATTCTATACCTTTAACAAAACCAGTCATACTACTAAAACAGGTAGAAAAGTTAGTTTTTTCTCTTCAACTTGTAATGGCGCCTACCATGCTGACTTAAATTCACTCTACTGTCCTTATTTGCAATTTTTATGTTTATGAGCACACTTTTTCCATCAAACACAAGAAGCATTATATATTCAATAAATGGATCAAAGAATTGCTACTGCCTTTAAATATATATCACTGAGTTAATTTCAAAATAAATACTGGTTAACGTTATACTAGAGCATTTTTTATAGCAATTATAAGATCATTTTTGCACCAGTTTTATATATTGCAGGCAATGGCATGCATCTATTTCAAAAAGATTCAAGACTTTAAAAAATAGCTCAAAATTAAGCAAAACAAATAGACACCTGAGAAAAGAAACAAACCTGTGCCTGGGTGGAATAACAACACTGAGTGGCGGCTGGTTAGAAGGAGCAGAAGTGGGCAGGGTGTCAGAGGATGTGATCACAACATTTTCAGGCAAAGAAGGTGGAGGTGGGCCAGACATATGCTGAAAATTATTAAAATAAGGTTAAAAAACAGCTTTTGGACTCGTAATAATAAATATTCAATTCATCAAACTTTCTCATACTTTATTGCTACACATCCAATAGAACTTTCATAGATAAAGTAAGAAAAGTAAAACACTTTCAAGTGCATTCTGACAAGTGCTTGCATTTTTAGAAACTCGTACTCCTAAAAACTACAATAACTATGCATGTCAATTCAGGAATGTATATTTTTCATAGTAAATTATGAGCAATATTTTTCAACCCATTTCAGTTTGTCAACAATTCTTGAAATAGTTTTTATTCTCTCAATAACCTCAATCACACACCTCAAGTTAATGACAAGAAAATATTAATTTTTACAATCTAAATAATAAACAAGGTTTAATTACAACATTGATGCATAGTCAAATCCTCTCAGAAATTTTTCAATACAGAAAGGTGGTTTTTTAAGTATTAAGAAAAATATTCCTTGATATATTTTGGTAATAGATGAAAATAAATAACTAAAATGTAAATTAAATAAACTAGAATCGTATGCTGTGGGAATAAGTATTCAACCTAATGAAGAGGATGAAACAGGATTTTCAAATTAATATTAAAAATAACATGCATACCTTGTCCATCATGTAGCTAGGATCAGCTCCCAAACCATGGTACGGTGGAGTGCCTCTATCAACATCTGGATGTCCAACCATCCCTGGAGGCATTAGAGGTGGTCTCAAAGGAACACCGCTTAGATTACGAGCATCTCCACGGAAATCAGGAAGCTGTTGACCCTCACTAAAATTATATTTGGGAAAAGAAGTTCCTAATAAATAACTAAAATAAAATATGCTTACTCAAGGAATCAGAGATTTGAAAGAGAGCCAATAGATCAGCTTTATTACTATGATTGGAATTAAAATAGTAGGGCAACGATCACAATTTCAGCAAAGATATAATAACTTCTAGCAACTAACAATAGCAAGTAATGCATCACAATCTATAAAATAAAATACGCTAATGCTGCTGAGATGTGTAGCTACTGTGAGAAGATTCCCCATTAGAGAATGCTTCATTTTAAAAGCAGACTTCAAACAAATATTTATAGAATTATTACATTAAGAAAAGATGAAGGCTGAATTTACTGATTTACTTTATAACAACCTAATGAATAGCTACTAATAATATCAACAATAAAAAAGTTAGATTAAATTAGTCAGTGTATATTTGCTTACCTGAAAGGTAATGCTCCCTGACCATAATATCTGAGAGACGTGTGGTACATTCCAGCAGCACTTGGTGGTAAAAGGCTTGGGTCAACAGGACCTCCAGCGAGAGGGAAAAATGGGGCAATAGATGGTGGCAGTAGAGCAGCTGGAGGAGCTTGGGCAGGGCCAGATGGTGCACCATATGTCACTGTTGCAGCTCCTTGAACTCCTATTAAACAAAGTAATCAAGACTTAAATAATGTTTACTACCATATTCCAGCAATATTGACTTATGAGTATGACAAAGGTAATTACAGTACGAAATTAGCATAGCTTCAACTTTCTGATATATAAATACTTAAGCAAAGATTTTTACCAGAGAAAATACTTCAGTGGTAACAAACACTATGGCAAAATAAAATTTTACATCCTAAATCACTCAAAACACCATGTATCACATGCTAATACTCCTGACCTATATGTTTACAAACTATGAATAACAATGCTCTGAACTCTGAAATTTGTCCATCACTAAGTGTAAATAAATAATAAACAATACTTTTAGAGGGAAATCTGTGATTTAAAAATCTGTATTAAACCAAGTTTGACTTTACATGATGCCACTAAGTAATTTCTTTTGAATGTGAAACATACCAGCTACATTCATACCTACTGAAATCTGAACTTAAAAAAGCCAGTTTGAGGATTGCTTATTATAAATGCCACATTTCAGATTAAAAATTATTCCAAACACTAATTTTGCAATCTCATAAGCAAAGAGAATACAACAACAATATCTTTTATAGAATGGTTAGTTAAATAAAACATAGATTGGCTGCATGATAAATAAAATTTAAGCATTCCTTATAAAACTGATACACATTCAAACCAATTGATAATTTTTTATAAGCATGTAAAACAAATATCACGTAACATACCACTCATCTGCCTATAAGTTGGATATCCTTGGTATGGGTAACCAGCTCCTGCGTAGGCACCATATTTATCCCCTTGGGTTTGAGCAGCAACAGCGGCAGCGGCCGCAGCTGCTGCAGCACTAGCTGCCGCCGCCGCAATATTTACTTCCTCTCCTTCTCCATACTCATCCTCATCCCCATACACATAGATGTCTTCCTCAGCATCCCTGCGTTCAGTTGTCTGGAAATAATTCAGACACACAACTTTTTTACTCTAAAAATAAGGAACCTGAATAAGGATAGTAGTTATTCCTTCAATCGTGAACTCAAGCCAATGACGACTAACAGTGTTTACAGTTTATAGGATTAAAGTCTAAAAGAAGCCATTCAGTAAAAAAAGAAAGGATGGGGGCAAAGTTAGTGAATCCTTATCCATACATTCAGAGTTATACAACAAAACTTTGCATGTGTTTTCGTTTGTTGTTTAACAAAATTTGTCAAGATTTACAACAAAGAATTATTTAAAAGTTATTTATCTAGAATAAAACTAGAGAATTTGTTGTCAATTTAATTCTGTTATTTTTACATATTTATTGAATAAACAAATTGTTTAGAGAGTATTTACAAGTATTCTTATTTTTTTTACTCTGTAGTTACGATTGTAGATGGAAAATTAAAGATAGGAACAAATAAAAAGGTGACTATTAGTGTGAAAAGAGACCTTAATTTTGAAGATCATATAAAGAAGAAATTAACCACATAAACGTCAACCAAATCCTTTCATTCAATTTCATCAACAAGATGAGAATTACTTGACAAACATGAGATTATTTTTCATATACTGCAAGACCATAGAGGAATTATCAGCATAGGGTTTTAAATCTTAAAATTGATGAGCTAGGAAAGGATTACCTGTCTTGGCATTTCTGATGCATGGTGGTGTGCCTGATGTCGAGAAGTTTTTAGTTTAGCTACATCTTCCTTTACAGCTACAACTTGATCCTGCAAACAAAGGTTTGATTAGCTAAGGAAACAAGTAAATTTTAACTCAATGTGATGAATCAGAACAACTAGATTTCTCAGACCATAATCATAAAAGATGCCAATTAATCCAAAAATTTCAAAATATGTATTATTGTAACATAATGTAAGAATGTAATAACTATTTTAAATTATCAGCAAATGAAACTCTAATTAATCAATGTTATAATAATTTTCTTCATCTTTGTTTGAATCAATAATTTGTTCTGTATTTGATGTAACTTCATGTATCCTTTATATGTTATGATTCATCTTTACTTGATTATACTCTAAATGTAATATTGAATTCAAAAATCACAAATACCCCTCCAAAAAACTACCATCCATTAAATTGTGTCATTTACCACAAATAATTACATATCATAGCTCTCCATTGTTTACTATGGCAATAATATAAGGAAAACGATGTTTTAATACAATTTAGGGAAATTGCAGTAAGTTATAAAAGCAATGTTTTTAGTTTCAATACTAACTACCATTAACACCTGGTAACACCTAATTTGAGGTAGCATTTGTAAATGTACAATTAATAGTGACAATCTTAGCCCTTATTGATTCAAGCATAAGAAAATTTTATAACGTATTATTTCTATAACAATTTTATTAGACATCCAATGTAGAATAATAATTAATACCTTTATCTCAGCCATTTCTGATTTCATTTCTGATTTCATGGAGCGTATTTCATCAGCTAGCCACAATTTAAGATCTTTCAGCATCTTCACAGTTTCATCAAAGCTCTGATGTGATTCCTGAAAATATTTCCATGAGAGATATTATACTTAGAAAACAGACATTCACCAAGTAAAAATCAAAGAAATCTTCTAATTAGTATAGCTACCTCAACAGAAACATTTCTGGCTGTAACTCCATTTCCTATTCTATTTGGTGTGTTTCTCACTGGGGTACTGTGTGCTCTGATATCACTATGAACACCATTTCCTGCACTACTTGGCCAATTCTTTCGCAATGACCATGATTTCTCCCTGTGAGTCTCTTCCATTAGATCTTCTGCAAGCAAGCTGGACATCACTGTTTGGTCTACAAGATCCAAAAAAAATTAGTCATAATTGAAATGATCTCCTTATCTTTAAAAAATATGCAACAGACAGCAATTCTTTGTCTCCTAACTTCACATTAGTTAAAGATAGCTAAGATTCAATCAAATAGGTACATCCTAAATTACCCAAAGCATACAAGAAATGTGAATTTTTTCAGCATGAATTTAAACAATTTTAGGAAAATCTTTTCGTATCCTTATATGTAATTGTATAATTGAATTAACCAAGCTCTAAGTTTTTTAATAACTATATATACATATTTAGCAATAATTAGGCATATATTTTTTTATACATAGATTTAATTAAAATACTGAATAAAAATGTGAAAAGATAGATAAAATGAACAAGCTTATATTTATTTAATCGAGTTTAAGTAGTATAGTTGAAAAAACCAGTAAATTTTAATAAAAAATGTGTATACCTATAAATACTGCAATTAAATATTAAGACAATCCATTTCAAACAAAAAAGCATGCATTATCATAAAAAAATCAAAACCAAGCAAAAACAAAAAGGTTTTTATCAATAAAGTATCAAATAACTGAAACTTAAGGGAAAGGTAATATGACAGCTATGACTTCATTACAATTTACAGGAATCTTCTTGAAGTACAGAATGATGATATGTAAAAGACAATAAACAAAAATGTGTACAAAAATAAAAAATTACTTTCTAAATGATTACAGGGATTTAAGTACTTTTAACTTTGTTGAACAATGTTCATACTTACCGGCTTCAACCCAAGTTGAGTCGTTAAGTCTATCAAACTTAATTTCAAGATCTTCCAACTCTTTACCAACCCCAATTGTGATTGGATGGCTTCTATCATATTCTAAAAAAGAGATGACATTTCAAAGAAAAATTTTGCTGATAAGAATTGAAATAAACATAGTTGACGAGGACCTTAACTTGGTAGTCCTCCTTGACAAACAAAGAGTTAACTATTTATATAAAAATACAAAAAACAACTAAGAGTGCAACCTGGTTGTGCTTCAAAGGTGATGAACCTTTTATGCTTTGAATCATCAGAGGTACAGAAGTTGCAAAGTACAGAAACTGCAAAATATAAAGCAAGAGGGAAAACCATGCATTTTTTTAAGAAGGGATAATTCAGAGTTACGAAGATGGTCCTTCATAAAAACGGTTATAATTAAAAGAGATGGGATTTAAATATAGAGGTAACTAGTGCAGCAGGTTTAAGAAAATCGTCTCAATACATAATCAATTGTGAGAAAAATCAATAAAATTATTCAAGGGTCATTAGAAACTATTATAGGCAATGAAAACATATTAAAAGGAGAACAGACGTCCTTCAACACACTAAAAAGAATTAAATAGGTTCTGAAGTGGTACGGAAGGCTGCATAAGTATAAACAGTTAGTAATACAAAAAATTACCCAGCAGTGTTAACTGTTAACAGAATAGTTAGTTGTTAAGCTAGATTTCTCAGCACTTTAAAAAGTCTATCAATTAGCCATCTTGGCAAAGCTCTTGAAGATTTTCTTGAAGAAGTTTTAAAACTGATTCCAAATACAAAAATGAAACAGGCTAATGTAGATTAAAATATCAAGTATAACTATGATGCACACTCTGAATTCTCTGAATTAACATATCCTTGAGCATACCAAAAATTCTTGGAGCATTGTAAAAATAATATAAAGATACACTTACCTGTGGTTCTTAATCTTTCTTGTGTAAGATGGAGACATTCTTTGGCTTTTGTGTAGAGGGCAATTTGACGAGACTTTGTCTCTGGTGTTATTTCATCCATAGCTTGCCCATTTGACTCTTGAGCAGCTAATTTCTTGTAGATCTGAAACACACCATGAAAGAGAATTAGTCTCCAAAAGTAAACTGTATCCGAATCCTTAAAAGTTTAGAGTAATCTTTCCAATGAAACTCCTGACATCTTTTCCTAAGCTAAAAAGGAGACTACACAGTGTCAGCAGTGATTTTTTTGATGAAAATCGGTCAGTTGATAGATCTCGAGTTAAGAACAAATAATTACCCCACATGCAGGTGTTTATGAGTGATAGTTTCCCTGAAAATAGACTTTGAAAATTAAGCTATGGTTACATTTTTATCTTAGGCTTAAAGATAACTCATGTTGACATAGTTAAGTTTGGTGTAATGGTACCATGAATGACTCCCAATATTTTGGACGGGGTTCGATCCCGGAAATGAGAAATGTTTTTTTCATTTTTTCTTTGCTAATATTAATCCTTATATTCATCCATCTCTCTTTTCTTCTATTTGTGACTTTCTTACGCTTTTAACAAAACTTTGGGAATTTTTATTTAAGCGATTTTTCTCCCCTGCGAGGCTCTCGCTTCATCAATTACGTGCAGATATGTCAGTTCTATGCTTGTGAAATGAAAAAAAAATTTTTCTCATTTCCGGGATCGAACCCGGTCCAGAATATTGGGAGCCAAACACGGTATCATTACACCAAACTTTAATATGTCAACATGAGTTATTTTTAAGCCTAAGATAAAAATGTAACCATAGCTTAATTTTCAAAGTCTATTTTCAGGGAAACTATCACTCATAAACGCCTACATGTGGGGTAATTATTTATTCTTAACTCGAGATCTATCAACTGACCGATTTTCATCAAAAAAATCGCCGCCGACACTGTGTAGTCTCCTTGTAAGATAGGTATTTTATTTATTAATATTTAATTTAATAATATTTTCATATCTAAATGTACACTTGTGTATATTATAGATATCTCTTTTTTCATAAAATATTCTTAAACCCTTAACTAAATCTTTTATTTACACATTTACAGATTTTTTTTTCATTAAATAAAATAATAGTTAATTTTCCAAACTTTTACTATATGTTATTAAAATGTAATCCATAATAAAAATTATTCAGAATAATCATAAAATTAATTTACTGGAAAAATTAGCTTGAACTGATTTCATGTTGCTACATATTTTTCTAATATTTTATCAAATCTAAATAGGATGGAGATAGGCCTAAAGTTTCCATAGTTATTAATCAGTTTTCCCTTAGGTATGGGTTTGATAACTACAGTCTTTAGTCCATATGGCACTGTACCTTTATGCAGAATTTGGTTTATTATTTTTTTTTATTATTTCTAATAAGACCATAGCTGAAATAAAGCTTGGCATTACTAAAACAAGGGAGAAATCAAAGAAAAATAATTAGTTTGATACCCAGAATGAAAGAAAGAAGCTTGATACAATACAAAAAGGGAAGCTGAATATAGTCTGATAAAAATCTTTCACAGTTCTAGAATACAACAACATTACAGTTACAGAGCAATATTTATCCTATGCAACACTAGCCAAATCATATTGTTTTTAAGTAACAAATTCAAGTACAACTTACCAAGGCTAGATAGTACGAGGCTTCTGGAACCTTAAGCAACAGGAATGCATTGATAGCTTCTTCATCTTTTCCTTCCATCATCATCTTCACAGCCATTGCTAAATGAGCTTCATCCAGCAGCGAGACCACTTCTGCATTAGACAAGGGCTTCCTAGAGTTAAAAATATAACAGAGTTATGAATCATAAAAGTTAATATGCATCTTGCTGTAAGAACGAGAATTGCATTATAGCAAATGATTTTTTTTGGCTTTTGCACATCTCAGAGCAAAAAGGATCGGGAGTTTTATCTATCATAAGAAGTGGTTATTTCTGAAGTTTTGATATAACAAGTGTCACGTTTCTATATGTCTTGCAAGAAGCATATCTCGGAATCGTCAATTGACGTGAGAGACTAAGTCTGACAAGCAAACGATAATCCGAGGTGCGTTATCTCTTCAAAGAGCAGGAAAAAATTAAATGCAAAAATTACTGTCACCTAATTCATGCATTTGTTTCCCACAACCCACCTCCCTTCCTCAGCAAAAATGCTTAGAACGATCTTTGATTAGAGACTTCTCACGAGTTTCACTCTCTCGTTTGTTCCTCAGTATTTCCTTTGCCCTCATCTCTTGTTACTTTTCCGTAACAACCCATCTAGTCAGCACCAAATTGTCTGAACCAGGATGGGTGGTAATATAGGAGATATAAGAAGTGCTGATTCAGATTACAAGAGTAAACTCCTCCTCCCTCACAACACAGTCATTGCTTATGAAGCATATGAATGAGAAAAGCTTGAGGGAAAAACTTGATATGAATTAGGATTATCTTATGATATACCATTACTTTTCAATGATTATTGAGTAATAATGTTTCACATTTTATACTAGAGGATACGCACTTCGGTTATGATTTATGAATTAATGAAATTATATTATTGATGTGAACGTAGTTTGTTATGCATTCTGAAGCATTTGTGCAAGGATTAAGAAACGCTATAGTTCCATTCTGCTGCACCCTTGGATGTAGATCTAATACTAAATGTTCGTCCTCTTGAGGACGAACATTTAGTATTAGAGTAAGACTATAACAAGAACTTTTCCTATGTTTGTCAGCTCTGTACTGTCAGACTTCTACTGTAATATTTCTCTTCTACAAGACAATATTTTGGAAACTGATAAATTACTTCATGAAAACTCTGTACTAATGAAAATATCTAATGAGTCATAAACATACCAATATTTCACATACTTGCATAAATCTTAGACATTGAACACCCATGAGTAACAATGGATTATTTCAAGGTATATTTTGAAATAAATTAAAATTGATTAAACAGGCTTAAAAAATCACTGAATCATGATTCGAATACTGACCCTCGGTACTCAAAAAGTCTCTTTTGAGGATAATGTACTGCTTGACTTCGGGCCATTCTCTCCAGAATTGGTAGTGCAGCTGCCCAATACAAGTTTGCTCTCTCCTCCAGGGCACGCACTTCATTGGAAGATGTAGCAGATGATGATGATAAAATCTTAGCCTGAAAAAGCAAACGTGAATAAATTATTCCAACTAATACTTGACTTCATTCAAATAAATAATGAATAAGCCAGGAACTTCAACAAGTTTTATCTTCACCAATTCTAACCTACCATGTCTAAATAAAATCTTCAGCGGATTAATAAAATAATTGGTAAGCATTATTCCAAAACTTTAAAACATATATTAGATCAAAAATATTTAACTGGACATTATACATAGAAAACATTATAAAACATTAGTCATCTCATTTTATTGATGCTTACAAAGTGTTTGTTTGCAATGCCAACTAGTTATTGAAATTTCAGAAAAAACAGGAGAAAGTTTGGATATTGATGATTTGTATCAATAGATTCTTCTTTGATAAAAGCCAGATCTAGCAGAGATTTAGAGCAACCCTAAGTCCTACAATGGCAATGACATCAATATTGAAAAAGACAAAGGTCATAGGGAAAAGGTATATCTAATAGAGAAATTAGCTACCACTGGCCAAAGTAAATCTTAATTACACTAGCATCTTAAGCATGCTGGAATTAGCTTAAAAGGCAGATTCTTCACAACTGTAGATACACTGCAACATATTCACACTCAATCATCCATTTTATCTGATAACTGTTACTCCTTAATTGACTGATTATTGTTATCTTCTTCCATGTTGTATCATTTATAGCTTCAAGTATGTTAATTTTGCTCACTTTGTAAACAGAAGAAACAAAATTTGTAAATATTTATGTATAAATATTATGTATGAATCTCATCGTTGAATTAAAGGAAACTAAACAAGATTCTTTATCGTTCAACACTGTTTTGAACTCTTTCAAGAAGAAAAGAGACAAAAAAATTTCAGTTGTTATTCAACATGCATGAAATGAAACAAAAGTGATCTATCTGGTAGTATCTTAACTATAATAAGATTTTCAGTAGTTACTTTGAAAATCTTTTTAAGAGCGATTTGCTGTAAATAGAATGCTCACCCTTTTGGTAAATGTCCTGGCAAGTTTCACAGATAGTTCAGGTCCTAAGCCATGGTTTCCAACCGCTCGAATAACCTCCAATCCCCTCTGCAAGGTTAGGCGCCGTTCTCCAACATCAGACTTGGAGTCATCCTTCCTTTCACTCTTGGAGAGAAGCTGACCTGAAAGTAACTGGTAAGCTGTTGACCACCACTGAGCCTGACCAGGGGAGCAGAGAGGAACAGTCAATGCTGCTGGTAAGCACGATGGAAGTTGATGGTCAATTTTGTTTCCATTGTTCCACTCTTCTTGTACAGCAGCAGATGAGTATACTGAAAGAAAACGTCACAAAAATAGCCATGTAAAAACAATACAGAAAAATAAACTCTAATGTTATCTTAAATGAAACATCAAAATATAATGTTATCAAAATTAAATTTTTGCTTGGACAAGAACAATTAAAAGAAAACAGGTGCAATAAATTCATATCACAAGCCTCGCTTGTTCCAAATACTCATAATCACCAAAATATAAGACAACTCTAAAATAAGATAATCCCCTATCTCAACACTTCAGATTAGGCAAATGAGTTGTTACAAATTTTTACAAAAATTCAGGATGCTTTTAAACAACATGATAACATCATAAAATATATATTTTAGAGTATAAACAAATATCTGAAAAATGTCTACAAAACTCAGTCTTGAATTTCTCTTAGGACTTACACTTTTACTTACTTGTAGCATAGAGAAAGGCATCAACATCCAACTGACTTATGGACTCAGGACCTCCACCCAGATTGTTGCCCAGGGACAATCCGTCAAATACTATACAGCTAAAATCGGCTGGAATTTGGAACAGCCTCTTATTTGCAGGAGCTGCACAGTGAGAGACTTCTAGGCCAAGCCATACCATGTGATGTAGACTTTCTGGATGTAGTTTTTGGGCCACTGATAAAAATATAAAATAAAATACTAGAAAAAGGAATAGTTAAAAACATTTATGATGTCTATAGCCAATCACAGTGGTCTAAAAATTGCAATTACTCAAAACATTTTTACCACAACTTGAAAAATTTTCCAACTCGAAAATCTTCTTCAGTTGCAGACTGAATTAATCTAACTACAGGAATAGGGTTTGCAATGTATGATGCCTAAGTAAATATTTTATTTTATATTTAAAAGTATTACTGTAAAATTGGCATTTTCAATTGTATTACTACCGCATCAAAATTACCTCAATTATTACGAAATAAAATGAACACTTGGTAATTCCCTCATGAAAGTTTTTACTGCGCACATAGTTTCAATTCTCACGAGATATCTTCAGGTAAGTCAGGTAGACCAAGTCCTCATTTTATTTTGTTATGGCATTCCACCTTGTAAAGCTCGAACACAATGATTACATATTTTATTTATTACTTAGAATATCAATTGACCATTAAGTAATTATGCATACTTATAACCAATAACTTCATACAACTAAATTGTTGGGATAGTAATAAAATGCATTTAAAATATTTATATCCTTGGGGTCGTACACAAATTACGTAATGCAATTTGGTGGGATGGAGGTCCGGCCAGGTGTTACTGCCTGGTATGTGGGAGGAGGGGGCTCAAGGTTTGCATTACGTAATTTAGAACTGCAAAAAATAGTAAAATTTCTGCATGTTTAAAGTATGAATTAAAAATCCGTGTGCAATTTACCGGGGAAACTGACAGCTTTGATCTAAGCGAGCGCGAGTGTCAAACGGAAGTAAGAGTGTGAGTGGAGTGTGGTAGGCTGCATGGGTACTCCCCTGTCTGTGTTTTATAAAAAACAATTTCAATTTAAAGTTGAAATTCTTTATTAAAAAGTGAATTATTATTGGGAACTAAATTTTTTTCTTTACTGAATAAAAGCCCAAAACTTATCACAAAGCACTCGCTACGTAACAGAGTTGGGGGGGGGGTCCCTGCCTGGCTTTATGGTCCTGATATATTGGGGGAGGGGGGGGTAACAATTTGAGAATTTAGCATTACGTAATTTGTGTACGACGCTTTTAAAGTAGGATTATTTGTTAACTTCCAACGGTAGTAACTCTCCACTTAAGATGGTGTCAACCTGTGGACAAAACTGGCCACAATAAATCTACTATGGAAGTTACTAAGTGTTCCTTAGGTTTTTAAAATTCAAGAAAATGACCTTTAAACATGTTATGCTTTAAATATTACATTAACATTTTTACCTCCCTTATATTAATTGAAAAACATATCTCTTATTCTATCAATAACATGTTACTAGTTATGAGGTAAAACTTACTTTCATTGTGAGGAAGAATGTCCGTAGTTGATGGAATTTCAAAAGATGGATGAGCAAAATTTTGGAACTGGAGGAAATGAGAATCTTTTTCAGAATCTTTCTCATACAAAGTGCCCAATGCAATCTGTAAAGGTATAAATGAACAGTTTATAAATTGTTCACAAAAAGCAACAAATCTAAGATTTTTTCAATGTATAAATTCAATATGGACTGACCTGATAAGCCTGTTCTCTCCAATCACCACTACAGAACTGTCCAATCTGCTCCAAGAAATGCAATCCTCTGTCTCTTGACATACCCATCAGGATGTGACCTGGGAATGGATAAGAATGTAAATATTTTTCCCTAGAGAGGAATCAATGCCATTTATGACGAGTAACGTTAAAATACATAACTTACCAGCCTGACTGACACGGAATGAAGTCTCTACTGCCCACCTGGCAACTTCTTTTCTCCTGGCTTCTGACAGTCTAATTGCCCAAGGTGGTTGTGGGTCTGGAGGAGCATCACCACCAAACCCAACAGCAAGTAACAATAATGCACCAGCTGCTTTTGATGCCTTTCTCCATGAAGATGGTTCCTAGAAAGAGGCATATGAATTCATTAGTGACCACACACTGATGGTTGATTGCAGTATTTACTAGTGTCAAGGACGCACAGCAGTTTTTGGAAGCAAAATTTTTATAAAAAGTTTTTGTTTTGTTTGGATTAAAAGCAAAACATGTCAGTAAAATTAGTACCAGGAAATGATAATTACTTTTCTATGATGATGCGACTTTAGCTGTTCCAGCATATTCATTATAGTAGTTCATTCATTGTGTTGATTATTATCTTAACTGAAATGATTTTAAGCTCACCATTTTAATTTTTGTATCTTCAGTCAGATATCACGTGCGCTATATATACCATTTTGTCAATACTTTAGAACCCCGGTAATCCGGACAAATTCAGGCACATAGGCGTCCAGATTAGCAGGGTTACCAAATTAGCGAGGTTTAAAAAAAAAAAAAACGTAAAAACATTTTTTCTCAAAAATGATATTGTACATATAATGCATGTATATATTACATACGGTATTACAACATATAAAGTGAATGAATATTATCAGCGAGCAAAAAAGTCAGTTATTTTCTTTTCTGCGACCGTTCTTATTTTTAAATCAAGTGCGCGGTCTCTAAAACGTCTAAAGGGCATAATTTCATGCGCTTAAAAATTTTGTTCCTCAGCCCACTTTAATGATGTATTGAGTGCCCCCAAAGCATCAGAATGAGAAATTTTGACAGTCTACAGGGTGGTCCTCGTCATTGTTGTCATCATCTTCTGTCGTTACTGTTCTGATAATTTTGTCATCTGTTAAAGCTTCGTTTCGAGCCAAACTGTCGTCAGCCTCAGCAGCCCACCAGAGAACTTCAGTTAGATATTGGGTTCGAATTTTATAAATGATTAATGAGTGGCACAAGCTGAATTTCTTCAGTTTGCACATTTTCTAAAACTACCGAGCCAATAAAATTTGGGGTTACATTTTTCCACGACTTGCTGATCAATAATTTAGACACAGATGCCCAACAGTTAGCTAGATTGAACATGACATCTTTTAAATTTACCTTTTTCAGTGCATTTTCTAAATTTTCATTGTGCACAGGATCATTAAGAATATTTGTAAGAAGCAACTTACGATATCCTAACTTAATGCTTTGAATAACATTCTGATCCATGGGTTGGATCAGCACAGTCGTGTTAGGGGTAAAAACATTGCGGAAATTTCACCATCATCAGTGCACAATTCTTCTGCAGAAGGATGGCCAGGAAAATTATCAAGCAACAATAAAGTACATTTTGGTAAATTGACGGATTACACATGTTGTTGAACAGCTGGAAGGAATTCTGATTTAAACCAATCCAAAAATAATTCTCGTGTGACCCAAGTGTTTTTTTGCCCTTGATAGAACACAGGTAGCATGACCGACTTGAATGCACGGGTTTTTTTGGCTGTTCCGACAACAAACGAAGGAAGCTTATGTTTGCCAGTCACATTTGCACATGGCATAAATGTAATCACTTGCCACTTTTGTGCCACTTTTTCATTTCAATTGTATTGATTCGGTAATGTGTTCTGTAATCCCTGAGAACTATGAGGCCTGCCTGAACTTATTGTTACTGAATGTAACTGTAATTGCTGCCTGTAGCTATTGTTATTGAAAAAGAATGAGAAAAGAGGATCAAAGTAAGGGTCTGCAATGTTCAAATTATTTTTAGGGAAAGAAATTGGCATTTGTAAGTAATTGAGAGGTGAAAAATTAATGCACTAGAACGATTTTTGTAAGACTGATACAATAGCCGTTTTCAGTTCCAATTTTAATCTCAATAGCTAAGATACCTACATCTTAAATAAAATGCTGAAGCTAACTATATACAGAGAGCATGAACATAATACTGCAGCAGTAACATTAAAAAATGTAAATTAAAATTTTGATCCATAAATGATAAAAATAAACTTAGAAAAGAATTTTAACCATTACCTTTACTTTCCTGAAGATCAGAGTTGCTAGATGCAGCACAAGCTGACCTCTCATGTGCTTCAAAAATTCATGGAAAAATTCTCTTTCACTTGATGCAAACTCCAATTGTGATGCAGAATGCAATGCTTTGTCAAAACTATAAAATAAAATTTTCAGTGAAGCATTATGTAAGTGCAAAAGAAATGAGAACATAGAAACAGAACCTGGATGTACAGAGACGATATTTATTATATAATGGTATTTGAAAATTATACTTACTTTTGCAGAATTTTAGCACAATCGACATTACTTCTCCTAGTTACTCCACTGTCAACGACACGATATTCTTCCAAAGAGAGAGCAGACAAGCGTTCCAAAACATTGAGGTTTCCAGCCACAAATTCCCAATGATTTTTCTTTTCCTGGGAAGCCCTCTGCAAAACATATGCAAAATAAAATAGAAATCTGTGCACTCACAAATAGATCGATTACTAAATGTTTGATTTAAATTTCTATTTTATAGTTTATACATTTCCTGTTACAGAAATAACAGTGATTAATCAGTGTGCAGTTGATTTTTACTTCAACTGCATCATCTAAGCAGTTACAATAGATAAATGGTAGAAGTTGATCCCAAGCTTAAATAACACCATTTAATTCTTGACACCTCTCTCCAAGTACAAATCAATTATTACTCCAAAGTTTGTATTAAAGGTTTATTTATACATATGTAAGTTGCAGTAAGAATGTTCAAACTAATAAATATGTTAGACAAAAAATGTTATAAACTATCATTAATATGGAGCAGCAAAATGCTTAAGTCTACAAAATTTTCAACCTACAAATATTTTACCTAAATCCATAACTGTTTCATTAGAAATCCAATTCCAAGAGTGAAACAGTTGCGCCATTGTTGAGGGACACAAATTTACTAAATATATAGTAAAATCAATTCAATCCACATAAATATAAACTTTAACACAATGTCTATGTAAGAACCCTGCAAGCCGCCTTTCGGTGTGTGGCAGGCACCTTGACTCTATTTTCCTTAACAGTTGCTTTAGCATATTGATTGCAGAGAAAATGAATTCTTGAAACGATTCGTTCTAGCATCTATTTCCCTAATCTTCCTCGCAGTTACAGAACTGCCCCATATAAAAGGGGGGTCGCATTATATCGATTACATCATCTGAGAACGTAATTTCTCTGAACTTATTTAATAAATTTATCCTTTGAAGTATTCTTAATCTTTGAATGATTCCCATCCCACGTCCAGTAACATCTGAGTAACACTTGCTGTTTTATGAGGGGAATTCTTTACAAATCGTATCACCTTTCGTTGTGCTTTTTCTAAATCCCGAATATGACATGTCTTGCAGTAACAGTACTTGCATGCAGTACTTGCAAGCGGAGTACCATACACTACATGCATACCAAAGGTGAGACCTAACTAATGCAAAGTAACATCGCTTGTGAACTTTTTCTTCACACCTACCGACTATTTCTTTAACGAAGCTGAGTTTAAGCGCTTTTCCACATATATTTCGGAAGTGGGCACTCCATGATAAATTATTTGTGAGAGTTATTCCAAGATACTTCACCAATTCTATTGTCATTAGGTTTACCCCACGGAGGCTGTAAGAATAATCATTTATAATAGATTTTATTTCAAAGAAATTAACTACTGAACAATTTTCTACATTGAGCTCTAATTGCCAATCATCACACCATTTCATAATTCAATCTAAGTCGTTCGAAAGGGTTAATCTATCCTTTAAACTATCTATTTCCCTGTAAATGACTGTGTTGTCCACGAATATCCTAACTTTGCTTTCGATGTGATTGCTGAGGTCATTGATATATGTTAAACATAACAACTGTCCGATTACACTCCCCTGAGGGATGCCCGAAGTCACCTTAACCAAGTTGGAACTAATACCATCGAGTACAACTCGTTGCTCTGCATCGGTAAGAAAGTCTTTTATCCTGTTAATTACTCCTGCATTGATACCCCCAATTCCTAATTTGGACAGCAATTTATGATGAGGTACCACATCAAAAGCCTTCCGAAAATCTAGAAATATCGCATCGACTTGCTTATGTTTTTCAGCAATTTCAGAACATTGTGGACTAACAAAGACAGCTGAGACACGCAAGAACGAGTCTTACGAAAACAGTCTTATAAAATTGGATGTTTCAAGAAAACTCCTTAAAGAGCTAGCTATTATATGCTCCATAATTTTACAGCTCAGTGATGTTAAAGAGATATGCCTGAAATTAGCTGGATCGTCCGAGCCACTTATAAATATTGGCGTGGCATTAGCAATTTTCCAATCTTTCAGGACCTTACCTTCGCTCATACTCTTGTCAAATATAAGTTTAAGAAAAGGTGCTACGCTCTCAGCTACTTCATTGAACACTCGAGCCGGTATGTCTTCAGGACCCGGAGCTTTATTCGGTTTAATCTGTTGCAATAGTTTAATGATGCTGTCTTCTCTGAATGTGATTTTTGACATCAATTCAAGCATATCAACCTTCTGCAGAGTATTTGATGTATCATCAGATGTGAAAACACTTCAAAAAAAATTATTTAAGATATTAGCTTTGCCTCTAGCATCGTTTACTTCATTATCGCTAGTATCCTTTAATCAACCTTATTATCCTTTATGCTGAACCAACAGTTTGCTCTTTACCTTGGACCTCACGTACGTACGACCAAAATTCTTTTGAGTCCTCTTCCAAGTGTTTGCATAAAATCTTCTTTTATATTGAGGGCATCTCGCGAAGTTCATTTAGTTTCCGAATTTGCTTCCTTATGTTTGCTCTTCACTTGATCTGTGTTGATATTGTTCGGTTGCCTTGCAGTGGCTTTTAATTTGGAATGCAAATGCCTGTTTCTTTAGTGCTCTCTGGTCTCCTTATTATACCATCTAGATTCATTAAAATGATTTGAAAGTTTGGAGGGTAGAAATTTATTCATAAGGTCACTCATTGTTCTTACAAAGAGATTCCATGTTTCCTCGGTATTTTAACATATCGCCTGTGTTTCATACTCTGGAAATTTGGACATGAGTTTACTATGATATCTCTCAAAATCGACTTGCGGGTAAAGATCTATTAGGTGCGCTTAGGTTTTCAGTGCCTTACCAAGTTGAGGTCGATCTGTATAATTATGGCTTTGTGATCGGATGGTCCATCGCTAACTGATATGTTAGATACTCGCTCGTAAGTATTCATAAGAAAAAGATCTAAAATACTTATTTCCCTGGTAGACTCTTCGACTAGCTGATGTAACAAATTGTTTTGCATAAAATTTACTCAAGCCCTGCAAGAGTCATTGTCCCGAGCTCCTTTCTTTACTACATGGTTTTGTCAATCGATGTCTGGAAGAATAAAATCCCCTCCATTTATTATAATCCTATTATTGTTTTTACATGAGTAAAAGGTTATTTCATCGTTCAGGTTATGCAAAACATTATTCAAAGAGTTAGGCGGCCGGTAGAAAGCACATACATGTACATTAGTTTTCTTACATAATGAATGCTAGAATAAGTTACACCTCCTTTGAAACTCTTTCATTTTACAAAACTATTCAGTACTTGAAATTAGCATATGAAGTAATTTTTCTGTCAAATTGACTTACCTCAAAAACGTCAGCAAGGCACTCATACCACTGCAGGTCATTCCGGAAGGTTCCTTTGATTTCAGCAAGTGTTGCGTGTGAGTATGCATCATTCACACGATTGGCTCTTAAATATAACTGCAGCAAACGAACTCTGAGAGGAACATCCCCTGGACGAACTGCTAATTCTGCAGCAATCAAGGCTTCCAGTTCATCAATACCCTGATGCGAGGTGTTAGTTTTATTCTGTTTTTCTCTCTCTGAAATAATTCTTTCTCGAAGTTTAAAAACTGCTGAATTATTTGGATAGTGAGGCTTGGTACGATCTACCCAATACTGAGCACGATCAAGATCTAATGGCTCATCCAATTCTGCAAGAATGTGGCAAACTGCAAACAAATAGACAATAAGTGTTTTATTTTCACTCCTTGGTTGACAAAACAAATTCCTGCATATGTCAAACATGAGATAGTCAAATACTAAAATGAGAGATGCTTGTAAGAGAAACGAAAAAAATAAACATTGACTCAGCATTCAGTTCCATTTCTAGGGTCATTAAATAGCAAGAAACTAATATGAATAAAGGTTATTACAACAAAAAAATGAGTTCACAGGAAGAAAATCTTTGACTAAGAAAAGTCATACATTTGCTAAGGGGTACTAACAGATTAATTCTTTATATCTAACTGATTTTATAGCAAAATAACATAGGAAATATGTCTAAATTGCCTCTAAATTCAAAGTGAAGAGTAAAAGAAAGACTAAAACGCTAAGAAGTACGACGAATGACTTTCAGTAAATGAACGAATAAAGAGTTCTTTTACGCACAAATTCCTTGCATTAATTTCATAGATTTTACAATTAAATGTACTGAAAAAAACTGGAATTTAACTTTCTTTTGAAGGAATAGTAAGTAAAAGAACATATTGTCAAGACTACATACCATTGGTTTGAGCAGTGGTTATCAAAAAAATTCTTTACTTGCTTATGATTTTCAATATTTCAGGGAAACTGGACCTACCTTTCAATTAAATCTGACAATCAGAAAGAACATCAGTGTGAAAGTTTCACAAGCAGTTACTGAAATTATTGAGCACTAAGAGCAATCCTAAAAGGTAGAAATGTGTAATGGCTGTGTCACTACCTTACACTTGAAAAAGAAAATAGAAAAATATGTAAACCAACCTTTAGGTAGAAGTTCATACTGATAGCGATCCAGCTCCAGCGAACATTTAAATTCCGCCAAAGCTTTCTTCTTCTGCTTTAATCCTAATAAAATATGTCCGTACAATTTATGAGCATCAGCCGAATCTTCTCTAGCAGCCAAGTACCTGACGATAAAACGCCGGGCAGACTCGTAGTCTCCAACTTCCTTGTAAAGCTTTGCAAAGTGGTAACACCGCATATTCCGCTACATTATAAAAATAAATTAACTTATGAAACTTCCCTCGGTTTGCCGGTCATTTTCATCAACCTCGCACGAGATATTGAATCTTAAAATAGCATACGGAAAGCATGGCAAATATGACTAAAATTAAAATACACACACACACTAAACGGTGTAAGTGGATTATAATAGAACCACAAACTAATTTTTCATCTTTGAATGATAGTTTTTCTTACCTCCGTATCGTTGTTACATCTTTTGAACATATTCTGGACGTGAAGGTCAACTTGGTTCTTGTTCTTAAACATTTTGATCGCTTTAACTAATAACTAAGACGTATAAACTGTTAAGGTTAATTATATATCCACAAAGAGCACAAAATCACCTCCAACAGAGCTTAACAAAGCACATTCACGATTGTATTTCGTTAACTACGACCTGGGAGGCGGGGAAATGCCATATGCTCTTTGCAATTGGTCGGATAGCAGTTCCGGTCACATGGTTCCGGTTACGTTTGAGAGGTAAACGAGGTAAAATTCTACAGTTCGTCGCTACCGTCGCTGGATTTCTTAAACTGTAGATTTTATTTATCGTTCAGGAAAATTGTTGAAATAATACGATGTATTTAAGTAAAATGGCTTTAAAATATGTTATGCTTCACTAGTGAGTTACTGAGGCAGGGATTTTAGTGTGAAGTAAAATTACAAGATGAAAAATTCAAAGATGACATGTATTTTTCAAATATTATCCTCTTCGTTGATTTTTGAAACATTCAATTGTCTACAGTATTGATAGCATATTTCTTTTAACACTTGGTAAAATTGAAATTTTTCTGGGTGATATCATTAACAGATAAGCTTTAACAGTGTCTTAAAACAAATTAATAGGTATTTTAAACTAAAAACAGCCAGAAGTTATATTAAGAAAGTACGATTAACATTTAATATCCTCTGAACTGAGTAATAGCAGTGAACATATAATATCCCCGTATCTCCCAAACTGAGTAATCTATCAATAGTTACAAAGATAAAATAAGATATATATAGATAGTAAGATTCTCTTGGAAAATATATATTTATTAATAGCCGACTATGTGTATTTAACAACAGCTGATACTTGAAGTCGGGATTAAATGAGATAGGATCCCGCCACTTTTGGAACTTGATTGAAGAATAAAGGAAATTATTTATACATAAACTTCATAGATTATCTCAAGAAACGGAGAACGAATTCCACTTCCATTTTTGTCGGAATATCAACACTTCTGCAGCTCTCTAGAAGCATCTACGCAGAATTACGCAGAGGAATTAAAAGAAACGTTTCACGAAAAATTGAATACAGCAGTTGGGGAAATCTTGAACACTAAATGGATGTATAATTTCGATGTTGCGCATAAAAATATACTTGGTGGAATTTGTAAAGTTGAGTACAGGAAAGATGACCGTCTTCACAGGACAGATTAATACTGAAATCTTGGTTAGGGCGCCCATGTAAAGTTATCCAGGGAAAGACTGACAAAGCTTTCATGAATATTTAAATCGGATTCAGATATGAGATCAACATATGCTTTAGAAATTGTAATACTTAGGGCGAATAAAGTTTATTAGAAAATTAGGCAATATGTTGCATTGCGATATTTACCTTATGAATTAATTTTGACAACTTTCTTAGTATCGGATAAGTAATTTCATGGCAAGTTTCAATTGAAACGACACGATAATTTTGAATTTCAATTTTTGTCTGCTAGCTTGATATAAAATTCAGACCGATTCAGACTGACGTAGTCCGTGTTTTGTTATGAAGTTACCATATTTTACGCTAGGAGGAGAGAGCACCGTAATGGCGATAACAACAAAGTCAGTTGTATGGGTTGTCAATTTTTCCTAATGATCTAACGCTCTCGTGGACAATTGCATCTGTATTATAACTATGGTATTAGAATCTGTGAGTGTTATGGAATCAGGCTCCTGATGTGATTTTTTCGACCCGTTCAACGTAATAAGCGGAGCTTGACATTCATGATGTTTTGCTGTCTAAGGAATTGTTTCGATGGCTTTGGTTTTTCAAGCGCCAGTGTACCTCGCAAAGAAATTAATCCGATAGTCCTCGATTCCAATTTTATGGGTAAGTGCACAAATCACTGGTGTCATTTTTTTATTGTAATTCAATGTAAGAACGGTGCTCTGAAAATAAACAGTAACCAATTGACTTTGTAATTTTAGGACATGAAGTTGTCATTGTTAAAAACGGCCACCGAATTTGTGGGACCGGAGGGGCTTTAGTCAGTGCCCCTCTCGTTCAAAGCAAATCATATTTTGAGGTGAAGATTCAGCAGTCAGGTAAGTGCAGCGTCATTAGTTTTAATCTATTCTGAAGAGACGGTTTGAGCATAATATTCTCTGTAGGGATTTGGGGCGTTGGTTTAGCCACCAGGAATGCTGATCTAAATGCAGCTCCGGGTGGACATGATTCAGAATCGTGGGTTTTGTGCTCGGACTCTTCGATGAAGCATGCGAAAGAAGAAATACGAAAATTAACGACAAACATTCAGGAAGGCGATGTATTGGTGAGTTATTTTTCTTGTTTGCTTGAAGCGATACTTCTCCTAAGTAATGAAAATTAATTTTCAGGGTATATCATATGACCATATTGAACTTAATTACTTTCTAAACGGGAAGCCTCTAAACCAGCCTATCTCTGGAGTTCGGGGTACGGTGTACCCTGTCCTTTTTGGTACGTTAAATTAATATCATCTCGTTTACTTCAATTCCTTTCCTTTTTTCTAATAGTTATATTTCATTTTTAGTGGATGATGGTGCAATTCTCGACATTGTCTTGGACAATTTTTCCCACCCTATGCCCATGGGATTTGAGAAGATAATGATCGAGCAATCTCTTTTATGAGCTCTCTGCGTTTTATTTCTTGGCCTAGGATCGGGATCCAAGAATATTTTCTCACGATGTTACTTAAGAAAAATAACACTTAGATATGTTACTTATTAACTCATTAATTGCTTATGGAAAGGAAGCAATTTACTAAAATGTACCCTCCAGTGAGACATACTTCAGATAACACTTTCTTTATTCTGTATAGCCTTGAGCTATTATAATGTTATTGTAATGAATTTTCATGTCTAATTATTTAAGTGTCCAATGTATTTGATTGTAATATATGGAACTGTGATTTTATTTTAATACAGTTTTTCCTTTAAATTTTCAGCGAGTGTTTATGCTTTACTTGGATTAAAATTACCCATGGAGCTATTTATTCGAAAATATGAATGGCCGATGGATAATCATAAAATGTAAAAAAAAAGATGTAAAGCAAACCATATGCTTTACTGTAGGAGATCTAAATTTTAAGTAAGACTAACCTATCCCCTAATTCTCTCAGAATTTTGCTTCCTACTTGAAAATCATTCTCATCGTAAACCAGATGTATACATTGTAAAAGATTGGCTTTCCAAGTAACTTTTGATTTCACAATAACTGCTAATATAGAAACATCATTGTGGGTGTTATTCTATTAAATAATACTTCAGAATATAGAATTTGGCAGAACTAAGTAACTACATAATTACTAAATATTCCTCCCCCAGAAAGAGTGTTAACAGGATTTACAGCAACATCAATGGTTACATTTCTATCATAAAACCAAATTTTTCATTGATTGAAGGAAATAACAGCAGTATGAAAATTATGTTCTAAATATTCTGTCCACTTGCGGACTTAATTTGCTGGATATTGACAAAACTAGAGATTGATAGCTAACATTTATGAAACGATACCAATTGCAATGGGTACCTTAATTCAATAGAAATGTTAATGAAATTAATAAAATAGTTAACAGTATTAATCTATTAAAAAATGCACTATGTACACAATTTGCAATGTACATACATAAACAATGTTGTAAGCTTAAAAAAAACATTAAAATTATTAAGACTAAGCCTCTATAAGATACGAAAGATTTTGTCATGGATGGATGTTAGTAATCTATCTCTTAAATAATCTATGACGATTCTCATTATTTGAGGTAGCTGGATATAATTTTTTTCAAGTTATTAACAATATCTTGAATTTCCATTCATAACTCTTGAAAATGTCTTTCCAAATATGTTATCTGAGGAAAGATGAATGGTTTCAATCTTGTATTGAGAAAGAAAGAGCTTGACATGAATAGAACATGGTGCCTTTAATCCAATTGGATGGCATAAGCAAGTATGACATAAATAATCTCATCATTATCTAAACCCTTCTCTAGACTTTATAGAACTGAAATATTTTTAAAACTCAAGTCTTTGGAGGTAAGTTAAACAGATGGGGAGAACAAAATGCACATAAATAGAAGCACAAAAGAATGTTGAAGACAAATGGAGGGAGTGATGGAAGAGAATAGTTTTAGAGGAAGAACAAGATTGAATTTTAAGGGACGTGATATTATGAGTATTGAAATTAGAAATCATGAGGGAATGAATAGTAAGCTATGAATGAATTCCTCATCAGCTGTGACAAACAAATCCACAGATTGCTAACCTTTGATAATGAATATCCCTACAGCATCCAGAGGGGACTATCATATAGGAATTGCTTAGGTAGTGACTAGGAGCAGTAATTAAAATCTACTGGTTAAGTTTTTCTACAATAAAGGCGCACCTGAATTTACTGAAGATATGATGTACTCCATTTTAGACAGTGGTACCCAAACTAAACTCTCATATCTGGTCATACATGTTATTTAGAGAAAAATTTAAAGGTGTCATTCATAATAAGGAATTTTATAAAAATTGAGAAATTAATTAATGAAAATTGACCATAAAGCTAGGTTTCAACATGCAATGATTACTGTTGTTTAAAAGTAAACTCGCGCCAATATTAAACATAGCGTCAATTGAAATCCTTCGCATGTACGTTGATAAGGACCAATATTAATAAAAGGGAGGACTGTGATTTTTGAACATTATGATGACTCGATGAGTTAAAACTAGTAGTTCCCATAAATTGTTTTTTCACAAAAATTTTGACTTTTAATTTAAATATTTATTTTATAGTATATAATAATAATATACATTATTAAATTAAATTTAAATATTTCTGCTACCATTCCTGATGATGGAGTATCGCCAAATGACGGCTTTAGTGCTTGATTATATGCACGGCAATTGATAAGGGCAAAATGAAACATGTGAAGGAAAACAGAGTGGGGGAAGTCTACTGGTGCCAGTAAGTTGAACTCCATTCTGCTTTCATTTTCACAAGGATTACAGGTGCCAGCTGATTTTGCATGTTTCCATACGCCAGTTGACTAGCACCAGTAATCATTGCATATGGAAACCCTGCTTTATCCTTAGCTTGCCTTCAATTATTTTTAACTAAAGAATGAATTAATATGCAGAGAATCTATAAAAAGTTTTTTTAATATGTATTAGTAAAAGATACCTTCTTAATATCTGGCTTGCAGACCACTAAGTTATGGACTACATACTATCAGACTCACCAAAGAATTTGTTTGGACATTACTGGTTCAAGTAATTTCGAAGACTTGGCAAATCTTGATAGAATGTTTCTCAATCCTTCCACAATGTTTGATGACATTATATTCCAAGTTAGGACATCTTTTGTCGTGGAAAACTTTTTATTCTCCTTGCTATAAGGAAGTCAAAGTTAAAATAACTGATTTAAATGAAACTCGGTAGAGTAATTACTCTTCAAATTATTGTAGATTTACTTCAGGTATCTCAAAAATGCTTTCTTAATTTAAATCTAAGATGTGTTCATATATGTGCATAGATAGTAACATAAGCAAATTAGCTGAATGACAAACATAAGCAAACAAGATCATCCAAAGATATATTTTTAAGCAATTGTTTCACAAAGGAATTACAAATGAGGAAACTTATGACTGCAAGGCAGCATGATATTAGTTTTCTCTTCCCAAGTAGTTAAGTACTGCAAAAAATTTACTTATTTTATTAATTTTTAATGAAGATTCTAACTTATAAGAAATAATTTTTTAGGATGAACTCAATTCCCTTTTGGTTAAATCATGTTTCCTCAATTAATACAGGAATCTACAGAACAATAGCAATTCAATCAAAAATACAATAATAATACACCACTTTGCTTACATCAAAGTTGGCAAATGGATAAGGGGGAGGAGATTTCGAGGGAGCTCTAAAACACAAGCATCAATGTAAGGTCTGTTTTCTTGACTTGCAGCCATAAAAATTCACTGTTCCGAATTGTAATGCTTTCGTAGTTATTCAAACGTTGTTTAATATATCTATGGACTACTAGTGAATTCCCCGTCAAAAATAATAAAATTAAAATTAAATTTAGTTGCAAAAAATCTAAATAATCCTTATATCATATTGAACTGTTCCTTAGAAATATGTTTATTTTAATGCATGTTCAATAGTCACCTTTGTGGTAGGGAATTGTTTATGCCATCAAAATTAAACAATTTTTTGTCATTCATGTCTGAATTCTCTCAACTGCAGCTTGAACATGATATTCTATGACCAATATAAAAATCTTAATTCAATTTCCTTTCTTTTGGTATTCACTTCAATTTTGTAGGACCATTATTTCTGATTTAATTCTAAAAAAGAAAAAAATGTCTGCAATCAAACAAAATGAACTTAACATACATTTCTTGCGAGAGACAATTCCATTTGTCAGCAGTCGAACCAAGGATACTTTATCTATCATGTCTGGAAGAGCATGAAATTAATGTTCAAAAAGTTCTCCCATGTATTTCTTATGGGAGTTACTGACATCGGATGAATAAATTTATACACAACAATGATTAATATAAGAGATTGTGAAATTCCAAATAAATATTCAGTGTACATTATTCTATGACTATAGTTTTCATAAATGAATGAAACTTGACTCAATATGTCCTATCAAGGTAAAGACAATGAAGACCACATGAAATAAATCTGCACAATCTATTTTATTTCTTTTGATATGGATACATTCACATTTTCTTCTTACCCAATGGCCCATTGAGACCATTCCTATTGGCCTATAAGGGTGGACGGGTGTATTTAGCACATTCAGTCTCCCTCTAACTCAACAACAGTTGGACGTGCATACATGTAAGTACAGAATATATTATAGTCTCACAGAGACTCTGGATTAATTACAGTAGCTTATTGAAGTGTTTCTCCCAACTGCGGAAAGGATTCCTTGAACCTTTCCACAGAGAGGCATTGGTGATGCAGGTGAGGTGATCTTGGGCACAGGGTCCAAGGGTTAACATTTTAATGGGTTTTACAATTTTTATCCTCCATGAAGGAATCATACACTCCACGACTCTCATTAAAGACACTCGCAAACACTGCCTACTATTATTATGCATTCATACCGGGTACCGATGACCCATGTGCCATCCAAACGTGACTATCACTTGAAACTATGTACAAACAGATATCTACACAACTTGGTGCCAAACACACTGAATTGCTACCTCAGTGCAGTTTACTCATTAAAAGGCTTTGTTTCTGATTCAAATTGCCAGACATTGTTTTCACCAAATATGAACCGAGTGTAGCCACATAACTGGAGTATATCTATTTAATATTGCATGGCAATAATTTCCTCATTATACAGTCAAGAAGAACAATTTTTCTCAACTATATCAAACATATGTATCTAGAATTTAAGCTTTTGTGCAGCAATCAGCTATGCACTAACACAATTACAGTCACAGTAAATATAAAATACCTTACAATCATTTCTGTTTCACCTAAGGGAGCAATAAAATCAACCATTATTGTGAAAGAATTTTGGTATAGTAATTAAGACAATAAATATCACACAAGATAATAGTCTTGCACCCTCAGTTTAGTTTGAACATAGCATTCTATCAGTTTTTAGTGCTGATTATACCTCTACAGCCTAATTATTGAAATCTTACAGAAAATGATTACCAAGGTATACAAAGCATACCGTTACCAGTATAACAAGCTATTGTTTATAAACGCACATTTTGAAAATATTCTTTCTTATATCTGAAAATAATTCACCAAAAATTAGTCTCAATTGACCAAGAGATGGAACAAATTTTGTGGAATTATGAAAGGAACCATTGCTGTATTTTTGTCCCTTTTGGGAATGTACATTGTACCATAAACAGAGAAGATGATCTATTCTTACATAGACAGCAGATAAGAGCCATTTGATCCCAAAAGATAATAAATACCTTCACAATTGTTCTCAAGATACAAAATCGTTGTAAATATCAATTGCAAGTGAATGAAATACTTAAATCACACAACGAAATTATCAGTCTAGTCCAATCGGCTACAACACTTTACTTCTGTATAAAAATTCATCAATAAACAAAGTTCTACAATAACTAGTTGAAGAATCTTTGAATATATAAAATATTGATGAAAATAATGCGTGATGATGAGGAATGTGATATTTACATAAAATGAATAATGGTTTAGTTTAGTGCAAAATGTTGTAGATTCACTGTTAGAGAGAACAGTGAGTTTAGCATAAAGCAATCATCTCCATCAACCTTCGGTAAAATCCGGCGCTTCGACCTATTCGTGATAAGTCAAATATTTTAATAATATTATAATACAATATTCAAACCCAATATTCTGTTTTCACAGTTATACAAAACAGCTTGAGTAAAATGGAATGTTACATAAAATAAGCCACAGCTTCATGATCAATGAACTACCATATGTTTCCTTTAAGATGACTAAAACAGAGAGGCAAAATTTTATCATAATTTCTGAAACACGCAAATAGGTTATCTACTGTTACACCAGAATGGCCATTGCAGTACAGATGCAAGTTTTCAAAAGTTAGAAATAATACAAAAATATAATTTCTTCTTAGAACTGACATAGAGGTAACCCTACCTATATCTAAACAAGAAATCTGAGCAGTCATATTTTATCTGAAAGCAAACCACATTATCCACAATGTTGGCATTTACTCTATAACATTGAGTAACACTATGAAGCTTGAAGATAAAAAATAGATAGAAGAAATCAATAATTTACAGAAAATTGGAAACATGATGCTTCAAAATCAATTACATTCAGAAACATCTCCAGTCACAACCAGTTAATTTAAGCCAAGATACATTGTTATATTATTTAATTTCCAAAATATAAAAATTCCTTTTGGCCATAACCAAAGTAATTTTTAACTAAAAAAACAATAATAAAGAGGATAGAAATTAAAAATAATCCCTTAGTGAAGGGATGGCAAACCTAAAACTGGAAGAGAGTCATATTTGATTAAATATAAGGCTTGCCTATCAATGTGGGTCAAACAACAGTATGAGAAGCTAATATAATTAATGAAATTATTATAAAGTTTAGATTAGGATACCATAATAGATAAATAACATTATCAATTACTAAAGTTCTTATTTACTTACTTTGGAAATGTTAAATAAATAATAAAATTACTCTCAGAATTCTGTACCCCACAGGAATTCTCTGTCAAGTCATAGGCTTGTCACCCCAACCTTGGAACATGTATTTGATTTATTGATTAATACTTAATATATAGTAAACTTATTCAATGATCTATGAGTATTTGTATCAAGCCTCAAATCAAGCATTCTCAATATTTACTGCAAACTCATTCACCCCAATGTTCAAAATAAAAGAATAATTTATGAATAATAAACAGCAATGCATTGCCGGCTCAAAAATCTCTCAAATAAGATTATGAATAAAATTATCATGACACTTAAATTCTGATCATCTATTATTCACCAGTCAAAAATGACAAAATGGAGCAATACATTGCAATTTGCCTGCCTAATTACAGATAATCATTAAAGCAATAAAAATGAAGCAACCTCCATAAAAATGTTAAGGAAACATCCACTGAGATAAAAGAATAGAAAACTCTTGGGAAAAGATTTTGTTAGATGTACCAACTAATCATCACCTGGCTAGAAAATGCAAATTAATACATACTCTAAAAATAATGGAACTTAACTTAAAACTCCTTGATCTATTTTGTAAAACCTTCACAACTAAGAGAGAAAGAAATATGGCTGTAAATACAACAAAGTTAATGGCACAGAAAACATATGCGTAAAAAGTATTAAATCGAAACCCTAAATTTCTCATCGAAGTGAAGGGAGGGTATTGATTCACCAATCTCCTTATTTGGCTTAAATTTATATAATTGGGAAACTGAGTAAATAAATATTTGAGCAATAAAATAACATGGGCATGAAAATTATGTGATGTTTTGTACCAAAGAACCAGAGAGCATTTGATTAAAAATGTACCGACTTCAGAGTACACAGTAGGATTCAAATACCTGGTGTACTTTTCTCACCCTAAGATATGCTGTCAAAGGGGCAAGAGAATTATTTTAACCACTATAACAATCTAACTGATCCATTTTACAGATACAAGGCCAAAATTAGGGCCTAAAATGCAATTAATTGTACTAAAAAACAGCAGTTTTGGCTTGAATTGCAAAAGGAACAACAATCAGCCACTGCAATGATGCCAGAGTGGCCTCAATTTTAAAAATTTAAGTGGATATCCACCCTTCATCTTTAATATCTGCTCACATAAAAAGTCATAAAAATAAGCAGAACGTGGTTATAATTGCAAGTTTAAATAAATACTCATAATTTAAACAGTGAGACTGATTGAAAGAAAGCAATAGAAATTGAGTACCCAGGGAAATGACAGACATCTTTCAAAGAAATAGCAAAACTCATTTAAAAAGTCATATGAAGAGTATCTTCCTGGCTTTCAAAGAAAATTGTGACCCACATATGAAATATGTACTTCAAGATTCCTTTCTTAAACTGACGCCAAGAAGGAATCACCATCACAGATTTATGCTACTCTAAAGTCTCCATTTCTTAAGAAAACATTTCAGACAATTACATAAATGGGTGGCACTCATTAGAAAGGGAAAAGCAGTATTAGATAATAAATTAATTCCCTGCTTAGATATTATAAGATGCCTAGGAAATAATCGATTTATTGATAAATAAACTCAAAATTGCGAAACAATGCCCTGGAAAGCAAAATTTGGTGGCACAAAAAAACTCATAATTTAAAAAAATGATTGGAAAGCACCACACTGATTTAAACTTAAAGCCAGCCATGTGGCTATTGAACTTAGCACAATAATACTCCTACACAGTACTACCTATTTGACTTCATTAGTGATTTATGAGCTCTATAATCATAGCATTTACTCCATGCATTGGGATTATTATTGTATCATATGTCATCTCATTATTTACAGTAAATATCTACAATTCAAGAAACTTTGGATAATTTAGAAGCAACACTGAAAAACCCCAATCAACATGAATTCATTCCATGGTTGTGAATTAACCTTACTAAAATTCTATTTACATTAAGAGGGTAGAAAAAGTAAAATCATTGAATGGAATGTTCTATTTGAATGAGAATTATAGAAGGAAAACTTTATTTTCAGTTTTAATTAAATGGAAAATTGATTCAATGCAGCGACAAGGGTCCATTCCCTCCCGAGTCATTTTTTTATTTTTCAATGATCAACTCATACTTTGTCATGAACAGAACCTGATGTGAGCAATGCAGATTAATTTGAAGTGCTTTTGACTAAATTTTCAATTTAATTAAAGCCTTGATAAAATCTGGTTAGAGTAAATTTATCATTCGAAGTGAGATAAAGGAAAACATTTCAGTGAATTAAAGCAAGAACTCTCATCAGCTCCCTATACTGATATAAATCTTCAACCCTGTAGTTGGCTTCTGTTTATCAAATGCTACAATCATCGATTCTCTAGTTTGATCAACTCCAACATTAAATATCTTCTCATCATTGAGTGATATAAGTCGTTCTTAATGACTCACTTGTAAAAAGTTTTATATGCCCAAAAAATTGCTAAAAGCCTAGCATCAATGCAAATAGAGTACAAAATATTAAAGAATTCTGTTGCTAGCAGTACAGCTAGCATAGAAAAACTTCATAGATTTTTTACATTATTTTATGCTGAGAAAATTTTTAAAGCAAATATCAAGATATTAGTAGTATTGTTAGACGTGCTTTGACAGCTTGGGTCATTTTGCACATGGGCTGCCAACAAGAATCGAACCTGGGACTGCTTACGCAAAAGCAAAATGCATTACCCAGATCCATGAGCCCCATCAACAAAAAAATTAAGCATAGATATTGGAGAGTAAATAGATTATAATTTTTCCATTTTTTCCATTCCATTTGTAAGTCAGCAGGTAGCTATCATAAAATTTCCTCCGATTCTGTGATGATAAATACCCCAGGGGATACATTTTCCACCTAAATGATTTAAAAACAATAGAATTTAAATATTGATCGAGAAATGTAAATTTCCCAGTATCCTAAATAAAATACTTAGCATAAACTCAAAAATTAACTTCACAGGCTTGATTGTATTTTCTTCAAACATGGTGGATGAATACGATGATGCAATGATATGAAGGCATACTTAAGCTATACATAAACAGATACCATTAGAAATTAGGAAGGTCACCAAAACAGTTTCCCTAATCAGTTGATTAAAACATTAAGTAAATGAAAATAATGGCTATGATTCCTAAACTTAACAAAGTTTCTTAGAATTTTCTAAATAAACTTTATCTACCATAACAGAATACCAGACTGTAAGCAAAAACTGAATTCCTATATCCTTAAATAAATATTTATACTTTTAGAGGACAAAAATGACTGCAATGTGTTTATCAGTCAATAAGACTAATGAATATATATATAAATAAAATAAATTGAAAACTTTGAATAGTGAAGAGATATCTCTCAAAGAATCATGCCCTCTTTTCCTTCTAAATGAATTCTTCCAAAATATCACATGTTTGTAATGGCTCTTTTCACATTAGGTTATTAAATAAATCTAGCCTCCAAAGGAGTAATTCCTGGATATCCTTTGGCAGTAAAATTTGAAAGGTTTTTCATACAATAAAGTCTCCCTATTTTTATATAATATAATATTCTTAATTACTCTGCATGATTCATGCAAAAGAAATATACGCGTAGTGATGATTTGTATGCACTAAAATATTCTGAGTGCAAAATTTCACATTATTTACAGTTTTCCTCAACTAATGAAATGTGCTCACACAGCTGAGACTCATCCCCTAAAATGCAATGTAAATATACCTTTGTTCAACAGTACTTCTCTAGCACCAGAAGATGATTGCAAGTGAACAATCATGGATATGACAGTATTTAAACACTCAAGCTATTGACTAAAACCCTTCATGTACCACAAAAGGTCACAAAACTAAACAACAAAATATTATCAACATGTAGTGCCATTTTAGTCTCCTTCAAAGGCACTTCCTTTGGTGGCTCAGAATTCAACATTTAAGTGCACATTTCTAGAAATATCATTCGCATACTAATATTTAACTTCCTTTGTGACTTCGCCATCTACACATTGGCATCTGAGTTCGACATCTCCAACTGATCCCACACACGGAAGAAACCGAATTCCTTCCGGATGACAAGGAACCACAATGTTTATACAGGGAAGGACCTGCAACACGATCACAATGGATTCACTCGTCATTCTCGAGAAAATCCCAACTGAAGTCCCTACCAGATGGCAGAATCCCTAAATGTGAATAATGCTCATCGAATTGGGCATCGCGTGATTTCAAGTGGTTAAACCTCTCATACATCAATCTCCTGGCAAATTCATACAACTCAATGTCTAATGCATTCAGGGATTTGACCCGCTCAAGCCAAACTGGGTCGAGAGAAGAGCGCGTTGCCCCAGATAAAGTGGTATTGTGCTGCTCGAAAGGAACTGCAAACCTGAGCCCAAAGGTCTCTTCAAACACGTATTGAGAAATGCGCTGGTGTTCGGTGAGACCGAAAAAAGCCATGGCTGCGAGATTTCGCTTGGCAGATGCAAGGAGAACCCGTGATCTTTCTGCCTCCGATGGCATGTAGGAGCGGTTGTAACACCCTACCAAAGAGAGATCTGCCAGCATCCTTGTTTGGCGGTTGTTGGCAAGGTTGTATGGACAAGTAGTGAACTCATCAAGGGTGACACCTTTCCACGTTGAGCCAGCGTAGCAAGGCGGTAGCTCTGCATGGGTGGCAGGACGACCACCGCAGATGTGGCGGGAATTCCTCCATGTTGCACCACGCTGCACATGGCGAAATTCCGAGAGGTAGCGACTAACAGGTTCTCTCAGGAGAGTGATGTAGAAGTACCTGAAAATATGTTATTCTTTAACATATCAGGCAACACATTTTAATCAATAAATGGGGCAATCACATAAAATGTGATATAAAATAGAACTCGATAAGAAATTACAGCTTTACCAAGCAACATGAAAAAACAATAAGAGAAAGCAAGGAGATTCTATAAATTAGTGTGAGTCTGGACTATTTCATATGAGTCTGATTACTAGAGACAGACATTAGCGGAGTGCAAGCAGCAGTAGTAAAGTTCTTCAGATTAGTCAAGCGTTATGCAGGACAGGAGAGCCAAAGAGATTCTAAAAGAATTGGAAAGCCTATGTAGAATGAATGGAAAGGAGTTGATTTCCAAACAAATGCTATGATCAAACTTAAAGGCAAAATAGGAATAGGAAGACCAAGAAAAAGATAGAATTTTCAGAGCTACTGATGTTTGATAGGACAAAAGCTTAGTCCATGTAAGAGGATAATGCTATGAATAGTAAGCAGAAAATTTTTTTCTTCACTCTATATGTTTTCCTCAATATTCATTAGTTTCTATCTTTCAGCTGGCTGCATCAACAAATGTACATGGCACTCTTGCCTTGATTTACCACAGCGGATCTTGGATTTGATAAGAGAAAAAAAGAGCTGCAATAAAGTTGAAGGAATTAGGCTAGAAGGTATTGCTCAAAAGGTATCAGTAGAAAAGTTATACGAGTATGACATCTGGTAAGATACTGGTTGGTTGCAGACTGTAAAAAGCCTTTGTCAACTTTCCCACAGGAATTTAATTCCCATGGGAAAGAATATTTATTTATAGATTATTCAGAAATTCAATTTCCTCAACATCTAGGCCGCCTCCGTGGATTTTATTGAGTTTCATTGAGTTAAAATGCAAGAATGAAGAGGAAGGATAACTAAAATACCAAAAATGGTAGATTAATGGACTAAATAAAAAGAATATAAAGACAAATCTGAAAGAATTTCATTAATTAGGTCAAGAGAGGAATAGAAACAAGTGCTGGAGTTGAAGACGGAATCAAAGGAATCAAAATATATACGTAGATGTACAAGAGAAAAAGACATGTAAGGGCAGATGAGTATTGGACAACGAATAAGAAATTCACCAGTCTACATGAGGGAATAGAATATTTTTAACAAGAATTAATGCAGCAAAAGAGCTAGCAAAGGGGAACTAAATTACATGAATTACAATGACATAACATGCTTAGAAACATTGACTGGCAATCGGACTGTAAAATGATTGAGTTCACACTAAAAAATCGTACAGACAATCATGAAAGGTAATGAGACGTTGGTGAAAACAAAAGGAAAATATAAATAATTAAAAGATGAAAATGAAATTATGGAACTTTTGATAGCGGAAGAAAACTGGAAGTAAAGAGTAAATAAATCAGGTCACACTACATGAATTTGAAGGACCAAGCTAAAATCGATAGAGGGAGGGTTAAACTTGAGAAGGAAAGAAGTGTAGATAAATTTCTGAGTGAAATCATGAAGTAAAAGTAGAATAAGCCTCCCTGAGAACTGCAAGAACAGAAGTTTAAGAAAAGATATTGCTAAACAGAGGTCACAACCTTACTGGTGGAGTCAGATATAAGAGTAAACATCATAAGTATTTGTCTATCTTTGCTATGTGAATAATATGTTTCAGAAAAACTGAATAAACTTAATTCTTACAAAAAAGCTGCTCCCTGTAAGAATTCTAATTTAGATTACCACAATTTATCAGTATAAAATCCATCCCATATTTTATTTGAAGTCATTCTCAGACAATTCAAAAATTATATTTCATCGTTCAGTTATACTTTACGATACGCTTTAGTGACCAAGAAAGAATTCTGCAAGCGTAGAACTAAAAGTGCAATTAAGATCAGCTGATTGAAGCATCCTTTTGGGTGCAAAATTCGAAATACTTCCATAGTAATTTTTGTATACATAAGAAAATTTCATCAACCGAAAACTCATTTCCACACAAAAAGTACGATTAAATAGAAGTGGTACTACATCATATTACTGGGAAATTATTTTTTTCCAAAATAAATGACAAAGGAAGACTCCGAAAACAAAACGAATTGCTAAACTAAACATATTGAAATTCCATAATATGTAGGATAATCCCATCTAAACTGGCGCAATATTTACAAACAAATCGCCAGAATTGAGGAATTTCATAACGTGAATTGCACTGAAAAGACCGCTTGATGCTCGGAGATTTTTCATGTACTAGATCACGGACAAGATCCACAGCGTTCTCGCTAGCGCGTCATGATGTTATGAAAAATGAACAATCCTTACTTGCCTAAAATTATCGATTTTACATAAATAGACTTAAACCTTATAGGGAAACTATTTATACATAATTATAAGTAGAGGCATAAGGATCGCTCAAACATATGAATTTTGAAAGGAAGCAATCTTTCTCGCATTCCAATTATAGAAATATCTGCATAAGAGAACTTACCTCCGTTTCACTGAATCTCCTTCATTCCTATCTAAAACACTATCAACACAACTAGTGAGCTCAGTCCAATCAGCATGGAGGCCACATTTCCATCCCGTAGAGTAACGACTGAAGAGCCAAACTTCATTTCGATTAGGCCTGAAACAGTAACAACGCTTTCTCTTCCTATGGCAGGTGCAGGGTCTTTCCAAGTCAAGATCTTGCACCAAGTGTCTTCCAAAGGAAGTACCCCCTGTTTTCTGAATATGAAGAAACACCATAACGTCGTGTGCTTTCATATCGAACTGAAAGTTTTCATTGAGAACATCATCGTAACTCAAGCCTGGGCTGGAGATTTTTGCACTGACAGGACCCGAATGAATTGCTAAGGGTTTTCCCAAATTATCTTGGGTAGGGATTTTTGGAGTCCAATCCGCCCATCCTGTTTCTTTGGTTGTCAGAGCGCATACTTGGTCGGGGCAGAAGTAGCCAAAATACACAATACCACTCACTGCAAGAATAATACATATGAGGACGACACTCACTAACTTACTACTTGATTTAGGCTCCATTTTTATTTCATAGGTAACAGATTCACGCAGAAGAACGGCAAAATCAGTTTCAAATACTTGAACCTCTACATTGTTCTTGGCCATCGCTCCCGAGGGTGACACTGAAAGCAAAAGCTAGAGAGGGGCTTCAAGTGGTTCGAGTCAACGACACCAGAGACACCACCGGTGTGTGATTGTAACTGTGAAGTACGCATAAATGAATGGTTAAGCACGTACTATCGGTTTTACGTTCCGCGCTGAAAGCGACTGAAAATAAATAATATTAGATGCAATTAGCTAATATTTAAAATCTATGCACCAGCATTTTCAGAGATTTTTCCCGAAAAGTGGGTGAAAATGAAATTCGCGTCCTCAAACTTCTGAGAGGACGTATCAATAAATCAATGTCACTTTTCTTCGTGAATTAAAAATATGAATGAGAAATGTACCTCACAGGTGTCGAAGAAAAGTTCCAACTAATATAATTTTTACCCTAGAGCCATAAAATTCAATTAAAACGCATCATAATTGCGTGAAGTTGTGTTAGATTCCTTATTGCGGAGAAATTCACCGCTGTTTTTTCTCTAAGACATTAATAACTTAATGTAAATAAATTAAGCTGACTAAGTCTGGGAAACAAACATAACCTTGGCCTTCGATCAAATAAAGAGCGAAGGATTTTTTTCCGAAAAGGATCTTTCATATAAATTGTAGTAGGATTAAAATACGATAGATTCTCGCGTAGGATTTTTTAATATTTCGTAAATAATCCTGGCGTATAATACTCTTGTCTATGAAAGTCACAATTTGCGCAAATGCAGTTTGCTTTGTTATTTCAGTGGCAGTAGCTTTGGATTAAAGGAGGACCCACCGATTACTTGTGAAAAAATATCAAGGCACCCATATATTATAATAAAATATATAGTTAATCAAAAAAAAACAATACTAAAACTTAATCGAAACAATCAATTGAAATGAACATAAATAAAGAAATATTAAGGATTTCGATAGGTGATGGACCTTAGAGGAACTCAAATTTTACGAAGAAATATATTAAGGGACTCGTAACCAAACAAAAATCCATCACGAAAAATGAACTTTATCGACTATTCGTTGGGACGTAATCTATTTTTGATTTTCGCGAACAAAAAATCCATTTCATTTTCTTCTGACCGGTGAAACTCATGGGAGATGACCCCAGAGTTAAGAATTCAACAGTACAGCGAGCGTTTACATGTGGAAATTAAAGAAAAATAATCGAAGGGTAGGCTCTCGTTGTTTGTAGGTTCCGTGGTACTGAATTTGCAAGCATCGTAGTGACGTCAGTAATGAAGTTTACGACATTTAGCCGATGCTGATCCCTGAAGAAGAGACAGCATAGTCGGCGAAACATCATTACTTACGACGCTGCGGCACCATCAAACTGGACACTAAGGAAAAGTATTGAAATTGAAATAAACGGGGAAGAAACTTCAACAATAATAACCACAATAGCACGAATACTATTGTTTCTTTTATGTCCACAGAAACAGCGGTTTCCTACCACTATGCATCGAGGAAACTGCCAAGGGCGTCGCGGTCATAAAGGCGCCTATCTGATTATATTCAATCGATTTCTTTAATAAACATGCCTCAATCATTTATCTCGTATTTTATGAATGCGTTGAAATAACCAGAGAGAATTATTTCTTAATGATCATTACAGATATAAAATTTTTCTTGGCACGGAGTCAATGATTTGTAAGGGCGCCAAATAGCCAAGTACGGCACTGCAGTTTTTGGTTAAAAGTCATTATTTGTCAAATCCCATTACCCGTATCCCATAAAATTTTGAAATCACCGAAGCTTGATACACAATGCTCCCCAGAAATATCGATTCAGCTATGCGACTTAGTAAAATTAATCGATTCGTCCGGACGACCTGAATGTAATCCACAAATAGCTCCTTCATTTAGTGCTGACAAAGGATGTTTGCTCTCGTATGTAATATGAAAAGGAAACCGACGAAAGAGCGAGAAAAGCGATTCTCCAATGGCAAGATAAACATTGAACTTATTAGTGCCAAAGCTCAACATCCTTTGTAGTGTAGCTGGTAATGAATTGCTGAACTTAATCCGATCGAAGTTCTCGGAAATAAATATAAGAAACTTTTTATTGGCTGAATGTTTCGATAAAAATAAAACACGACAATGGTATCTGAAATTTCTGTCATGGCCGATGTATAGATATCAGCATACCTACGTCTACCACTTATTTAAATTTTTACAAAATGTCTTTGCAAATGAAATCGTTCCATCGTCAATTTTCCACGGTATCCGCGGAAAGAAGATGATCGCAAACTTTGGATCTTGAAAGATATAATGAAATAATGGAAGTGAGCTCATCGATCGATCACTAATATTTCTATCGGGAGAACTGAGTTGCACGCAATCATGAGATTTTAGGATGTTATTGAAGAGTACGATTTACACCCCCAGAGCTATCAGTCCTTGATGTCAAAATTTGTCCAATAGAAAAGGAAAATTGAGGAGATAATACGTTGAAAAGAGTAGTGTTGAGATCAACGACGTAAATCGTCCACGCATGTCCTTCGCGATCGAGTAACTAAATATTCAAATGAATTGATTATGAAGTACGTTCAAAGTGCTCGATCAACCCTATGCTATTGTTACCTCGATTACCACGGTAGCCTTAGAATCACCGTAGCGTAGGTGGTAATAAAATTCGATTTCATATGATAGATTTGTAAAGTATATACGCAAAAAATATTCATCAGGAGCTATTGCACATTAGGCACAAACAATCGAAAAGTAACGACCGTTTGATGACATAACATTTCTTTTAAGTTTGCAATAGATCTTGGAGCTCTTTGCGGAATTATAAAATATGGACATAAAAAGAGAACAATCGTATCACGTTTTTTTGTTCTAGACAACATCTCACTTTAATTCGGTTATCGAGAAAAAAGTGCCTTCAGCCTTGAATTAAGAGAATAACTAGCTACTGATAGGTAAATCATTGAAATTGTCCTAGGATTTTGTAGGGTACTTAGGTTTTTAAGTATGGACTCATCACCTTTTCTGTAAAAACATTGGCTATTTCATAACTAATATCGTTTTATAATAGTTTTAATGCTTCAAGAACAGAATATTTCGTGCGTGAGTACTTATGTTTGAAATCAGTTTAATCACATGGAAATAATATAAATCTATAAATTTAAAATATACTTTGTTGCTTGAACTTCCTTGGTTTTAATTACATGGGTTTGGCGCCCTGCTAACCACATTTGCCAAAGGTATGGTACACTCCTAATAGGGATATATAACTTTATAGTCAGTAATCAACGAGCAACTCAACATTTTATCTGAAATGTATATTGTAGATTTAACGCAACGCGTTAATTAATCCCATTGGTTATGGCCTTCTACGTACATCTTTCCTTCTTACAGGTGACCGTTATTTTGCGGCGGACACCTCCCTCAATACCACCATAAGCAAAAAAACTTACCTCAATGTCGTATAATCCTCTGGTTACACCACTGGTCTCCCGTTAAGTCGTCGGCCTCAGAAGCAACCACAGCTGACGCGCGTGTGATCGCATTGATGGGATTGTAGAGTGAGTGAACTATCATATTTTAAGACGACGGCAAAATATAACGCTGAAGCAAGTGAAATTCTAAGCTTCGTACGCGGTTGATGGTAGACGATTAAAATTACTGCAGTAAAACCTGTCTAAGGGGGAAACCGGTAGCATTAATAATAAAACTGCGTATACACAAGGGTTTTTACAGGAAAGGCCTTCTGCAAGGCGGAACCTGTGTAACGCTGACGGTAATTTATATTCCTTCAACTTCGCATAGGAACAGCTAGTATTCGAACGTGTAAAAGGCTGAACAAAATTTTCTTGCTTTTAACAATATTTACCATTGGCTTAATTCTCTTACAAGTTCATCTGTCGTCTCGAGGGATCGAACAAACGGTTAATCCTAAAATAAAGAGTACTCACAAGAAATAAAGAGCACTCAGAAGAAGAACACTCGATATTGAGGTCTTTATTTTAATGGTTCGCGTTTGAGGTCTCCATATCAGCAGAGATGCTACTCTTACGTTCCCACACTCCCCTTCTTGCTTCAATTTATTTCGCCAATGGGCAACTTGTTTATAAAAATAAATTCGATTGCATTCCAACAAATTTACCATACAGGTTAACTGTATCACCACCGTTGCTGAAAGCTCATACCATGCTGAGTGATTGACAATTTGTGAATATTATAGGTTTTATTAAGGACATCTAATTTAATGCCAAATCTGAGAAGAGAGGCTAAACCTTTTCGTAAGCGAGAAAGATTCTTGTATGCGAGGCCTTATAAGTAATCATATTTACAGTACATCTTACCAAGGACCGGATTGAATAATATCGGAGCCCGGTGGAGAGGAAAATTCAGGGGTCCCTTCAACATTCCACCCAAAAACCGCCCCGTAATTCTTTCCCGAGCCTTTTTAATTGGATCCGAGCGAATAGAGAGTTTATCAAGGGTGTTTATAAGTTCAACCAGTTGCTTCAGCAGCTCATTTCTGCAGTCGGTCCTTGAACAATTCCTCGCCGGACAATCTTAGCTGCTGACAAACAGCTGCCGAGCCAGTTCTGAAAACCACTGTAGGATTCATACAGTGTTTTTCTGATTTTGACAGCCGTTTTCTCTCATCGGCACGAAACTCCCGCTGATCTGACGAAGAAGAGCCAGCTGCGGTGAGAGAGAATCGTTGGCTGCAGCATATGGAAGCTATCATTCTCATAGTCAGGACTTCCTCGATTCTCGCGTCATAAATTTAAAATTACGGTGCACTTGTGCAGTTTTACTCTGACGCCCGCGTTGCATAATTTGAGGACGCAGCCATACGCTATTTTAAGTAAGATTCGATGCTGCAATCGAAGAGAAAATGAATTCATCATCCGTGTACTTAGTCTCAATCTTGGGGCACGAGTTAGTCAAAGAGTGACAAAAACAAGAAGTGTCATAAAAATTTAAATAATCATATATAACATAAAAATGAAATGAAAAATTGGATAATTTTCGCAAATCTTGGTTCACGAGTTAGTCAAAGAGAAATGAAAAAGGAAGTGTCATAAACATTTAAATAATAATATCTATTATATATAGATGCTTCTCCGGATTCATTCATGTATATAGATAGATAGATAGGATACTAATTCATAGCCTAAACCACAAGTGTGATTGACTTGAAATTTTTACGACGTATTGGCCATAACGTGTAACAGCCAGAAAAAATGCGATTTTGAACCTCAGTGTAATAGGTTCGATTCCAGAGGGCCCCAAAGTCCCGATTTTTCCCGTTTAAATGCATTGCTTTGATTTTCAGGAATTAAAAAAAAATACTTTCCGGATAGGTAATGAATCGAAACTCAAGGAGCCTATATATATGGTCATGATCTATCGAAAACATAAATAAATTTTACTAAAAATATCCTGGGTTCGATGCTAGGTCGATGCAAAAATCGGCCATTTGAAATACATCGAGGTAGATTTTCATTATTTTTTTTCATTCACTTATCTAAATGATAGGAAGTTCTCGCTTATATGGAAGATGTATATTAAGCATAGTTTTTTGAAGAAAATGTAGATAAGACCTTACTGTTCCTGGGTTCGATGCCAGAGCACATAAAAGTTTCTCTCATTAGGAATATAAGGGAAAAGTAGGACGTCATTTGAGTCAGTTGCACCTAATATTTTTGCTTGAATTTTCAATCATGGTTAAAGGATGTGATCTTCTTTAGTGCTGCGTAGAAAGAATTACCAGTAAGACCCGGGTTCGAAGCCAGATGGTAAATATATCCCCCATTTAAAATGCATTGAGTTAGTTTTCATTATTTATTTTGATGTGTTAATCGAAATAATAGGAAAATCTTGCTTTGCTAGAAGATGTATATTATAAATCGGTTTAAGAAAAAAATTAGATATTACCATGCTGTACCATAGTTCGATGCCAGAGCACATTAAAATTTCTCTCATAAGGAATATATGGGAAAAGTAGGACGTCCTTTGGGGCAGTTGAAGCCAACATTTCTGCTTGAATTTTCACACATAGTTAGAAGTGGTGATTTTCTGTTGTATTGCATAGGACGTATCACCAGAAAGACCCGGGTTCGATGCCAGACGATTAAATTGCAGCGAATTACAAGAATATTTTCAATCTTTTTTGTTCTTTTTAGGACCGTCCCGATATGATGCCCATATGAAATAAGTGTTGTCGATCTGCTTGCAGTATGCAAGCTACATTTTACTCGTATACCATAAAAATGCAATGACAAGAAATTGGATAATTTCGCAGCAACGTGAATGATTCTTCAATAGCAACCAAACTCCTTTAGATTTGATAGATCCTCATACATTGCCATCTCTATCCGCAGATGATTATTAAATGAAATTAAAATCCCAATATTTCTTGATATAGCGAAGATCTAGCTCGTGGAAACACATTTTTGAAATGCGTTAGTTCAGATTTGTATCTTTTTTTGATTAGAAATACTGACATATTATATTGACGAAACAGATCGTATTATAATAAGTAGTGAAGAAAGTTGCATGGAAGATAAAAAATGACAATGTGACTACATTCAATCAGGGAAAAGAATAACCGCTCGAGATTATTACAAATTTTACAAATCACAGATTTGATCGATTAGTTCAAAATTGGTAGAGCATATTTGCCGTTCTCATTAGAGAGACCTCGTTGAAAGATTTTGCCGAGGGTGTGCATATCCTTATCGTCCCAAGACGACATTCAAATTGATTTCCAGTTTTAGATTCGTCAAGAATTCTAAGACACACATCCACGAGATTCATGAGATGGATAGATCGATTCACCCACGGTAATTCCTCCCGCGCAATATTGAAAATATGTTTACAGTTCCAAGGGTTAGTGAGTTGAAACGGTGAAAAAAGCACTGCTTGCTGTAATGATTTGCGCATGCTGAGCAGGAAAATCATCAATCACCATGACTGCAATAGTTTGTTTTTATAAGGAGCTGGAATGACGTTACAGCACCATTATGCAATCATTCGCCCATTTGGGACATCAATATCTTTCGGCTTTAGATTTTCGGGCGCCACGTAGCTAAAGCTAAAAAGCTAAAAAAAATCCAGGATACTCGGATTTTCAACTACCGGAGTAATCATGTAACCATTTATGAAATACCGAGGCACCCGAATTCTCCTAGAAACTCTGATTATAATTCAGAAACGTCCTATATAATTTCCATACCCCTGCCAAATACCCTCATCAGTCAAATGATATTTTTAAACTAGAATGGCATTAATAAATTTATAAAGGAAGTAACTGAGGGTATTGCTCAACGGAAACACAGGGGGATGACAAAGACAAAAATGTTGGATACCAGGAAGTTAAGGAGATGTCGCTAATTAGGGATATTTTAATTTTGATGAAAATGAGCCTATCAAAAGGTACTCATGTATGTATGTAATATACTTGGGTTTAAATTTCTTCGTATCTTGGTGATAAAGTTTAAAAACTAAAAATAGTCTTACGTGACAAATTATTTCAATACGAACTAATGTGATATGTGATTCAAACAATTAAGTACAACCTGTAGTGAGTTTATTTATCTCATAAAAACCATTTGACCACCTAGTGAGAAAATAAATTTTCATTAGATACCTATTTCCAAACTCAATTTAAGGTTCTCTATATTCATTAAAATACCTTTAGTAGTCGGAAAAATATACCAAAGGACAAGAACTCGATTATTCATTATTCAAACTTTAACTTGAGCCCTTACCGCACCGAATGTGATGTACGGCATGTACTCGAAGCGTACCTAGAATGAGAGCACCTTCCCCGCTTTCCCCACATATAAATGGATCGAACTCTCTCTTCCCATCTACTCCCTGTAAATCTACTATTGATTGCTGTAGACTTACTTTCATATTGAAAAATCCCTTTGATCATTAAAAATATATGAAATTTTCGTCGCTCGCCTGCTCCATCCAAAGCCAACGAGCGGAAAACTATCCAAAGGAGAAGATAATTAGATTTTGGGGCCAAAGAGTCCTGGGATTATGAATGACTTGTCAGGCTTTAATGGCGGAAAAGGCCAAACTAGAAATTTTGACAGCCTATCGTGCTAGCAAAGACCCCTTACATCAGACGACCCTTTCTTTCTCCTAAGCATTCGTCCAATCTTTCGGATTTTCAAGTATATTTTTTATATCAACGAATGTATACATCTAAACGACTGGCCAAATCGCTCGTTAAAGCGAAATATCCGAACAGATATAGACAAAAGATTTTTTCGGTTAGCAAGGAAAATGATCTCAAGTTGGGACAAGAAAATCTCAATAGGCGATTATGCAATTTTTGATAGTGTGCTCATTTTTTTTCTACGAATACAAATTTTTGAGATTGAGATTTACGAGGAAATCTTTACGACGATAGCTGAGTCGACGTTTTCAACATTTTCTTTTCTTTATAAAGTCTAAAGTTCACCCAATATGAATATCACCATTATAGATTGAATACAAAAACAAATTCATAATCCGCAAAGTAATATAGAGAAATAAACACGATAAGATACTATATTGCCTAATTAGGACATCTAAAATTCATGCAAAGATTCTACTGCATCTTTTAGATTGCTTATTATTATTCCTTAGCCTTATAAAGAAGAAATTATTCACATAGGTTGCACATATTCTATAAAGGTTTTTGCTGTAGTTGCTATCAAATTTCATTAGATGGATATATAATGTAATGTATGTATTTATGTATATATAATCACCTGATTAGTAGGGACAATTTACTTGATAACTCGTCACAAACATACTTTTCGAAGACATTGTGTAACAATATTAAATATTTTATGTTTATAATCAATTTATTTATTCTCAATGTTTAGGAATTAAATAATGCTAGTAATTCTTTATAATCCGCATAGTTTTGGATTGAATGGGATAAATATTATAATTAATAAAATGCAACTGCTTCATAAATCTTTCACGGTCTGTCTTAATCATTTAAGTGTTAATATAAAAATACATTTATAACATCTAAAACTGATAACTTATTCTATGGTATTTGTCAATACATAAATTACCAAGAATCGCAAACATGACATCCCTATTCCAAGAACCTAGTCGGTTGTACAATACTTTCAATGTAAATTCCCGAAAATAATATCCTCCGATCTTTGAACACTATATTTTGCGATGAATGCGGTTGCGCTATCGCCGATTCCACGTACCTACTATTTACTGGATATATTTGTCGTCGGATCTTTCATAAGATTCCGCTGAATTTACCACGAAACGATACACACTAAAGCAGGGGAGAAATTGAGTAAATTGTATTTCGATGTGATGAAAAGTACAAACTTTTTCGTTTTAAAAGGAAACAGTTGCAGTATATGTATGTATAGCATGTTCAAGATATATATTCATTAAAAAGTAAATGCAATTACGTCACATTGAATATTAAAATCATATTCGTCTGTGAATTAACCAGTCCAGAAGACGGTTTTGATATGTAACCCTCCACCATTAGCTACCATAAGTTGTCAATAAATAAGGCTTCACAGGCAAGATGTAGAATGAGATATTTTACGTTTGCTTTAATCTCCGAGACATGTAATATTACGAGTGAAAAATGTCCAGGTCCTTTGAAGAACACTTTTTAAAGCATTCAGTAATGAGAGACCAAAACGAGTGTCAGTATTTAACCTAACTCATACCACAGTAGCTTTCAAATAATCACAGCCAAGAGCAAGACCGAAACAGAAGTAAATGAAAGAAATATTTCCTGCAATAAAAGACAAACTATCCATCATTGAAATGTAGTAGGATGACCCTAAGCTGTCGGACATAATAATCCCATCGATTAACGAAATCACGCTATATTTCCTTGCTTTTATGAGAACGATTACGAGAAATGTCTAGGGCCCTTTCAATGTGAGCTGCAGTTAAGTGAATTCCGAGAAACCCCGTTAAAGATGAAGTAAGAAGAAGACTTCCTTCAGTTGCGTTTTCTGCCAATTGCCGCTCTTCTCCCATCCTTTTCCGAGTAAGATTAGATAAGCTGCTACCGAAAACCGAATCAATTTACGAATAAACAGACCAGCCATCAACAAACAAGCATTTCAAAAGAATAGCTCGCCTCTGGCACGCCTCACAGCGGTGTTTACATTTAGACGCGGTTAGTTTCAGCGGCATTGATTTATTCCGAGACATTTATACAAACTGAGTTGAGAATGGTTCTCCAATCAACCTTATCTCATTCTGCAAGAAACAGATTTTTTTCTAATTAAATTCAACGCCGCAGCGGATAGAGAGAAAACCGCGACCCAAGTTTCGGGGGCTCGCTCCATCATCAGGCGAGGAATAGTCTTTATCTGCTGTGGTGTGAAGTAAAACTGATAAGTAAAACCTGAAAAAAGGGTAACCTGCCTAAGTTGGAAGCATTCATAACTGCATTATTACATTTACGCTAGGTTTTTCATAGTAAAGGCTCTCTGTAAGGCGGAACCTGAGTATGGAGGTCGAAAACAGTATATTCCATTAACATCGATTACGAACAACTACTACTGGTATTCGAACCTGCGAAAGGAGGTAAAAAAATATCTTGCTTTAAAAAGTATTTGCCATCAACTCGCTTCTCTTGCAAACAAAGTTGCCACTCTTATTAACTTACAATATAGTATGGTTTTTTGGGATGAGAATGGAAAAATATATTGGAGTATATGTGGTAATTTTGTCTATGAATTAGTGTAAATAAAGAAATTATATGATATAGAAACATAAATCGATGTATATAGGGGAAACTTGGGTAAAGTGGCTACCCTAAGACATAATGCGTGTTCAGTTTACTTGTTTAGAAGGAAATGCAATTTAAAAATACGAAGCATGTATTTTCGTTAGTGCAGAATCAATAACCATCAATATATCAGCAATATCTTGAAAGATATTCTTGCAATTTTGTTTTCTTTTTCAACTCTTGTAAAGTGGCCAGGGCCAGTGGCCAGGCCATTTGCAAAAAGGAACTGTATTTCGTTTTAGGAATCTTCTTGCAATGTTCACAAACAAAATCATCATCTTCTTCGCATCCAGCACACTCTTCAGACAGTGAGGAAAGTAGATGAATGATTACATTTTCCTCTGACAAATGAAAAATATTCTATTCACAAGAAATGGTAGGAGGAAAAGCATGTGGTAATATGTTTCATAAACGTATTATGTTGAACCATTCATCATACAAAATGTAGCTTTAAAGTGCCCGCTAACGGACTGTATCTCTCTTAACATTTGAAAAAGTACAGCTTTGATAGTTTCAAAGTGCTGTATTATCGGAGCCTTGCATGGATGAGGCCCTCAGCCAGCGCCTAGTGTGCCCAGTTATAAATACATCCCTAATTAGCATCCTGAATGTAGCTATGATCGTATCCATCTTCCCTCCATTGAGGAATAAAAACCCCTTCCGATTTGTGATGCAGACGGTAGACAAGTGAAAAGCTCCAAGAGATGAGCTCAGAGGCGTAATGCCACTTAGTGCACACATAGAGCTTCCGCCCTAAGCAGCACATCAGGCCATCCGTGAATTTTTTGCAGAGGAGCGTCGACGCGTTCTTATGCGTGTCTCGGGGGTCACGAGGGATCGCGATGCGGATCATCTGACTCAAGTGGTTTCTCTGGAAAGTCCACCGGTCCTCAGGAAGTTCTTCCAAGGATATCGCACAGCTGTCGACCGACTATTTTCCAGAGATAACATTCATGGAAGCAGGGTTTGTTTTAATTAATATTATATCATTCATTTTACCCGAGGCAAAGATAAGTTGAGGATTCCATCTCATAGATTAAGCTTAATTGGACGAAGTTTTGAAGTGATGGCCTTAAAAGTTTATAATAAATTGCCTAAAGCTATCAAAGACAATGAAAATGTACAATCCGGTACACAATTAAAAAAATTTCTCCTAACAAACACTTACTACAGTGTAAATGAATTTGTAAATGAGGGAACCTGTTATACGTTAAAGAGATGAAATGTGTTATTAAGAATAAAATCTATGCTGTATTATAATTCAAATACATGTTGTTCTACGCTGTATTATACTTCTATATAATGTGTTTCTAATGTAAATTTGACTGTGTTATGTCGGTACGATAATCGATGACTTATCCTATGCATGCATATGTATGTCCTTGGATGAATAAAATTGTTATTATTATTAAAATCGCGTTCGAAAGACCACCATCGTAGCCTTAGTTGCTGTGTGGATAAGAGTTGTAATTTCATGTTCCAGCACAGCCAAATTTCAAATGAAAGGCACAAATTTTTTTATATTGTCTAATTTATGTTATCTAATGTTTTTGTGTAATTTAATTTCTATTTTTTTATTCCTAAACCAAATTTACAGTTATGTAAGCAATTTTATTCTCAAATAGCACCGAAATTGTTCTCCTCGCTTCCAAAAAATGTCAACATCTCACCCAAGGAAAGAGTTTTTCTTGGTAAATTGGAGGACAGGCAATCTTTGCAAAATGACATGGATGTTTATTTAAAGTTACTATGCTTATTCTTTTACCTTTCTATATTTCAACTTTTTTCTTCACTATTCTTTGTTCATTCCAATCCTCGAAGCATCTTCATAGAAAATTAATTTTTGATATACGATATATGACGAAAAATACGTCAACTTTGAATTGAAGTTATGGCAATCCCTGTAAAAGATATCTTTCTTCTGGAATGCCGAATTTTCGCGACTTATTTGTAAATAATTTAAAAGAATGTATCTTTTATGTAAGTAAAAATAAATATTATTAGTTTACCGAATTCTTATGATTCAACGCGGTTTTTTGGAGTTTTCCTTCCTTGTTGTTTATTTATTCCACCGATCAAGGCTAGGTTCTCGTCAGACGAAGCGAAGTGTTTTGTTGTACTCGAGCAAAATAAACTAACAGGGCACAAAATACTCATTCGAACTAAATAAGAGATCCACAAACCCTGACGGTACGCCTAGAATAAAAATACCCGTAGGTAATGCTATTTCATAATTTGGCGACAAATAATATTATCGCGAAAAACTGATCGCGTGTTTGGTCACTCAAATGTCTGTACATCGGGATGTTTCATGAAATAATCTCTTTTGTAAGTACAACCATCTTTACTTTAGCTTTCTTATCTTTTATCAGGGATTTCAAGGTATTTTGAAATTATTTACGCTACAGTGATTTTAGTATTCTATGAGTCATACGTTCATATATCCCATCGTCTATGCGTTACAGTAATGATTGACTAAATATTAGATGTATTTCACCGATCATGTTTCTTCGAGATTATTTATGCTTGTATGGTGTATGTAATCTATTTGTAGTATTACTACTCAGATATTTCTTTAAATATTTGTATAGTCATGAGTATCGTCCGGTTCTTTCACTTGTATTTCCAATTTTGCTTGTAATAAGTTTCTAAGTTGCATTTGTTTTTAGCGTACTTCTTCCTAAATGTTGAAATTTAAACTTAACTGAAATTAAACAAAACTCGACAAAGTTTATTGATATACTACTTACATGCACTTATCGATTGTTTACTTATACATGTTTCATGTTCCCTCTCATCTTTTGGTAAGTATTGGTATTGGTAAGTTTGCAGAGGTTTTTCAGATCTCCCTTCCACCTGGGTATTTTCTTGCAGTGCACAATATTTTCCCTAAGGATAGCCTAGGCTTTTTATATCCATTTTTCATCTTTATTTCTCATGCTATCACTTTAATTAACCACTGAACAAAATATGACGATTAGCGAGATGGAAGAGAAAATTTTCAGCATCAAATCCGTTCAAATCAAGACTAATTATTACATCTTTGAACTAGCCCAGCAAAAATATATATTAGGATCCAAAGATATAAGGATCACGAATTTCGAGTAAAGTTTTTTACATGCTTAGCATAATAAACGCATACTTCATCTATAGTCAGGTTTTATTTTCCAGGTAAGATTCTGATGGTTTTGACACGAATGCTTAAATACCCCAGTTGATTTTCCCTTTTTCTTTCATGTTTTACTTTTCCAAACGATAATCATTTTCAGATAATGCATACTACGACCCAACAAGGCTTCCTCATGATCTTCCTTGTTTATTTTTAAGAAGTCGCGCGCAGGTTTTTATTTCCACGGATCCTTGAAATTCAGATGACATTACTGCTCGAGAACAAAAAATAGACTGAATGACAGCAACATCCAACATCTGTTCCGACTCCTTGTGAGCAAGCCATGCCGAATGGTGATAAAACTAGACTTCAGCCTAGTAAATAAGCCAAGATTTCTGCCGGTGGAATACAACCCACGCCAACTTCTTTAAGTTTAGAATCATCGGGTCCATTCCCTCGAAAGAAACTCCATAAAAATGCTTGCTCAGGTTTAATTTCTGAATAGCTTTCCCACAGTTTTTGAATTTACACCTTTGTATTGACAATAAAAGAAAAATGGTCTTGAAAACTTATTTGAAAAAAGACTACGGAAAATATGGTCCTATTTTAGAAAGGCACGTGAAGGACTACCAGAATTTTCCTACTTATCAGTAATAAAAATTAGGGAATATAAAGTATAAAGTATAGATGCTAGTATATAATATAAAGTATAAATTCTAGTATACAACATAAATTATATACATTCTCCTATTAATCAGTAATATATCCCACGGATGGAAAGGAAATTTTCCAGAATTTCCAACTCCTAATTACAAATCTCTTGGAATGAGCAACCAAAGGAACAGCAAATCTTGACACAAGACTTTCCACCACGTAGCGATCAAACAATCAAACTGAAAACATTTCCAAATATGCGAATCAAGTTAATAAATTACCCCAATCAATTTTAACTGTTTAATGAAATCTAAACAGAGTAGGTTTTACGATAATTAAATTGGAAAATCGAACGGCATGACCGCATTCGTGTGTCTGTAAATTCAGCAGATCCGAGGGTGGTTTCAACTTCAACCCCTCCGCCATTAGCTACAAAAAGCTCTTAGTAGATGAAGTGATGAGGGACAAAGCGAGTAGGGTAGCTTTCCATTGCTTTCCTCACTGGGAAAATTTCTATGAGTGCAATAGGCACACTTTAGTGTAGTATGATGATTCTATGAATAGCGTTTTTCATAGCATTCAATAAGAAATTAACAAAAAGATTTCCATCGTTGTAATTACTTCATATTTCAGTATAATTCATATTACAGTGGTACAGTATTCATAGTACATACAGTTTGCGAACTTAATCACTGTCATTAATAATTTCGGGAACTTTTTGAACGTAGTAGTGCATAGGATAACTTAAGCATATTATACGACTATTATTTGATAATTATAAAAATTACAGGATAATTCGAACGTCTCTAATTCGAAATCGTCCTTAATGCGGACTTTTTCCTTGGCCTGTAGCATTCAATATTTAAACTATATTATAAAAACCGTGTAAATTCGATTTTGTTTGGTTAATTCGAACTTTCAACCTTTGCATTTACCTTTTATTGCTACCAGCTAGTAAATTTTGCGCGTAATTTATACATTTTGTGTGTGCTCGCACATCCGTGAGCTGTCGCGACACATTAATCAAGTTGGAGCTCGCGAGCTGTCACTCGGTACATCATTAATATTTATCATTTACGTTTTTTATTTGAGTATTAATAAACAATAATCCAAAACAAAATCGGTATACAAATAATTTTTACTTGGTCTTATAACTTTCAGTTGTTCTATTGTCGCGACACATTAATCAATTGAGAGCCCGCGAGTTAATTGATACATCATTAATATTTATCATTTGCGATTGTTTGAGTAACTATAAAACAATTACAAAAAAAACAAGATATTTATGTAACAATATTTTTAAGTAACCATATATGTTTACCCATAACCATGTTTGTTATGGGTAAAATTAAGTATTTTTTAACCCTTTCTAATAATCTTCTGTAATTTGAATTTTTTAACTGGTCTCATCAGCTTCGAATAATTCCAGTTCCATAGCATCACAGCCAAAAACGAGACAAACCAAAGTAAATGAAGTATACATTTTCCTCTATCATTCCCCACAAAGCAAATGAAGTGTCTATTCATTAAGGCATGATAGCTAGCTACCCTAGCATTCATGGTTAAGAATAAAAGCGAGAGAGAAAATCTGGAACAGCTTCCCATTCCCCGGAGAGCCATTTTGGTCTATTGGTGCGGAATGAAGTCAAAGGAGCCACAAGTGCTAGATTGTTCGGAACACTCGTAAATAACATTATCTAAGTTTGCTATTCTAGAATGCTCCTGCATTGTATCGCTCTCCGTAACCCCATACCGACCTCGGAGTACACAGGGGTCTCTGTCGACGCCTATCTTTATTACGGCAGTTTGATTCGATAAGAAGCGTACGCCTCAAGGCAGGGCATTTTCTAAGGCTGCATCTATGCCCTCTCTGTACAAATGCATTCGCTTTTAAGATACTGTTAAGAATATTTGAGGCTCTACAGCCAGCGAAAAAAGAATAAAAAATATCATGGCAACTTACCATCATTATAAGAAGAAAAAGATCTTCAATAGAAAAATTTTAAAAAATATTTTGAAAAATATAAGAATACTGAAAAAATACAAAAGGCAAAATGACAAAAAATAAGAGAGATGAAAGAGGAATTAAAACAAATTGCCAACACAAAACCACAAAATATGAATAATACGACCTAGGTTTCAACGCATAGCCTCATCATCAGGTCAATTATGGGTTAAAAACTAGGTCGTATTATTAAAAATATATTGCATAGTTATTGCTTGTTTTAATTTTTCTTGAAGAAGGGATATCAAGGAAAGTCATAACTATTCTAAAAAACTTTCTCTTCTAATGAGGAGCTACCGGAACATTAGATTTTGAAAATAAGAAAAGAAGAAATAACACAAAAGAAAAAAGAAATAATAATAGATGATAAATATGGTAAAAAGCAGCTCCACCTACATTGCGCTGTAAGTTTTGAAAGTAATCTTTTTGTCAATACTCTTGTTCACACTTTTTTATTCAACTAGATGTAAAATATTGTATGCACATATTGTATTTCTAGTTTTATATTAGTAGCTCTTAAGTCGCCTAAAAATGTAGATAAAATTTATATATAGCACGTAAGTCATATTCTAAGTTTATTACTGCCAAAAATGCCACTTTAGCCTAAATCGTATCGCAAGTGAGAAAACGACTGTAGTGCCACTCAAGTGGCGAAGGTATATTCTATTTACACCGACAAAATTCCTAAGAACTAAACCGAGGATCAGATCTTGATACCCGATTCCCACCGCATTATATAGGAAATTCCTCGATTGATACCAAGGCTGCGAAGTAAAGCAGTTCCTAATACGGTAAAAAGAGTCAACGTCGACTCGAGCGAAGGCGATGCGTTGGCTCATCGGACGCTTCGGAGTATCACGAAAACTGTCCGCGATCATTTTAAATTCTTTCTTGGGTTTAAGTTACTCCCCATCCCAACTCAGATTTGAAAAAATAGTATATATTAAATATAATATAGCATTGTTTCTAATTTTTTAAAGAGCACATCAATTGAATATACATTTGTATAGTTGAAAATTAAATGTACTGTAGTACTGAGATTAATAATTTGCATGTTGCAACACAAAAATATTTAAAAATTAAATAAAAATATAGGATGAATGGTAGATTGTTAGTTGGTAATTCTTATTAGATGATATCCATTCAATCGCATGCATAATGAAAGAGAGTGGAAAACACAAACTTTGAGGTCATATGCAAGTATATATTGTTCTATAAATTATTTCCGCAGTTTCAATATTGCATAGTATAGATATTTATGAGAAATTCTCCCGAGCTGCATGTTCAGATATTTTCAATGCTCAACCTCTCCTTAGTCCTTGTCTTAGACTCTTGAGACCAGGTTAATCTATGTCTAGCATCACGAAGACAATATATTTCTTATGGCAGAGTGCATCCTTTATGGGAGAATGGCGCGCGCTGTCGCAACATATGCATTGAAAGAAAAAGTTGACGAAACTTTACATAAAAAGCTTTCAGTATTGAGCAACAGTACTGCCGGACAGTACAGGGCGATCTACTTAGAGTTGAATTCTACCAAAGCAGAGTGGATAGATAAAAAAGTGATTTTTCGACGAAAATCGGAAATTTGTTTTCTTTTCTTCGACAACCCTGTATCTACATATACGAGTATGAAACACGGTGTTTTTTAGTATCAAAACCTGCTTCATTTCATGCCCTATCATCGGTGTAGCCATGGTTTAATGAACCTTAGTAGTTCGAATTTAAAATCTGGATAGAACAGACTTCGTATCTAGAAAACAATAAGAATTAGAAAATATAGGAAACTTAGAAAATTATTAGTAAGAATATGAGACGCAGTTAGTTATTGCGTCTTGATCTCGTATTCCAAGACGTTACGTGAACTAAAAATCGCCAATATTCAGCAGGCTATATTACTGACTAATCATTATCATCGCTACTATTACTATTGCTGAGAAAGTCATGAATGGGAAAGAAAATAATATCATAAACGTATTTTGCGGCACGATGAATGAATTAAAATACAGAACTGTCCAGTATTCTCATCCATTGTCCTGAATACTGTAATTATTCAACTTAACATTTACTGATAATCAATAATACATTTTTTCTGAGCGATATCTCATTATTTAAAGAATATTCTAGAGATAAATATTCTGCACCAATATGCATATGAAAATTTACAAATAATTTACTAACGAGAAAGGGGAGTGTAGTTGTGTATGCCTATATTCCAGGAGCAATAAGTTTTTTTTCCGAGATCGAAAATCTGGTCACTCTATGCTAGGACTACCTTCAAAAACCTTCCCACTGTGGACTGGATACCGACGAATAGAATGGTTTATAGACTGCAGGGTAATTATGTAGACGTTGATCTATGTACGCATACTCCGCATCAAATTAAACGGTGATAATTGAAATAATACTCACATACCCTGCAAGTAATAATCAATAGAAAACGGCGGACTTATTGGGTATGGCTTCATTAGTTTATCATTTCTAATTCAACAGTAAATTTCTCCCACTTATCAAATTAAACGTGTTGAATTTGAATACAGGAAGGACATGATTTTAACCAAGAAACGGTGAAAATTAGGTCAGCAACCCAAGAATTTTGAACTGTTTGATATAAAACGGCTCAACATCATGGTAACAATCGTAGGCTTCTGAAAAGAGCAGGGTTGTTTTAGATTCCTTCATTGTTGATTTTGGCAGCGAAACTTCACACCTAAATCAACACGAAGAGGTTCATTTCGGATGAGGAATGGGATAACAATAAATTCTTTTCCTCACGGGAAATGATAGAAATAGAAACTTTTTTTCCACTTGTTTATAGATTCTACTCATTTGCTCGTCAAGTGAGGAGCAAGTTTAAGAGCAAATGGAGAACCGCGTAATCGAAATGCCTCTGACAAAGCCTTGAAGGCAAGAGATATAGAATCCTAACAAAGCAAACTTTCAACGTAAAAATAGTAGTCGGTTAAGAGCAATTATATATCCAGGCCAAAAGGACGTAAGCAACCCTTTCTCAGGAAGTAATTCACTCTCCAACGGTAGCATGTCTTGATAATTTATATCTCTTGAACTTTCACATAAAACATCATGATAAGACGTGGAGAGTGATCTTATTTAGTGATGAATCACTTGGGAAAAATCCATGGATCTGCGACTACTCTTATCGCAACCGATCCGAAACAGAGACATGATATAATTCAATTAAGTTTATTTTGGTAATATAAATCTCATTACTATGTCAAACCTCTCGTAACATTACATTTGAATGAAAAAACTTCGTACAAGACTAAACCGACCTCAGGTTTTAGGTAATGATTGGCACAGTATTAAATTTGTTCTAAACTAAGGAGTATATAGGGTACTGTGCACCTATAATGCAACTAACTCTCAATAACATTTCCTTTCAACTGTAAAGTAATGTCCTGCGTAATCACGAGGGAAAAAAGTAATCTAACGCTACGTTTCTCAAATTCAAATTCCAATCCAGAAAATTCGCTTTCCTCTTTCACTTACTTAGCAAAGTCGATAAAATTTATTTATAACTCACTATCTTGTTATTTGTTATATTATTAATTAAATATATTGTAAATTCAATATGTGTCAATGTACCTTTTCTTGAGATGTTGTAGCGAATGTAATTTTCTGTGAAATGTATTTATAAGAATTTTGTGATTTTCTAAGACATAATAGGATCATTTTTACTGAGGTCCTCGACCTGATCTTAGCGGCTTAGGCCTCCGATAATATAAATAGACCTCTATAAAAGACACTTGATATAGGTCACGTATTCCAATTAATCGATGTAACCGTTCGTGAAAAATGATAAATAACCCATAGTTGTCTATGTTCTAGGAGACCTTAGGTCGAAGTAGCTTATATTAGAGAGAGCAGTGATTAAATATTTAAAGACCGCCTACTATCTGTACTGCGCATATACGCTGCCCCATCTGTTTGCTTACAACGCGATATTGAGATAGATAAAATTAAGTACACATCCGCAATTCCGTGAAGACGTTTTGAAATGCTTGGATGTATCAAAGCTGTTAGCAAGAAAAGGGGTACATACGCCAGATGTCCGGCAGTTCTGGCCCAACAGGCATTACATTTTGGCATCAAGTACGGTTTTGGATTCGGAGACGTGTAAAACTTAGGAAAATGAGAATTGCACTTTACTAGGCCGCTTTTTAGACGATCCAATGAGAATTTGAGCAGCTCTAAGTTGGTATGTAACGTTGAGATAGTAAGAACAAATAAATTTCACATTTCTAAGATGGAGTCATTGATGAGGTAGTCTCTAAAGCGTTTACAAATCTCCATTACGTGCTGAGGAACTAGAAGGGAGCTAGTAGGTAAGCGAAAGACTTAGGATATAAAACAATAGTACGGCCAATATTGGAATATGCGACAAACATCTGGGATCCGCACAGCAAAACTTATATAAAGAATCTTGAAAAGGTGCAACGGAAAGCAGCTAGGTATGTTTTAAATCAACACAATAGGGCAGAAAGCGTAACGCAAATGTTAAAATTTCTTGGTTGGAAACTTTAGAAAAGAGGAGGAAGCTGAACAGATTAGTAGGGATTTTCAAGTAAAACACGCTGCTAAAGCATGGAGGGAATTAAGTTACAGTTTAAAAAACCAAATTATTTTTGATGAGAAGTTAAAATTGGGAAAACAAAGGACGGATGCGGCTAAATACTCATTTTTTAATAGGGGAGTAAGGGAATGGAACGTGTTACCTGAAGAGGCCTTCAAGCCCTTACCTAGATCAATTAAAGATTTTAAGCTTAGATGTTTTAAAATATTATATAAATGAAAGGGGTAGAAGATGTGTAGTTTAAGATATTGTTAAATCCATAATATGTAAGTGTAGTGGTTGAGAAACTTATAAAGTGACATATGACTTATCTAAAGAGCAATGAAAAATGTGATTATATGGGAACAGTAATTATAGAATATATCTAGTGTAAATGTATTCGGTCGAGTAATAGGGGGATATTTGCTAAATTTAGTCTTGTTTGTTGTTGAAAGCGTGATCTAATCCTGTTTTGTCAAAATAATGATGTTAATTAGGAATTTTAAATGTAATAATTTAAGTGTGTAAGAGTTTGTAAATTAACAATGCGTGTGGATGTCACCTGAATTCTGTCAAACTGTAGCAATAATAATAATAATAATAAATATTATCCGAGAAGAGGCATTTCTAATTTGTCCATATCGATGATTCTTGAGGACCGTTTTCATGACTCCCTGCCTCCAATATGAAATTCATTTTTTCGTTTTCAAAATTACTCATTCTCGCTATAGTTTTGTGAGGGCGTTTATCATTTGATCTCTTTTAAATATCAACAACATTTCAGAACTGGGCGTAGAACGGTTTGGTGTTATTCTCTCAGACCCGACTATAATTCACTTGCCGAAAAATGATGGGTGGTCTCATATGGACACTCGGGAGAGATGGCCAAATACATAGATGCAGAAAATATTAATATTTTGGGTGAAAATGTTTTTAAAGAGAATTTGTTTATATACTGTTAATAATCAATAAATTGTATATTCTATCACGCAGTTTCACATTCTTGTTATCACTCAAGTCATTTCCTTAGTTGGGGCATCTCTACCGGAATTACCATAAATATGATCTCGTCACTTCAGGGATCACGAAATATATGCTCGGTTTGCCTTTGATTTAACAAGCTCAACTTAAAAAGCTCCATGGGCGCACCTTCATGGAAATGTAAGCATTGAATTCAAGAGAACAAAAATTTTCTTTCTGTACCAGCAAGAATACGATACTTTCAAGGCTCCATTAAAGAATCGGGGAGAGGGGAGTATCTCGCATAATTTGTGCCCCAGAAACATCTGGCACCAACACTTGTCGTCTCCATTTCTTACACGTGAAATTTATGCCCTCTCCAACTTTTTCTCCGGACCTTTCAACGCTTTTCTGGAACTGGAGACCTCACACACCCTGTTCGTAAACGGAATTAGTACCTAAAAAATCCCCAAAAAATATACAGAGGGGATCCGGGGAGAATTTTACGCCAGGGTTCTTTCGGTTGTTTGAAACTTTGGGGATCGGTTCATAGGTAAACAAAGGTGAATTTTAAGGTCAACGGTAACATGCGATACAGAGCGTTGACCTATAATTTTTCGTAATTCTTTTATAACTCTCGGTCTTAACTTGGTGAAAGATTATGACTTAAGGCCCAGTATTATGATATATAGTTAGCCTGCATTTTAAAAGGAGCTTAACTTAAATTTCTTATACAGACCGCTTAACTAAGGTGAAGACTGCTGCGAATCGTAGAATACGAAGTAAGCGACATAATTTCTCGAGCTGGTATTGCATTAAAAAACTTGGTAAAATGCAGCAGTTTAAGTTTTCAATATGATCTATCCTAACTTCAATAGATTTATTACAGCGATCATTATAGATTACAGCGATTGATAATTCTATACCCTTATAAATATAATCTGTATTAGCCTGTCAGGCTGAGAATTTATAACGCCTATTACATATGTAATTGAAAATACATTGAATTGTCCGGATTAATATCTCTCTTGGATTGAAATAGACATCCTTCAATTACATAGTGAAGTAAAATGATGCTACCTTCGTTCACCTGCTGTTCAAAATCTGAGAAGTTTCCATGCGAGGTATTTTCATGGCATTTTGTATTAAACTTTAAGGCTTAAATATCGATCTCTAGCGATTCAAATAGACGAGAAATGATTTCGTTGCAAAGCCGAGTGTTAAGTGACCTGTTGAATTGCTTATTTCTACATACTCAGGAGAGGGAAAAATTTTTTCAACAACCTCTCCATTTCCCGATGACAATGAGACCTTGCGTCGCATATCAATGTTCGTGTAATCTCCTGTGTATGGCCGTTAATTGCTTCCTCTAAGATACTCGACATTCTTTTATACTTCAAACTATTCTAATTAATTCTGATTTATAATATTTTAACTATAATCTTCACTTTAGCTTTCACAAACCATATTAAAATTGATTGTTAATCTTGACTGTTAATTACGATAATGATTAACTGAAGTATCAGATTTAGGCCCGGTGTGTGAATCTACTTTTTATATAATCTAAAGATAAAGCTTAGCTGCACTTTGGCAGTATGGAGTGTGTGATAATTAAGATAATTTTAAAAATTGAAGCACACTCAATCTATTACATACGTTATTCATCATCCAGATGTTTAACTATCGATTACATAATCAATATGAGTTAGCCAGATATCATGGAAAGCCATGAAATTAATAGTAAGAAACACACTGTGCTCCGTAACTTCCACAAATTATTTTATTTCGCGACCAGTTTCGGCCTAAGCAAGGCCATCTTCAGGTCTGAAGATGGCCGTGCTACGTGGAAGTTACGAGGAACAAAGTTTCTTACTATTACTATCGATTATAATTCGGTTAATAATTATAGATCGAGTGAAGATAATATTTAAAATCTATTATAACTATAAATTATAGTACCGGTAGTATAGCCTTTTAAAGTCTTGACAGAATTATTATATTATTTTAGATATTTAACTTCCGCTATCGCTAACCCGCCCTTTTAATTAAAAGCACAGGGTGATTCACTTCATAATAAACAAGCTTGGCAATCCCATTAGAGGTCATTCCAACAGCACTGATCCAACTTAAAAGACGGCTTAACCTATTACGCCTAATGCGCCACATACGTATCGTACATACATACATTTCCCCACGGTCATCCAACTGATTGCAGCTCCTCATGCGGCGTGGTTAATATTCAATTCATGGGGGAAAGGTACCGCGCGGAGTAACTCAATTTATCAATGAAGGCCTTAAATTCGACGGTAGATTACCGGTAATGATAATGTCCCTCCTATGGGATGGACGTACATTGAATTGGCAGCAATTGCTTTGTGAAAAGTCATTGTAGCCGTCCGAAGCGCTCATGTCGTATATTACCAGATAAAAACTATAAACGGTCTCTTGATTTTTCTTACATTTATTGTTTATTAGCAGAATCGAATTTGCATAGTTGTACAGCCTCGGTTTGTTTGTTGCTGTTAGACAAAAATAAAACTTGTGGAAAAATTACTATCTCCTAAGATTCATTTCATTATGGATGTCCACAATACCTTACCTGATTCTGTGAAGTTTATTTATGGTTGTTAATGTTCGTGACAAAAAAGGTTAATTGGGACAATGGTTTCTTACTTCTAAATTTCGCCTTATAAAGTCGTCACTGTTATTATTATTTAAGCATGACCATAGCTAGGTATCAATTTCGTATTGAAATAATATGGACATTTTCTCTAGTGTCTTAGGAATTGCATCTCATAAAACAATCGGCTTAGTGGTAGTCTATAAGATTGATAAACAGTCCTTAAATCCTTATGAAGGTAGATAAAGTATTATTTCGTAAAAACATTTTCATCGTACGGATTAAAATTTGTTGTTTGGAATATGAAACTAAAACCCCATCTGACGAAACTGTAAATCAAAATAAATACAAAAAAAACATTATAAACAAGATGGCGAAATTAAAGCACGTGCTTATATTGGAAATCCAATTAAACAGAAATTATTACATAGAAATGTAAAAAAATTGCAGTATCCTCTCCATCTTCGTTAGTGTGAGGTATAATCAGCTATATAACTACTCAATCTACAATATACCCTATAATCCGCTCACCAGGGTTTTGAAGGGGAAACTGCTATGTAATCAATCTACTTCTTTTGCTCATTACGATCCCGGAATGCCAATGGAAACGTTTTTTCTACGTGAATCGTCTTCGAGTCTATCTCCCCGTTTATAAGCCCATTTTTAGATCGGCTGATGTAACTGAGAGGTCGTATAATTACGACTTCCGTTAATTTCGGACTATGCTCCCCATTTTCTTAGCATCATACTTAGCATTCAATCTCCTTTCCTAAAAAGATTTCTAGCCTGCGTCAGAGAGCATGTGCGTCTAAACAGTTTTAAAAAAGGTATTGCCTTGCGCTGCACCTTCTCTACTTGGTGAAGGTTTCATTCTTAGAATCCATATAAACATGCCGCGTACGCAGAATGAAGCATGGTATAAAGCGATGTAGCACCTCCTAACTTAACATTGCACTCTCTCACCACTTGAGTCCTTATATCTTCTAAAGCATCCCGGATCCTTTTACCGGAAAACTTATCCCAAGCTATTTCCATCTCTTTTCCATTCCTCTTATAACCTCATTCTATTTTATAATTCGATTTTAACCGATGTGATCATGTTCTCCACCTTGTTTATCTCACTCATATCATAACTTGTTTCTCTTCTTTTGTTGGGGTCGTTATTTATTTTCTTAGCCCTTTTATCTCTTGAATTTTTTTACAATTTTAATAGATGATCTTGTTTGAGCATCTTATGTCCAATTGCATCATCATGACTGTTTTATTATCTTCCGTTTTTTTTTATTAAAATATTGTCCCTCCACATGGAGTTATTTATTCGCATTAGTAACTTAACTAACCAATTTGTCTTTCAGCCCCATCTTTTTCTCTAGTTTCCTATCAGCAGTTTAACAATTTAAGCAGTTATTTGAGCAGTTTAACTTCCAGCTATCCCATTAATTTGTTCAACCGCAGGATCTTAACGTATAATTATCAGCTTGAAAATTAACAGTTTTAACAGTTTAAGCAGTTATTTAAGCAGTTTAACTTCCAGCTATCCCACTAATTTGTTCAACCGCAGCATCTTAACGTATAATTATCAGCTTGAAAATTACCTGATTAAAATAGTCGAGCGGATAACATCATTGCGCTTTTAACAATTCGCAGGGAGCTGATGCGACTTTCACAATTTCATGGAATATTTTACAAACATTATAAAACATTTATCTTATGGAATAGTATATCGTTGGTAACCATAACATACGTAACATTACATATTTTAAATTTGACCTAAATAATATTCCACGCATTATGACACTGATTGTGAGTAAGAGGGAATGAAAATTAATCTTCTGAATTGAAATCTGGTGGAACTTAAACTTCAAACTCAAGTACAAAACTCAGGATAAGGCAAAACGTGAACTACCACTATGGGGCAGCATAAATTTGAAGGTTAGAAAATATTTCACAATTCGAGGAAAAATAAATTTGGAAGTGACGGTACCAATACTTTTATGCGACCTACCTAAGATTTAAGATAAAGGGCTGATAAACATATACAACGTCAAAAGTAAATAATGTGGTTATTTCAGCATAGTAGTTTCAAAGATATTGTTATACGTAACATTTTTATACGAAAAAAATTGGCGTATTGTTATATTGTAAAGGTGTTTTCATGCTGGATTATAAAATGACCACAGACTATTGTGGACACTATTTTGCTAAAAATGGCACCTGTGACTAGGAGAATAGTGGGGTTTAGTAGGACCAAAAATAATATATAACTTAGAAAATTTGTCTTTTCTGGGCAAAGAACAGCGAATTATGCTTCAACGAGGTTGACTCTTTTCACCATAGTCATACTTGCAACACAGCTTACTCATTTCCTTAATCCTATTCCGTACACTCATTTCTCGTTAATATTGCGGATTCCGGTACATTTTATGAACCGCGGAATACTCCAAGGAAGTTTCGCTGTTAATATAAAATTCTCATCGCTCTAGAATACCCTCAAGTGAGGACTCATGCAAAGAAAACGTAGCTTCGACCTCTTTGCAAGATCAGGCTTATGCATGCGATAATTTTAGACTAAGGGATAAACCCGGGATCATGACCTCAATTGGTATTGCAGAGTTAATGTCACAAGTTGCTGACCGTTCCGAATCTAAATGTGCTGCCTTTTTATCGACTCCTGTACAAGGTTCTTTGGCACGGATAGACTGACTTTTGCGAGATTTGAATTCTCATTTTGTATCAGTGTTCTCGCTGTCAATTGACTTCTCGCTTCAATTGACCTTCTGATTGATCTCCTCTTTAACTACAGGTAAATGGTTGCTGAGGATGTATTTGGAATAAATTCTTCGATAAATCTCCATCTCAGACCGGTCAAATCTACGAATTCTTCTCTTAACTTCTCTCTTAGTCTAAAATGAGATATTACGCAGTCGGATGTATTGTTGTCACGCGTCATAGAAAATCTATTTAATCAGAATGACAATGGCATTAAATCATTTAGCATTATATATCCCATGAGATAACGAAAAAATTATACAATAAACTTCACAAAATCAGGCGAGAAATCGTGAGAATCCAGAATGGAAAGAATCTTAAGATATCGTAATTTTTCCACAAGTTTTTTATTAACAGAAACACGATTAGTATTATAAACCACATGATGAAGTATCTTATGATTCATTCCAATCGAAAAAAATCATACATACTAGTACTACTTCTTACATTCTTAAATTCGTACTAAAATAAGTGCAACTATTCGGTAGGTACATGAGCCACAATGTTCCATTTTCAATGTAATTTCTTTCGTTTCTTGGTAGCTTAATTCACCCTAAATGTCATATAACATCTTTAACCTCTGTCCACCTTCCCCTCAATATTTGACACGCCCATTTCCTCTGACGACGCGAAATTACTTCAATTAGAACCCTCTCCTCCATCTCCGTGTTTGTTTCCTTATAAACCGAACTTACTTCCCATTCTACGCCACACCCAAATCTTTTGAATCTTCTTTTCCTAAAAATTCTCTTTTCCCAAAATTCGTACGCTTCTACCGAATAATTTTTATCAATTCAATAAATAATACTTCAACCCTACAATGTTAAAAAAAATTAGTTATTAATACCTATCCATAAAATTTTGATTTTTCTCGAAGCATAAATAAGGAATTAAAATTCCAACTTAAAAATATCATAGTTGGTAACAACTTCAGACAACGTTAACAAATTTCGTGGCTATTAACGATAAATTCTTATCGTCGCACATTGCTGTCTACACAAGGAGCATACGTTCATACCGTTCTACGAGCTACCTATAGAGTGAGCCATCTGCCGCTTTCTTTGTAAATTACTTCGTTAAAGAAAATTATTTAATTATTACTAAATATAGTAGTTAATGTTTTCATTTATATTATAAATTTATAACATATATATTATATTTTATAAATTATTAAATAAATAAATAAAAATATTTAAAAAACTTTAAATGGCCCACTTATACTTATTGAGCTTATTCTAATAAAGTGGTTTCCAACCGTGTTACCGCGGCGCACCTGAGTACCGCAATAACCTTTCAGAAGTTTCACAAATTACAACAACGGTTAGCGTCCTGTAACATCTTACTAATGTCCCTTGAATAAACGTACATGTAATTTTCTCTATTAAGATACGGAATCAGGTTTCCAAGGAACACTCGAATTTTGCATCTACGATCTTGCAGTGATGCTCTACGTCGCTCAGACAAAGTTAGGGTTTCCACTTCGCAAATATGAATAGAAAGGAGGGAGAGATTTCTACAAATTGTATCCACTATAAATCAACATTCGTGTAAGTTTTTCCGAACCCAAAAGCTCAAAATTCTCATAAAAAATGAATCATATAGTCGTCATATATTTACTTTAAAATAAGCTCTTCATCATTAGCATTTTATATTTATTTAAGGAAAGAAAAATTGGAAACGGGTCTTAATGAATTATAGGATTAAAATCTCCAAAACCCTTATCCGTACTCTTTTATTCCTGATGACGATAGCTTCGCCATCAAAATGTGCATTGGGTGTTTCTTAGAAATTCGGCAATCTTGGTCTTTCTTTTGTTTTCGAAAACTGGTATCAACGAGGTGCGGAAGGCCGACGAAGACGGCTATTGTAGATATTGAACCTATAAATTATATAAGCATGCTATCATCACTATGGCAATACTTCTCAACCATATATTGTCATGGTGCTGATGTGCCACAGAGATTTTACAACTTAATATACGTACAACATACATTAAAATGGTGATACTTAAGTTGAATAAATGACGATAAATACACACACAGGTATTTTTGGATGAACATATAAAAAAGTGGGTCGCGATTCTAGAGAGATTCACTGTGCCGATGCTTTTTACAGTTGCTAATGTAGGTATGTAATCCCTCGTATAGTGAAAGCAACAGCGATATTAAACACATTGCTACCGAGAGAACGGCTTCGCTTTGCCGTATTGCGTTTTACATTAGGAGATTTGTCCAAAATTAAAAAGCAGGCGCCTGTCGTCTTCTCCTCGCCCTCCGAAAATACGCTCGCGATGTAGCAGATCATCGATTATCGTTCTCCGATGTTATCCAACGTTTTTTTCCGCAGATTTGTCGAGAGTTACGAACTGAGTGCAGACTTAGATAATAGTAGACTCCTCAAGAAAGATTGAAGAATAGTAAACAAAAACCAAAAGAGGAAATAAAACGCTTGGAGGCTTTCGAGATGTGGGGATTAGAGTGTAATTGAATTTATTAAGCGTTGATTAATAATTAACTTTTTATGGACATCCGAATATTTTTAGAATCCTGCATGGAATTTTTGTGATAAAGTAAAAATAAAATGAAAATAAATTCAATTAGCTTTCACATATTTAAGAAAATTATGTTTGGGGCATATTCTTATGTCACTAAATTCTCTTGATAAGTATTTTAAATTTAAATGAAGCACGGATTTGATTTTAAATTTTTATGAGTGTTGAATATTTTGATTATTAAAAAAGTACAACTCAAGATACAGCATTTTCTCAGATTCCACCACAATAAAAAACAAGTTTATTTTTTAAGGAGGAAGGTACATAATCATTTAATCGAATTTGCATGATGCATTCGTAACATTTAAGCTGGTTTGATTGAACACAACCACGGTTGTGCTAGGAAAGGCTGTGGAAGGAAGGGTTTTAATTGGATTAATTGAGGGTCAACAGAGGAAATGGTTGAGTCAAATATTGAGAGGTGAGGGACTGCTGAAAAAAATAAATGGGGGTAGAATGCAAGCCAAAAAAGCAGAAGGGAAGGCAAAGGCAGAAGATATTAGATGACATAAAGGCTGGTGTAAGTTACCACGAAATGGAATAAATGGCGTTGAATAGGGAGTATTTAGGCATACATTCTTTTTTAATTTCTTTAATTCTCTGCAATTAACCTTTTATGGGAGAATTTCATATCAGCCTGCCATCGAAAATAAAGGGATATTGGAAGAGATCTTTACTGTTTATGTTATAAAAACACATATATTAACAATATGTCGACGCTCAATCCTCCGCCATCCCGAGAAGTACCCCAAAATAATTTCCGAAAGTCCGCCCAATGCATTGTTGTGGAAAATTTCGAAGTTTGCGGCTTTACATGATAGAGAATATGATAGGCATGATCAATATCTCAATTTTGCTTGGAGAGACCTTTCTCAGGCCCATACGACGTTAAAGTAAATAGAAGAGAATAGAAAGAAAGTACGACGTAAATGAAATTATAGTGTAAGTAAAGAACGAGCGCGATCCCCAAGAGAGATCGACAAAACAAATAATTACCTTTGGTTGGTTTTTCCCCAGGCTATTAGAGAGGCTAATAGGGTGAATTGAGAAATGGTGGTGTTCTTTCACCCCCTGCCATACACCTCTAGCAGCTCGCAGGGTAAATATCTAAACATAAAAGGACTGAGTCGATGACGCTTGTGGTTCGAGTTGAGTTGTCCTGACATACGGGGTGTAAAACGTGTTTCCCTAACTCAGATTTTCAGATAAAAATTTTCTATATACAATGGCGTAGTGGCCCAAAGTTTTGGACTCGTATCTTTTATTTTTGAACATTTTTAGGGAACAACATAAATATCTCAAGTGAATCCATGTTACGCACTTCTGGTGTTCCCCTTGTTAGAAGGGTCACTATGTCGTTGTTTATTTATTTATTTATTACAATTTACGGACAGTCAAACCCATTAAATGTAATGTGCATTAATAACACATAACACATGCATAAAGACAAAAGTAAAATTAAAGGAAATAACAATTAAATTGTAGGAATATCAATTATAAGACCAAGAGAGAAAAAGTTTAAGGCAAATTAAAATGGTACATATTTATTCGATTATTTAAAATAATTTACGCTGCTATAAAAAAAATAATATAAAATTAAATAAATATATGGACACAATACAATCATGCACTTGAAGTAACACTAGAAATCACAAGGAAATTATCATTTCAAACCAAATTCGAAAAAATCTAAAAAATTCAATCCTTTAAAAATTAAAAGCAGGAAGGTTCGATAAAAAAGTACTTATAAGAGATTAAGGAAATCCAAAATACTAAAAAAAGGGAATCATTATTATCAATACTTATATAACATTATCTACTGTTTCGTATCACTACTAACAAAGCGCTAACTGTAAGCGTTCTCATCCTACGAAACTCCCGGGTACGATCCGACTAATTCTGATCAGAATGACATAAATTTAAATTTTAGCATGGACAAAATCGCAGAAAGAAAATTACATCAACTACACGTATGCACTGCCACGAAAACTGATGAAATCGAATCACCTTCTTATTGTTTGCCGTAGGGTTTAAGCAACTTGCTACACATGAGCCATTGGAAAACAAAAGTTATATGTCATTTGAACAGAGCCATTTCCTATTTCATTGCTCGTTGCCCTTTCCGAACGGGAGATATACGCAGCGCCGCTTGGAAAAGCTTTCAGGGTTGACACTAGGAAGGAAAGAGTATGACCTTCACCTTAAATTCTCGAAATCGACGTTTAAAGATTAAGTGCGCAGGTATGTACGAGTATATATGAATGCAGCGTACAATAGTGCGACTAAAGCCAGCTCAGACGAGTACATTTTCCGAAGTCCATGGTGAGTCGGAAAGAAGAAAACTAGACGTCAAAGGATGAAAAAACAGTGAACAAAATTAAAGGAAATAAACTCTTTAAGTATGGTACCTGATTGGGATCCATGATTGTCTGAATTAAAGCTAACAAATTTCGGCAGAAACGGGCCTCTGTAGTGTAGTATAAGTCATGGGCAGATTTTACGTCGTGAATAATGCTTCAGAAATCGAGGTAATATCTAAATAAAAGCTAATTATTTAAAATTAGTTCATATTAAGATAAAAAACATTTGAAACATAAAATATCTTTTGAGTAAAAAAACTCAGTCCATGAATTATATTACAATAAAATTTGAGTTTAAATGTTTGAATCTTTAAATGTTCCATTTCCTTATTCTCTCCCTCACCTCTATTAATCCCGATAACTTTATAACAATTCTCTCTCACTCAAACCAGTGTTTTCTGTCACATATTCTACAAAAAAATTAATTTGAATTTTTATATATTGGTTTCTAAGATATTATCTTTGCCAGTGGTGTAACTATAGGGTGGCAGGGCTGGCAAAATGCCACGGGCCCCCGGCCCGAGAGGCCGCGAGCTCAGAAGTAAACTAACATTTAAAACATTTTTTTTATTATTTATATAAGTATTTTAATCAATCAAACTCTGGGAAGATGAAAGCTTGGAGAAGAGAATGTGATTAATTAATTTATTGTTAAGATTAAATTGATATTTTATTATATGTAATACCTATGCTTTTGAAAATTAAATTTATTAGATATTCAACTAAAATGCACACAGTATTAGTAATACTGTTGGGTAGCTACTTCAGTGATATGTTAAAATTAAATTACAACATGACAATTTTTAATGGGCCCCATCCAATGAATTTGCCACGGGCCTCAGATGGTATAGTTACGCCACTGATCTTATACACCTCTTTCATGCAATCCAATATTTTGTTATCAATGGCTTCATTATTGTTAAGTAACAGTAAATCTCCTCATGTGCCATTACTCCTGATTTCAATTAACTTAAGCATTCGCAATAAGAGAAGATGATTATGGTAACAATAGAAGGAGACTTACTCAGATAAATATGACCTTACTCAATAAAAGTTAGTAATTTACTCAATAAAGACATAAAAGTCAGAAAAATATCCGAGGTCAGTAAATTTCTTATAATTCTTATTTACACTATTATATGAGATGTTACTAAAGACATGAAATTTATGAAGGCTATCCAATAAAGTAGGGGTTCCCAACCTTATAGCAACTGTGTACCGCTTGAAATTTTTAGAAATTTTGGTGTACCAACAGTCCTATATATTTTTTTAAACACATATTTATGGTCAGAAAAGTTCCCAATGGCTTGATTTGTTTTAATTAAATTACTGAGAACATTTTATATTTAATTAGTAAAGCACTGGTATTTCGGTTTTTTCAACCCTTTATCAAGACAGCAATGAATATACATAGATTTTTATTGATTTTTTCACCCACGTGTACATACCACCAGTGGTACGCATGACACCAGATGGGAACTCTTTCATTAAAGCTTCAAAAGAATTTATTCCTTATAAATAACATTCTCTGGAAAGTTTTTGTCATTATTGAAATTTTAAACTTTTTTGCCATATATTATGGCAATAATAATCATCCATCAACTTTTAGGTAACTGAATGATTTGGAAGAGTGAAGATATGAGTTACAACTTGTACTCTGCAACGTAAACTAGATCACCAAAGTACACACATGATCAACATTAGAGGATCTCGAGCAGTGCCATTTTGTTTGGGGGTGTTATTTTAATGTAGGAGGGCTAAACCAAACGAGGAGGTGATTGGAGGCACTAGGAAGGTGCTGTAAGGTAACATAAGGGATGGTCTTTGGCAACACTACTATACTACATTGATCTACACCCATGGCCTGATTTTCCAACATGCTAAGTAGGCTTCAGCCTAGGGCCTCAAGATCAAGAGAGGCCTTCATTCAAATTGTTAGCAAAATGGTAAAATTACACTATTCTAAAAACAGTGAACGCTAAAACACTGAACCGAAAATAAGGAGAAATTCTATGCATATGACAAATAAACTGTTGAGATATTGCAATTCCACTCGTTTTTGTTTCTAGTAAGTTTTGTCACGTACTAGTGCCAACCTAACTATATTGTGTTGTGTGGTTGGCTACCTTCTCTCAACATGTTTCATTTAACATATTGATATATATCATAGTAATGATGTATTTTATTATCTCTCAAGTAATTTACAAACTTAAAAATGGGAGGTGAAAGGGCCTCATAAGTGGAATAGCCTAGGGCCTCTTTTCATCTAAATCCAGCCCAGTCTACACCCATCAAAATAGAGTAATTTTTTTCCCCCACAGCATCCAATAATACTAATATTACCTCTAAGGAGAGAGTCAGTGGACTGGAGATGTTTACAGTCAATTTTTTCATGTGATTCTGATTATAATTTTAAAGATTATGGGCTTGGGGTGTTGGGTATTGTACTTTTGTGGAGCCAAGGGGGTGGTGGCTTGAAAAAGTTTGGGAAACATTGCTCTAGATCATAGGTTTCCAAACATTTTTCCCATGGGCTGCTTTTATTTTTCCATGGACCCCCTAACCCATCTAATACTGAATATACTTTTGAAAAGTCATTCCTGGTTTTCATTTGAAAATATTCCCTTTTAAAATGGGATCTCTGGCTTTAAAAAATCTCTGTAACTCTCAAACAATTTTTTCTACTCCTCACATGGACCACTTTGGGAACCTATGCTCTAGAGCAGTGTGTCCCAACCTTTTTCAGCTGGCAACCCTCCTTTCCTAATAGGAATACCTCCACGGTCCGTTGGTCCACGGTGGAGTAAAAAACCTTATTTGCATTGTATCCATTCCTTATGTATACATAATATACCATCAATATATATTCTCTGATGATTTATTCGATGGTTTCTCATAGTTTTAGGATTGAGTCGCAACCCACCGGTAGGGAATAAGCGATTCCCAACTTTCTTTTTCCCAACAACTTTTATAAGAAGCTTATTTTTCATTTAAACGTGAATATTTCAGAATATCTAAATATAAATTCCGGAATATTGATTTCTTACAAAACCCCATAAATTATCCCACAAAGAACGTATAGATATATTACTCATACCCGTAACCCCACGGGCATGCAACGCAGCAATAAAAGCCTCAAGTTCCTCAATACTGAGGCTCCAATCATTATTTTTTAACTGTATGTAGGCTTTGCTATGAGTACATTGTCAAAATACAGATACCATGCACTCACCACATTACCAGGAACCACGCATCTCCTAGCATGACTTTTAGGTCCAGGCATTTCCTTCAAAACGTTTTGGCACTCTTGTCTACCAGCAGTATTTTGAACCACAAAATTATGCTCAATCCTTACAGTCCCGTCTGTAGCCAGAAAGTTTCGGCTCTGAACCTTACTCAGAATCACTTACTCACCTACAGAACCAGAGAAACTACTCACAATCCACCTCACCTAGGTCCTCCGATACATGGGAATTTAAGCAACCAACAATGAATTTTTCTTGGACAATGATGATGGCAAGTATTCACATCCTCAGGTAGGTCATTCAGAATAGCAATTATTTCTTCTGGTGGAATTACTCTTCTTTTGGACATTTTTTGTGCTGGTTTGTACTTCACAAAAAAGGCAGCTTTACCCTTCCATTCAATCAGTAAGACCCACCAATTAAGTCATGACTGCTGAAAGCTACCACTTACCAGAGTTTACATAGGAATGGAGGGCTTACAATGTAGAAAAATGACTCCCCATGTTGCAGGGGAGTACATTAATAAGGCATTACATTGCAAAAATCTCTCCAGAGTGCAAGTAGTCACTATGACTCCACCCGGACATCCAAGGTAAATCGTGCAATATTTCAACAGTTTATGAATGAATGTCTTAGTATATTAGGCAGCCAACACAAATCACAAAATGACTAAAAGTCACGAAGAGAATTATTCGAATGTAATACCATTTTGAGGATATAACTTTCCAAAAAGCATGGAAGTCATTTCGACTCCTACCGTGACTCTGAGTGTTAAAGTGAACCCATATTTAAGATATTACATCTTCTTTTCTTTTACTGTGATGGAATTCCATAAGATGATGACTCAGTGGATTTCATACTGTCACGTAATTCAATTTGGAAATTCATTGAATACCTCATCAATTACAAGAAAAAGGCATGAAGAATAATTTTCTTTTGACTGGGAAGAAGCACATAATAATAAATTTGGCATGTGGATAGTATGAGGACTAAAACCAATGTTTGCATGCTATTTCTTAGCTGCAAAGATTCATTAAATGATGTGAGCTTCAATGGTACAATCACAATGCAAAAATCGTAAAATAAAAATGAATTTATAAAAATATATCAAAGAAAATAAAGATATTCATCTTTGTTTTAACTCTTTTTCCTGAGAAAAATTATTTATCTTTAACCTAAAATCATTGTCATACTCTTTTATTTCCAAAATAGATGTGAATCCTGTGTTTAAGCCAACCACAAATAATTTTTGCAAAACAGAAGCTTATGTAGATTCTATGCAGAATTGAGTCAATCACATAGCCAAGCAAATTCCATACATGCATAAGTAAATAATTACACCACATGGAACACTGTTTTTGGTGCTATTTAATCATTACTGTAACTATTAGTGGAATGCATTCTATTAAATCCGTACAGGCAAGTGAACTGAGAAAATCAGATCCTAAGTGATAAGATTTGGTAAATAAATAGTAAAATATTTTCAAAATTTTTGGACTCATTATCCACAGATGAAGAGATTTATTGGTATGGTTCAATAAAGTCATCTATATAATTCCTTGTAGTAAACGTAAGAAACATTTTATATGATATCGATAGACCTTTAGCTGTTACCCAAGGTCTTTGTCTAAACATACTTCCACAGAACAAATAGTTTTTTTAAGATAGGCAGAATATTCATGCATTTCACTATGCATCCATTGTTTTCTAGAAAGACCTCAAATATGTTAGCTAGAAACTAATAAAAATATAGCATGGAATTCTGGCTCTCAATTAAAACCATAACGCAAGACAAGTTAAGCATGATGTAGATTCAAATTTAAGTGACATCACGTTCTTCCAAATGTTTCCAAAATACCTCTCCTATAGCTTGCAAGATATAAACACCTAAATATAACTTATAATTGCAGACAGTTAAAGTGAGCTTTATCCACGCTTGTGTCATTGAAGTGGTTCATAGCACCATAGAGTAACTATACTATATAGTTACTCTATGGTAGCACTCACCAAAACTTTGCTAAGGCACAAATTGAACCGCATGGTGTGGTATGTGCAGGTTAAAGCAGCAGAAGGCAACACAAAAAATGGTTGAGGTGTGTGGTTTCTTTAACTTTATTTTGGCCGATTCCATATATCAGTAGACCATTGCTCACCAGTTTGACTGGACATAAATATGACTTTTTAAATTACATTTTGAAACAAATCACACTGTATGAATCCTGCAGATCCTCATTCTCAAATTTGAAAATTATGACCATCTATAGTTTGTATGTTTTCGATAATCTTATCTATGCAAAAGAAAATATTCCAAATCCAGCCCGAAGGTCCAATGTACATGATTTCCACACTAGGCATAGAAATAATCTTGATATACCTCGTTGTAGACTTACAAAGTCTCTTAACCACTTCAATGTGAAGAGCCTTCAACAATTCAATAAACTTCCTGCACAGGTGCAGGATCTTAATTTAAATAACTTTAAGTCTATTAGCTGTAATCTATTGACAAAAAATCCACTGTGTAGTGTTGAGGAATTCAATGACTGTCTATGTAAATTATAATAAATTGTAATTTATCCTTTCTATTTTATATGTTTATCTGTATTTTATATTCTTTAATTTATGTTTGATAGTGTTTATTTATATCCTTCTATTTTTTGTGTATTGAGTTTATCTACTCACTTGACAATGTCTTGTACCCGTTTTCCTGACTGGTTCTCAGACAAATAAAGCTTCATTATTATTATTATTTTCCAAAAAAATTAAGCAACCAGAAAAGATACAAATTAACTATCTCCAATTACAGCCTCTTAGCATTTTCTATACCAGATCTGCAAGAGTGAGAAAGGATGCATGAAGTGCAGAACTACCCAATGTCTTAATTACCAACTTTTTTCTTAAAATATGTGTCACGGAATCTAAGCTACCATTCATGTACCAACTGTGCCTCAATATGCACCCAGAATTTGGGATTCTCTGCATTCCCTGTGAGAGCAGGACTTCTGCCAACATATGGACTCCATTTGGATAATAATAATGACCGCACAGAGAGCAGTTACTACTCATATCAATATGCTTAATGTCAACAGTATTATTGTGAGTAGAGTTCACATGATCAAACAATCTGAGAAGTAACTTCCTGCACAATCTCCTCAATATCAAGCATTTTATTATGTAAAAATTTGACATTAAGCAGGAATACTAATAATAATAGAATAACATATCATAACCATAATAACTAGGGCTTGTCAATACAATGGCTAGACCTTGTTAAATTAAAGTTTTTCTTTGGAACAAAGCTACATGGAACACATGATCAATCATTTTAACTTTCATAAATTAAAATAAAAACTATAAAACCAGTCATTTCCACAAGATAAAACCACTAAAAACAATGACTGGTTTTGGCACATTCAGCCATCATCAGGAATAATTAATTCTCAATCAAATTATTTTTCAAATAAACTATTTTAGGAGATAGATGATGAATGTTCAATGTTGGTAAAAGATACTTAGAGGTGTTTCAAAAGCTCTTTGATAATTTTTGGAGATGATTATTTAATTAAGCTAATTAATTTAATACCATTAATGGCCTTATAGAATATTCCTAAAATCACTTCAATAGGAATCATTTAATGTAAATCTGTCACGTTAAGCAGGAATAGAAATACAAAAATATCTAACCCTGACCATAATAACTAAGGCTTATTAATACCAAGATTAGAAATTCCACTATGGGAGGGATAAGGCACATCAAAACACAAGTTCAAAACAAACACATGTTCCTTTCAAACACATAAGTAAATGGAATATATTACATTAAAATTAATTTATAGAGTAAAGACATTTATCTACTAGAAAATTGCGTAGTTTATTCTTAAAGCTATTCAAATTACAAATTTTTCTGATATTATCAGGTAACTTGTTGTAAAATTTAATGCCCATTACATCAGGACTATTCTGCACAGCCTTATAATTTGTTTTAAAGCTATGGAGATCCTGAGATCTACAGGTACAGTGATCATGAACCATAGAATTATTAGTGAAGCTAGATAAATTGCATTTGACATATAAAATAAGAGTGTAAAGATATACGTCAGGTAATGTTAATAATCTTAACTCCTTAAAAAGAGGACGGCAAGTAGCATTAAATTTGCTATTAGTTACCATACTTACAAGTTTCTTTTGTATCATAAAAACATCATGAATTTGGGAACTAGATCCCCAGAGAAATAAGTCATATTTTACATGAGCATAAAAATGGCCATAATAGAAGTTTAAAAGAACATTTAGACTAAAACTTTTTTTTTAAATAAAACAGAATGAAGTTTGTCACATAAAAGGTTAATACGAAGATTCCAGTTTAGGAATGGATCAATGCATGTACAAACCATGGAACTTTAGTTCATTTGAAAATTTGTTAGCAACTTCACCAGTGACTCATTTAAAATGTTTCTTTGGAAAGAATATCATTATTTGTTTTACTGCTATTTAAATATAGATGGTTTATTTTACACCAATCACCCATATTCTGGATTGAGGATGTAAAGTCATTATTATTAGGGTCCCCCCCTTCAGGCTAAGCCTACATCATCAGCGAACATGATCGTTCTGCTTGTCTGGGAGGGTTTTAGAAATTCAGTTAGATCAATGATAAAAATCAAAAATAGTACTGGACCAAGAATAGAACCTTGTGGCACACCAAGAGGAATATCTATAGTCTGAGAGATAGTTTAAGCCATTTGTCCACAATAGGACACTTTGTTTGCAGTTGTGAAGGAAGGAAGATGACCTGGAATCTGCTACACCTCTTACACCAAGGGCACAGCATTTGCTAAGAAGCAATGTGATCAACAGAGTCAAAGAAAAGAAAAAAGCCTTAGTAAGATCAAAGAAGAAGCCATAAGTTTGCTATTCTTTCCCATTTCTTCACAAAAGAATCTAATGGTCGACAATATAACTGATTCAGTTGATTTATTCTTCCTAAAACCAAACTGTAACTCTGACAGCAGTTTGTTCTGCACTAAAAAGCCTACATTACAACTTTTGTCATTGGTCAAATCATTAATTGAGAGCAAAATGGGATGGGAATGGGGACCATGGTTTGCTGTATTTTAGGAAAAATTTATTCGTTAGACTTCAAAAACATCCTTGAGCCTAGGGCCACTGACTGCTGAATATCACACATTCAGGCCCTCAGAAAACAAACCCTTAAGCATCATTAGGAGCAAAATTTAGCATAAGATCAGATCTTACTAGGGAGAAACACAGTTATTTGCTGATGATGCAGGATTTTAGGTTATACTATTGCCCAGACTTGGGAATCTGGATTTTCAACCCCAGAATAAGTCCACCAATTCAGATTTTCAACCCTAAGGATTTGTCCACCAATCCACATTTTCAACCCCAGAATATGTCCACCAATCCACATTTTCAACCCCAGAATATGTCCACCAATCCACATTTTCAACCCCAGGATATGTCCACCAATCCACATTTTCAACCCCAGGATATATCTTCAAATCTTGATTCATCTGCATTGCCAGGGCATACATGCCATCACTAGGAAACAATATTCACTTATCAACATTATAAAAGGCTTTAATTGCACACAAAAATTATTATAGGATTTTTGAGTGAGCATACTCAATAATAGGTCACTATGCCAGATTTAATTATTCTAATCAGTGTACTTGGTTATGTTTTTAGCAGTTTCTTTTTGCCATATACCAGCTACTATTTCTTTTTGCCTGATAGCAACACATTGCATGACCTAATGATTTTTAAATTATTACAATATAGAATTGAATGCATTTTCGTGCAATTCTTGGGATTAAAACTACATAATGTTCTTAGCTGAAATGAAAATGGCCCCCTCATTTTGATCCCATCACGGAAACCATTAGAAGGGAGCTGGGCCTATTTTGAAAAATCATTATACACAAAAATCCTGTGAACTCATTTAATACAGCCAGAAAGCTCATAATTCATAGAATTTACCTGTTTAACAATGATTAAAACATTTGTAAAACTCCTAACTTAGAATAAAATAAGATTTGTAAGCAACACAGAAATATGTTAAATCTTTTCATAAAGGATTTAGGACTCTATAAAGGTATTAATTCACTAGTTACTGATGAGAAGGTTTAAGGCAGCTATATCAACTTCTAAGGAAAGAAAAAGATACCAATATATACACTGTCTTTCATTATTAAGTTTATTAGGCAAAATGAACCCATCACAGTAAAATGAGGACAAGATTAATACTTTTCATGACATCGTATTATTGAAGGTGCAATGAATTGTGTTAATATGGTTTAGACCTATGATCTCTATTGTAACCTCTGTCATACCTTCTGCGATCATTGTCATAAGGTCTGGGATTATATTGTCTCCTGTTATCATAACCACGATCATGATAACGATTCCGTTGATCATAGTTCCTAGAATAATTTCCCCCGGAATGCCGGTTATTTTGAAATCTGCACCATGGATATAAGATAGGTGGAGATGATAATTCTTGGGCAAAAACTAAAGCAAATTCCTCATCTTCATCTGTATATCTTTTGGAGAAATCTTTTTCGCATTCTTCCAGGAACGCTTTTTGCTCCTCAGTTAGTTCAGGAGATGCTGGTCCAGCCCCCTCCGTAACTTTCTCCTCAGAACTCATTGCAAGATATGTCTGAAAATGAGGAATTTCAAAGATTGAACTGTAAGCTGTTAATCAACATAAATTAAACAAGTCAAATTTACTTAACACTAACACATGTGAAGGGCATCTAAAAGTAAATTAATAAAATTAGGCTATACTAACACTATGAAAAGTTTACCGATAAACAGCTTCAAAGAATGATAACAGGAATTTGGAAAAATTAATTTTTGATTTCATTGATTCCACTTTTTTTCTTTCCAAAAATTATTTAGAAAAAGGGATGTGAAATGGAAATGCTACATATTATTTCCAATATTAGACAGATGGTAAACAAAATTTATTAAAAATATAGTCAAAACAGTTAAATGTTATCATTTGACCTTGTTTATGCTTTTTGTAAAAATTAATGAAAACTGACTTCATAAACTGGCAAATGGCATTCTTCTTTGGCAAGTATTTCATTAAAAATTAACATCTCTGTTTGAAGCAAAAATTAGATAATTAAAATTAAATAACAGATCCAGAAATTAGCAACAATAAGATGAGTAACTTTAGATTTGACAAATTCAAGTAATGCTTGGTAAAACTCCACACTTACGACAATTACTTCATGCTAATACCAAGAAAGTAAGGTAGAAAACTTTTTTAATAAAACCATGATTTTGAAGTGGTGTTTAACAAAATTATTAAATAGAAAATAGACACATCAGCACTTTGTGAAAGGATAAATTATCATCAGGTGATGGTGTTAAATCTTGCCAAGACTATGAAATATAAAACTTAAGCATTTCACATACAGAACCTAAATTCATGACATTCAATAGGACAATTAATTCTGACTGATTTTCATGATTACTGTGAATATATGATTGATGACTTTATCATCTAGTGTACATTGGTATCTACCAACTAACATTGTCTGAAACAGATACTACTATGAGACAAATAATTTATATTCATATTAACCTTTATAGATCATACACTTAGGCACAGTAACATAATGTGTAGTTAGCAAGGAGTTAAATGTAATCTTCACTGCAACACTGACAAACCATGTTATAGCCAAAAGTTAAAGCTTTACTAGTTATTAAGATAATCAATGGAAATAATATTTGGGAGTATCAAATTGATGACCATTTCTAAATATATCGGTCAATATGCTAATCAACTAATCAGAAGATTAAGTGTAACTGCAATTTAGTGTGACAGAATGTATTAAAATTGATCAATTTTATGATTTGAAGTTCACTCAAAGAAGTAATTATGATGATTATAATCTTAAATGCAACTGAAGGTTTAACTAATGATTATGATAAGGTTTCAAAGAAGGAGGTAGATGAGGTACCTTAGCACTCGTTATAATAGAGAAGCTTAAGGTAGAAATATATAAACTGAATTGAGTGAAAAGGGATGGTTTTCATGGTAACACTAAACAGAATCTTTCAAAATAGAAAAGTTATTGTCAATATAGTTTACAGATTGTGTAAGATTACAACTTAACTCCAAGCTAGCTATACATGATAATATTAGGCCTTTAATAGATCAACATAAGATTCTAAAACTGCAAAAACAAAATTTATCAGAAAAAATACAAAATTTCTATTGAGTAAAAGAACTGGTACCTCGAATAAGTTCTAAGACATGAAAAATCTTGTGGAGGAAGCAATATTTTAAATTGTATGCAGGAATTTCAATTCACAGCATTTGTAACGACCACTGTTCGATTAATTGGTAGAGGATGAATTGTCCTTTAAGAGCAGTGATAAGTTAAGAAACATAGTAACCATACATGTATATGTTGTTTGAAATAAAAGTTAAAATAGCTTACATTTATTTGACTGAAGAAACAGGTGATAATTCACTGATTTGATCCACTTGAGAAATTTCACTACAATTTAGGAAACATAATCAGAGAATCTGAAACTGAAGAAATTTTCATTATTGCTAATGAATGTAAAAACAAGATTGAGAGATAATTCTAAGATTCTTACAAAAAAATTTCATTAATAAGGTAAAAGGTTAAGGGAAGTAGCAACTTACAGCTTTCACTCAATAGATTATCAGCAATTAAAGCGTAAAAAGCAGGTGGTGTCTTATCTTTACCTCCTGATTCAGTGTCTGGTCTGAACATCCTAAAGATGAATGGAAACAAAAGATAATTATAAAAATAATAATATTATAATTACTAATTAAAACATTTAACCCAGTGATGTCATAGCATAGGTGACAGAAAAATTTCTTCTTATTTAAATTATAAATTCACATGATTTACATAAACATCAGTAAGCTTTGAAATAAAATACTATTGAATGAAAATATCATTAACTTGCTATTCCATCCATAGGGCATATTTTTTAAATCATCGATGGAATCACACACCTATCAATCCGTTTTTAAATTCATAGAGGGATCCACCGAAATTTATTTTTATTCAACGAGGCTTTCCACCTATGTCCACTGCTTCCATTGAGATTAATACCAGATGAAGTGCTGATAGTTCTAATGACTGTAGCAAATCATTTAATTTCCCTAACTCCATAAAAAACACTAAATGGCAACTTACAATGAGAGGTATAATGTTATTATAATGCAACAATCGACAAACACAAAAATCCATGCACTATAAATGTTTCAACAGAGCTTAAAGAATCATGGAGATGGAGCAAGTTGTACATGCAACAGTAGCCATCTTGTCAAGCAGCATACAGACCAACAAACTGTTATTAAATTAATCTAGAACCAATAATCCATACTAGCATTCAGTCTAACATTGATAACATCCATCACTCATCAGATTGAAGAATTTAAAAATGTGCTCATATTAAAGTAGACATGACTTGAGAATAGCTTGGTCAGAATCCATCAAGAATTTTGACGTCCAAAGATTTACTATTAGTGATAAAATTTTAAAAAAACACTCGCTAGGCTATTCATTCGTACTTCTATTCTAGTTTCATTATCTTTGTGTATTCCACAAAAACAATAAAATGTTGACTAGATCTGATGATTGAGTGCTGTTAGCTCAACGCTAGCAGCAGATTGATTTCATCTACTAACATGTGTGTTCTACCATTCAGTAGGTACGTTTGCGTTAGTTTGCTCTATCTACTGCTGTTTCTTTATAACTTATCATACCCTTCATCCAATCAAACATATTCAGACTTTATCTTTCACTCTGTCTTTTCCATTGCATTCTATTCTCTTACTTCTATACTTTCTTTAATCATCCCTTACCTCTCAATACTTGGGCCACTTAGATCTTTTTAAGACCCTTCTTATTTACTTCAATTGAAACTCTCTCTTCCCAAACCATCCCTAGAACCTCCAAGTTTGTATTTTATCAACCCTACTTACTTTCTCCATTCACTTTACAAACAGATTATAAAAATTCAATAAAAAAGGGATCTTGCCTCCTCTTTGTGAAGGACTAAGTTGCTTTTCAAGGTGAAATTAAAAAAAAAATACTACACCTTCTGTTGAACTTATTTAATAATTAAAATATTATGCATAAGAGAATAAATAAAATGTAAAAATTTAATACCATATTAGAGCTTTGATTTCACCTCAGACAGCAAGAGAATTAAGTGAATTAAGGATAGACCCAAAACAAATTTCTTCAATCGTCATCATCATAGCTGACTGATTGATTAAATAAAGAAAATTTGAATGCTCAAATTAACCAGGTATTCTATGCAAAACTGACAAAAATTATACATCCACAAATACGTTTTATTTTTTTGAGAATGGTATAAATAATAAAAAGTGTGTAAGTTGCTTACTACTCGTCATCTTTCTTAATTCTATGCTGCTACTTTCTAATACACTTAGAGGAAAAAAGAAATTTCTACATTAAAATATGTGAGATCTACATTTAAGTCAAATTAAGGGTTCGAAAATCAATGCCATGGCATTTACAGATTATGCGAGTCATATCTAAATTTGAGAAATTTTATTCCATAAAAGTAAATCAACTTCACATGATGAATAAAAGACATGAATAACAGGTTAAAGTACTTCTACTTTGTTGTTTATTAACTATAACCATAGTAAATCGTACTTTGCCTTAACATAACCATCTGTAACCTTGCATGATTTAGATTCAACACAGCATATCTAATTAAGAAAGAAATGTGCAAATAAGTAACAAAAGAACACAAAAGAAGAGAGCAATGAACTTATTACTAGCAATAAAACTCAGTTCCTCATACAAAATATTTATCATGATATGCTAGTGACTCAATTTATCATACATTTACACGCTAAGATAATGCAAGTGTAGAGTAAACTACAAATTTAAAAGTTCCCCCTTCATAATTAAATCACAATCAACAACATAATATTGAAAAAACCTCATCATTCAAACTTAATATCAGTTGAAGAGGCTCCAGTAACCAATCATTTAAGACATTACTACTTTCTAAAACAAGTAATACAAGATTAAGGAACCAAACTACATTACGTTCTTGTCACTAAGAGAAAATTTTAATGAAAGATTCTAATGAAATAATGAATACAAGAACTCTCCTAGTACAAATTGTGTTCACTACAAAAATTACTTCTTCCGGCATTAAAAACGAAGCTTTAATCAATTTAAAGTTGAAGAAGAAAGAGTATAACTTCCATTGAGATAATATATAAAGCATTATCTGTTAATTTTTCAAATAAATAAGCGCCTACATCTTTATACGTCTAAATTAAAGCCTTAAGGCATCATATTATTTTAATTCTTGTAACCAATTATGAGTTTAACGATATGTTTCTTCAATGTCGAAAACATATGGTGATTTGTACAGCCAAATCACAAGCAAGCACCCTGAAGTAAGAAGTTTCGACTAACAGAAGCTACCCATAACAACTAACAAACACAATATTCTTATTGATTCATAGTTATAAATACCATCCAAGCTGCCGTCCACAATGAGGGCAGTGACAGTTTCTCCACAAATAGCCAGGGAACCAAGTATCTTTCTTCACCCACTTTTAGTAAGAAATAGACAATTATTAACAAATTAATTAATAACCACGTACCAAACATTCAATATGCCATGCATATCATAATGATTACTCACAGAACCACTTCCAACGCAACCGGCTTTCGTTATCGTAATTAAACGAAATCGGTTTCCAGCTGGATTTTCTAGTAGCTGAACTCCAACTTCTTCTAAGCCATACAATGATTGATTTTTATAAACTATAGCTGTTGGGCTGACTATATGATTCAAGTAAGCAGCGTCCGCTGAATCAGCTCCACAAAATCGGCATAAAAGGTATTCTAAATAAATATGATTGCACTTTTAAGCATGGGTCATAGACACCATGTTTTGTTTTGAGGGAAATACCTACGAGTTACTTACAAACTTCATTCATTTTCATATAATTGCAAAGATGATCAAGATAAAATTATTTACATTTAGGTTATGAACTTCTTACCAATTATTTTCTCCTTCCTAGTAGCAGAGGCAACATCTATAGCAACCTGAAAAGTGAACAATAGGCACACGATGGTGCAGTTAAGTTTGACTCGCCGCCACATTACCAGATGACGCTACAATAACTCAAAATACAAGTTGTCCTCTATAGTTATTCGCGAGTAAAATTACTAATATATCTTACGTGTTGAATAAAATTAATTTGTTAATCAGCTGTCATCCGTGAAATACATGTTTCCTGGCATATTGCATGGATAAGTGATGAAATGATTTAACATCTTTGAGAACCATTTCTACACAAAATGTATTACTCTTACACTTCAAAGAAAATATCGTCGAAATTAAACATTTGTTAGCTGTATTAAAATACTATTCTAATATTTTCTACCAACATTTATATTGGAGGCGAAAAATCGGCTGGGAGATTGATGATTCGAGAAATGTCAAAAACAGCTGATCGATATTATGGTTTTATTTGACAAAATATGGAGAATATCGTCTCATTGAGCTAATATAAAATTACCAACGTCGCAAAAGCATATTTTTTATTTTCAACAGTTGTCTCATCATCGTATATGTTAAATTAATGGTAACAAACTTTTGGCTGTTCCTTGTACCGAACCTCACCCCTATCGAATTGCGACATTTTTGAAAAACGACGGCGCATAGATTCGAAATAAATGCAGAAAACAGTAGCATCCAAAAATAAGAAGCTCCTTATCCTATAAGTAATATCTAGCAAATTGTTTCAGTGTGCAAAAGCATTCAATTAACGAAGAGGTTGCGATACCGCTATTAGCCGGCCGGCGTATTACCATAAGTGGATCGGGGGGGGGACCCAACAAATGGAACCAACATAAACAAGGTCACTTGAAAACATTCATCTATTTCGATGGTATTTGATTGATCTTGTCACTTGATACAAAACAATAAATGCTAACATCTCCTCGGTTACAATTAGTTTCATTTCAAAAGATATCGCAAAAAAATGGCAATATAAAATTGCAAAACGTTACTTCATTATGAATACCGAGTACAATGAGTGCCGCAATTACGCTTTTAAGCCGAATCGTTCCAAAAATGAAAATCTTCTTCCAGCGAGAGCCGCCATTTCTATTTTCATCATCCCGGTACACCCCAACCACAGCAGCCTAGCAACAACATCAGCTTCTAAAGGTCGGTCGGTCCCTGGGGCTCCCCCTTCTACCGCACCATTTACCACCAGCCGCTTCCCTTTCTCTTTTTCTCTCGTATTCTCGCCCTCTCTTTATACCCAGGGCAACCAATGGGAAATATAGGTCAGGCAAATGCTGCCGCCAATGGGAGTCCTCCCTTGCGATCACGTGGGTTTGTTGTTATCTGTCAGCTGTTCCGGCCGCGTATATGTTCTTTGCTTGGTAGCCCGTCAGAGCAGCTGATGCCCCCTGAGAAGTAAGACGTGTATTTCGTTCGTTCCGCCTGCCGTCGCATATAACGGCCATAACAAAGCACGGCATACGTATTTTTCCGTAAGGTCGGAAACCTGTGGAAATAATCTACCTCGTGTGGTTACCCTTCATCCACCCTGTACCGGATTAACGATGCAATCTTTGGGATTCATCTCCGTTTACGCTGATTTCTTAAATATCGCGAGTGGACGTCCGGTTTGGAAACAGACGGTGGTTCCTTTACTATCCACCCGGTGAAGAGTTGTGTGGGAGGGGTCAAGACCGACAAGGAGTGCTATAGACCTTCTTTGTCTTCCTTGCAGTGCTTATAGCCGACATTATCGGCAGGACTGTCAGGTGTTTATACATCTCAGATTGGGATAACCTTAACGGATCGACTAGTGAGAACTTGGTGACATTTTAAGGTGATCGCAAGTGTGATTCTTGGAGACTTTACGTGGAGCAGGAGAATCGGGCACAGCTGTTGTATCTGTGATTGAAGAGGCTTTCCGGAGTAAACTAGTTCATCGCCCAGCTGTTGTATCGGTATATTTCGTACGCTGCTCCTTTGGCTCATCGTGATTCCTCGAGTGCTTCCCTCCGATGACCGTTTAACTATCCTTGGTACATGTTGAACATGTCTACCGGAAAACGACTTGCAAAGCGCTCGATTGTGGGCACTCGCGTTTGCGCCCTTGGAGGCGACGGCCGCTATTACCCGGGCGTCATCCACGCCGTGAGAACCACCGCGCCCGCCGGAGTTTCCTCCGGACCCGGAGAGAACAGATACTCTGTCAAGTTCGACTCTTCCCCGCCACCCCGGAGGGTTCACCCCCGCGAGTTCCGGGACACGGAAATCGTCGGACCGGGTTTTCGGTCCGTCACCAACGTCCGGCTGAGGTCCGGACAGAAGGTCTTCCTCACGTACAACGGTAGGGAGGTCGCCGGCAGGGTGCTGGAAGTGGGCGAGTGGGAGGGAGAAAGAAGCGAGGAAGAAGAAGAGGAAGGGTCCCTTGGGGGGGGCCCTGAGGAGTCAGTCCCCGGAGGAGAAGGGGAAGACGAGGAAGAATACGAAGAGGAGGAGTACTTGGAGGAAGGCGGGCGTAAGAAGTCTGCAAGGATGGGAAGACGGGGGAGGCGAAGGGGGACTTCCGCGGCCTCGCAGGCCGGCGTCGACGTTTTGGTGGCCATCCTACCTCCCGGACACGACGTAAGTACAATTTGCCATTTTTTCCGGTTCGCCGAAGAGAAAACTTTCGCCGGCCTTTCCCCCGCGAGTCCTCGCGGCGTCTCTTACGCCTCTCCCCGGATCGTTTCGCAACTTGGAATCTGGAGAGGCGGTTGCGAAATCTTTTCGAGCCGTTGCAGGAATTATTCCCTACGCCCCCTCCACCATCTTGCTTCCCCACCCCCCCGCGGCACGGTGCAGGGACTTTCAATGGCGGGCCAATGGGCAGGCGCCATCGATCTAGATGGTGTCGCATGAAACCCGATGGAAGGATGTCATGGAACCAAAATTGGTGGTATTGTTCCGGAGCGAGCCGGATTCGGGCGGCGAGAACCGGCATCGTGTTTGTCAGACTCAGAAAGCCGGCAATAAATTTTGAAGCCCGCCGCTAATGTTAAATCTCCCATTACTCAATCCCGGATTCCTGATCTTTCGCATCGGGACCGAATGCAGAAGTCGTCGCCGTTGTTTGCTAAGCAATGCGATACGCTTCCGCCGATGTTTTCCACATATGAAAATAGATGGATGTTATCGGCGCATTACATCCACCCTCCGTGCCGTAATTGGCGGAATATCGCCTCCCCATCCCCCGTGCCGGCGAATTGCTAAACAAACTAGCTTGCGGAGGCGTGACCCGAATGGATAGCGAACGGGCAAATGTTGGCAGTGCTCATTGTCGCTCGACCCGCGCTCGCCCTCGCGGCGGGTGCGCGAAGCTCGGATGAAAACAAAGGGGACTGGATGCATAGATGCGAGATGGAGGGGATGGAACGAGCGTCTCAGCTCGTAGATAGGCAGTCAGTGGCAAAAAATAAACTTGTACGGTCGTTTCATAGAGGGTAGTATATAGTGAAGTATCCCGTACTCGGATAATTCGATAATATTTGTTTTGTGAGTGCCAGTTAATTTTTAAATGGACGATATCTTGATAACAATCGAACTGTGGGAAGACTGAATGCATCGCAGAGATTCAGCCGATAGATGTTCGCGTAATGCCTTACCCCGTAAGAAAATTATATTTTTATCTGATTTATAAGCTTAGTAAAAGAGTTTGGACTTGCTCTGAAAATAAATTCATTATTTGCTTATAAACTCTCGCAGGAATTTTCTCCCTAAGGAATTGTATTGGAAGTAGCAGGCGACTACTTTTTCAATGTCTTTAACCAAAAATTCTCGACTTTCAAATACGTTTCCAATAATTCCTAGCTTAAAAAAATCATTCCATCCACCTAAAAAATATAATTCATTCCATCAAGTAATAACACCGATGAGAAGAGAAAGATTTGGAACAGAAATTGAAGTTAAAAATTCCAAGTTTCTTGAATTACAGAATCAAAGGCTCCCGTTCCAAAAAAAACCTTAATCCTTAAATCCCACATTTCCTTGAAATGAAACTTTCTGTCAAATCTGCGACTATTGAGCAATTAACCTAATTTAAACCACGCCGTTACATTTAGCATCACATCCACTCATTGCTGAACATGCAAAAATATTCAACGACTCAACATCCTCACGCAAATCCCTTAAACAATACACAAGCCAATACATTTCAAACGATGACAGACTTAAGTTTATCAATCGGTCCCTCGGGTCCCTCTATCTTTTTACGTAGGGGAGCGTTTACATTTTCGCGGGGTCAACGACACTGCCAGGGGGTGAGGGGTGCACAGAAACGGACCCCTTAGCGACATATCTTTCCCTCCTCGCAACAGCGCACCACGCCCCTCGCCGCCTTCCGGTGCGAGCGCTTTTGCGCACGGCGTCCCGACGCTTGGCGCCGTGGGGAGAGATGCGTGTACAGGCGTCGCGGAGAGAATGGGGCATGTTGGAGGACGCCGCTGTTGCCAGCTGACTCGCGAATTTCGATTTCGTTCACTAGTGTTGGTATCTGTGCCTTCGGCCTAATACGTAAACATCGCCGGCTTGCTACGCTTAGATCGCGTATTATTGAGCATTAGTTACTGTAAAATATGTTTATTTGAGCTATAAATTATGTATGCCATCTTTCTAAGGATAACTACCTTACTCCTCATCCAGACTAGGAAGCCTCATCTACTAGCTATCGGTAGCAAGGGGGTGAGGTACTATCAGGTCTGCGTGACTGAGCTCTGTTACTACGGTATAAGTATATTTTGAGACTATAAAGTACATATCCTGTCTTGCTACGCATACTTCACACCTCATATTGCGTAGTAAGCTTCATTCCCCCGTACTAGCTCTTGGTTGCAAGGGGATGAGGTACCAATAGGCCTTCGGGTTGATTGTTTGACAGGCATACTATGGATTCTGAATCTAATGTTCATACTACGCACTGAATGTACCTTCATACTCGTCTTTCAACGGCAAATAATGCTTTTCCTCTAATTTTTATTGTTTCTATAAATAATTTATCTAATTTTCATAATCTTTCATGCGGCGAACTCGCTTTCTTTCCTAAACCTTTCGCATATTTTCACTCCCCCCTTCCCTATGACGATTTTTTCCTGCACTGGTAATAAAATAAAAACCACAATTTTTTTATTTACCACAGGAAACCTCTCTTTATCTCAACATTTAATTTCTATTGCCACTTAATTTATTGAAACACCTGTACATCTACCTTTTGGCAGGGTTCATGTGCCTTAAAATCCCTGTTTAATACGAAATTCTTTGTTTTTTCTTCGTAGCTTACCCCACTCTTTATTTCAGCTAACATCTTCTACCTTTGACTTGTATTCTACCCTCAATTACTTTCCTTAGCTGCCCTTTTTCTCTCAATATTTTCCCACCCATTTCCCTTGTACATAGTTGTTCACAGCCTTTTGTATGTATTTTGTATTAGTCGGGGGTAATATCAACAATACTTACCAACGTATTTATAGGTCGAATTTGGGATTCGCAAGTTCTATATTCATTGTTAGTTTGCAAGCATGTATATTGAAAGCATCTAGAATCGGGAAGTTTGCGCTCAGAAGTTACAAATACGATGAAGCGAATCGCGGCACCGGGAAAATAATGGTTTTCCTCAGGGAATACTATTCTTTTTACTCACTCTTTTTCTCGCAAGCAGGGTGCTGGGAAAAACAGTCGTAAACGTAAATTCTCACGTGGCACCCGTAGATGCTATCCTTCCCTCTTTTTATGACATATATATCGCGCATAGTCCTTATTTACACCCCTGAGCCGTGCTGTTGGCTCACGCAGGAGCACGCGCAGCTTCTATTTTGATTGATAAATAAATTCTAGTTTCGCGCTGGCAAGTTCATCAGTTCCTGCGAGTGCGGGCAAAACGTAAATAAGTCTGCTTTTTACGCAGCATCGGGATGACTGTTTTCATTCCCTAGTGCGCGGTCAGTCGTGTTGTCAGAAATAAAAATCCTTTCGTCTCTCCGGGTTTCTGCTCCTTCTTGCATTTTTCCGGTCTCGATGAGTCCGCTAATATTCTGCGAACGGTGGCGAATGCCTAGTGGACGGAATCTCTCTTGTAGAACGATAAGGGCTTCCTTGCAATGCTGTACAATTTCCGCAGGTAATACATTCTGCGAGATTCCATTTTGTTCCTGATTGATCCCAGTCCTTCATCGTTCTTATGTATTGCTCTCAAACGGGTATCATAGAGGTACAGCGCACTGTAGGACTAAATACGATATTAAAGCTCAAAATTTAGCTATTGCTCACCCTAAACTACAGTTTCAAACCTATTTCATTTGAACCGATTTAAGTATTTAATTTGATTGGAAAGAGACAGTTTCATTAACATGCAGTCTGTACGTTAGATGTAAATTAAACATATACTATGCCTTTCTAGGATTTAAAAATAATCACAGAAGTCTCCCAAATGACAATCATGAGAATTTGACTCTATCCCCTGTCAAATATACTCGCAACACTAAAATTGATCTTAAAAAGCAGAAAAATTGCCACGAAGAGAATATTAAATTATCTTAAATTTGAAGTAATGACGGCGATAATACGTTGCACTGGAAGCCTGCGGAAAATTCGCTAAGTGCAGGGGCACACCATTTCAAATCCAACTGTAGTATTTTTCGAAGCACGTAACTTTGCCATACATCAGTGAGAGTTAATTAGCCCTTGCATCTTCCCCTTCTCTCTCGCACGTATGTACACATCGAATCGTCGACTCGAGAAACCCGATGGAGGATTTTAATCGCCGCGATCGAGAAAATTCGTAGCTTTCGATTCGGATGGCTTGCTATGTTGGCTCGTTGCGGGTATTCCAAAACGGGTTTTTATCCGTTTCCTTGAAGTTGTGCCCCGGTGAAAGGAATAGAGGCAGTGCAACCAGCGTGGCGAGTAGCTGGGAAGTAGGTCGCGAAAACTTTTCAACGTCCGCCGACGTAATTTTATCCTGTCGAAAACAGCTGAACAATTGATTGCTCGCTGTGTACACGAAAATCCCGTTTGAAGATAAGATTAAATGTCAGGATGAGCGAAGCCCCGTGAACATGACGTAGTGGAAAATATTGCTGGCCGAGAATAAATGATATAAGCGCTTCATCGGTTTGGAATGGCGATGAAATACCACGGAAAGATCTAATGTGTTTAATTACATGGTCTTTTATTTCTTCCTTTAATGTTGTTTATGTTCTATAAGTACCTTACTCTTTGTTAAATCTGGTGTATGAAATCGCTGCAGTAGGAGATCTTGTTAATGGAAATTCCTCGATGATGAAAGTATGAGTAGCAAATGGGTCATTACTTCGATAGTGATGGTATTATCAATGAAATTAATGAACAATAACGGGAAAAGGAACAGTACTCAATACGATAAAAATCGATAAAAATAATATAAATTAATAATCATTTAGTGCGATGAGATTATTTAAACTTCAATATGAAGAAAATGCTAATTAATTAATCTTAAATTAATTCCCAAATTTTAATATTATTAAATGAAGGCGCGTAATCTAATCGCAGCCCTGATTAAAAATCTCTTTCCTGCTGGTTTATGAATTATAATTTTTGCTTTTCGATAGCTTTTTCGATTATTTACTTTTGGGAGCTCAATTGAGTGTTCAGTCAGAGATTTCTGTCTGAAAATATAAATGAATCCTTTGCAAAAAGGTATTCCAGTAAAGACATGAATTAATTGATTTTAGGCGACAGTATTCATCTCCAAGATCAACGGCATCTGCTATTGAAATGGTAATTCAGACAATTTCCCCAGATACGTCACTCGTTCGGTCCCATTAGAAGGCCATCTTCGTCCCATAAACCTCTTCCTGTGGAGTACGCGAGCAACAGACGCTGTAATTGTTGCGAGTGCATTCATCATTTCGCCGATCGATTCGCATTTCAGCTGGAGAGGACGTTTTTTGCGCCCCTGCCATCGCTGGAGGCAGACGAGGCTGTCTTCCGACGGAATGTTGTTTCATCTTGTTTATTTATCATACTCGGTCGCCCTTAAAGAAGCTGCGGCGTTTATTCTTGGTCTCGGGCGTTGATGGATGTACGCCGTCTGGCACTGCCAAGGATCCTAAGAAACGGCCCCTTAATTGAAGCGCATCTTCGGTTTTGTTCGCGAGCACCAATTTGGTTTTTGGCCGCGAACGCAAAGGCACTGTGTTCAATCAATGTCGCACTCAAGGCTGAACGGTCGAATACAAAATAAGCGCAAAATATCACACAATGTGCGAAGATTGAGGATCAGAACCGCTCGCCAAAGATGAGTGTATCATATCGTTCAAACGCGACGTGTGAGTCACCTATTGTCTTGATGGGACGATTTGGAAATCTTTCGGTCCGGTCATTCGCTCCGGAAATTGAGATTCGAGGAAATGTCGTTGTTTTATCCATAAGTAGTTCGTTAACCTGGGACTCATCTGCCTCCTCGATGATAACTCCATTCCCCTTCGACAGGGGTGGACGACCTGTTTTCATAGGAGGTTGACATATGACACATTCAGACATTTCATGGATGACATATTGTACCTATTCAGACAATTCAGCATCAATATTTTACGTAGAAAAGCGAATGTAACTGCTGGGTTAATTCCAAAGAGAATATTTTCCATTTCGTTTGAAATAATCGACATAATTTAAATAACTGTGTTTGTTAGAAAAAGTAGCCCTACACTCATGTGTGACCGCTTGAGATGAAACTAAGAATTTAACGCTCTTGCAAAACTATTGAATAATCGAAATTTTAAAACCATATATTTTTGGCATTACAGCGAATATTCTAGAAATCAATTAGTACCTGTGTTTATGCTTTGATTCTTGGTATAAAATATGGACCAGTGATACCAAAGAAGTTGCAATCTTTTTAATTCCCCTACTATCTTTTAAATATAGCTATTGCTCAGCAAATTTAATTAATTAATGATGTGACATATAAGTTCCACAGAAAATATTAGATTATCATAATGCACTGTGCATGTAGTACTACATTGCTTAGCTCCAAAACATTCATAAACCAAACACTTTACTGAACAACGAAGCCAATGTAATCGCTTAATACTGCGATAAGGAAGTGCCACAGAAAGTATTAGCATATATGCGAAGAATGAAATTCAAACAAGGATTAAATCACAGAAAATCGGCAATAACGCTAAAAGCTTCCTCATGGTATTTTCGGCGAAGGATACCCAAATGAAAAGATCCCCTCTTTATTTATTCACCCCTTCCTTTTACGATCCCTGTCATGAAATAAAGCAAAGTAGGATAGGAAAGCATTTCGATGTTGGCGATGACAAGTCGTCATGGAGATTAACGAGAGCATTGAGAAGCTGAGAGGTTTATTTAAAAAAAATGGCCGATAAGCGATAACTCTTCACCCATCCGTCGATGGAGCTCGCTCTCCTTTATCTAATTGAAGGGCGCCGTCATTGGCCACGAAAAAGAGTTCTATTTCCTACAGAAATTCGTCCTTTAGTGGATAGGGCAGTGACACTTCGATAAGATATCGCTCGTTTTGGTCGCGTGCTCATTCTAATTAGCCATCGCACGAAAGGTGGCCTATTGTTTCACCGTAATATCCTCAGATGTCACGAATTCATCTCGTGCTGGAGAATTATTAATTCCGGAGCCCGAAAATGGCATGTTGGGGTCAGTCACTCGGGTGTTATTACTTAAATACTTTATTTCCAAGTAATTCGCCGTACTGGAACGCTGAATTATTCATATTCACGCATGCGATCAGAAAGTAATTCGAACACTCCCAGAATCGTTTTCTTGCTTCGTAGGATTCGAAGAAGCAGAAAGATTAACATCTCATCAATATTAGCATTAACAGTTTTAGCAATAAAAGGCCCTAAACGTAACGACCACTTTGAGACTCCCATCAAGAGATTATTCATCTTAAAAAGACATACTGTATATTCATAAACATTATAGGCCCACAGATTGCAACTCCGTCCCTGTCTCCTATAAGGAATCTGGAATGTTCTCCGAGCTTGGGCGTATAGATTTTTTTCTCTTTTCGTATTTTACTTCTCAACCTTTGTTCTGTGACCTCACTTTTGGTGTACCGCTTAATATGCGAGAGTTATTGATTCTGAATTACATACGTGCTGTATTTTGCGATTTATCTTTTCATTCAGTAGTAAATAGCTACTACAATGATGAAATATTTCATTCCTCGATAGGTATTTGCGTCTTTTTCAGCGTGAATAAACTCTACAACTTACGAACGCTTGGTTTAGTGACCCGCGATGTTAAAATAAATATGTAAGTGTACTAGGGAAGACCAAATGTAGGAAAACATTTCCCCAAGCTTAGTTCCTCGGATCCTGCGCGGAGAAAGCCATGAAACGATAACAAGTAAACACACGAGAAACCCAATTCGATGCAGCTAATTGAGATCTCATCCCAAACACAGGACCTTCTATTGTATCTCTCCAAATTAGTTCGGTGATGACGTCAAGTTGAAACCTAGATGGTTGAATAAATATTATGGTCCCGTAAGCTCTGTTTGCTTCCTTGTTTGCTTAGCCACGTTCGGACCTAATTTTGACTCTGGATAATTGATCCAGATTTGCTGACGGCATCTCTGCCGGTTGGCGGACCACCCATCCAAATCAAGCGTTGCAAATGTAACCGTAGTACCGATCTCGTTACAAAACTTTGGAGGGATCCGCTCTAATTTTCATTTTCCCTGCTTGGATGGCAAATTAACACAATTTATGTAGCTCCCCAATCCCATCATTAAGGAGGATATCAGTTTCCTTGGGGGATTCCTATTGCCCCAATCTGCGATACCTCCCCATTCGTCCAACGAAGCCCATTACGAAAGCGTCCTCTACTTCCAAGATACCCGTATACCATCGCAATCGCCGAAGGATACTTTTTCCCTCCGTTGAAACGACCACTTGCCAGCTATCTTTCTTTGCGTAGCAATCTCATTATTGTCTTCGTAATAGATGTTTTGAATCCGCGTCCATCCGAGTTACTCGAGAGTCTTCTTTGACTCCCATGGGGCAACCTTGTTCTTCAAAGGGATGGAGACCGTGGAAAAGGGGTTGGGGATCGTGGAAACCTATACGGCGATGGGTGGTAGGTGAACTTGGGAATGGAAAAATGCCTGCGAAAATTTGCGGGGAAAGTATGAACTGCGCATCTAATCCGGTCATACATTCGGTGAGTGAATTGGCTCAACCAAGCATGGAAAACTAATGTTTCTAAAAGGTAAGATACGTATCGTAACTCGTATATATTCCAAGGATGGTGACTTCAGTGCAATTTTGTTCTGAAAAGTATATTAACTACAAAACATTTATAAGGAATGAAATAAAAAGAAACTGTGCTGGGAATTGGTTGGTTTTCAATACATTACTAAGGTCGCGAATTAAAACGATTCGTGCCGAATGGATGGCTCACTTCTGTGTATATTTAAAATGAGACGATTTTGACTATAATTCTACGACTGTTAAAACCAATTGAAAAAATCGATTGTATGTATTATTCTAATGAATGTGACGCCATTTTTGGAGAATAAAGAAATTCACTGCGATACCCGTTTTTCATTTTATTCGACACCTTTCCCGTACTAAGTTTCATCCGTAGAAAAGAAACTTAAAAAAAAACTACATAAAGTTTATAATCTGAAGTCTACACATATAATAATACTATTACGACTTCGTTGCTTACATTGGAGAAGTTCCAGCTTGCAACCTAGAAAGAGTAACTTCTGATATTTTTAGTTTATTTCGTGCAATCCTACAAGGGCATTGGCAACCAAGAAAGAGTAACTTCTGATAGTTTTAGTTTATATCCTGCAATCCTACAAGGGAATATGCACAATAAGTTTACTAAACTCGTCGAGGCGATGATAGACTTCGCTACGACTTTTCGAATGCATCTGTTTATATCGTATCGAGGGACAGAATTTCACTTGCTCATGCTTTGTTAAGCCGACATACTCCTTTCCTTAAGCGTAAAGAAACTTTGTTTACGACTTCGAAGTAACTTTTCCTCGGGATATCTCAGCCTGCCAACCAAGAATGAACTCGGATTAAACGTATTAGCTACGGCCAGAGCGCACGGAAGGCAGCATGAACTGTTCAATGATTTTTCAGCGACCTTTGTTAGTCCTATAAGTTCCTCCGGGAACGCCTTCGTATCCCCTGGAGAGAGGCCCAGAAGCTATTCCTTCAAGAGAGTGATGGCAACTTTTGATGTTGTTTCGAAAGTACCCTTCCGGGCATCCTGGATGCGGGAATTTGGATACGGAGTTTGTAACTCTCGGTGCAATCATCTGTTTTCCCCGCAACCGGAAAGGAACTTCTGAAGAACGCGTAAAAAAGTGAAGATAAAGCGTTGAGCTGGAACACCGTATCGCGATGTCCTTGTATAAATCCGTAACAGATTAAAATTCTACTATTACATGACAAGGAGACACTATTGATGGTGGTCGCTGAAATATTGTCCTATTCTTTGCCCAATAAATGAGGACGATTAATCAGATTAATGTGTTGCTCACTGCACAATATAACAGGTAAGTAAAAATATTTAAAAATACATTCATAGAGACGCTAATTCACTCAGTACAGCTTACGATCCCAAATGCTATACGCGATTATACTTCTGCAATTCATGTTACGCGATAAAAGACGTTTCAAAAACTGCGGAAAAAGTATTTCAAATCCGAAATCCGGAGTTGATATATAATGAAAATATATAATAATGCACAGTAAAATTTTGTCAATGGAACCACGGAAGGAAACTCAAAGCTTCCAAAAATAGTAAGTTTTTTTCATTTATTTAGTATGGTTCCTTTCCGCAAGGTTGAGCTTGATCGCATATAATATATAAATTTATTCATAAATTTTTTCCAATATTTATATCCATACCGACAATGCATTGCTATAGAAGTGAGTAACTAAAAGTGGTAAACAAAAGAAAAATTTCGTAAAAAAATATTCATCTCTTAAGATTCAAACCCGAGACCCTCGCATTAAGAGACTACCGCTCTACACCTGTCGCTACCAACTCAGTTCTTGTTTCAGTTGCTCTGTATGACTCTTCAAGTCCGACTTTTGGTTTGAAATGAATACATTTTCACCGTCTCACAAATCAGCGCATCTTCTCCTGTTTACGACTGCGGCGTCAATTAGCGGAAGAGTCCGGGGGCTTCAAAAGCGATTAGGGCTCGTGTCCAGACGTTTGTGCCGTGTACTAGACGGATGGAGGATAATTTTCGTTCGAAAGGAATGCGAAGGTTGCTCATCTCCGGAAACGGCTAACCTCACAGCATTTCCCTCTGCGGAACCTCTTCCTCCGACTCTTGGGGACGCTTACCTCATCCGCTTGGGCCCTCCCGTGGCCAACTCCGCTTTTTATCCTTTCTCCGGGATTATCGCCAACTATTCCACGGTGTACTTAAATACGCGATGCGAGGTTTTCAATAAGAGACCACTTCTGAAAAACAGGCGCAGAAACTGAAGTTTGTCTGTGCTAACGTTACCACACCCGATGAATTACACATGGAAAAAAGGCGTTCAAATAATAAAAAAAGAAATCTAATTATCAAATTAACCCAAAAGATATGGAAGACTTGAGATTTAAGCTCACAAAGCTATATATTGCTGTGTGGTAAAAATTAATTTAAATGTATAACTCACAAGAGTTATTACGAGTTATGCAGACTCCGCTATGCATAACCGCATATAAAGACTTTTCCATTGCTAGAACCTTATTGATCGTTTTTTTAAGTCAGAGAGAATCAATTACTTTGAAAAATCGCAGAATATTAAGCATTGCATTCAATTCATAAAGCATATTTAAATTACGTAAAGCATGTATAATGAATTCAATTCAAAGCATGGCATTGGCATTGAAGTTCCTCCCAAATAAGTCGTAAAAACTTTGCAATTTTCGTATAGAAGGTAAGAAGGCTGGATAATAAGATTTTAACTTATTCATGCCTAAATAAGGTTTTTTAAGCAAATTCTGTATTTCACCCTCGAATTAATGGTTAAGTAGATTTTATGTTTGTTTCTGATGACAAGGAGTATGTTTTGCATCAACAGGAATTTTCGAGACTAACAATTGGAGGTCAATTACAGAAAAAGCCAATTAATTAATTCATACAATAATAAATCAGCCTAGTAATGACGATACTTAAACCTTCAAAGACCATTTTCCAAGTGTTAGAGGTAAAAAGAAATGCTTTATTTACATGAAACCTCCACACATCGTTTTGCAAAAGTAAGAAATTAAAAAAGTAAGGCGATAAGAGAGGAATGGCCTTCCTACGTAGAGGGACCTCGATTTCTCCAAACCGTGTTTTGATTTTGTTTTTGTTGCTCATTCGATGAAAGAACCTGTTGCGCTCCAGCTGTGGAGGAAAGATGAAATAGGAGAACAGGGAAGGGATCCATTATGGGCTAAATCTGAGGTAGAACTAGACACATACGCCATATTGGGTGGGAAGTTGTTAAAAATCCGATCCGCAAAAGAATCTCTAGCCGCGCTTGTATTTTAGCATCGGATCGAAGAATCTGCGGGGAACCAAATTTTCGGCAGATTAGTCTCGAATCTATATTTAGCTTAGGGAAAACAAAAGTAAGATCAAGGTCCGAGTGGAGGAGTAAGAATAGCCGGTTTTATGTTAACTCTGCCAACTCCGGCGTCTATTAAATATAAAAAACTCGCAGGATGTCCCTCTCCATCGTAGTTATTCATCTCGCAAAAACGCCCTGGCGACCTTTATTCCACATTTCCAACGGTTAGACACCTCTTAGCACGGGGAAGCGTTATCCGCCCACTGTTTATTGAACCCACATGTTCGAACAAATCGCAAGGACGATCTGAATGGTCTGTTTACTTCCCGCCTCTGACTCCCCGCGCATGCGCGGACCCTCTGCGCAGCGTTTAAATTTCTACGTAGTGTTTTGCGATGTCAGTTTTGGCCAAGGATTGCATGAGAAGGTCATGTGCGAAACCGCGTTTTGTGGAATCATACGGACCCACTCCGGATATGTGGGAGTGCCAGTAAGTAGATGCGCTTTGATTATTTGTGATTGTTTAAGGATCTTTATATGACTCTATTCCCTGTGCGACCATTGATTTTCGCAATAAATTGATTTTCCGCCTTCCCGCTCGGCGAAACTTCGGGGATTTTTTCCTGGTTGGACAGGGTTGCGCAAGAGTACCGGCGCGATGTTGTTTTATTTTTCAGGAAAATTTCTTTAGGATCATGTTTACGCTATAGACAGACATATTTACTACTTACAACTTTATGTTTGTTATTATCTCCTTATCTTAGCTTGTGGGTCGTGTTGAATGAAATTGATAACTGGTAAAACATAATTTTCCAGGTAAAATTCATGATTAGGTGTGCCAATATCCCCAGGGTGCGAAAGCAGAAAAATTAGACAGCTTTGCGGGGTCATGTTTACTGATTACAGCTTGATGTTTGTCATTACCTTCTTATCTCAGCGTGTGGGACGTGTTGAATACAATTTATAACTCTTTAAACATAATTTTCTGGACAAAATAGGTTTACCAACATCCCCAGGATGAGAAAGAAGAAAAGTTAGATGGCAATCGGAATTCCTGAGGAACCCTAAAACAAATAAAACGCCAATGGGGGTCATAAAGGTCGTCATAACAGCTGATAGGTTAATTTACATTTGGGCGGAAACAGTCGAAACACGTTCCCCGAAGCAAACCCCGCCTCGCAACCTCCGCCAATCCAACATAAAGCGTCACTTCACTACTCCAGGAAGTATAACTTTTAACACCACCATCTCCTGAAAGCCTCACCCCCGAACCATAAATCTCCCAAGGATTCGATGCGAAGTATCCCGTGTTACCGAGCGGAATCGAGTCGACGGTGAGCACGCCGACCCTGTTGTTGCCATGCTCACATCGATTGCTCTGCCCCACACTCTCACACCCCCGCCGCCCTCATCCGCCTCTTCGAGCGCGCAGCGACAGTCTCCTTTCCCTGATCGAAAACTCCTACGCAGCTCTCTAATGCGAATTTATATGCAGCTTCGAGCCCACGGCAAAGGGATTTCCTCAAAGGGCTTGTTCTCTCGTCACCCACTCTTCGGAAGCTATTTCCGTCCGCGGACCTTGGGGGCGCTCTTGCGCGATGAACTGTGTAAACATAGCGCGTCTTCCGGTCGGGGATGAGATTACATGGATTAGTATGCAAAATAGCGCGGTGGAGCGGAGGACTTTCTTTTGGTGCGATAATTCCCTTGGCGACGGGTGTCTTCGTCCGGAGTATCACTTGCGAAAGCATGAACATTGATTGAAAAATTCTGTTTTTGAAAATATTGTTTTTAGAATAGATATTTACTTTATTTGGCGCGTGCGAATCTTGGCTTGATCTTCATTTTCTTCAATTTCGTGGATGAGTTAGTCTGTATCACTTCAATGAATAACCTGACCACTATATCATAAATACCGCATCTACGAATTTAATCGAAGCTATGAAAGTATCATAACGTAAAAAAATCAAAGCTTAAATCTTGATTTTTACAAACCAAACCAGCAGTAAATTTCTAAATCAAGATAATTTTATAAATCTTATCCGTGTTTTCTGCCACTAAAGAAGTTAAATATTAATGTAAAAATCCAAGGGAAAACGGAAGTGAAAACCGGGGCTCGAACCCAGAAACCTCTCCCACTTTTCAAGAAGGTATTCTAGCCACAAAACTACATCGCCGCGTCAGTTATGTCCTTTAAAGTCACTTCCTTTCCTTTTCCCAACGTAAGAAAAGTTCAAAAAAGAAGGAAAAGAACTTTATTTTTTTATATCAAGAGAGTAGATTTTCCTAATGCAGTCTATGTAACTATAATAAACTATTTCTATCTTTAAAAATATAGTAGTTTAGGCTATAAGCAACATAAGAGGTCTCATCAACGCCAACCGTCTATTTATTGATGCATGAGGATCATTTAGGGCATATTCTGGCCTGATCTGCAATGTTATTCTTTCCTCTTATCATTAACGTTTACATTACACTCGTCTCCTCTTTGTAGCGTCTCGTGGGACTCAGACTGTTTGCTTTTCAGTCATTATTTACGATCTTGAAAAGGTCAACCGCTAGTTCATGCACCTTAATTATTTGGGGTCGTTACAGAGAAAAATAGTTGTATCGCCCGTTTCACTGACATACTCGAGGAGGAGCGTTTCCTCGATTCGAGTCGTCGAGTGACCGCTGACAAAAGCCGGCAAACAAGATAATGATAGCGAGGCATGGATACCCCCTCCATTCCCTGTTTAGTGGTCGTCGACGTCTTCCGTATCTCTAGATTTCCTTTGAATCTCGCTTTAAATATGGATGTTGCTGGAGAGGGAAGCATCAGATGCATAAATACGATATATTTCTGATGAAAGATGGAGGACCTACTTCTGAGCCTTGCGGAACTCCCGTGATGTGCTTTAATTAGGTGTGCCTAAAGTTTCCAGGAATAAATAAGGTAGTTTTATGTTGGTTATGGTTATCTTCTGAACCGAAAGAACCTGCTGCTCTACCGTTCGAAAGAAGAGATTTTGTAAAGGACTCCATTCCAATTACTTTGTATACGGAAGATGATTTAATAGCCCAAATATTTTGGTATGATTTTCGATCGATTCTGCGATTAATGCCATAAGATAAAAAACCGAAGGTGGTATATTACCTCCTTCGGTTTTTTTCCTTTACTATTTATACACTATCTCAGCAAATACGTTCACTTAAGAAAGAAGAAGGCGCTGCAATCTATTGCGTTGATAACAGATTAGCAAGTTATTTAGATAGAAGACGCCGATCTGTCTGTCGACCGATCTTCCTCCCACATTCCATATCCAACTTTATCTCTGTCAAGTCTTTCTGCAAGAACCGTTTGATTTGCGCGTGACTGATAAGGCTGATGTCGATAAAGGATATTTCCTCACTTTGCATGACAAAAGGAAAACAATTCACGCGCATGAAAATTACCTTTCTTTCCATCATTAATATATTAGAATGGTAGTAATATTATTGGTTTTAATCAGTTTAATGTGTAATTTTTATTAATTTCATTATTTGTTCAATTAATCAATTAAATACATTTTCTAATATCCGGGATTAATTCTTCCTGTAAGTACTACTTGAAGAATGAATCATGATTTATTTTTCGCAACGATTTCTACACGCCATAAATTACCCATCCTTCAACTGGTAGATTCAAGTCGTAAAGACTTTACAGTATATCTTCAATGAGACAAGCGCAATATGATATGAACCAGAAGTCTTCCAAATGTCCTATTTCTCGCTCACCATAGCCGGGTATCTCTAGGTTATATTAGAGCAAGTTCAATGCTCAGGAGTCATAAAACGGTCCCGGTTATTATCTATCTCATAAGCTAACACCTCATTTTCTCTATCTCCTCCCTCGCAAACGGAGTCCTCTTTTACAGATTCGGTGTGAATGGCCCATTAATGCGAGCGATTCGGAACCAGACGGAAAATAAGACGAAGTCGTTACTAAAATTGACGGACGTCGACAATTGTTTTCTTCCCAATAGAAAAACGGTATCTGGTGCCTTGGGGCGAAGCGGCTCAAAATCGGTAACATCTACTGGGAGACGAAAATAAAAGTTACGGAGGAATGGCAACAAAATAACTTTGTAAAGTTTCACAAAATGAAAAAATGCCCTTTGCTGCTCTATGAATTGTTTCAACAACTTCTTTTGTTACATTATTTTGTATTCGATGTTCAAGGCTAACACATTCGTTGGTTCAGATTTTCGATTCTTTTAAATATTAATGTTTGGAGTAGTATATTATTCATAGGTTTTGTAGCAGACGTTATTGTTTTGAGTAAAGAACTTTAAAACATTTAGTCGGAACTTAAAAACATATTATTAATTGCAGCGAAACAATTTTTAATCTTAAATACAGCCGTTTTTGTAAGACCAATTGCTTGTATGAAGCTATCTTTTCTCATGTATGTCTCCTTGAACTTAGTCTTGACTCGTAGGACAGTCATGTTTTTCTAAATCGCGAATTGATAAACCTCAAGACGATCTACTCCATTTTATGGAGTGCTGATTCCCATTCGTCATAATTATAATATCGGTCATTTCCTAAATAAGTCATAATTTTACAGTTCCATCGATTATTTCAATGATAGAGGAAGTAATTCTCTCCCTTTACAAGCACCGCTGCTATTCCATTGTTTATCCCTTTCGACAGCTCTATTTCTGTTTGCTCTCTTACTTACTTTTCTATCCTTTCGACTTTTATCCCCATTACGCCTTTCATTCTTCTCCATCCCGTTTACTTTGCCATCCTTTATTCGACCTACGCGTGTTTAAGTTGCTACGTTGCTCTTTTTCCTCTAGAAAAAGCTTTTCTCGACCATCGTCCTCTGCCTTTAAAATGTAGAGGTTTGGGTGTGCAGGAGAACTTTTCAAGCGGTCTATTGTAGAAAGTTTACCCATAAATTTGTCGGGAGTGAATTTTGTTAGCGCCGACTTGTTTGTTTTCAGTATCGGTGCGGAAATATTTTTCACGTGGAGGTCGGAGCATGGCTAGTCTATGGAAGACCGAAATACAGGAATGTTTTTGCGATGAATTGAGCTTTATCGTGGAGAGATGAAGCAGGAGTTCGGGATGTTTATTCTGATGCGCTTATCATTTGTTGGTTGATAGTTCTATTGGTAACGTATTTAATTGGGTCAAGGGGTTCGTACGAGGAAGTATTAATCGTGATGATAAAGCATGGTAAATAAGTGATTAATGATGGAGATATGAAATTATCGCTTAAAATGTTGCAAGGGCAAAGAATAATTAAAGAGAAAAAGTAGGATATGTTTAGAGCTCTGACCTAAGTGAGTACCATGTACCACTTTAGTAAAATTTTAGTATAAATTTTGGATAGCTTCAGATTCATTATAGTGGAGAGGAAAAGCATTATACTCATATCATGCTATCATCTAATTTGCTAATAATATGCTTTATGCTAGTATCGATTTAGCTGCATGGTTAAAGTTAAATTTTAGAATAAATTTGCCGCCGGAATATTTTCAATTCTTTTGTTGGTGCAGGACAAATAAAATGACTCTTTTTATGATTTCTGCCTCATTCTATTTAGTGCTATTTTTGAAAATTTGTCATTAAAGGAATTGATCGTTTGCAGAACCCTTTTTCGATTATTCGATCCCAAAAATCTTTGACTTTACTTTCAGCTTACATATGTATGATATCGCATTAATGTATTTCGTGTCAATATTGAGGTTTTGCTTTTTTGGATCAAAAAGGCAGAGAGTTTTTGAATTCACTGAAGCATCGCTTGTTTATTCCCTTTCGTTTTCCTCGTGCGGGATCGCGAACCGAAATTTCGACATCAATCATCCCTCGGTCATGCGATGAGAATCGGTGGTCTCTCCGGAAGCGAATTCCTCACACTCGCTCGACAAATTGCTCATAACTTCACCGAAATGAAAAAATCCACAGCGGAATGGGCGGACAATCATCTGGGAGTTAATGAAGATTGTCGGAGCGAGAAAATTGCTTCCGGAAATTTTCCAAACCTGAACGAGCCTCGGAAACGATACCGAACGCTATTTTTCGAAATACTCGAGCCGGTTCGACGACCAGAGGTAAGTGCACATGCGGCTCGAATGCAACGCAAGGGAAAAAGAGAAATTCACGCGAGTCACGCATTCTTTCGACAAATCTTCGAAAAACTGTGATTTCTTCGCCTAGCGATGTTTGTGGAGTAATTGAACTCGACGAATCGCGGGATATTGCGAATTTAACCCATATCAATCGTTACATTTTATATCGTGTTATAAATCTCCTTCAAAAGTTATCGGTATCAATACAGTTCATGCGGAAGTATTCCCTATTCGTAACGATGCGAGAAGTTGGCCAGCGATAGGAAAAGCATTATTCTAACTATCGATTTAGACGCGAAGTTAACATTTATAATATTCAAGCAACAGTTATTTGGTTTTGGACTATTTTTCATTCGTCTCTTGTTGAATGGCAGAGAAAATGTCTTTTTCTTTTACATTTGCCGCATTTTTGTTAGTGGTAATATGGAAACTGATGAGGTACGAGTGATGCTGAATAATGGGATTCATTTAAAAGATCGAAGAAGAAATAAAAGGTTATTCTTAGGAAAGTAAAACTTTTATTTCTTCTTCGGTTTTCAAAATGAAATTCTACCAGATTTCCTTTATTATTTTTAACAGGATTCATCTTGTTCACTCGCTAGTTAATTCTTCATGTTTGTGGTGAAATTCCACGATAACGTAAAATATATATAATAAACCTATGCATATATTGTTCGTTTGATGCGTGAAACATTATTACGTGCTCCTTTTCTGTTTTTAGCATTTTGGCTGGGTAAGGAATGCAAAGGCAGATGACCGTACTCCTCATATTTCCCAATTAAGCTTACTCTTTTCCTTGGAAGCCTCACTCGATTGCTTTTGGTAGTCGAAAGAAGGGAAAGTGGGAAAGGGCAAATAATCTCATTCCTCATCTTTCTTAGTAAGCCTCATTTCCTCTATTACTATTAGTGTACATTGATGGAAGTACTCGAAGAGTAAAGTTAAAACCTTCTGGCTGAATACTTTCCAACCAGTCATTCCACCTACGTCAAGACTATCCGCATCTAGCTTTTACAGAATGTCATCTGACTGTCGATTTGCAATTTTTAAGTATCCATATTTCGCATGAATGTGCTTCAGAATATCTTTCGCCTCCTCGTCGTCTGCTGGTGCATTCCTCAGAGGAAGAGACGCTCGGAAGGGATAATAATAACGCGACAGCGCACCCTTTCCTGTTTGCGCTTATAATCGAATGTCTACACCGTAGTTACTCAACCCCTCCGATGTTGCGAGCGTGGAATACCGCGCTAAATTTCACTGCAACGCAACCTTTTTTCTGTCATCTTGCGACTTGAGGTGTCGGCTGGCACGTCCGTCGACCCCTTCGCTATGAAATACCCAGTCCGGAGTAAGCTAAGCTGTTTCTGAAAAATACCGAATAATTTCGCTTTTTTCTCTTTTTTCTCATAATTCCGACTATGTGAAATAATTTGATTTTGCATACAGTCACTACATCTGAAGCATACGCTAATGGATTATATACAGCAATAATTCATTTTAAACTAGGACGAAATTTTCTTCATGAACCCCTGAAAATGTTAAGGTTAACAAGAAATCTTCCTAGTTCCAATCTCTGAGAAATTTTCAATTATTTGGTGAAATGTTATTGTGTGTCAATCAATCAAAGTGATAGAATGTTCTAGACAGATAGCTCAATTGACATAGTATATAAGTTGCTATGTTAGACTTTCCGTGTGCTTTTTTCATTTTAATATTCAGTTATTGTAATACGAGTAATACACTTACTAATGTTATGGATTATTTACTTGTTTATAGTTGAAAATTTGTTTTAATTTCTGCTTTATTATCGAGACAACCCTGTACTATAATCATCGATGCTTATTAAATTACATATAATATAATTTCTTGGATCGATAAGCCATAACCCTAAATAAACTCAGTAATTTTCACATTGCAAGTCTAAAATCCGGAAAATTGTGCTTCTTTATCGCTTTATGCAATTCGTGATCTATTTTGCAGAGCAGTATTCAACCCCTTCGGTTTTAAATGTGTTACCTACGAAAGAAATCAATTGTGATTGGATTAAGAGAGTTGAATGAATTCGCATTTCATGTATACCTCAGTCTCAATCGATGGCCAGCTCCGAAGACAGTGGTCCATTAAACGCTCGGATAAACTCCAGCGTTTGGCAAAGCCGAATTTCGCCGCCTAGTCTTGGACAAAGTAGAACATTTTTAAGTCACCGTTCCCAAATTTTTAAATCCAAAGCCTTCGTCACCTGTCTTAGGGCGCCTTCCTCAAAGGCTAATTCGTAGAGGGCTGGAGGTGCCTATACTGCCCGGGATCGGTGATCCGCTTATAGCCTCGGCTCTTTCTGCACCCTTTCCCCCTTCCCATGCCGCACCACCCCCGCCCCCAACGCCTATTTTTACCCCTCCTCCCACTCACTCCTCCATGGGGTCGGTCGCGGTTCTCCGTGTTCCTGTTTGCTCCGAAATATTCTGCCTCGTTTATCCCGGAAAATATTTTTTTCCGAAAAAAAATTGAGGATCCGGCCGCGCCCTCCTTGGACGCCGGTTCTTTTTTGTTTCCACGGGAGGCTTTCGCCGGGAGAGGCGGATTTAGGAAAAGTTTCGCACCGGCATCCTCTTATGTCTGTAAGGGTCTAAATTTGTGGTTTCTCGCTTGAAGACGCCGGAGGAAAATCGCTGAAAAAATTTGGCTGCGTTTAGCATTTTGCCACCTTGAGAAATTGGTTTTTCACAGTGCATGTGGTATCTTGAGAAGAGACCTACATTTCAACCTTATCTTTCGTAGACTAAATAGTGTCAACGGATTCAAGAATAACTTTGTGGTATCCCATGGCAGGAGAAATAAATCAGGAATAAAATTTCCAAGAAAAATAGATCCCGCTTAATCTTGAATTTGGAATAACATCGCAGTAAATGAGGTGGTGTTGTTGCAAAGTTAAGATTAAACAGGTTTTTTCCCCTTGAAATGTTAATTGCTGATTTTTCTCTTTCTTAATCTTATTAATTTTATTATTTATGAGGCTGCAGATCTTGAAAATATGCCCCTGAATGAAAATGGCTTTGAATGCCTCCACCCAAGGTATACGCACTACATATTAGGCCGAGCTGGAACCCAAATAATTCAACATAGTAAGAACTATCAATATTTCATGATTAATTCCATTTTTGTGTGATTTAAGTTTTCAGCGTATGCATTCTTTGAAGTCTTACGAATATTTAGTGGAACGGCATTTCAGAGAGCTTCTTTAAAGGGAGTTTAAAGAGAAACTTTAAGATAGATATTGGCGATATCAATAATGGGCGGTTAAATTAACATCATGAGCATTAAAAACTTTTCATCCCAACTCCCTTGTCTCCTAACGGTTAGTGTCTAATTTGATTTTCGCTTTCTGACCCATTCTCTTCTCTAACTTTACGGAGGTATCGCCCGAGTGCTCATAACAGTGCCCTAATTTAAAGTCCAGTCATTAAATCAATGCAACGACTCGCTTTGGTAACCTTCAAAGCATCAAACTCCACCCCACATGAGTAGTCTCCGGTTAAGAGGGAAGTTCGGTGTTTTTTCGTAACACCCATGATTAAGTGGGCTCTCTGAAAAAAGGATGCATTGTCATCCACGCCGTTTGGCACATCCCCACGGTAGCGTAATTATACAGAACAGCAGTTTTTAATTCCTCATCGGGCACTGCTGAATGGAGTCAATAATAGCGTAGGGGACACGAGGTGATTACTTTGTAATTTCGAAGACGAATGAAGGCACGTAGCCAATTAAGCAATCAGCGGGTGGATATCACTGCTACCGGGTGACTATTAATTCCGCTAGGTTATCGGTCTTCTGTTATCCGTGTTATTCGGCGAAACAATCGATAAAGATGAGTGCATCGCAGGGTTGAAAGTCGAGTTTAAAAATTCATAAAGTATGCTTTTTGTAGTTCTTGCTTCCTAAATTTGACCAAAATGTGAAAATCGCAATTAAAAAATAACGATTAAAGTACTTGTATCCTTACCACAAACTTATTATTTATAATTGTGATGTATATTTTAAAATAATATATTGTGGTAAAGGTATAAGTCCTTTTTTATAATTCTTTATAATAGAGGACTGCCACAAAATTGAGGTTCGATTAGTAGATTCTATTATCGCCCAACTAAAGAAAAATTTCATAATATTCTTGTTCAGGATTAAATGGAATTTTTTTCGCATTAAGTGTACAGGTTAAAAAATATTTATTTTTCAGTTCATTTTGTCAAAATCTTGCTTATAACTGTGGTCATGCCAAAGTAACTGAAGTGGGACCGATGCCGAACAATTCTGTGAAAATTTTTATTTAATTTGTCACTGTGCTGCACTTGCCTGGACGTCATCTACTTAGTAGTAGTTAGTATACTGACTCAGTGAGATAACCAAAGAAACTACCTCACTCCTCAACTTGTAAGCCTCATCCCTTGTTAGCTAAGGTGGAGGGAGGGAGGTGGAGGTGGTGGAGGGTTAGAGGGTTCAAGCCATCCTTCGGACTGAAAATATCACAGACAGTCTTGGACCCCGGATAGCTATGTGGGCAGCGCTTTCAGCTTTAATAAAATCGGTCCCGGGTTCGATTCCCGGTAGGAGTCCATGTGCCAAACGACCTAAGTTGTCAAAGCACTTTCAACAGTACACTGCATACGCGCAGACTTTGGTCTTAATTTCTGAAGAGACAATCCATTGATACCCTCACGGAGGATCAGGGGAATGTAGACCATACCAAATCCGACTCGTTTCAGAAATAGAAGGTTTCCAGTGTTTGCCAGTGATTTCGCTGTTTGCTTGTTCACCCGAATTTGCTTGGTAGCGAAATAGTTTCCCCCGAGAACTGTTGATCAGCCGAATTTTCGACCGCATTCTCTCGATTCCGCTCGTCTAAATATAGCCGAATCTTTTACCTGTCGCCTCATCATAAATTGCTCAGGTTCGGCATTTCGTTACTTAACCGCCGTCGACGGGCTGCGCTAGCGATTTATTCGCACCTATTAGGGCCGGGTAAAGTCGCAGCAGGTTGAACGAACTCTATTAGAGATTACGGTCAGCCTGCTTGGACCTAATCCAGATCTGCATCAAGGCAATATGTACAAAAAAGGGAGCGGTACGCGAAGATGCCACATCGCGCGAGTCGGTCTGCAGGCGTCGATTGATTCGAGGTCAGGGGGGTTAGTGGTGGTGAAAGACGGTGTTGCTACAGACAGAGAGGGAAGCTGCGATAGGAATTAGGGAATTTAGGAAAATTGCTACGATGGGTGGAAATGTTTCTTGTACTCCTGCACGGTTTTGGGCTGGTAATCTAATCGCATCTGTCGCAAATTTGAAGCTTCTATGGAATTGCAAAGAGATTGTCATTGACATTATGATCTGCATAATTGTGTTCTATTAAATTTATCGGTCAAATGGTCCAATTTAGTCCCCTTCAAAATTTCCTCGTTTACTCCGTTTAATTCGGGGTTTCAATCGCCTTTTCAATTGTCGACTATTTCTGCGAATTTCTTGGCAATTTATCTAGTCGGAAGAGAATAGCACGATTGTATGTATAAAGTCTATCAATAATCACCATTTTTGCTTGTTTCTAAATTTGGTTGTAATTTTCTTCTTTCAGATCTAGAAGACGATTACAATAGAACACTATGCCCGCAAATAGCAATGGAATTCATTTTATCACATTTTTATGTAACACTGAATGAAAAACTAGAAATAAAACGAGCAATAAATATATTTGTTTCAGAGAAAGGTTTAATAAAATTCATACTGAAGCAATCTCAAACAGAATAGAGAGAATTCTGGAGCTATTTATTCAGTAAGTCTACCTTATTTTAGGAAAGATATATCCCTGCATTTGTTCTCACAATACCGCCTTAGCGATTTTTGTCTACCCGATATCTGGAGCCTTAATTAGATCTCCGAAATCGAAATATCTTTTTTGGCGTTTCATTCATTCGATCAGCTGTTGCTGACGGATTTCCGTATCGCAGCTCCGTCTTGCGGGGATCTCCGGAACCACCCTCCCTTCTCATCAACCTGAGAGAAATTTCCAGAGTTTCTTTTTTCAATCACATCGAATCTGATAAGGAGCATCGCTTGAAGTTCATTTCCCTCAATAAACCAAACCAAGACGATTCCATCTCTCTCTTCCAATTCACGCGGGGAAATTAATATTTACTCCAACCCTTGCTATCACATGCGCGACCTTTCGCCAAGGATTTATATCGCTTTTCATGATTTCAACCTTTGGTGGATGTCGATTAATATTTGGAAGATCATGGTTTTCTCTTACGTTTTCCTTACTGTCAGAAGAAATGTTTTCCGGTGGCTGATTTACTTTTTACTTGCTAACTGTAATAGGTAAAAATTTCCTTCTTTCTCCTCTTAATTTTCGATAGAAACAAATTAGAGAACCGTAATAGAATCCCAATTCAAGTAAATAATGATGAATATACTTAAATAGGGAACGTAACAGTACTTGAAATTAAAAATAATGAAATACCAGGTTGACTTTGTGAGTGGAATACATCAAAAGAAACATTAAATTTCGTACAAGACGTCCTCTAATGGAGTTAGTGAATTACCTCTTTGATGCACTACGCCCCCAATAGATATTCACTCGTATTTTCTATTGAAGTTTGTGTTTTACGCTCATAATTTAGGTATTGATGTAAAGACGAAAGTTAAGCTTACTACATAAATTCAATCATCAGGTGTGCCTCAAAGTTAATAAAAAAAATTTTAAATCAGGATTTGTTTGACATCCATTCTTTGCTTTAACTCATCATTTAGCATATATAAGCGAGATAACCTTTGGCTCTTGGGTATATCCTGCAGATTACACTTGAACGCGGCTACTAATGCATGCCTAATTTATTGCGCGCAAACAGCAGGAGATAAAGGTAAAACTGCTCACTTCCGCCGCATAAATCATCTCAGTGTCATGAGCATACCGTGACATTATCCGAAGCTGCATGAATTCACTTAGCTCATGAAGATAAACCCGGAATGCCATATTCACGATACCAAACATCTTACACCTCCTTTCAAATGAATATATGATCCCTATGAGCGAGTTAATAAACATTGATTTGTGACTTTTAAGAACAAAATCATTTATTATTTATTTATTTATTATATATGTTGCAAGAAGAATTTCTTCCGGAAGCAGTTCCAACCATTGTCTATAGACAACTTAGTTAAAACTCCAATAACATCACTAACCACGAACAGTAATCGAACACTACAACAAGACCTAATTTACATACTTCTCCCCGGTGCATGTACTCCACATATTCTAATCACACAAACCATATTTTACAGTTAAAATGTTACTTCTCCGGCCAAAATGTCTCTTCATCGTTTTCACATCACCACGTTTACAAATATCCAAATAAAACGAAACATAACAATATTAAATCCATTTAATTACACATACTACATCATCTACCTTAAAAAAACTCCTTTCAATTTTTCGGTAAGGGTTTAAAGACCTCTTAAGGCAACAAATTCCATTCTTTGACCCTTCTATAAAAGATTACTTGGCGATGTCATTTCTTTGTTTCTTCAGCTTTAACTTCTGCTTGTGATCCCCTCGTACAATATAATTCGATTCCTGTATTCTAAATGTGACGTCATAACTAGCGGTCACGTTGGTGTAGGAGGTTAAAACACTGACCAAAAGGTTAGCGCGTTCTTTGCGCTTAGTCGGATCTTTTAAAAGACGCGAAGTGCGTACATGGCGACCGGTGTCGGTTATTTCACATAGCACAGGGAAACCGTGGGAGGAATTGTATGCGTGGGCGAAAATGGCATTAGGGGGGGTGGCTTTTATTCACCAACTTCCCACTCGAGAAACGGAAAAAATCGCGGCACCAACCCTTCCGACACCGAAGTGACGTCACCGACCGCGCGTGGGAGAAGGTGGAGGATCGCTATGACGGAATGACGTGTCCGAAAAGACGTCACCATCCTCGCGTCATGAGCTAAAAGCCAGACGGGCCTTAACCGGCAAATTCGCGTACATACTCCATCTTCCTTCCGGGACGCTTAATGATAAAGCAAAAAAAATGCAGTGCCGTTAGCATTAGTCACGGCACAGAGTAAGCAGTGCGTGATCTTATTGTTATCGTCATAGAGGCAGTGTATGACGGTTAAATGATCAACTTTAAATTAGGAATGATTTGCCTACGATGGAAGAAAAATTTGAACAATACAGACCGAGATTCTGTTCAATCACTCTTGGATTACGAATCATTTAATAATCAGCTACTGATGAGTTCTGCATTTCGTATGCAGCTATAAGGTTAGAACCTTAGGATGGGGGGTAAAGCTTGAAATTAATCTATTACACTATCACTTGTATTAATAACGCTATTACTTTATATTTGAATCAGTTAAGAAGAAAACACAGATTTTTAACGGGTTTAGCTCACTGCAATAAATCAATGTCGGGGATGAATTACCCTAGATGATTTCTCTATTCTTTTCCCTGCATTTGTTACATTCATCCTTACACGACCCCAATAAATTTGAAATATGCTTAAACAAATTCGCTTCTTTCTATGTCACTCTGCAGGGTATCTATCGCTCCTTTGAGCAGCAAACCTTCGTATAACTTGCTATAAGCTATCAAGAAATTTGGAAAAGGAATATGGGTGCTAGGTAAGATGAATATCGAGGAAGTGTCTTTGCTTTACTCACTTAGCCAGAATGCTATGACTGGAAAACGTCTATGAAAGTGAAGTGCATTGCACACAACACTTTTCGAAGTATTCACGAAGCACGTGACCAAAATTAATGCAGTTATTCGGAATCATTCACACAAAAGTAGCTCTCAAATTTCACAATCATGAATAATACCGATTCAGAAATAAATTAGAGATTCCTTTTTCCTTATTTTGTACCAAATACATGAAAATTTTCCATTCGATATCAGGATCCTCCTTCTTATCTTACTTTAGTTATAGCTCTGGAATTCGGTTCTTGCGGTACTCGCTCGAACATATCTCTCGTAATTTCTCGATATATTAGATACAGGCAGAATTTCAGGAACCGTATCAAACATCTGATTAAGATACGAAATTTAGGAGCTGCACCGGCTAATCTCTTTAGTTTACAGCTACACGATGATAGCATATCGCAGCCAGCGACCCAACCAGCCACCCACTCACTCGATATTAGGCAATCTCGTTTATTCGTGGGGACTCCGTTTATGAAATTTCTCTCGATCTCGCGTGGAATTCCTCTTTCACTTTCCGCTTCGGAATTCGCATTTTCTCTCGACGTTTCGCGGCACCATTTCGTATGTTTTAGTGCGCCACTGACCTCGCTATGCGAAGGTTCGTGAAAAGGGTCGAGGTCGCCTCTGATTGGTCCGAGAGAGCGGTGTCCAATTTGTAACACCATTACGCGAGATCGAGATTAGAATCTTTCCGCGGGGAGCCCGAGAGCCAGGGGAAATCGATGCCCGTTATACAAAAGAGGGGATTTAAAGGGATCGGACTAATCCGTAGATAGCTTCCTCTCGACTTTTACTCCTAAGGATTCTTCTTGATCGAGTGGGAAAGTTAAATCTTTTGTAATACACCCATCACTGGGAAAAAGCTCCTTCTGTTTCAATCCAGTGATGAATTTCAAGCAACGAAAAATCTGAGATCGGATATAAGTTACCAAGAATCTCCATTCCTTATAGTTTTTTAAATGTTTTCGTTATACCAGTGCAGTAGTATGCATTATTTATGCACTGACCTGCAATGCCTTCATGTTTCCTGCTGAAAATTAACACATTTACTTCCGTTCTATTTTTTCCATGAATATAATTTTTTGTTATCGCTGGTTGGAAACATTTGAATTCACTTCTGAAGGAATTGCCCCCTTTTATGTACGTCGCCGACTTATATTCTAAATCGAGAGTTCTTTCTTTGCAATGACTCTTTGGGTAGCATGACACGTGGCATTAGCAATCGTAGATATTTTTGTTACCATACGGAGAAAAAATGTATATACTAAGAGTATACATCTATTTATAATATATATATATATATATTGTATAATAATAATAGTCTTTATTTGGGCGAGATTGAGACTAAAAGTCTCTTTTTCCATCGAAACCCATATACGAAGAAAATATATCGTCTGGAAATTATAAGATATTTTCAATTCAACTATTCCTTCCAGAAGTATTTGCTTCTTATGTTGGCTTATTCCAAAATATCATTCTGGCTCAGTGAGGAATACAGGGGCTAACTTCCTCACTCCTCATCGTACCTACTGAAAGTAAGCCTCATTTCCCTCATCTAGCTCTTGATAGCTATTGGCAGAGGGGGATGAGGCTCAAACACGCCCCCGTACAGAAGACTTCGTAGGCATTACGTACTCAAGAGATTTCATCATAGAAAAAGCAAGAAAATGAATTATCCCCAAGGAATCTCTGTACCCTATTCTCGCGCCTGGTTGTTTACCTCCACTGGTAGAAAAGGGGCAACGGGAAAACACCTCGCGATCCCCACGGGAACGCCAAAGTATTTCGAGGGTCATCGCACTTTCGTATTTCGGTACCTCTTGAGCCTGCTCGTGACACACGCTCTCTTGTCGCAATCGCACCTAACAGTACCTCGACTATTACTCCTCCGCTTTCCCGGGAGACCCTCCCCCGTCGCTTGCGAAAGCCTCGGCATTCTCAGCTGCGACCGCCCAAGGACGATTCGAAAAAGCTCGACCCGCGACCTCCCGCCTGCGACGAAATTTCGCAAAGCCGCAAGAATTCGCCTATCCACAGAATCTCGCGGGCGTTTCGCAAATGAGCGTTTCGCTATTGCTCGATCGGGCACGCGTAGAGATCGCGAAAATAATCGACTTTCAAAGGTCGGCAATGAATTTGCGACGAGGTGCATGAGGGGGCTCTCCGAAACTGCCCTCGTACGTGTCTTCGGGCTTTGGAAAAAACCTTCATCGGCGATGCACGGGGGAAATGCGTGTGAAATTTGATCGGTGCTTTATCGCTAAATTTATGCCTATTTGTAAGTTGCTGAAGGTTTCTCCTAAAAGAATTGATATTGTGAAAACAGGTGCGGTAGTTTTGAAATCGAAGTCACGTTCTCAAGATGTAGGATTTGACGATAATTGCGCATGAAAATATGTAGACTCGTCTAATTTTAAGACAGTCTGTTAGATTGAAAAATGGTCCAATGGATATGTGGCTTTGTAGAACAACACATCAAATGATAATAACAATGTCAATGCAATATTATTCCTCCAACTTACATCGACTATAAAGAAGCTATGAAACTTATCAAATTGCATAGTATTGTTGTATTACATTATTGTGTAGTAAAACAGACCGTAAAAGTATGTGGAAAATATCATCTTTTTTTATAAATTATTGAAAATCGATGCTGGATATTTCAACCAGATGTACTCGTAGAATATGATTCCAAATGTAGAATAAACACTTTGATGGTAAATAATGTAATAATTTTTCTCCGAATAGGTACTACTTCCTATGTTGTAAATCTTACTATTACTATTGTTTACTGTTGACTGAACGGTATTTCGGTGAGAGATGTCATTTCCCTAATCTCCTAGACAGCGATTAAACCCACCAAATGTATGTTGGATCTCCAATTAAATAAGTTGAGTCGTCAAAGGAAATAAAAGAATACATTTACTGAAATTAAGACCTCTTTCTTAGAGCACCTTCATTGCGTTCCATCACTATAATATTCAATTTAACCACGCATTCGATGCTTCATATATAGAAAAGTTCAAAAAGTATGATAGAAATCCATAAAATAAATTGAATTCATCAAAGTAAATAAATGAATACATATACTTTAACAGAGACTTAATTTCTTGGAGCATCCCCATAGGATTTTTTCTAATGTCTCTTTCAGTTTAATACTGTGTTCCATATCAGTTTCCGAGCAGCGACAGCGACAAAGGCTAGAGTTGGGCGATATTTCCGCGCTTCTCAAATTAGTTGACCAATTTGTTAAAATAAAATTGCATTGTGGAGGCCAATGCCAGGAAAATCTCAAAACGTGCCAGGACCTCATCTCGTGCCACGAATTCTTCATCGTACCGCATCCTCCCTTCAGAAACGGGGCATTCCGACCGTCCGGTTAGGCGACGCGGGACGGTGAATTGTATTTTCCGCGCAATGCTCCTTTCTCTTCTCCACGGACGCCCGTGTGTCTAGTTCCTTCTCTAGGCGTCCTTTGGAGTCATCCTCGGCTTCCCTTTAAGACCGCGTTTCGACATCCCCAATCTCGGGGCTTTGGTATGGAGATGAGCCGGCGCCAAATATCCCCTCGCATCTCTTTCTGTCCTTTCCATTCCCCTTTTTTCTTCCTTCCGCCCCTTCACGACCTGCCGGAATCCAAATTTAGAGTCCTCATTTCGTGCTACATTGTCGCACTCGTGCAGCGCTCCATTGGCGCGTTCGGAGCCTCAGGTGAGGGTGCATGGGAAAGCAGCTTCCGCCTCTGCTCTCGCAGCGTTGTGTAACTGGGCACGGTGCTAGAGAGGGACACCTTTATCGGGAGTTTAGTCAATTAGCTACGATTGCGAACATACTTTGTTCTTACTTGTTTATTTCTGGGTGGAATTGCTCTATTTTCCTTTCGGGTTTGATTAGCCAAGTTTTATTCCAATTTCTTTCCAGGAAGGATGTAGAAGTTGCTTCATGAATTCGTACGGAAGAAAATCAGTTACAAAATTAACATTATAAATAAATAACAATGACTAGCAAGAATAAAAATAAAACATTTATTCAACTTAGAAATAATAGGAATGATTTTTAAGAATATAAACAAAATAGATTCAAATCAAAACCATCAGAAAGCCAAATTTGGTGTAAATCTATTCTATTTATCTACATCACTATGTTTTACTATTTAGTAATAACATAGTTTCTCCTACTTGACGTTATTACATTGTTCCATAGTATTTTTTTCTTAGATGGTTTCAAATATTAATAATTTCAGTCATAATTAATACACTTTTAGTAGGTCCTCAAACAGTAAATTACTAGAACTGTGTATCTAATGAATTTAATGCTTTAATTAACATCGTGAAATCTGTTTTTGTACGATTGTAAGCATTAATTTTAATTTTGACTTCTAATTAGTCATTTCTAGATGATTAGATTATTAATAATACTGAATTATTGGTCTTAGTGAAAAACATCTCTAGTAAAATAAATTTTCCTTGGAAAGAATAAGAATATTAGATTTTTCACCACCTAACAATGTTTCATTTGGACTTAGAAAATCGGAATGCTAATGAAACGCATTCTTGATAAATCCAACCTCCAAGTTAGCACAACCGATGACGAAAAACCATGCAAAACATTCCCCTTCCTCTCGATTTCTGCAACCTTACGTGCCGATTTTGCCACGCGCTTTTCGCACTACGAGTCAATTAAGCAATAACTTATTTACGCTCGCTCGGAACGAACCCTTGAAATACCATTTCCAAGACATGCAAAACCTCGGTCCTTTTAAGCAACCGCATAAATAAATTTCGCCAACGTCAACATTCTGCACAGGACGTCATATTCCTTCCGGGAAAAACGTGTTTAGGTTGGTTTCCATACGGAAAACACTTGAGGACTTACGTTCCTGTTTGTTCTACTCGTCCATCTATTCCTCGTAAATTGTTGTCCTGTATTATACAAAACGTGGTTTGATCACAAGTACTTGCAGACTTCATTACATGTATTTATTTAGACTTCTTAATCCTAATATTCGTTTGAGAAATGGTGCATTCGTTCAAATTTAGGCTTCATCGTAATCGGAATGAATTTCTTATGGATATGACATATCCATGAGACGAATTATTCAGAGGTTTTGCCTCATACCAAGGACGGATTTGCCAGAAGGTGCTAGATTAGAGCCTTGTTCTCACATGGGGCCAATTTAGTAGAATAAATAATCCTTTCTTTGGGCCTCAAAGTGGTTCTTGCGCATAGGGCTTAAGATTGCAGAAACTATCTACTTTTCTTAAGACGGAAGCTCTACTACTGAATGAATTTTAAAACCTTTACTTCGATTAGCAGCAATGCAACGAACATTAAGAAATTTAAAAAAAATTCATTTAACACTGTAAAAATTCCATTTGGATGAAATTGATTCGCTTTTGTTGCCCCATTTCTTTGTTAATAACTTCTTAACATCTTGAAAAAGCCACATTAGAAGTGCCGACTTTGGTATTCCTTGCTTTATATATTTTCTTGTAGTAAATAAGGCTGTTGATCTTTACCAGTTGGAAAATTTCCACCGATAAAACTTTAAATGTCTTTAATTTGATGTAATAATGAAAGAAATATACTCCAATTATCTTTAATTTTATTGATTACAAAAACAATATACTCCAAAGGAATCAAGCAATAAATTCTCAAAAACCAGGGAACCTCTTATCAAATTCAGAACCTAAATCCCCTCTACCACAAGAAAGCATGTCTTGCAAGCCTCGATGGGCACCTGCACCAGCGCCCTTGCAATTTCCGTCCGGGGAGGGAGGCAAATTAACTCGGAGTTGTACAAGGTCTGTGAGATCCCTCCCCTTGCTGCTCTTCATCTTCGAAGTCCTTCCCCTTGTCAAACAATCCCGTCCTTCGGAAGCCCACGAGTCACACTCCTGTCTTATGGGACACCTCATCGAATGATAATGAGCTAACCGCCTACTAATTTGCCGCGTCGGCCCGTGCATCGGTAGTCAAGGTAAAGTAAATAAGGAAAGAGTTGCTAAACCGAAGCTAAAAGTTAATTTTCTCTTTGGATGCGCGCCGATAGCGGTAGTGCTCGATCGTGTCGATCTTGATTCATTTAATGCTCTGGAAGATATGTAATGTCGGTTTTCCCTCAAAGCGATGAAAGTACCAGAAGCGCGAGATTCAAATATTCTGTTGTTAGCTTTTCCGTATCCTATAATTATTAAGATATCAAATTTTAACTTGAACCTGAATGAAATTCTATTACTAGAGCAGAAATTGTTGCCTGTTAACTTTACTGACACACCAGTACTGGTATCTTAAATTATTTATAGATTTTTGGTCGATTTTGAACATGAATATGCATGCTTCTACGATTTTTATCATTTTGAAATAACCTAGCGATGAGGGGATATAGTTTTATTGCTAGTTTCGGTGGTACATTAATTTGCTTGGATCCCGGGTTTGATTCTGGTCTGATTGTTTGAGTCCGTCAACTTAAAAGGCTCTTTTGTGATAATTGTCATGCTCTGCTGGAATTCGTTAAACAAAGATCCAATTCTAATATTGATTTTTCCTTTTAAGAAACCTATTTTGCTTCCGAGAATTGCAAATCTTCGCTCCATGACGCCTTGAATTTATTTTTAGCATTAATGTTGCGAGAGAACTGAGAAAACTTATTTCAACGCCTACGATGCCGAAATTTCCCTTACTGCAAATGATCAAAGGCTGAATAAGCTGCACTTTTTGACTTCCTGAGCGGTAATGATGCCTATCTTCATTGAAATATTGATAATATCTCGGTCGTTATAGAGATATTATATCTGAAGAATATACGCAATGAATTAGTGCCAATGTTCGCTTCACTCGATAAGACCAAACTGATGAAAGATTCTGAATACGGTATCGAGACGATTAGGAGATAACGTCAAAAACCATTGGATTTGATTATTCAGACCACCTTAAATCAATCAATTGGGTATCGGTGGGACGAGGAGTCATCGTTATCTAGTATAAAATGCAGAAGCGCTCTTTATCTTGGAGAGACAAGAGAAAATGGTTCGGGAACTGGTTTTGGCATGACACCGCCGAAAATAATAGTTTATCGAGGAATTTGCGAGAGTTCTCTTGGTGCAGTGAAAGGAGTTAATTATTCGGAGAGAAAAGCGCTCGGCCGACGTTGTCGTTGGCCAATGGAGCGATGATTTCGCAACTATCCGCTCTTAAAAACATTGGACCGCGAATGGAGACGGAGCTTGGGAAATCGTTTTCTTCATTCCCAGAGTGCGGTCTAACTTCGCGAAAAATACTCTTGAAACATAACCGTGTAGATTGAGGATGGAAACATGTAAGTTAAAACGATACTCATTGTTGAAAACTGTTTACTTAACCACAAAATAAAAATATTATTCTTTGGTTAAGCAAAGAGTTTTCAACAATGAGTTTCGTTGTATCTCACTACCAGAAAGTCAAACCTGAGCTCATCACTTGTGAACTCGTAGGTACTCGTAGTTTGATAAATTATAAAAATAAGTGGTGAGAGAAGAAATACATTGCACTAATTTTCACTACATCGCTTGATACGAATACATCGACCCTAATCCACAAGAATGCTTTATCATCGAATTACATTACTCAGCAAAGAATGATCAGTTACCGTCACTTGGTTACAAGGCTGCGGGTCGGTATTGTAATGTTAAATTGTTTTATAAAGGTAATGTGGTTCATTTAAGAATAGACATTAATAGCGTTAAAATACAATTCCATCGAAGAAATATTAATAAGGTATATTGCTTTCTGGAATAGTCCTGACCTTGTCAAATAACATTCATTTTAGGCCCAGAAACGCGTTCAAAAATAAAGTCAGCTAATATAAGACATGCTAGGAAAACGTTATCCTGAAAGGTATGCAACCACAACAGCACTGCGAGCTCGTACGTCGAAACTTTCGTTTCGTAAGGAAGTCTTTATTCCTTAGAAATATCATTTAATAATCATTTTCGATCAAAAAATTATTGTCATTTTTTCAGCATTTTTCTACATAATAAACGCGAATATTTCTCAATTGTTCAAATTAGTTTTATATTCAATTATGACCGCTAAAATATATGCTTAGCAAAGTTCATTTCACCACCACGATTATTTATGAGATATTTCATGTATTCCCCACTCTCTTATAGCACACAGGGCTCTTTGAGAATCAAAAGATAGATCCGGGACGCGTACCCGGGACCTCCGCAACCCAGGCGATCAGAGAGAAGGGCGTAGTCACTCGTCGAGAAGTCGTAAGGCCGTGAGGACTCCTTTTGTTTTATTCTGCGAAGCAAAAGGCACACGCCGTATCTCTGTGGACGTAGGTAGATGTCGTAACCCGATAGTGGGGGGAAAAGCCGGCCGGCTTCCACACAGCTGCAAGGACTCTCTCGAGCCAACATCGCCTTCCTTTTAAACTTTAAAAGGCGCCTCTCAGCTGGAGACTTCTCTTTCGCGAGCAGGGGAGGCGGATAGGAAAAAAACATGCCTCGGCCTTCTAATCTCTGAGCCCCGAGGGGGAAATGGACCCCAGGAATTCGTATCTCTCGAAATCCAAACGGGAGTCACTCTTCGATAGATTCGAAACAAAAGATGGAATTTGGAGCATTAATAAATAAGCAGGATCTTTATTTTGGGAGAAATCGAGACTTAGAAGTCTCCTCTTTAAATAAACTCATGATTGGCACTTCGTTAATATTAACGTGCTGCTAGCATATACTTTCGATAGTTACTGTACAATCGTATTATGCATAGATACGATAAATTCTATGTAATCGATGTGCGCGATATATGCTTCGATGCACTATGCTTATTATAAAATGATACACTCGATGCAACCGATGCAGGGATTTTATCAATTAATCGATACTTTCGATACTATCGATATTAAGGTAACCCTCGATTCATTTGATTCTAACGATATCATTACTATCTCGTAACATTTAAGACTTCGATAGTATCGATATGTAGGTAAACTATAAAGGCGATAATTGCGATACAATTGGCACTTAGTGTGAATGCGATGCACAAGCATTTCTTAGATTCGAATTATTTGATATATTCGATATTATTGATGCATTCGATGTCGTTTGTACATTCGATATCTCTAATGCACTCAATTACTGATATATTCGATATATATGTACTCGTATATTCAATTCATATTGTGTTTCGATGTATCGCGTTCCTCTCGTCCTCCATCCCATCTGATTAGGAGACGGGAGATAGCATGGCGTGCCTCATTTCATGAGGAATGCGGAAACGTCCGAAGACTCGAGGGGTAAAGAGTGGGTATTGAGGGGAATGAAAAAAGTATACTGTCGCTCGGAGAAGCGAATTTCATCGCGAGAATAAAGCATTTTTCGATGCAAAACGGAAAATAAAAGTTGGGCAGAGGACGAGGAGCGGAGATGGGGACATGCAGGTGGAGGGGGATGGATCGAAGTTATCCCTTATGTAGGTCAACATTCTAGTCAGATGGTATTTGGCGACCCGAATGTTGCAACGCGGGCTACTCGTGGAGAGGCGTGGGAGGGAGGGAATTTGAATAGTACTGGGGATAAACGAGGTTTCCACTGTTGAAATGGAAAGCGATTACGTTACTGATCCGGGGAATCTTAAATAAACTCGATACGATCGGGAGAACTGTCTGAAGGGAGAAAAGGTGAATTCTAATTCGTGTTATTAGATTGCGTGATGGAATAAAACAATTCTCGAGGTATGTTTCAGATTAAACGTTGAAATGTTACCTTAAACTCGCAGGCCTTCACTGGCGTTTATTGCGACCTTTTAGTAACTTACTGAAACACTCACTCCTTTGTAAACCATTTAGGTTTCTCTTTCAGTTCACTAAGCAAAAGATGTCGTTCTCTTACGAATGATTTCGATGCTTGAATATTTGAACCCATGCTTTTATCTGAAAAATCCCTTATCAGGGACGTAAAATCGGGTACCTGGCTTTATAGACGGACATACTAACGCTGCACAGTGGTTAAAGATTCCTCAAACAATAATACTCTGTGAATCATTTTGTAGCTTCTTCGATCTTTTTTAAAATTTTATAAGATCATTATAAGATTTAATCATTGAAAATTAAAGACATCGTCTGTTTCCATAACTGAGGACGCATATATAACGAAATTTGAATTTCCACGAATCAAACATTCCCGGAAAATGGTAGACTGAATTATTTGGTTGCTGTAGCTTCAAATCAGCTTCGATCCGAATCTAGGAAGGAATCGCTCGTAAGAGTGCAATCACTTAATTCTCCCACCCATAAATCATCGAAATGTAAATAAATTCCCTCCTTACCTACCCCTTCGCATGCGATACTAACCAGTTAATTACGCACCGCTTTCCTGGAAAATGTGACGAAACGCGGAAAATTCCCGACGTGGGAGACTGCATGGAGGCACTTCAGCAAAAACCCGCATGTGGTGCGGAGATGACTCCCCTGTAAGAAGGCCGGTAAAGTCAAGGGAGATAATAGATGAAGGGCAGGACACACCCCTCCCGTTCCTCCTGCACCTCCCCTGCCTCGCCAAGATCTCTTCCTCGTGCGACCTTGCTCAAGCACGCCGCTAAAGCCATTCAATGAGAAGCATACGGGCTAGTGGGCAGTCGAATCGCGGGGAGATTAAAGGAGGTCAGAGGTATTGACATGAACCTCATCGTTATACGGCTTTTAAACAAGCGACCCCTATCGGCCATCTTGTAGTGTAGGATCGAAAAGAATTCGCGATTAAGCGCTAAGTGGAGTCTCTGTCCTTGGGCGAGATGTGATATTACGACTGACGGAAAATAAAACCCGATCGATACAGGGATGTGTTTGAGTCTCCGATGAAACTATGGAAACTATTAATCGAGTGGTTATTGAATACGGACGTATATTCTCACTTTGTACTCACGTGTAATTAAAAGTTTATTTAGTTATTTTTATGGATATTTGCAATTTTAACGATTTCTGTGCCCCCGCTGATAATCTCAATGGCTCAGGAATAGATTTAACTTGGCTCTAATTAAAAATAAAATAATCCTTTTATATTTCATTTTAGAAAAAAGTAGCTCCAATGTTTAAATTTCAATATCCGAATTTCGATTCAAAATTAATGTTTTTGCAACATTTCATGTAATAATCAAAAGTAAATTAAAACCGTGGATGAACGGGGCCCTCAGAGATACCTTTTCTCCTTCTCCCATCCCCAGCTTTTCTCCTTAAATGACTATTTTCGGTCAGAAAATCAAAGAAGATAAGGTTTTAATGAAGGAGCTTAATTTATCTCTAGCGAATATTTGAAGAGCATTCAAGTTTACAGGAGATAATGAGCGACAGAGTATGAAGTATGGATGAGTAAGAGCATCGAAGAGTTTGCGTGAGGTAAATAAGGTATCCAGGACAATCATTCCAACCGAAAGCTTCTTCAATGAACAGTTCACCATTATAGCGGCAAAATTATTGTGTGATTAAAGCTTCGATTATCCAACGATAGCTTCATTTATTCATTGACCTGATTTTCTATGCAGGAGATAGTAATAGCCATTCTTATAGTGACAGCTAAAAGCTCGTCTAATCAGAAAAAAATGTATAAACTCGGTAATTTCAACCTTAAGTCATTCGCAGAAATATCGTCGTATAATTCTCAAGGGTGAAATTTCCCCAGGAGATGATTCTTTGGCCCTGAAACCCAAGAAGTTGTTTCATTCTTTGATTGGAGCATTAAGTGTTTTCTCGAACTCGAGAGAGAGAGTCGTAAAACTAATTTGAGTCATTTAAACTCGTATCAGGGCTCTGAGGCTCGAAACTGTGAAGATGTATTAGACCTAAATGCGTTTCTGTAGAAGCACACGTGTGTATTTAAGCTGGTGGTACGCTGCCAATTCTTCCTTTAGTTTCGTAAGGTTTGACTGTTACGTCTCTCAGTAGGCGAGAGGGAGGAAGCAAAATTGAGGATGGAAATGCGATATTTGTTTTCGTTCTCCGTTCGCATTGTGCGGCCGCTCGATCGGGGCCGAAAATAATTCAAGATTTCGAACTAATTCCCATCTCTCATCCTGAGAATTGGGCTGAGAGCTATACCTTCGGGGTATCAAGAAGAGAATTAAAACGTGAGTTTCCATCAAGGACACCTAGCTCCTTCGTTTTCCGAATACGTCGATTTTGTAACTTCCATCGCTTCCGATGTGACTTCACCGATCGGATAAAACATCGCTCCAACGAGCGTTTTCTCACTTTCAACCTCGGAAATCGTTCCGCGGCATTTCCCAATTCCTTCGCGATTTCGAGCAATGATTAAGTACGGTTTTATCGTTTAAAGTTCCTGCGATGGAGTCACCCCTGGAGATAAACTAAGAAGAGAATGTTATCGAATGTCGATATTGAAATCGTTATTTTTTCATCGCTTTGAAGAAAGTCCAATGCATTCATACTCTTCCGTGGAAATGTTCTGCGGAATAGAGCCGTTGCGATATCGAGCGGTTGTTTTATTCATGGCCTTCTCGCCGATTACCAAGCTTGTAAAACGAGGGGTTCAGACCTATATTTCCTTGAATAGGAAAGCTGCCGCCCAGTCTTGTTCCTATGTGAAGTTTTTTTTAAACTTTGAATCCGTGCTTGAGTTTGAATAGTGTAGCACGTCTCTCATCTGTCGCTGCTAATAATTTTATTTATACCAATTTAATGATTTTGCACATCCTATCAGGTTTTCTCAAACAGCTTGTCTCACCCAACAGGCCTATGTTAGACGTGGGTCACCAATCTTTTGGTTTTAATGGAAAATTTAAAGCTCAAATCATCGTTAGTAATCTCATTATGATATTATTATACTTTAAGCTACTACTACTTCACTTAGCCGGCAAGCCTAGGTAATAATTGAAAAACCAACCTTTTAGGTTATGATGGAAATTTCAGAGAATGATATAATCGTTTGTACTAAGCATGTAGTGTACTTAAAAGATTGGTAATGGCTATTAAGAAATTAGTGATAGCATACTTCAATATACATGGCTGTTAAAATAACACCTTTTTTAACGATTTTAGGCCAAATGAATATTTTTTGATAACCTAAATATTATGTTGTGCAACGGCCGATGAAAATCTGGAGGTATACTACAGTTTCATCACTTGTGCACGGCGGGTTGCCTGACACGCCATATTTTTTACACCGGAAAGTTATTTCCAAGAAGAGATAGGAATAAAAACATAACTTATACCTTTTACCAAAGAACTTCAATTTCCACAGCATGTGTTTCAGTCCTCAGGGTCATCATCAAGTGTATCCTACCTCAATATACATGACTGTTCTTATACTTGATGATGACGCTACGCCTTATTATCTATGCTGTGAAAATGAAAGTTCTTTGGTAATGTGTAAAAGTTTGGTATTTATTTCTCTCTAATTATGGAGAGCATCATATCAACGTGTTGAAAACAAATATGGAGTTAGTAATTTTAGACCCAATTAAGGGTAAAATCTTCAGCGAGATAAACGCGTCGAGGAAGCATATCCAATGGAATGGAAGCAAAAAAAAAAGGCAGCTCAACTTTGAACCTTCAATTACCGTAGCGCTCCTCGTATGACCGAACGAAAACGATGCAATCACTGGCCGTTTAGCTGAAAGCCGTTTATCCCATTCCCCCGTGCGATTTCCCTCCCAGAAGTCGTCCCACTGTTTTGAAAGACGCGTTGACTAACCCGAGCTTGGAAGCAAACTCCCCTCATTCGGAAGGAAATGATGCTCGGGAAAAATTGGGTTGCGGCCTAAATCGGACGTAAAGATAAGAAAGAGAATTGTTGCGAGAAGGCGTGGGAGCAAACAATTGACTATCTCGTCTTTAGCGGGAGATCGCTTCGGAAAAGTCTTCTGCGCAGTGAGACTTTCTTTTCCGTTCGTCCTATTTTCCAACTCCTTTCACCTTCGCCGAAAACAATTTCACACAGCTCGACCCAGATCACGTCTGCGCCACGATTACGCACGTTATCTGCAAGCCGGTCCAAGGTATTTAGGCAATCCAAACAGAGTTGATTTATTGCTCACTGTCCAATAAACAAAGTTGCTACCAGAAGAGAGCTGCGAAACTTTGATTGGTTTCAAATCGACCGTGGGTGTTCGGATTTGATTCAGCCCAGTTCGTAAAGTCTTCATCTCAAAGACCTAATGGTACCTCATCCCCCTGAAAAACTACTAAGAGCATGTAGAGAGGAATGAGGTTTACTAAGCAGGATGAGGAGTGCGGTAGTTTGCCAACGCTCTCATCGCCAAGTCAGAATGCTATTAGGGTAAAATGTCCACCTAAGAGAAGCACAGTCAATATATGAATAACACTTAACTAGGTATTGCATAAAGAGAGACCTTAATTAGTGCAACTTTTCAGCGTCGCTCCTACTTCTATAATTTTAAATGTCATTACTGCCAAAGATTCCAAATCATCAGCATACAATATTCAATTCCATTCATTCGGGCGTGTTAGTAGAAACATATCCGTAGAATAGCCATAGAAACGTATAGAAACACTAGGAATCGAACTCTAAAAGTTTAGAGTTGCCTAAAAACTAATTTTTAGCTTAAATTTATTTCATGATTTCCAATTACGGCCATATAGGATCCTCCATTATTTAAAGTTGATGCATATACGGCATGAATCAGGTCACTATAAGAATACGAACATGAAAGAAAAAACAATAATTTTAGCAATGATATTAGTTATGATATACACATACTTCAAAATAACTTATTTCCTAAATTCCGAGGTCTTGAATTCACCCTCTGGTTATGGAGGATTAATTTTTTTATTACACAAGCCGACACGTATCCTAAAATAGTTCATATTCACTTTTCCCAATGACCAAGCTCTTGCTTGTCGGATTTAGGTTCCCTCCATACTGGGAATTCTTCATGTTCATGCGAAGGTCTCTTGGACGGCCTAAGGTTGCCTTTGACATGAACCGGCGTATAAACGCCGTCCTTCCCACGCGACAATGGCTCCCTGGAACATAATGGACTGACATTGTTTCGGCCTCACGCGATCAGGAAAGCAGCCGCGAGCGAACCGGTACTGATGCACTCTCGTTGACAATACTTCTTAATAATCCCCACGTGCGGCAATCCCTCCACTTTCTTCGCCAACGCTCTCCCCTCTCCGGTAATGCGTAATCGCCGACCGCAATGCATAACAGCGGACGCGATGATAATGCTCTCTCTCCAATCTATTTCTCGAGTTACGTCACCCGCAATACGCGGAGATCTGCTTTTAAGGTCCGAGTGATATTTTCATAAGGCTAGGCTGATGAAGTGCAAGGATCATGTTTACGTGACCCTACAATTCAGAGTGTGGTAACTCATCGAACCCGACAACTCACCGTGCGGGCGACAGCTCGTTGCGCGAGCAACAGATCGCTACGACAATCGAAATAATATTAAATTTTGAGCGTTAAAACAATTGAGTGGTGGTCTTTTTACCGATTACTGATTACACTAGTTAATAAGTTATTAATGATAAATTCAATAATAAAGAAATCGTACGATGAGCTGTCGCCCGGTTAGGTGTCGCGCGGTGAGTTATCGGGTCTTATAAGTTGTCTCACTCTGAGTTGTCACGGGACTCATTTTTTAATAGCGGTGGTTTCGAAGTCGCGCGTGTTTCTCGAAAATGCAATGGGCTCTCCAGGACGAATCCGCCGCGGAGGCGTCGACTCGACGAACGCCGGTCGTAAATATCTACAAAGATTGGGAAAGACGGTGAGGCTTCCCCCGTCCTCTCGGCCTCCCACGGATAATCGGAAGGGTATGGAATCTAAGTGACCTCAATTGCGCTCGGCCGCAAATGGGCGACGCAATGAGGTCGGGCCTATAAAGGCGGAAACAATGGAGACTAAAGGAGAAGGACGAGAGGAAAAAAGGCCAATGTTGGTGGATTTGGAACTTTGTGGGAAATTGCGATCCGCCGTGGAACGCCTTTGAAAAACCTGTGGAAGTATTACGCGAGAGAATGAGTAGTTGCGAAGCGGCGAAGGCGATCAAGAAAGTGAAACCGTGATTCGGATTCAATGTGCGCAATCAATAACTTGTGAAAAATGCTCGTAACTTACCGCCTTCGTTGCGCGGAGCATAAAAAAAACTTGGCGACTTTCATGGCGTTGGAAGGACCCAGGCGATGAATACCCTGTAGGATTAAAAATGTATTCTTTAGTTATAATGCAATATCGTCCGTGTAAAACTTTGCTGTAGCTATCATATCTATCGTGAATTATATTAGTAGAGTGTAGTCTCAGCTCCAGTATAGCTTACACGATTCAGAAAACACTTATTCTGTAGATAAAATGTCTTATAAGATAAAATATATAAGATTCTTTATGAAAAAATTAAAAAGTATTTTCTTTCTTCCTCTGAAACTTTTGGAGCTTTAGGAAGAATTATTACTAATTTTTTTAATTGTTTAATACCTTTGTCGTTTGCATTAGAACCTTTTTTCGATGAGCCATCAAATATTGTTATATAGTACCCATGAATTTAAACAAAAATCGTCTTAAAATTCATTCTTTTTCCACTACATACTTATAGTACGATGAAGCTTAAACATATTTTTTATATAATTCACTCAGTTAATACTTAAAATGTAAATTTCTTTCTTATTTCAGCATTTAGGTTTTGGTAATAACGTTATATATATTCTTCATTTAACTCTTACCTGCATCGTTATCATACCTCATCCTCCAATATCCTTTATTCCAGTTAAATCTTTCCCCATTGTTTCTCCCGTCTTCAATCCCCTTTGTCCCCTTTCCTAGTCCTCCACGTCATTTATCGTTCCCACCAGAGGACACCTTTTCGTGCGTCAATTTCGTTCTACGTGAACTCGTAGAGGATTCATTTAATGAATCCGGAGGAAGGTAATCGGAGGTGTTTGGTTGCCCCAGGGTAGTAAACGGTGAGTAAAAAGGCGTTAGGGGGACAGGGAATCGAGGGAATCATTAGTAGTGCGAAACGGAGAGGAAGCCCTCTCCCTTGACCATCGCAGGAATTTCCACGTTCGGGGCAAAGCACTCTCGCTCGCAGGGAATTTTACTTCGGAAAAATCCTTAATCTCTCTGATGAAAGCGCTAAGCCGAAAGTGTAAGTCGCGCGTGGAGTATTATGCGTTATTTAGGAGGGCTTGTAGAAAATTTGGGACGAAATTTAAAAATCGGAAAATGCGATTATCGTCGCTATCAGCTGGAAGGAACATCGTGTTAAACCGTCTTCCCAACTTTATAAAATTTGCCGTTCATCGTAAATATGTTACTTAATGCAGCAGTTGAATCGCTCGGTAATCATCTGAAAACGAAGTCCGTGACTAATATCTAAACAGGAGTATTTTTTAGTACCTGAAATATACATTTCATTATCACTTGGTAAAAATTTAGAAAGAGGTCCCCCTACTTTTAGGCAAATATAGGGTGCCATGGTAGTGAACATCTCTCTCATAAATTACGTATGAAAAGAATTACTTTGCAATGGGAACTAGCTCACCGTTATAACATTTTCTATTTGCCAGAATAAAACAAAATGTACTTTTATAAAACGATGCATTTATCGTGTAAAAGGTAGTGGTAGCAGTTTATCATCATTATGGATTAAATAATAGAATTTTTTTTGCGGCTCTAAAGGTTGTCTTCTTACAAGCCTATAGATTCATTCTTCGTATATTCCTAACCCTTAACACTAACTAATACCACTAACGTAACATCTGCCTCTTAAAATCTAACGTAGGTATTCCTCTAAAATTTCCCCCTGCTGTTATTAATTCTAGCACTCCCTTTTGTAGGCTATCGCGCCTTAGTGATTCCTCTATTAAGTTCCCTCTCCTTTTTATCAATCATTCCCATGTAGCGGTTTAATCCAGGTACAAAACAATGAACTTCAGTTTGGGGAAACCACCCAAGTATATCTGCCTCTACAGCACAGCTTTAATGCCACCAATTAGTTAGCTCTGGCTGGGAAAACAGGGCATATTAAAAGCCTCCCCGAACTCCCCGATCCGATCGATATTCGATGGCGATCCACCTCGGCATCCCTCGCCAAACAAGTCCTCAAACAGCGAACCCGTGTCCAACAACATTAGACAAGGACTTCCTCCAAAAATTTCGCCTCCCGACGTCACCCACGTCCGGACACCCATCACACGTGCACGGTTTATAAATACGCTCTTACGCATTAGTACATTCTTGTCACTGGGGGTGGGGGCGTCGACCGCTCTCATATCGATTCTATTTCGAATATGCCGACTCGAACAGCTCCAATTAGACTCTGTAAACAATCCCCGAATCCTGTTCCCTTTCTCAAGACTTCGCGAACTGTCTTATGTCGACCTTATGACCTTACCAGGGTCGCTCCGAGAAGCATCGGTGCCATGAGATGGTAATAATCGAGGCAACCCTTTATACTCGTATCCGTCATTAAAAATAAAATTTGGATTCCTTAGAATGAATTTCAACATTGATAATTGATAGCTGTATGCTTTAAGTATTGCTCTATTTTTTATCGATGAAAATACCGTAAATTAAGGAAATTAATCGATTTTTAGAAAGCGAATGTGCTCTAAGAAGAAGCGATTGATTTAGATAGGAATTTGTTTGCTTTAATCAGAAATAATAGTACAGGAAACTACATTAATGCTATCAGTCATCCAATCATTCATGAAAAATGTTTTTCTAAACGAACTCAAAAATTTTTCTTAACAAAATATTCGCCAGTTAAGCAGTTAACTAGAATTCATTTGTGTGAGTGTTTTGTGATACCTCCGTTAACAGTAAAATATCAATTTTCAACAAAACTGAGAGAATAATCTGCACAGTAAACAACACAGACATTAATTAATGAAAAAATTTACTGTGAAAGAATGCAAAAATGTTTTTTAAGGAAACCAGTTATCTACAAATAATTTAGTTATTGTTAAGTAATACCTCAGTTAACAGTAAAATATGTTCTCAAGAAAACAGAGAATTGTCTACACAGAGACCAGCCCACACACACTGTTGGGTATGCCTTATAAAAGGTATGTCCATGAAAAGATCGTTTACAAACGATTACTTTCCTCATAAAAACCTCAGAATAACGACATGCACCCTTCTAAACCCACTCCACGACCACGACCACGACACCCCCTCTTTGCCTTAAGCGACCCCACGGCTAGCCCCTGCCTCGGCCGGCAGGGGACGTCCGTCCATTACTAAAAGGCCTCCTCGAGCCACTTCAGTTACATCACTCCTCCGTCGTTATCGAGAGTGGAAAAAAGAACAAATGCGAAAGGATTTGCACAAGCGTGTCGCGCCCTCTCGCCCCGCGTAATTGCCTCCGCCATTTTATTTATTTTCATTTTTTCCCGTTTCGCTCGCCAGAGATTACTTAACTCTTAGCACTGAACTGGAGGAGTCTGTGGTAAGAGGTAAAATGTTACCTGGTGGAGTAACCGGATCGCCGCTAACCGGCGCGTTTGTTCCCGCCGCCAAATCGACTGACATTTCGTTCGATACGTGACGAGACGATTATTGCCATTGCGCTCGCTTTCGGTTTTGAACGGTCGGAGTGACTGTGACGAGATGTATCGCACTCGATGCAGCGGTCGATCGACTCCTAGAAGGTTTGCGAGAGAGTCGATCCTCGCGATATCTTTTCTATGAAACTCGATAGCATGAGCGGGAATCAATTCGATCTATCGTTATAAATCGATATTTATTCACCTCATTTTGCGTGAAGTAAAAGTGTATTGCGGTAGGTACACAAAAAGGTTTCGAGACCAAAGTCTTCTGAAATAGTTGTATACATAAAAGTTTGAGACCTTAGATTAGTTATGGTCAACCTATGGCAAAATAGGTGCAAGAGAAACATCGAAGATATATTTCTTGCACAGTTCACATGATTTCATGCAAAAAAGATTTTGATACACGAAATAACTAGCCGCTGAATTATATAGAGAGCATTTTTTATCATAATTTATTGCTCAGTATTGCATTTTAAATTGCTCTTCTCCAACCAAATTAAATAGTTAACACATTAACTACAAGTGGCTTGTCACCCCAGCTTCAGGCATATTTAGGTCAATTTCAACCGAAGTGAAATGGATACAGCTTGAGCAATTTGGCAAAATACCATTAGCATAACTAGGGAGCGAATACACCCTCCCATTCCGTTGGCGAAGTTTTCCCCAGTAAAAATAATAATAATCGTAAGGTAATTAGCGATTTCGCAAGGATCGCTCAAAGAGATCGCTTACTATCTCTGAGTTATCGAGTTGCTCATAAAATTTAGTGAATTACTATTTCTAACCATTGAAAATAAAGTATTCGATGAGCTCACTTATTAATTTCTCTAAATGTCTCCTCTATCTCAATATTAGTTGAAACCATAGCTTCTCTCTCTAGGGAAAGCAGCATTTTTACCTATTGAGGAGCAATACATATTATTGATAGTGCCACAGGCAGATGCGTGTTCGCTAGATATCCTCTCCCGGGGTACTCTATAAAAGTAATAAATCCTTAATGACGTCCATCCCCTATTCCTGTGATCTCTTCTTCATTCTTCCATTGATTCGCAGCATGATATGAATAGCGCAGAAACGAGCGAATTTCATCGGAGGGGCGAACAGTAAGCAAAAGGGTTCATGACGAGCGCTCCCAGTCCGAGGCTTGTTAAAAGGGTCGATGTGAGCCGGTGTCCCATAACGTCCGTGCATTTATAATACACGACCATCAAAGACGAGACGGCGAAGGGAACACATCCCTTCAAGAGAAACCGGTAATGCAACTTTTTCAGCGAGCGACACTCGCGGTATTCCTGCGATTTCCTCCGACGTCATTTGTCACGATTTCCGAAGGCCTTCGACGAGGAGATCGGCGAAAAACATTTTACTAATTTATCGGGATCTCGTGACTTCGGGTCTCGAAGTTTAGCGAATTACATCGCCAGGGTGTGGAATCGGGAATTATAATCTTTGCAGGTGATTTGTAATCGTAGCTGTGGTTTATTAGCCCACTACGAGACCGATACTTTTTTTTATGAGATGAAATGCACTGGACGACTGCTACTGGAATCCTTATTACCTGTTATTTTTATGGTGGGTTTATTTCGGAAATTTTCCCCGGGGTAATGGTTTCTTAATGACAGTTGTGGTCACGTTGAAACTTTCTGTCGTAATATCTCCCTTGGTAATGCTTTGTAATGTTTTTTTAATCTCAATGTGGATTTGATGATCGGACAAGAAATTTTCGTTGTTTGTTACGTCTGGCTTTCTTTCCGTTTTTTTTTTAACTGCTGAAGAAAATTGGAGAAACCTCGTAGACTAAACCCTAGAGTTAATTTCGGTAAATATAGCTTTGGAAAGATTCAAGGAAAGACATAGCATATCGCCATACTTGAATTTTCGTTCGAATTATCGTGGTATTTCAACTCGTACAAAACTAAATTGTTTGCTAGGGGAATAACAAAGTCTTAGTTTCACTGGATCTTAACATGCGGCAAGTGTCAAATAACCATTGTTGACAACTAGAGAAAATGCGTTCCTTTATTTAATATGTTTTCTTAAGAACACTTTTCCAAACAGTTTGGCTCTATTGAAATAGCTCTTAAAATATGAATTTATTATTGAAATAATAATCTACTGATTATGAATTAAGCTGATGATGAACTTGCCATAGTTTTAAACTAGTCGCAATATTAAACGTTTCTTTACGTTGAACTTGCGCTTTGCTATTTCATCATGCTCCTTAGTAAGGAGATCCATTAAGTCAAGGCTTCTCTAATTGAATTTATTCGAGTAAGAGCTACGTATTATAGTGAATCAAGTTTGAAATATTTGAAATTATAAGCATAAGGATGCCTACAGCATTCATATTATTACTTATAAAGTTGATATAGGAGTTATTCATAATATTAATAGGTGTAAATTACATTAAGTGAATAACTTGTAAAGTCTCCCGATGAAAATCAACTTGGAGCCCCCTTGAACCGCGGACAATTCTCTCTCGCGGCCGGGAAATGTCGTCCCGGTGCACCTTGCACCATCGCTTTCCTCAGCTTTTCGATCCCAGCTGGCAACTCTCATCCGTGGATGCAATGCACCGACGAGTGCCGGCATTCGGTTGGGTTGGCAGTCCTGCATATCGTGCGTGACGGCTCGAGCTGGTAGTGAAGGGGATGAGCTAGGAGGAGGGTTGGAGAGTGAAAGGGGAAAGGGATGGTACCGCGAGAGGAGTACGTCAATGAGCGGGGGCGATGTCGAAAGACCTCGTGCCGTTCTTGTTGCCATGACGACTCAGGTGCCCGCATCAGCTGTCTTGCAGCAACCCTTCGCCGCCTCTCGTTCCCCATTCGCGATCGTTAAAAACTTTTACTTTCGTCTCCTGCTCCAGACGCCTCGACTCATTATGCGCGAATTTTACTTTTCATCCCCGTTCCTTTGTTTGCTCTCGGCTGCTCCCATGTTCTTATTCGGCCATTCATCACTTTTCTACTCTTCTCCAGTTTGTTGACCGCATGCTACTCTTTTCTTCGCCCGACCCCTTGATACCCTTGTTTTACCCGAGTTCGTTTGCTTTCCGAGTTTTCCCCCTTCCCCCATTTCTCTCGTGACTTATAGATTTCGTCGCGTATTCTTCTCTGAATTCTTTGCATTCTAAGCTTATCTCTTACGTAGTACTCCTATGCCGTGGTACATTTATAGGTCTTTAATATCCACCCATACTTATGTTATATACTAGGGTAATGCGATAGATATCTTGAAATCGAAAACGAAAACTATAAGTTTATAACCGAATTCTGAAGCATTAACTTCTAGGAAATACAGAGCGAGGATTATAAATAAACTTAGTAAAAATTCTACACTTCATCAACATGGATTGAAACATGGACTTTGAACAAATTTTATTTCTTGTCCCTCTGAAGTGATGAACTACCAATTAAGAGGATTGCTCTAATTAAAAACTATCGATACAATTAAACTACAGGAAATCGCTACGTCAAAAACGTCTGGAATAATCGGTACGTGCCCTGTACGTGTCCTTCTTAGTAATACGCGACAATCCAAAATGGCCAAACGCTTCTTCCAGAGTCATATCTTTCAGGTAGTTAGTAAGACTTACTTTTCCTGAATAATCACACTGAGATATAGGGTAAACAATGTTTAGTTCGTGATCAATATTCAAACATCCATTACACAATTTACAGTTTTTATATTAGATCTTGCAATCAATTTCAGCATAGAAAACGCCATTTATTTCATTTCAGTGTAAATTTCGCATCGGATGTTTGAAAATTTATCACGAATTTACCAATGTCACGAAGAATGTCTACCCGTGAACAGTACATCTGCCTCCAAAAGATGATTTCACTTTGCGAGAATCAAAATTATATTACGATCAAATCGTCTGTCTTTATGATGCTAGAAAGAAAGCGCATCTATATAGGATGCAATTCCCTTGAATGTAAATTACTCACTTGTGCTCTATATCTCAGTATTAGTTCATTTATGCATCCACTCTCTCAGTATATCTTCTTCACCCTTTCTCTCGCTTCATAATTCTTCCTTTCCTCATCTCTTCCACGCCCTTTCCTCTCCCCTCCTCTCAACATCGTCCTTTCGTCCTTCATCTTCCTCTCCAACCTTATCTCTCTCATCAAACCGATCCATCTCGCTATCTTTCTCGCACTTTTTCATTCCATCTCTGCCTTCTTTCTCCTCTCGCTTGCGTAGGTAACGTCCTCCTCATTACACACAGGCCCATTCTCCTTTCCTCGATTGCCTTTCCCCTCTTCTCCTCAAGGTACCAATATAAGACCTGCTGTCGACTGTACCTACGGAGAATTCAGTAACCTGACTACTATGCGATGTGCGAGTGCGACAACTCATCGGGCCCGACCACTCATCGGACCCGACAACTCACCGCACGATAACTGACTGGGCGATAGCTCATTGCGCGAACAACAGATCGCTAACGTCAGTGCGATTGTGCAGTAGTCTTTTAATCGATTACTGATTGAACTAGTTAATGAGTTATTAATAATATTTTTGATAATAAATAAATCGCGCGATGAGCTGTCGCACTATAAGTTGTCGGGCTCTATAAGTTGTCGCACTCTTCTGAGTTGTCGAGTCACGTCACAAGGTACCAATATTAGACCTGCTGTTGATTGTACCCGTGGAGAATCCACGGCAACAAAAAAATGATACCCACCGTTCTTTCTATTTATTCCCCGTTTTTATCTTTCCCCTTTCGAAGTCTTCCTCTCAGCACTCTCGTAGTTCTTCCTTTATTTTTTCCATCCTTTTTCCATCCAGTTCTTTCAGCTTCCCCACGAGGCCAATCCCGTGACGTTTGCCCTCTTCGTTCGACAGAGAACGCGTAACTCTTTTATCATTTCGATATATCGATACTAATGAGTCGCAGAGGCAATTTTCAATGCTTTTTACTGCTGGCAGGTTCAGCCTATGCAGAAAGATAGATAGCAATCACATGGGTATACTTTAGAATCACTGTTACCTATGAGACGTAGGGCTGTCAGTACTCTTATCATCCCAATTTAGATCTTCAAACTCTTCTCCACGAGATTTCGAGAGAATGAGGCTTAGTAGGCGAAATGGAGGTAATTCGTCTTTGCTTTCCTCACTCAGCAAAATGCTGTGGGCGGAGATAGAACACGTAATAAGGTCTCTAGCTATACCTTTTTATAGGTGTAAGTAAGGAGGTGATGTGGGTTGCTAGGTCTAGGTCAATTGTCTTCAATATATGCACTGTATAACTATATTTAGAATTGTTAGCACATTATGAACACACTGAAGTTGTTCTTTTTAAGCTTCATAATATATACGTTCTTATCGTAGAATCACTACTAGAGCAAATTGCGATACATTGCTTTTCTCGTTCAGTTTATTCTTTCCTGTTTCGATGTAAAGATTGCACCGTGTAATAATTTCAGACTCGAAAGATTCAGGTCGAATCCATGTTACCGTCAGATTTTTTCAGCCATCTACGGCAGGCACGCCTCCGTTAAAATCTATTTATATATTTTCCTTGAGTATTCCTCGCTGCAATCCTCGCGGAACGCTTCCACGCTATCTCGCTGCGTTACGTAACGGGAAATGCACCTCATGCTCTTAAATCGATTACCAGCGTCTGTTCCGAGGGGGAAAAAAGTAAGCTCTTACGCAGTGCTGCTTCGTTATAGGAATCAACCATCTATGAGGATGAATAATTCACTTTATGAGTTATCGGGATGTGAAGGTGTTATCCTCAGGATTGGAACGTGGAATTGGAGGGTGGCATTTCATTGGAGATTGTCCAATTTTGAGTCCTAATTCACGTTTAGGCATTCTTGTTAGATGATGTTGAGAGATTGGATCTATCGGGCAATATTCCGACTAATCTGCCCCCTTAAATATTCAACTGCTGCATTTTTTCTCGATTTAAAATGTTTCTGTTTATAATAATAGTATGAAAAGTGTTTCTGTATTATGTTTCGAAAAATAGCATACAAAATGTTCAGCAACAAAGAAAAATTTTCTTTTATTCTCCTAAGCTCCCACAAAAATCCATTTATTAGTTTATTATTTATTTGTATTTATTTTATTATTTATCAACCGCGAATCGAACCCGAGACCTTGGGGAGAGAGCTGGGACCACATTGCCACTGTAGTCAGCCGTTGTTTCAAAATAAAATTCGAAACCATTAAATAATTGCAGAAACCATTACCCTAACATGTATAAAACCGTGCACATTCGGAGATATACCAGGTCTTAATTACACGCAAAGAAGCACATAGCTGAAAGGGTTAAATGCACTTCGAGACTGAGAAGAAAAGAAAACCAACGCATTGTCTTCACGACAAACCGGGGATGCGTTTCAGCTGCTTCGAAGGGTTTCGATCCATCGAACTTTTAAAATTTTACTGCTGAACCGATAAGCTCAGGAAAGTATGGTCCCTATACACCTTTGGTAAAAGCTGACGAGATTTTCCCCAATTCGCCCCCGTGTCTCCCCCGCTTCCTCGCCCTCCACTCCCTCCCTCTTCCCGCATGAAAAAGGCTCTTCCCCGGCCCATTTCCTCCTCGGAATCTCCACTTTTCCTCTCCAATCCTCTCTCCTCCACTTCCTCCGCACAAATCGTCAGCTGTTCGCCCCTAAGTCTCCTCCCCGGCGCCACGAGAACCGGTTGAGAGGGAGGCTAACCACCCCAACGCGCATCTCCTTCCTCGGCCTACACTCAGCCAGACTCGCTCGCGATCGTTATGGAGGGTAAATAATTATATATAGCCGCAAATAACGTGAAATAGCGCTGCTTTTTCATCCGCGTGAAAGAGGAGCAAAATCGAGGCGATGGCTTCATTAACGAGGTGCCATTCGGATAATTAGTCCTCTCTTTACGTTTGGCCGCACTACGGTGATTTCGAAGACAATGTCCTCGTCGTTAGGAAGAAGTGAAAGTACCAGCTATGTTAATAAAGCTATGTAATAAATAAAAACTATGTATAGTTCCGAATTTGCTGGTATAATAAAATATCAAAGCAGCTGCGGTGACCTATTTTTCCAATTGTGAATAGTCGCGGAGAGAAATTTATTTTTTAGTGGTCGAAATTCACTGCTATAGAATTAGGGGTAACTATTATGTGAGGAACTTTGAATTGTTGTGTATTCTTTTGGTATTCACGAGCTGAAAGGCTCAAATGAAAACTACAAATTAATTATGCTTTGAATGTAAAAGCCGATGAAGGTATAGAAATCAATAGAAGAAGCTTAGACGTTTTCTGGCAGAATAGTGAAATTTTCAAATTAAATCATTCTAACAGATTTCACTGCACTATCTAACAACTGTTGTCGAGTGAATCATTTGGATGTTCATGAATTCGAAAAAAAGAAAGTGAAATCGCATACCTATTGGCTGAATTTAGGATGCACTTGTAGCTTTTGATTTGTGGAATTGAATCGTACTTCGATTCCCATCTGCGCTGAAAGATAATCATCATAAAATGTGATGATAGCTTTCGGAGATTGCTATTGTCGCATTTTCTTAAATTAGTTCCATTATCTTTTTACGTTAGAGCCTGCTGATAAAGAGTGGAATAGTACCAGCGTATTCACAAATTGCTGAGGATCTGAACGAACCCTGTCAGTTGCAACGCGCGTTTCATTCCGTCGCAATTGACCACCATTTCGATCGGAATGCCGCTTCCCGATCGCTCATAAATATCCAAGGGAAAGCAATCATCCGGTTACGAGATTTCCACGAAAATTACATCTCTACCGAGGAAACAATAAACTTTCCAGAAAAACTCATGAACAGGTCTTTTGAGCGTCGTAATCGTTCGTGGCGCTCCTGTCAACTTTCTTGCCTTTCTTTTAAGATTGATTGAAAATTCTTTGCTCTACATCAACCCCTTCCTGGAATTTTTCCTTCTATTATCACACAGATATTTTCAGTCAATTTACTTTTATTTTATCTATGAGAGTATCTTTTCAAAGTAGATCTATTATAATCTCTTCTAACATTTTCACCTGTTGAACTGACTTCGAATGTTTTAATATATTTATCTACCCTGCGTTTAAAATTATTTTTAAATTTGGGGTGTTATTTAAAAATCTATATAATGTTAAAGATGTACATTTAATATTTAAACTATATGATATGATTTGTCAAATCATTAATCACGTCAAGTTTTGTATATAGTAAATATAATGATAAAATTTCTTTATATAATTTTTAATAACCTAGAATATGTTCCACACTATATTTATTCGAGCTACATTTTTCTCACTGAGTCATAATCAGGCACTGAAGCAAAGAAGGAATCACACCACAATAAGTTGCAAATAACACCACTGTGCTACTTCTTCACATGTATTTACCACATTACTGTGTGGTTTCTTCTTTGCCATAATGCTTGATGATGACTCTAACACTCGTTTAAATATTATATGTGGGACTTAAAGTAAGTTCAGACTTCGTCGGTTGATTTGTTATGATTTTAATTTGTCATAAAATTCAATGCAATGGAGTTATTCTGGCATGTTTTGAATCTTAACGAATCAATGAAATGAAATAAATCAGTAAAAAACTACCAACAGCAGCCGGAAAAATCCTATAGCGATACTCTTTCCTCGTTGGTAGTTTTCCGCAGCTCTGTCAAATCTGTGTTTATCATTCCAATGTTGCGTCTACGAAGATCGTTACGATTCCGCGATGAGAGGGAATCTTAAAAAAAGTACTAGCTCTGGTATAAATCTATGATTCAAATCTGCTTGCCATGGAAAAAAACCGGATAAGGTTTTGAGGACGAGTATGTTCTGGCATCGCACGTGGCATCTCCTTCATCGCCTCGAAACGCTGGCTCGTCACATCTTTACGTCTTTGCTCGTATTTTTTCCGCACATCTTGTAACTTCAGTCCTATTCTCGCGTTTCTCTTTATCTTCGCGGATTCTGCGATCGGCCATCGCTCCCTCCGATTTCATTCGCGCGTGCGAGATATATCTTTCGAGCACTCGCTTTCGATTCCGACATCACGAAAGCGTGTCCGAGGAAGAGGTCTCTTTTTTACTTTCCGAGTTAATTAATCAGCGAAAGAGAAATTTTCGACGCGGGACTTCGGCCTCTAGATAGATCCCTGATTAAATGTGAGTACCATCTCGGGTGTCGCTTGAATAGGGTACGTTCTTTCGCTTAATCCTATGTTAATTCTGTGCGAAAAGTCATTTACAAAACTTTTAGCAAGGGTAATTGTCCCAATGTTATTGTCCTGTGTTATGGAGTTGGAAATAGTCTAAGGGAATTCTAGCACTTAGAAAAGATCCCGATCAAAGCTTGTGCGAGATGATCGTTGTCTTATCTGTACTTGGAATACAATCTTACTAACTTTGTGTATTTATATATTTTTTCATGTTCATTCTCATCCTTCTGATAGCTATTACTACTGTTGCACAAGTTTCTGTCCCAGCACCTTCTCCATGGATGTTATTTGTAGTTGATATTTTTTCCATTGGAGTCTCTTAGTTTATTTACATTCACAATTTTTACACAATCTCTTTATATTAATTTTTGTACAATATATGACGATAGGTTAGATGGTTGAGTAGAATTTCGGTTTCGATCCTGTCAAAATAAAGAAGGAAGTTTCATTATAAGTAGGCCGCAGTCAAAACTGCGTAAATTACGCATAATAAATTGCCATATTTGTTAAGTGAAATCTTCCCAATACTAATCAGATGTTTTTATAAGACTAAAAAATCTATTATCAGCTAAAATCATTTCTTTGCTAAAGTTTATCTCTGTGAATGATATAATTCTTAACGCTAGAACTACTTCGTAAGGAAACTCATGGGAAATGAGTTTTCTTAGTTTATCTCAGGCTAAATATTTTCTACCTCTGTATCGCTAAAAATGCATTTAAAACTTTCAAATATTCTGCAGTCGATAAAATTTCAATAGGTTTATAACTAAAATTATATGAGCCGATTTGTTGCAGTAGCAAATAACTTAGTTTATTTCTTATAGTTGGATGCGTGTTAAAATATCACAGTGGCCGCATAACCTACTTGGTACGTCATATATTTCAATCGCTCATATTTGCATCACTGAGATCTTCTGTCGAGTAATTCTCCGACTTAGCAGTCCGGAATCCCGTCCTTGCTCTCGAATCAAACCATTGTTAATCACACAGCGAGTGTCACCCGGGGGGGCTTATATCGACCCTTGCAATCACCTGACAAAGGCGACCCATTTTCAGGTGCATCGCGGAAATGCCACCGAGGTTATTTTTAAACCGATGCGATTGTGATACGCTAAAAATAAACTCGGCGGCTTTTAAATCGTCGATTAGTCATCGGTGTGCCATTTTCCCCGCCCTTGCCCCCCATCTGTGGCTGTGGTCCGAAAAGGAAGGTTCCTCTGTCCTCTGACATCGGGCCTCTCTCTGCACCGTACCTCTCTCTCGCTCTGCTGTAACCTCCACGTCCCCGTTTCTCGAATTCTTCGCAAGGACACTCAAAGAGAGTCGCATGCGGTTTTTAGGACGCGCTATCCCAGTGGAAAGATTGATAGGTAAGAATTGCCTATGCATACCGCGTAACGGGATTCACCTGGAGACAAATTGAGGCAAAAAGTCGAATCCGTTCGCTGCACGAGATGCAAATGATCGTTGCTTTCAGTGATTATCAACCTGTAGGATTTCAATGCCGAGGAATCATCTCCAAACTTTCTTAAGTGTTAAAAAATGAATTAAGGCTAAAGTTGAAGAAAATCGGGAAATCATTAGATCCGTATCAATTGTTAGCTGTCGAATGTGCATGATTTTCTCGCTAAAGAATCGCCGATCCAAAACAATACACAGTTATTTAACATCTGCAATTTCCCATTTCTGCCTTATAAATGCAATGGTTGAAAAGGTTTATGGTCTAATTTCGAATAATTTTCTCAGCAGTCCACCTAAGCACGGCATGAATATAAAGAAATATCAATTATTGTAGGATTAATGTTATTGTAATATAAAAATTAGGTTTTTTCAGTAAAGAGGCTCTTAAAACTGATAAATTGCGGTATTGTTTTCGAGTCAAAGCATTCAGTCTTTATTATGGCAAGATAATACTTCGAAAATTTATAAAAACGAAAGTAATGGAGTTATCAATAAGTCAAATATGTCAATAAAAAGTTCAAACTCGTTTCATGGAGATATCAAATTTGTTTTGAATAATAACAATGACAACAAAACCAATTATTTAAACTTTAAAAGCCAAATTTCTTGTTTAACGTTCAGGATGCCGAGTAATTTCGATTCAAGCCACAAAATCACACCATCCTCTGAGGAAAAATCCGTATAAGTTACGTGAAATCAGCACCAGCTGATCTTTAAAGGTTAGTATAGTCGGTCATGCGTCTGACTCTTCCTCATTCTTATGCGCTTTCCACCGAAAACACGGGCAAGATAGGTCTGCATATCTCAGAAGACAGATTCGGGAATTAATCATGCGACTCGAACGGTCAGATAATAGGACGTGCTATCGGGCCGCTTGAATGGGAAACACGTGTCAGTTAGATACGCGGAGAAATCGAAGCAGCTCCTGAAAAACAACACGTAGCTTCGCCGCGTGGGATGACAAGACGTGAAAAGTTGACGAATCGCGATCGGTACGAGGCGTAGTAGGACCCATCGGAGCGTGGCTAATCCGAAGTGAGAATGCGTATTTCGACGCCGAGCGTGGGTGGGGCAATTCCATAAGACGCGTAATACAGTGGCCACTACTGCCTGTCCGAAAAAGTCACGATCCGTCCGTGCGTAAGAGGTCGGCGTACGTCGGGGCTCGAAATGATGTTATACTGATTGACCGCACAGTTGACTTAGCCGACTCTTAGCACAGTCGTTACCGTTCTCGGCGGATTCTTCATTACCTCCGTAATATAAATTTGTTTATTTTACCGTGTAAATAAATTTAAAGGATTTTAATTTACACTGGAAACAAATTCAGCATTTCTCTGCAACTTTCTCGCTGGATTTTTTTTCCTGTGGAAATAGGACGAAACAAAGCAGGCGAATACATATCTCAATGCATTTTGCCGAATTTATTCCTGCTTTTATTTTCCCTAAACGTTTGACTCGAAGATATTTAACTGTAAGATTAAATACATAGGTCCAAAGTACATTAAAAGATGCGAATTCTTATACCAAGTAATATCGAAATAACGATAGAATTTACGAAATAATAGAACGAAAAATAACAGGTGACTACATATTTCAAAGCATTCTTATCCATTTTTCCCATTTTTACTCCCCTAAAAATTTGTCTCCAAAATTGTTCACAGGAAAAGTAATAACTTTGGTAAAAATTGCCTTAAAAGAGGCAGATATTGATACCAATTTATATCAGGTTCTTTGAAAGAAAGCACCAAATACAACGGCTCAAAGAAAATTACAACTGATTCCAAATTTTATGAACGTATCACTTTCTAAATTTTCTTCGATTATTATAGAATTTAATCTTCATTAAATCTCACTATATTCTCAATAATTACCTATTGTCAATTCTGAAAGCTATAAAAATCAATTTTCTCACGCTACTCTCTTGAAAAAGTCACAATAGCGCGTAACATTCTCCCGTATGCGATAAACAGGGCCGTATTAAATACGCAGTCTCTTCATGACGTCCCATTGACTAGCAATACGTTCGGAAATAGGCAAACCTTCGAAAATTGTATTGAGACGTATTGAGATGTCCCTTCTCACAGACTCGCCAACGCGCCGTATATCGGCTGCCGATCCCGTTTTCTCTCGTGAATATTCGGAGATAACCCAATTATGCGACGATGTCGATGTTTCGAATGCTTCGTTTATTCGCCGGAGAAACGGACGTAGGAAATCGTTTGACGGCAGCTAACACCGCCGACATCTAATTCCTTGTTAACGGGAATGATCGCTTGCTTTAGCTGCGTGCTGTGATCGAATTCGTGTCACTCGGATGACGCGTTAACGTGATTGTGCTCTAATGGGATCATTCATGGGACGATTCACGCGCTAAGCTACATGCCCAACGTGTTTTCGCTGGAACATAACTAAGTCACTAGGGCAGGAATAAAGGGGATACAAATGTGGGTATCGTATGCATATATCGATCATGAAAAAATAAAAACACTTTATAAGAAGTGGTCTTATTCTTTTGGTGATATATAATGCCACGGAGTGATAACTGCATCTATTCAATCTACTGTGCCAATTAATTTTTACTATAATAATCCTTCAGTTAGATGATTCCCTTTACCTGAAATCGTATTTCTTGTATCGTAAATTTAAAAATAAAACATTCGTGCTATTCAATGAATAGGGATCTATATATTCTCTCGCTGTTTAGAATAAAAACGTACTCCATTATTACGCAATACGGAAAGTGCTTTCCGATAATTTCAATCTTAATCGACGAGAAAGCAGATTTTTACGAACCGAGCTGGAATTATACGAATTAAAGTTTTCTCGAATAGGAGAGTATAAGTTGCATTTATGATAATAGAGGGATTACTTTCTTTAGTTCATTTATACCTTGATTAAAATGTGGAGGAATTGAGCCGTAAGTTCTGGAGCAGACTGAGAGACATATTCCTGTCAAGATAGTCTTTTACTCGCTTCTTGGAAAGTTGGGTTTCCATAATATTTTCGATTGGCTTCACTATCGTAGTTTGTCGAAAATTCCCACTCACATTCATTCCTAGTTATGTGTATTTAAAATGGAAAATTTTCAGTATCGTATTTCATCATACATATCATTGCTTAATGGTAGTGAATGGTGATCTAAAATTTTAATAAAATTCCGAGGCAATTTTGAAATAGTTGTACATTCTTTCACTCTTCACTCCAGTTCCTTTGTCTATCTCAACGGTTATCCCCATTACGAAGTGGCCACATTTCTGCATGAATCCACTTCTCACACCCTATCTTCTCTGTTTCATACCTTAGTTGCAAGATTCAGGCCATTCTCACTTCGGAAATCCGCCTCGTTTGGGAGCCCTTTAAAAAATTCCTTGGCTATCGGCCCTTCACGCTCGTGCGCATGAGACAGAATCATTCGCACACGTAGGACGAAAGTGATGGAATCCTGCAGTCCGTAGAAAGTGTCCGTGTCATCACTTTCACCCTTCGCATTCACAATCCCAAATCCAAAATTAGCTGGGCGTACCGCTGAGCGAATTTGGGTCAGGTTTCCCCCATCGCTCGCTGCGCACGGCACTATCTCCCGGCCATAGTGATCGTTAAAGCAGGTCAATGTGATGGCTACTGCTTAATTTTTTGGCATTGAAGCGGCCCTTTAATTCAGTTATCCCCTCGGCTTGTTTTCCTTCCGAAGCCGTCATGGAATCGATCTTTTTTATCGGAGGAATGACACCACTGCTTTGATGGAGCAGAGAGACGTTCGTATTTTAATTGAATGATTTGATCCGAGGCGCCGATGACATCTATGACGCCACGGTGGGGAAAATGTACCGTAATCGGGGCGCCCCCTTTGATAATGAACGTTGCGCAATCGCGACCTCCTTTTGCTGAACCTTTTCCGAGATATTTAACTCATGCTGTGTGGTTAGGATTGGGAAAATGTGTCTCATTCGAAGTTTGTGGTCAGAATTTCTCCGAATCATTCGTCATATCCTACGTTTCCTTTAATAGAAATTTGATTCGATACAACTAAATATCAAAATTTTGGCTGTTGATGTATCGATTTACATGGATAGATATGTAAATATCGAATCTTTAATCATTAAATGTATCGAATATCGTCTTTTATCGCTTTCATTGTTTTTCGATGAATCGAATACCTAATCTTATATCGTTTTATTGGCTATAAAAATAGCACGTCGGAAGATTTCTTGCTGAAGTGCTAAGTTGAGTTAAGTTTAATGTATTAGTTGGATAAATCTTTCCTTTCGATGAATTCTTCAATGTTTCGATCTATCGAATGCCAATTTTTATCGATTTATTTGTCGTTCGATGAACCGGAAAACTTATTTGTTTTGATTGACTTCGGGGAAAGCACAGACAGGAATATTTCTTGAAAAGTAGGCGAAATTACAGCATTAAAGCCTCGAATGCTAGATATCAGATGATTCCTTTTCGTTAGATAGATTCTTTAACAATTCGATGCATCGAAAATCTCATATCGTTCGATTGGAGTTGCGGAATGAACAGACTGAATCATTGATCAAAAGAAAGTGAAGCTTCAATTTAAACCTCGAATTTTAGATGGTTCGGAACGTCTTGCATAGTACCATCCGGCAGGTTCTGTCTTTGATAACCGAGCATCATTCTTGCACTTGATGACAATGTGATGAACAGCGCAGCTCTCCGTAATCCAAAGTCTAACATAAGTCATCTCGTTATCTTCGGAGAACAACGTCATCGGAAGATAAAAGAGTCTTCCGATAGAATCGCTCTGCTTTCAGGAAACACTGCGTCACGGTTTAAGATCACACTACCGGTGCGATTTGGATGTTTTGTCGCCGGCCATACTGCGTGCCGGTGCCGCTCGCAATCGGGACTTCTGCGGCGAGCTTTGGAATCACGCTTTAATTCCCCTGCTAAGCGAGGGAACGAATGGAGTCAAGCGAAAGATCCGTTAGTGGTTAATAGAACTCCGGTCGTATGAACTTGGCATGTATATACCGGCCTCGCTCTGTACTCCCCTTTTACTTACAGTTCGATATTTAATGGCTCTGTAACATTAACCTCCTCTAGTCAGAAGGCAAACCAGATGGATTCTGACTGTTATGATGTCGAATATGGAAGGTTTGAAATTGAAATCTGTCTGTACATTATTAATCTCTAAGGTTGGTTGGTACATTAATAGCTGCCAAGAGCTGGTTGGGGAAATGAAGTTTACTAGGCAGGATGGGGAGTAAGGTAGTTAGCTTTTCTCGCCAAGCCAGAATCCTATAAGCGGAACATCTCAACCTAAGTGAAGTATGTACAATGAATTTAACGAAAGGCTTTTCTTAGCATTCCATTAGGAGGGACCTAAATTAATGCCGCCATTCATATGTCAGTAGATGTCACATCATAACAGCAATGAACAAGATTAGAAAAAGAGTAGATGATGATTTACTTACAATACGTAAAATCTAATAATCAGTATCATGATAGCAGGAACGAACAGCAATGTATTGAGCTAAACCTCGTTAATAGAATACTCGGTCTATATTCTGAGTAATAAACTTCAAAAGTGAACGGAATTGAAAGGATTTGACACATATCAAACTGCCTTTTCTATCTTTCGAATTCTCATTACGGAAAAACATACAAGATTGCTTCTGGAAAATGCCAGCCTTACTATAAGTGCAACGATATCCTGCATTCCCAGCTTTTGTAGAGCGAGCTGCATGCCTTTCCAATTCCCCAACCCTTTCATTAACCCGGCGATTCGCTTACCCTCTCGTGCAACTGCAGCGTCCCTTATTAACCACTCGCTATCTTTGCCCTACATATCCACGCCGAGATTCTCTCTATCGTTGCCATCTGTTGTGCAACTCAAAACCAATTTCGACTCGACCGGCATCTTTCTCCTAGATCTCCTTTTTCCGGAATAAATTTTTCCTTTGACTGTCGAGCTTCCGGATTTACCGGGCGGAGCGCCGGGGAGAGAATATCTTAAATCCGTCGCCTCACGAGATTATTTCCATAAGTAAGTGCCACGGCGGGGTTCCCTGTTAGACCGGCCATTAATTACCGAAAAGATTAAAGACTGTCGTAAATCATCGCATTTAACCCCGCCCTCGTACGCAAAGGAACGAAAAGAATAGGATTAGCGGGGAATAAAATCCGAACTGAGGGAATTAAGGGGAATTGGGAATCTTTTGGGGGAAATAGTTGGAAGGGAAAACACAGAAGTGGATTTGAAAGGATGTGGGCGAGCTGGAATTACTTTAATGGGAAATTCATCGTTTGAAATATTGTGAAAAAACACGGTTTGATTAAAATGAGATATCTCCGATGTAAACTTTCGCTCTCCAAGTTTACGCTGATTTTCAGTGAAAGTATTTCACCATGCTTTCTCCATAGCAGAGGTTGAATTTTCTTTTTTTTTAATTAGCCGACGAGTTTTTCAAGATATACTGATAAATTATTAAAACATAAGAAACATTTCCGAACCTTTATCCCAAAGTCTCCCTCAACAAGGTCTATATCATTCGCTTACTCTTCTGTAATATTTATTTATTTATTAATCCAAATGACCCCTCAAACATCCATTTACTTTTAAAAAGAAGAAATAAAACAGTAAAGGATCAGCGAGTTCATCCAATCAAACCCTAAGCAGCTGAAATCCAATCAACAGGGACTCGAACCCAAGACCTTGGCGTTGACATATTATCCAACCATTCCACCTCAGAGGTCGGCAAATACTAATAATTGCGGTAGAAATCGCCCCTGGGAGTTTTTCTCAACGATTTGGATCACTCCATTTATGAAAACCATCTCAGCATCGTTGAAAATCGTTTCTTTACCTTCCAGTTCTCTTTAGCCAATCGCTCTTTTTGCGGCGAATTTTTCCTTCAAACCAAAGAAAATGGAGCAAGAGAATGATGCAGCTTTCTCGAAGTATTCGGCGAAAAAATTGGAAAATCCCCACGGATGGAGAACTAGAAGGGAGACATTATAATCGGCGATCGTTTCGAAAGTGTTTGAAGGGTGACCAATAGCTAACTTGCCCAACGTTGGCGAGGTTCCCCGGGCTTGAGGCGTGATACCACCGGGGAGGGCGGGGTGTTGGCGGAGCGCGGCTGTTCATATCATTGTTATTATCATAGTCAATCTACTGATAGGTAGAAACCAGGATGCAGAATTTGCTATCATGCAATGACGATAGCAAACGTTATCTGCAAGTGAAGTATCACATATTAAAACAGAAAAATAAAATGAAATATAAATGATCAAACGTCACTTTGTGGAAAGCCATAACATAAGAAGGAAGAAAACTTAAAAAGAAATAAAGTAAAATTAGTTAATTAGTGAATCCGATAGATTAAAAACATTTGTATGGAAAATTAACTTTCTGTGTCTTTTCTCCGTTATTATTTTATAGGGAAAGACTAATGGTTAAAACAACGCAATCAAAAACTGAAACATCATCAATAGTAAAGTAAAAACTTCATCAAAAAGTAATTACTAATGCAATAATTCTAACATATATTTCTGTCCATCACTCATTCATCAATTTAGAGGGTCTTCATACTATTACTTACTGTTCACAGTATACTTTAACTCATCAATTCTATCAATGTTCAACACGCATCACATGTTCAATCCACACTTACAAACGCCGATACAACAATTAACGAGTACGTAAGACACTCACTAAATTATTTTAAGTTTTCTCTCGAATGATTTTTCGTTTGCGGATAGGGAATCGAAAACTTCTTCGGGTAAGGCATTCCAATCCAAGAAGGATCGTTTTAGAAAATTTCCCGACTTCTGTTCCTTTTGTGTAAAACCGAAGAATATCACCACCCAACGGAGATGTACGTCTAGATTCCCATTTAATCCTCCGTGGGCGAAGCAGAGCGGATCGCTTAGCTCCGACTCGCGAAATGCTCTCTTTTCAATGCGGCCTTCCTCCTCGATCCAAAAAGCTTGCGAAAACCATGAGCAACATAGCAGACCGTTATTCCCGAGGATGACTGAGTAAGCGTGCATCATCAATCGGGACGCGTTATCTCTCGGATGCTTATGCCTTTATTGAGTGGGCTTATTCATGCGGTGGTTTCGTTTGAACGATTGGGAGATAATTCGATCTGCCGTTATGTATGACGTCCGCTGATACCTTATTTCCTTTCAGGGGTTTGAAATGAGCGAGTTTTTGAATTGGTTTAGATGCTACATAATTTTTCTCGCAAATCTCTTTAAAGTGTAGGAAAATATTCTACCTTAATGTTTGATAACTTTGCTGTGGGAAAAAAATTGATTTGGTTTCAACCCTCAAGGATTATTCCCACATAAATTTCACTGAAATAAAGAGGATGATTTTTGATTAATTAATGCATGAATTTAAAAGTACAAAGATCTGATATCGATGTCCACGAGGTTACACAGTAGCATATACGGCTTATAAAAATGTTATTATTCCTTCATTAATAATTATAACAATCAGAAGTCTTTCTGAAATGCTCTCGCAGTGAAATCCTGTAATCATAAATTTTAAATATTTGCAATCAGTAATTGAATTAATTGGATTTACTCCTGTATTTCATTTTATCACTAAACTTTCAGTCATAAGGGAGTAATAATTGAAAATGAAAAAACAACGACTATTAGTAATTTTTCAGAAATAATTCTCTGAACTTTTATCTCAATAAAATCTTGAACCCCCAAATTTGACATACTTTCCGATCAGCAATTTAATTCGATGATTTTACTCTAAAATTTCTTTTAACCATTAAACGTAAACTCGTGTGGTAGCTATGTCGTTTTCCCATCCACCTTTCTGTGTGCTCCTTTCTGGCTTCGTCAACAACTTGACTCATCCTTCTGAAGGGCTGTTTTAATCCATATTAGGAGATGTCTTTTTATTTACGAATGAAAGAGAGTTTAGGGATGTCTTCATCGACTAATCATCGTTGTCGACGAATTTATGAACTTTCCTAAGTAAAGAATAAGAGTGGTTAAGGAAACTTCACAAGAAACGGATACCATCTGTAGATATTTTAATTTTCTCCTCCGATTTAAGTTTTCCTTTCTTATTTTTCTACCAGCCAAGATTACCCATAAGTAACCATGAGAATTACATTAGAAATTGCCAAGGTATGGCCTTTTTCCTCATAGAAAAACTATTGAAAGTGACTTTTATGACGGGGAAAATCAAATCAAAATTTTAATCGATCATACAGCGCCCTATAAGGCAACTTAACCTCGAGTTAGCTCTACCAATCAAAACGACACTTGCAAGAGTCGAGGTTACCGTGTTTTTTTCTTCTTGGGAGCAAACCTCAAACGTTAGCTCCGGGCAGCGAACAATAAATTCCAGCGAAAAACGGAATAAATAAAATCCCTCTCTTCTGGAACTCTCTAGAAACGTGTCGAGCGGAGTTGCGACACGTTCGTAATGGGTCAACTCCTCGAATCCACGAATAGCCCTCGCGCAATAGCAAACCTACTTTCGGTTGCATCCTATAGAAAAGTGATTTCGGTGCAGAGAACCCTTGTGCGAACTTTTGCATCCCGGACAATTGCGTCCCATGGACTTAAGCGTACCGCGTACGCACTCGTCCTGAAGCCCAGCGGACCGAACGGGAATCCCGATATCCTCCTTAATTCGGCGTCGACCCACTTCCCCAGGGTTTTAAGGAGGAAGAGAATTGCACTTGCTGCGAGGGAAGGGATGGTGAACGAAATCGAGCGTGGAGAGGGGAAGATGGATAGGTGGGAGAGCTCAAACCATCATTTATGAAGCGATGCAGGGGGAAGGAGGAAGAATCGTAGGAAAGAGATACGTTTCCGTAACTCGAAAGCCAAGTTCGCGCCGGGAAAAATAAAAGTTTCGAAATCCGGTTTCGAAACTAATTTTGAACAATGTGCGCGAAGATTTCGAAACCGGCGAGATTCGGATAATCGGGATATTTTCCAGAAAGAGGATAAAACGTGGATGTAGGTGTGGTTGAATTGCTTCAGGATCCATAGGAGTTGATGAATGCACTCGTTGCGAGTGTATGTTACGTATCTTAAGTCCCCTTATCTCCCCCTCTCCAGTTATGCTTACAGACGCATTCTTAGTCCTGCTTACGGTTGTGATAGTATGTAAGTTACCGAGGTATGAATGATGCTGATTAATGACATTCATTTAGACCTCTCTTCATTGAATGCAATGTAATCTGACAATCGTAGGGTCATCGTGCTACACTGTGCTTACGTGAACGTTTTTCTCTCCTATGCTCTCTGGCTTACTTATGTTAGTTTCTTAGTTAGTTAGTTACTTACTTAGTTAGTTAGTTAGTTCGGCAAGGACATAAACCTCAATCTTCATCTTGACTAATAAGCCTAATTTCTTCTTCAAAGCTATTTGTAGATAACAGTTCAGGGTAGATATTCCAATCAACTTATGCTGATTATTTGTTAGAAAGAGCAGCATATTTTCAAATGCCATTTGCAGAATTTCTTAAAGCAATACAGTAACAGTATTACCAATATTTCTCAGTTTAACTCATCTTAAAATTATAAATGTACTTCAATGCCAATTCAAAAGGAATGAGACATTGGTTGTATCAAGAATAGAGCCGTTGCATCTAAACTTCAAACTTATCGACTACAACATCTCGTACTTTTAGAGGAACAATTTAGATTGCGATTAGGCAAGGCGAAAGAAATATGAGGGATACCGTTACAGACCATATTCAAAGAAATCAATCCCTCAAAAAACCAATATTGCATTTAGGCTATACATAATCAGAGGATAATCGGACAAAGCCTTTTATAGTTCAGTTTTTGCATTTTATTCACCACAAATTTGTTGAGCGGTCCATAATTTCGAGGTAGAGCAGATCGTAAAAGTATAAATAGAGACATTTTCGACATTATATTAAAACTACCACTATGGTGTAGCTACAACTTGCTTAATAGGACCAGTTTTTCTGACCTACGAGCGAAAGACTTAGCACCAAGGAAACGCTATCCAGCTTTCTAGAAATTGCTATTTCATAGGTGCGGCCCTGGACGATCAAATCTTGTTTTTATGCCTTTATAGTCATCGGAAACAAATCTTGTGCTTCTTTTACACCGCAGTAACTTCCCAACTCTTTCCACAAACACTCGACCTCCTGCGGCCAACACTGTCAAACTCGGAACTTAACGCGAAATACGAGTAGTATTGTCCTGGTGATAAATCGCGGGATTTCTTGGGCCCGTTCCATATCTCTCCTGGTTATCTCACGCGTGAGTTTAACGCACCTCGATTCCATACACTTACCTAGTTTTACTTTCATTTCATCCCCAGCTTCTTTTGTATCCCTCCATTCTGTTTTAGCGCCGGATATTAACTCCCAAGCACCTCGGAACTTCCTAAAGTGAACCTTGTCGGGGAAACTCGCTTATCGCCCGGGATTCATCATGATTCCCTACCTTATCCAATCCATCGACTGTCCCATATTTCCTCTCCATTCCCTTTTATTTTCCTTCCATTTTTAGCGCGCGTTTTATGAGGCCGTGCCGCTGCAATAGTGGGTGACCCAGGCGTAAGTAGGCTATTGGGTAGGCTGGGCCCGGGGAGAGGTGTTACGGACAGCTGTGCGACTTATGGTCTTCCGCAAGAGGTTTACCCCACGCTCCTCGCTCTCTCTCGTACTGTATCTCCCCGCTTTTCTTTCACCTTCCATTCCTCTAATTGAAATCGCTTAGGCGTTAAACTTTCCCACTTACGATGCCGCGATAATGGAGGGTTTTAACCGTAATACCACAATTAACGTCCGCGCTTTTTGTTGCCCGATATTAATCGATAATAGATGACGAACGGGTCTCTTTTTAAGGTTAGTTTAGCGGCGTTCAAATCTCGTTTTTTGCAGCACTTAATCTTGGTGTAGTATTCTGTTCAGCGGCCTGTTTGAATCTCAAATACTTCAACATTTGCGAAGTGAGGAGTGAGGTTATTTCAAGTAAGAAAGAAATATGCGGCTTATTGTTCAATTTCTTTTTCTTATCGCTACTACTTCATAGCTCACTCATTAAAATCAATTCTCTATCGAGTCAAAAAAATGAGGAATTTCTCTTTCCCGATGAATTTGATATTTAAAAATGCAAATTATGGAATGTTTTATAGTGGTAGATTTTTGGAGAAGTACTGAGTTATATTGCCAACAAGGAATTGAGAAATTCAGATTCCCATTAATTCTCCGAGGATGCTTTTAAATCCTTACAAACAGAAATGCAAGCAAAGCTTTCGTCCATGATTCATCATAAATACTTCATCGATACTTAAGGAAGAGATTAGCCTCTTCTTTCTTCTTTTCCTAGGAGATATGAATTAATGAGGCAATCGAGTGCCTGGGACAATTTTACAATTCGTATTTCTTATCGCTGTCTGTTTGTACCCGTTGATCACGATGCAGCTAAGAAAACCAAGATCGTTACCAAAGCATATTACTCTAAACGATGGGATCTCAACACTATGAATCTTCACAATCCCTTTCCACGAGACGCAAGACTAATACGCTGGCCATTATTCAACACTGGGGAGAACAAGCAACAAGAAAGCGCAGAAATATCGGAGGAACTCGTTTCGAAAAGGAGTCTTACTGTTCCATATTCCGGTGATCTTTTTTATGCATGAGGAGCCGAAAAAACACGTACCTGATATCCTTATGGACTTGGCAAGGATTGCCCGTTTAATTTTGGAACAGTGTCAAAAGTGGATGGTGAATAACAATGTTTTCTTCGTTTCTCTAGTCCCCTTTCCCTCCCCTCGCCTCTCATTCTTCGCTTCGAGTAAACTTTTCGGAAGTTTGTGTTTTTTTTTCCGAGGAACACCCTCCAAGTTTTGGCGTTTCCCGGAATCTTTAAATAGATGGGGTAATCAAAAGTAGATTTAGAGTCTAAATCCAAGGTGTGATATACATCGATAGATCGATGTACGATGCGATATAAATATAATCATCGATGAATATCGAATCAAGTACGCAAAGATCGATAACAATCTATTCAGAATATCGAATGATCGATACAAACATATTCAGAATACTGAATGATAGATAGATATCGAATTCATATACCGAATAATCGATAATAACCGATTAAGAATGTCGATTAATGGATAAGTATTCAAATTCGGCCATCGAATAATCTAAAATTTTCCGAATATTGTTTTTTTATTTGTGGAGATACTACTGTAATTGCCTCTTACCCTATAACCATAAATATGAAAGCAACTTTTCTCAAAATTTTAATTCATGCAGTCTGACCGTCAATTTTACCTTGGATATTTCAGGTTCCAAAGCGGAGTTTTCGCAGACAAAATAGGTTTTTCGAAAATATGCATTTTAAGTCGGCCAATTAATTTTTCATCCAACGGGCGCAGCAAAAGCTGCCGGAAGTCGAAAACAGCCGGAGGCCATTTTAAAAAATCTCAAGGCAGGTATCTTTTGTTGTTGAGGGGGAGAAAGTGCTCGTGCCGCCAGGAAAGAGAAATAATAAATCTGTAGCCGGCCTATTTCAAGAAGGGATAGTTATGCTCCAGTGCTCGCGATGTTTTGGAAATGGGCGAAGTAATGGAAGGGACCCGAATACATACCCAGGCGGAGCGATGCAGTTTTTGCGCTCGTGGATTGAGTGAAAGAGAAAGATGGAAAAACAAGCGAGCCGTCTGATTTATGTTCTTACCGCCGATAACTACGAGAGGAAACGTATCCATTTCTATGAAGTATGGGCTGGAAGACTTATTGCATGAGCGCTAATTATATTGGTCGACGAAAGAAAGCTCTCATTTTTATGTTACGTATTTCTTCTCCTAATACTAATCTAATTAATGCGAAGCTGTTTAAAAAGAGAAATTTCTGCTTAAACTAAAAAAAAAATCGTTTGAATCTTTGACTTAGGCGTGCGTCTACTTCATTTTTCAAAACGAATATCAACGCTCGCGCTATATTAAATATAGTAACTCTTCAGCTCATAGAAACTGGTAGAATTAAAAGAGATAAGGAAGGAGCCTGATTGTTTCTCCCGTAATTGTTATTTAAAAAGATTCTCTATAAAGTTGAAAACGAAATTCTCCAAATCATTACTTTCATTTATCTTAAATTCAAGTAATCTACTATTTGTAATATAATATAATATTTTGAAGATTATTTTTGAGAGTTATATTTTAGTTTGGTGTTTCAATAATGAGAAAGTTTATAAAACGTATTATAGCTTGATTAAATGCTTGTTTTTATCATGTTATCTAAATGTAGAGGGGCGTAAACAACCAAACGTAGATGATTTAGGGGAGATAAACAAATATCTAGCCATCTTCTGAAATCGTACGCAAGATGGGCTATATTCTATAATACTTGAAGACGGCGAAGTTACATTAGAAATATCAAACCCAAAATTAGCCCGCGTTAGTCCACTTCTGAACGCAGGGTCTCGTTTCAGCGTAAATTTCAAAGGGGAATGAACTGGATATCTCGTGGTTCGCGAGACCACCTCGTTGCGGCCGGGCTTGTTTATTAAGATGAGGCTCGACGGACATATATTGGCGTCTTTAAGGGACGCGTACGGTCTCCTCCACGGGAAAACGAGGTCAAACGACGGAAAAGGGAAAAGGGGATGATGAGAAGAGCAGGGCGATGTGGAAGTGGTCGTAATTCTGTCAGCCACTCCTCCGAGTGTATAATTAATCTCTGGACTTTTTTTAAATTCTCCTGAAGTGTGTGTATTTATAAATGCAACCGAACGTTAGGGATGCAGAGTAGCCGGTTTTGGCCTTGTCGACTTAGCGCCGTGTCCCGAACAAAAAACGGGCGCTCGTATCGTGTTATTTATCGGCACGTGTTAAATCGTTAATCTTCCTAGGCTTCCCCTCTGAGATTATCGAGCTGTTCACCGGATGTGCTCTGCCGCACTTATCGCCGGTTTATCAATCCCTGGCGATTATTCCCCAATAAAACGGGATAGCTGCTGAGAATGGGTGTATAAGTTGGGGAGCTCTCGTATTCCCGCTAATTTGAATTGAATGTTGTGATAACGACTGGGCTTGCGAGATATTGAGAGATATTTTCTATTAAAATGATTCAAATATTTTTGAAATAGAGTTTTGAATTTTACTACTCAAATTTTGTATATTTTTGTAGTCGAATATTACACGGTAGTATAAATTATTAACAGCCGTAAAACCAAAGGGATTCCATGCCATGTTTATTTTTTTTGTAAAGTTTTAATTCAGTTTTAAATTGAATGTAAGCGTTTATTAAAAAAAAATTATAAATTATAAAAGCAAAGGATTGGTTTTGTATTAATATAGGGCGTTATCAGATATCTTCGGATATAATAAAATTTCGATCGTGAAGTTTAAACAATGGCAAAATCAAATGGACCCCATTCAACTGTTGAATTTTTCTTGCAATGTTTTAATTCAGTTCTAAAATCAATCTCTTAAAATAAAATAAAATTTCTTCAGATTTTGGAAAGTAAATTTCCTTCCCTCACAGCATGCATTTTGCCACCTTTCGCAAAACCAGGTCTTCGACGCTGATTTGCATTAAAGAAGAAACTTTAAATTCTTCAGAACTTGAGAACATTTTCCATATTCTCTCTTTTCGAACACTCTTCGTGGATCGTGACCAATAACATTTTACGACCACTCCACCAGCTCTCTGTTGGTCAACAAACCAAAGGATTTCCCAACATAAATTAGCCAATTAATACGCAAAAAAATTCCTCGATGAGATACCGTGATTCCGTTCCCAAATCGATCGAAGATTGCGAGCTTTAAAACTGCTTCCCGACCTTGTAGAAAGAGCACGTTTAGAAGGGGGAGTTGTGCGTTTTGAAACCACCCGGGCTTTACTCCGCTCTCTGCCTTCGACACCGTGGATTCTGCAACTCGGGAGATGCAGTCTCCTACGCAACCCTCGCCGGAGAAAATAATACCCCAGTCCCGTCACTCTGACATCAATCTTTGGGGGAGAAAGACCCCGTTTCCCCGCAAAACTCCGGCATCAAGGGTGACCCCCTGACCCACGTCGAAACCCCATCCACGAAATCCCTTACAGATTGCCTTTCGATAGATTTCACGCTTCCCTCGCCCGACTTCCCTTTCTAACAGGTATTACTCGATCTCGGTTCTGCATAATATCGGGCGTATTTCATGCTGAGCTGAACCGGTTAGCGGGTGGTGCAAAAAAAAGTCGTGGGATCGTAACTATCGCGGCGCGGTTTGAAACGCCTCCTTGGAAAAAATTAATTTTCCCATCCTCCATGCTTTGTTTTTTCAAGAGCAACTAGTGTCGATTTCAGTATTTAACTAAGCGTTTCCTAAATCCAGGTTCGAGTTATTCCTTAGCTGCTAATGCTTGGGTGCCGTTTTATCTTCGTATATTCTTCTCGAAGAGGTTATCCTTCGTGTTATGTAAGTACATACATCAAGTGGTGCAGTTCAACGTATAATGAATTATATCTAGAGCCACACAATGAACGTTAAACTGTATAACCAATTATAGCACCATAAGCCATTAAAATCATTTGAACTTGATATGCTTTACGAGATGAGATGATGATGCTTTAATAGAGTTTGGAATACGCATAGGGTGTTTCAACAAATTTTGATTTTTTTAAGGTCTGACTCTACGTATAATAATTCACATCACCAGTGATCTTACTCATTCTGTACAGAAGGTGTAGTTATATCCCACAACAAAAACAATAGCATGGAGACGAGTTTTCTAGCCACAGGTGTATCGCTTTGAGCCCCAGATTCTCCGGTACTGGTTGTATCATTGATTTCTTTCATTACGGAAAGTTATATGCTTTATAAAAGATTAATATTAAAAGCAGAAGTTGTAACACTTTAGGAAGAGAAACTTGTCTCCTACTCACAAGCAATTACCCAAGGTTCTCCTCTGTTTTCTAAGATAAACAAGCCTCACGCTGACGAGTGGATTCATGCTTCGTTACTGAAAGCCTCCACAGATTCCGTGGTAGAAGTCGGGAGGGAATCGAAAAAAGTTAGAAAAACTCATATAATTACTTCACGACGTTCCTTCCTCTTTTTTTGCTTCAGATTTGAATGTCCCTGCATCCTGTCAGAGATGAAAGTTGGAGCTGTTTTTACTCTTCCCATTTCGATGTAATAGCTGTTGTATCCGGAATGTTTGACCCAGTAAATAGTGTGTCATAACATCTACACGAGCCGGTTACATCAAAATGAACGTGCAGGAAAAAGTAATAAAAACTGCAGCATTCAATCATTATCGTTTGTAGTAAAGGGTTTATTTCAAAACTTTTCAATAAAATTTTCTCGTTTAACTGATGAAACATCAACCTATATATTTTACGTATGATTTTATTTTTGACCGTTTCAAGCCGCGCATGCTACATATTGTGTATTTAAACTGTTGCACCCTTTCACTTGTCGTTAACCTACTTAGGCATTCTTTTCTGTTAGGCATGAACTCTTTATTCATCTTAGTTTGGCTAAGAGAAACCACGTGAAATATAGTATACTCTTTCAGATAATCAAATCTTAAATCCATTTCATAACATTCATGTTCAAGTTGCACAAGGAAAGGGAAAAATTCCATGTTTCTACTCTGTACCTTCTGTCCCCTCAATCGGAAATCCCTTCGCTGCATATTTCGACTAACAGCCGCGTTATAAATGGCACGAAACGAGAAACTTCTCCACGTCTCCGGTTTGCTAAACGTACGATATGCGCCCCTTGTTTGAATGACAAAGCCATACGCTGGAGGAGAGAGCTGTTCGTAGGGAAGTCGGCCTCTTACTCAACACCAAGGTCTTGCTTACCTCCCTTCACCCACTACACGCTCTCTCCATACGTCAACATCAAGCTCTGGACCTTTAAATGGCAACTTTTTTATTCTTTTTGGCAAGGAAGGACGCCTGGGTTTGGCCATAGCAATGATATCGTGGAATTTTCTGCGTTTCTTTTCTCTCTGTTTTGATTGGAGCTTTTAGATGCGTAGGTTTAGCACGAGAACGATATCATTGCTTACTAAACGAGGTGAAGTGATAAAATTTTAAATTTCTGAGGCTCCACACTATCTCAAGCATTGATGTATGTTATGACTATACCAAGCCAGTTAAACTCGTGGAAACCAACTTCGGAATTCGGAGGATATTTACGTATTAGGGTTTTATTACGTACACTTTGAAATTTATCCTATAAGAATATATCCATTCAAGAATTTCTTTTTACTCTGATAATGTTTCATGAAGTGATCAAATTATAAGTTTCAGAGGCTCCAAACTATATGAAGCTTTGATACATGCTAGGCCTGCATCTAACCAGTTTAAATAGTGAAAGCTAACTTTGGAATTCATCGAAAGATTTTATAGTTGGATGCTAGAGTTTTCTGCACAATTAAACACTTTCCTTAAGTATACCATTTTACTCTGATAATGTTTCATGCTAATGCTGTTTATTCCTATGTGAGATTGGTAAAGTAATCTAGATATGCAGATACGTGTTCTGAAGAGTACTGTATAATATTAGAGTATACCTCCTTTCGAGTGAGTTTTGTACATTCCGTCGAGCTCAGCGAAAGCTATCAATGCTTCTGCATCGAGTGTTTCTCAGATTTACATCTGGCAATCTGCAAAACTTTGAGTTTCTAAGGGAACCTTTCAGTCAGCTGCTACGCGGTTCATAAAGTTTTATGGAATTCGACTCAACTTGTTCCGAGTTTCATATGAAGACATTCTCGTACTTTGTACAGGGGAGATCTCGAAACTTGTTAAGAGGGATGGGAGATTTAATAAACGCTCCATCAGCACTCATCCTAACGTAAAAATAATACAGATAATATATAAATACAATAAAAATGTACAATATAATGATAAAATTAGAATTGGATCATTTCAGTAAATTTTAAGTTACCTTTTTCTATAAATTCCAATAAATGTAAAGTGATCATAAATGAAATTTAACATTACGTAGATTTTAGTTAGGACCACTCTTCATATCATATTGTTAGATAAACTGCTAGTTGTGTGAAGCCATCAAGAACCTGATCAACCACTTTCCCTGAGTTTTTGCGAATGACTTTATATGATGAAGTGCATAATCTTTTGAAATAGCTCCTAGGTATTCCTGTATCTCACACCTTTCCTATCAGTATAAATTAGGTACATCCCAAAGTGCATCTCTATTCAAAACATGAATGAATGTTTCAAGGGAATAATCCTCGAAAAGGTCGCGAGGAAGACTGAAGTTCGAAGAGGCAGTGAAAATAACACTTTTCGAGATGAGAGTCGTTTCCTTTATTTTCATACCTTTCCTGCTTTTTCCGCCGGGAGATGGAATATTCTTCGGGAGCACTTGGCCTTTCTCCCCTTTCACTTGTCGTGGCTTTCTTGCGAGAACAAATTAAATGAGACGCTTCTTCCCTGTTGACACGTCCTTTTTCCTTCCAAACTTTCTCATTTGCTTTTAGGACTTTTTTCGTCCCGTCATCGAAAAGTGCGACTTAACATTCGCGATTCCTCTTCGATGTTTTTTTCGGCAAAAGGGGGCGGCCATGACCTGGAAACGAATTGAGGCCTCCTTGTTAGCGATGTGGTGTCGTCATCGTGGGATAACTGTTTGCTCGGGCTGCAATTCGAAGTACTTAACGAGGAATATTTTCGGAGGTACTCGCAACGGGACTTCCCTATGATCTCATTCAGTAAAAGTGTTTGGAATGATCTCGAGCCAATTTTTTGCGTTAAAATTTCTTTCTGGGAGGAAAAACGAGATATATTTGACTCATTTCTTTCCTTCAAGGTATGATTCGATATCTCCCAAGTTTTGATCATTTTTTGAGCTTACGATTGATGCTTAAATCGTCGATAAAATAGAATCGAAACATCGTATAGATACAATGTATCGATACATCTATTAGATACATGGAATCGACACTTAATAAATCGACGCTTAAATCGATACAATTAACATTTCACCATCGCATGGGAACCAGAATGTTTTTTCCTTTGGTTTAATTTGGTTATCCGGGATTTATACCAATTTTATGGACTGATAATACCTTATATTACAGTTCAGGGCCTCTTGGGTTGGGCTTCGCCTCCAGGCCCTAAGCCTCGAGGGGGCCCCCTTTTTGAAGGACATGGGTAATCGTACGAGTAAAAAGTGTCACAAAAAATCTGACGAAACTTGTAGATAAATAATCGTAAAATAAATAAAGTAGGAATATCGCTCTGTGTAAATGTTTGACTAAATAGCGGCGTAGGTAATGATAGGAATTTTGGTGATGTTGCCTTTTCTTTTCCTCTTACATATTAGATGCAAAGGATATAAGGTATAATTTTGGATGGAAGAGAATTTATTTTTTAAGGATTGTCATTCTATTATTTCATCTAGTTATAGGCGTAGCTGCAGTATCAGTGAGTTATCCTACCCAACAGCATCACGCAGCTTCCCTTGAAATGAAATGAAATATTGGAGCTCTTTAATCCCTAGTGGACCTGATGGTAAATAGTATAGTATTTACTACTCACAGCTTCATTTGGTAAAGTTACAGAAAATAGAAATAGAAATACCTATTTTAAGACTCGAGTCTAAAATCCTGAAATCGTTAGAAAATTATCGTAAACCCTATACCACAGTGGCCGATGGAACTCTTGCATACACTGAAAGGAAAAAATCCGAAAAATCGGCCAAATAAATACCATTGTATAGATAGCAGTCTTCTCTAAGTCTTACTCAACGCCGCGGATGGAATAAAATTCACTCGAGAGTCATTGTGGAATGAATGTGAAACGCTTTCACGTCTTCGAAGAAACTTCCGCCTCACACCAACTCTCCCAGAAAACAGAAAAATGGGAATAAAAACTTCCGAGAGTCGTTTAAAACTCCATCACCTCGGCGACAAACTCAAAGGCAGAAAAAAGCACATCCTTACAGTATATGTCTCGTAACCGATCGCACCGGATAATGGGAATGTAAGTAGGGCGAGGACCTCCTCTCATCTTCGCCACCTCTTCCGGTCTCACACAATCCGCCATCCCAATTCTCCTTCGCCGGAGATGCTTCCTAGAAGAAAGTAAACTGTCCCCGCCTATGTTCTATTGTCGTGTAACACAGAACAGCTGCTACCTGTGGAGTGGGTCTCCTTGGCTTCATCCTGTTTGCTCTGACATGTTGGTATGCGAAGTGTTTGTCTTTTTCATGTCCCGCAGATATTGTTTCTTCCAGCTACCGCAGCTCAGAATATGGGAAAGATTTATTTTTTTTTTACGTGAAAAGGTTAGATGAAAATATGTATTCCATTCAATTTTGTTTCATTCTTCTTCTGGTGATATGAAAGGTTTCATAAATGTAATTTCTAGTTATGCAGACTAACATCCGCAAAACATTACACGTCATTTGATTGACCCTATCATTTATTGCATCAATAAATTATAGGAACTTTTCATTAATGATGGATGTTGGTTCTCAAATGGGTAGTGGCTCAGAACGCGGAGGTTATGTTGATTAACATGTGTGTTTTCGTTGCTCTAAATTTGTTTACATTTGGATTTCCATCTTCAGGTGAATTGATAATTACTTAAACGAAATTCCTCCGAGACAGAGAGACGGCAGTGCGAATGATTCCTCATGCGTTAAAAAAGGGTTAAGGAACTAATTTCACGGACTTTTAAGTGGAATACATCTCTTCATTTCGCCTTAACTCATTGTTTACTTCCTCATAAACGACATTCCCACGAGCTCTTTATAAAACCCCTTAATTGGACGAGCCTTTCTTAATTGCTTTTCGGTTCGTTTTCTCTACCTTATTTTATCCTTCACCCTCCTATCTCACTTCACACATTTCCGCCTCGTTGATCCCGAATCTTTAACTTATTCAACTTCCTTAACTTTCTTTCCTTACTTTTTACGCAGTTTTCTTTACAAATTCACTTGCTGGTTTCTATGCAATGCGGTGTAATTGAACCTTGCAAAAGGTGACGTAGGATGTGGGTAAACCGAGAATTGAGAACATGCACAACGGGTTCTATTTTGGTGAACAAGTCGCCTTGGCCTTTTTCATCCTTTTCGCTCCGGTCGACCTTGGTTGCCGAATTTTCAGGCTTATGATATTCTGTATCTCTTTTTTATTAGTATACAACGTTGAGATTAGCCCGTGACATTAATGTGATGTTTAAAAGGCAGGTTCACTGCATCGATTACGATATATTTATTTCTAAACTGTTACACGTGGGATGGAAAAGTTTCTAAGCCGAATTTTGGAAAAGCTTTCTAAAAAAGGAATATTTGCATACGTATATTTAAAGCACAATGGAATGTGTTACGCCACTTGGAAAGAGGAATCAAGATATGTGGTTGTGTTTCGAATTCGTTGATGAGTAAAGGAAGGAACTTGTAATAATTTGACAAAGGAATGAATTAAGATAAAATATTAATGATGAATATTGTAAATCAGTGTGTTGATATTTTTGTTGAAGTGATGTATTTTGCTTGGCTGTATACAAATAATCATATTACGGAATCGTGATTTTGAAGGAAGTGGTGAGGAAATTCTGTCTGAACTAACTAACTTTAAATATACTCTAATCTACTCTAAATTTCCTCTTCAATCCAAAAATTATATATTTATAACAATATATACGCAGTAAATTTAAAAAACAAGACTAAAGTTATATCCCCTGTGGTATGAGCATTTAACAAATTAAATTTGAAGTGTGGGGACATAGAAGGCGTTTCAACTTTTTTTCCTCTACTCTACAGCACAAGCCATAAATTCGTGAGATGAATTTAAAACCAATATTATTAGAAAGTAAAGTGAGAGATATCGTTATTGTGAGAGTCTTTGTAATTCTGATTTCGATCAAGAAATGGAAACTAACTCAGCCATGCACGTCAAAACGCAGAATTAAAAAGTACTTGAGGAAAGCGGCTGGTAGAGCCTCAACTACTGCTAATCCCGTCTTATTTCAATTTAAGTCACTTCTGAAATATCTTATTATTTGCAACTCAATCTCCCCATTGCATCCTACGATCATAATTAGTTCATACGTCTCATTAGGAGTGTCTGCAAAGCAATCTCACGCACGGGTACTACCATTCCAACGCGCGTGAAATGAAATCGTTTGCTCTCTTAGGAAATTAATTGGGAAAGAGATTTCTATGGGCTGTAAGTAATCATATAAACGCATAAATAGCGATTATCCGCTTGATGCATGCCTTCGAGACGTCGCCTTTGAATAGAAACGTCTTCTTGGCGTTAGCTGTGTGTTGTTCTTCTTTTCCTCATTGGAAACTCTTAACCTCGATTGCAGTCTAAACATTAATGACGGCGATCATTTGCCTGAAACCGTTATTTCCTCCTATTCTTTTGTTTCATAATCGAAGTAGGCTTATCCGCTCGCTACATTGCTTCTTAATCCAGACATTTATGTATCGGATTTTAATTGAAATTTCAAATGCACGTTATGCTATTGGAAAGCTTTACAATTTATAATCTGAAATCTGTAGCAGCCCTACTCCGTAGAATCCATTTCGTAAGATAAATCGGAAATTTCATCTCATCACGCCATTTCACAGCAAAACAATGACAAGCTCACTTTAGCTAATTTCTTACATTTCTGATTGCAACAATTTGTCAAATTATTCGATTTTTGAGAAATGTTGTAAATATTTACGAATTTTCACATGAATATCCTATAAACTTACGAAAAGTATAAAATGTTTTCAACATCGACAGAAAATGTTGCATTAATTTTCTTGTTTACTTTAAAGTGCTCGAAGCCTGTTTTTACATGAGAATTGGAGTCAACGTACTCCTTAGAACACCTTGAGAAACATTAAAGAAACAGAATTAGAACTAAAAACAGTTCAAGTCACCAACTGTTGACTCGTTCAACAGCGGATCGTAATTTTAAATTTATCACCGATTTCTTAAGAAAACTGCATAGAAATGGTTGGTTCAAAATTGTGATTGTAGATAAAGATTGATTTATTTTTTATTATTTACGGCACTGAAGTGTCGAATTCGATCTATCTGGGCGTAATCCAGATGCGAATTAGATATACTGAATACTAAGAATTCGTTATCTACATAACTGATAATAAAAACACATTCTTTACTCCACCTACGAAGTTGAAAGGCATTATTTTCTACTTTTAATTCCGACCTAAATCTCCTCTCGCAATCAACTGGGATCTAATTAAAAAAAGAGGCGATGAGCAAATCCGAAAACCGTGCGCGCTCAAGCGCGAACAGGCCTACGGCAAGGTGGTTTGAGTACTCTTTATTTTGAAAATGGATTCAGGAAGCATCGATCGTACGGTACGCCAAGCTCTCTTTTTTTCTTCTCGCCTGACTCACCATCGGTTTCGAAACCGCTAAGCCAATCTCCTTTAATTTCTTTTGCTTCCCTGTTTACTCCTCTAGAACGCTGAGCACTTTTCGGGAGCGACGTTAGTTTTCGTGATCCAACCCGCTCCGCTTTTATTCAGGTTGCGGAAGTACGGCGGTAATTACAGCCCACGGCACTGGAATGCGCGGAAACGTCACGTGACATTGATGGGATCGCCGTATAGCTGACTCAAATTAGCGCTCTGCGCACCCATCGCGTGGTTCAGGAATAATTGCAGTCGAAATAGTAATTATTTATTTTGGCAGATCTACGAGACCGTGAAAGTTTAAGGACCAGGTGTTTTACCAGATCCAATCTGAAGAGTTTTTCTCCCCGTCTCTTTGTAAAACGGTATTAACACAAGGACGGGAAGTGGTCATTTGACCACTACCCTTCTCTATACCAATTTTATTGCTTCTTTGTATCCTGGATGCGTTTAATTGTTTTAATATTTACTTTAGGCCTATCTATATACTTTTAGCAGCATTCAATTAGTGTTTCTCCATCGATAGATAGTTTATCAACAAATTCCTAGACACAGGAAAGAGTTCATTATTTTCACTCTATAGGGCTTTGAATAATATTCACGATCTACTCAAGGTCTCATGTAACATCATTTATTTTGAAATCTAGATGATCAGGCGTTACTTTTTGGTAAGCCATTTTAGATAATGAATAAAAACTGTGTAATTTTCCATACTTTTCAAGTGTATGTAATTTTCCACACTTAAAAGTGAGGAAAATTTCACCGTTTTTATTCAATATCATTTATTTCATTTAAATACAAACTAAAGGTAAATTGATGTAAAAAGTAATAGTGAGTCGGAACTGGCTTGAAAAGAGATGGTGGTCAAATGACTATCAGCCGTCCTAGGTAAAACATGATGTAGAAAATACCAAATTAGTATTTACAAAATATTAATTCGCTTAAATCAACTTTGGGATGGCATTACATAAAGTCAATGAGTATCGAAAGATTGAAAAATATTTAGCTTGAAATTTTTTCAAGTAAATCTCTGAAAAATGGTCAAATGACCACCACCGTACTTCTAGAGTTAAAAAAGCTAAAGGGGACAAAGAGATTGGATTCTTATAGTACGGAAAATTGACTTCTGCAAAAAACATCAAGCATACGAAGAACCTGCTTTTCTCTCCAAGCTCCACGGCTCGGTGGGCTTTCCGCGTCAATTCTTTTGTTTTCTCCTTGTGTTTTTTCCTACTTTTACGTGTACGCACGTTACTCTCGTTCTGCTATAACGGGAGTCTTTCTTTCGAAGTAATTCCGAGTTTCGTTTCAGGCTGAGCCTTTTCTTTGCGGGTAGCCTTTCGGTTTTCGTTTTTTAATTGCGGCGCTGCTTGTTTTGCGACATGCACCGTTACCTTAGGCGCAACAGATTTGTTTTCATTGTTTGTTTTTCGACTTAGTCCACAGTAGGAGCGATTATACCTCGCGAACTTGTTGCTAAGTGTTTACTGTGCTGACCACACTTTTATTTGGTTTATGGGTTGCTTGTATCTAATGTCTATGTAAGCTTAGCTAAAGGCAGGGCCGTTCAACCGAGTGTAGTAAATAATTCAAATAATTTTTTAAAGGTTTCTTACTTTTTACTTTCCTAAGACTGTGATGGCTGAAGAGAAAAAAAAGGCAAAGTCGGTTCATCTAACCTAAAACCTGAAATACCACATTTGTTTTAAATATCATAGAGCTAGAAGACTTGCAATAATGATCTTCAATTAATTATTAATACCTAGAAATACAGCGGAATTCACTATCTGTGGCTCGAAAAATTAATACATAAGCTACAGTGTACCTCTTTGGATATTACTCTTGCTTACTGCTTCTTTATCATCAAAATTACTTGTTTACGGGAGTTAATCAATTGATTCTTTTACCGATTTATTTCAGAATATCATCTACTACACAGATAAATCTACTAACTTCCTTGTAGTGTATAAAAAATGGAGATTCACGTGAATCTTTTACAGTTTACTTCTTAGATCATTCTCGCAGACAAACCACTCTTTCAAAATATTCTTTGATGAAACGCTCATCGCATCTTCAATGGGGAAATATTCGGTGAAACTCGTTTCCGAATGTATTCCAATTGTCTCCTTATAAGCAACCGGAGCTATAAAAAATATCACTTTCCTGCTCGCCTTTTCTTTCTTACGGTAGTTTTCATTTCGGAGGAGACATAAACGCGCGCTTATGGTGAGCACGTATCCCTGTGGCCATCTTCAATCCCGGAAGTGTGACACCGGAGCGAGCCGGAGGGACAAACCGATGTCCAGTTATAAAGCGAGGAAGGGGAAGAGATAAGAGAGGACGGAAAAAAATAGTGGGCCTGAAATGGGTAAACGGTTAAACGTGGGAGTGAGAGAGGAGGAGGAAAGGTTGTGTACCCCATGGTTCGTTCCTTTCCCCCATTTCTTCTTTCTCCGCCGTAGAAGCAGAACGGGATAATGGAGGCGATGACGCATCTCCATCTATGCTGTTTATTCCGTTCTCTCTTTTTCTCCTTCGGTTTCCGCCATCCCTTCGTGTGACACAAATCGCGGAAACGTTGGTTTACGCCGTCTCGATGTGGAGAGGGGATAAGACTCGCCTTCGAAATCGGAGAAATCTCCGACGAGGAAACGGACTATCAAGATGATTTCTTGAAGGCGAATCGGAATAGGGACGGTCGTTCCGGACGCGGACACTGATAGTCCATGTCCTCATACGTATCAGATTTTTTATAAAGCTGGACAGTATATCTACATACACACCCTACAAGCCGCCTTTCGTCGTGCGGCAGGGGGAGTAAACACAGAGATTTTGAACTACTTCTTTTATTTGTTATTGTCGTTCGAGGAAGGAATGAATTGTTAAACTAATTTTTAGCATATATTTCTCTTGTTTTACGCTCAATATCGGATCGACCAAAGTAGCAGGGAACTCTCGATATGGATAATAACGAGTGTATATTGGTTACGAATAGCTCTATGTTTACTTCAACTTAATAAAATTTTTATAAATTATCACTCTCATATACTCCGAAGCAAAATCTTGCAGAGACTAAACCACAGTCAATCATCATAATTTGCAAGAATATATTTCATGAATTCCTTAACTTTCCTCCAACTTGAAGTAATTAGTAGGGCATAGTGTTGCAGACCTCAAATCTGAATCAAACTACATTCTACATGGGTGGTCTGAAAAGTTTCCGACATTTCGTCATTTCTCGACATGTTTTCTGAAGATATCTGAAAATTTTCTGAAGATTTCTGAAAATCTGGGGTCGGAAATTTTTCAGACCACCGTAAATACCATTTCTCTCTCTTATAATCGAAGAAGAAGTTACATTTATCAGTTGCAATAAACTTAACCTGGGTTCTTCTCAGAAAATGTTTGGGTTTCGCTTGTGAAATAGAAGGGCGAAAATTCTGTAAACATAGAGAGCGGGTATCAAAATAGCTCCTCTTCGGATTCTGCTCGTAGCCAGCTGATACTCGCGTCACCGCCTTAAACTCCTTGAAGGGTAAGGCGAGCGCCGAAAATAACAATTGTGAATAACAGCGGGAAACACCGCAAAGCGGCTTAGCCTTTGGGTCGATGTATTCCGAGGAGATTTTAGTATCGTACCATTCAGCATGTATAGGTTATGTTGTTGATTTTTCGTATGTAGTAACCAATATAATCTTGATACTCAAATGTGATGAATCTTGTGTGCCTTTATATAATGGGAATCCTTAGTATTCATGAAGGAGAAATTTTTTCATGGTATCCGCAAGATTTTTCCGTTCCTTTACTGAAGCCTACCATCTGGTTCAGAGTCCTTTTCTCGGGAGAGAAATGGTCATTTTCTATGACCCCAAGATCTAAATCTATGGCCAGCGCCACGTTTTAAGATTTCCATTTATAATTTCGCTAAATTCATGGTTTAATTGCTTACTTCAAGAATAAGTTTCATCAATTTCCGTTCTACCAACTCTCCTTTACTTCGTTTACAACTAGAATTGTTGACCGCTCAATAAAAGACCAAAAATAGTTTTCAATGCGTAACCAATTAACGTCAGATGTACAAACTATAATTATTCACCATTGGAAGATAAAATGGCGGCGCTAACAGTTGACTTTTGGAAACCGCGCAAGGTATAACATGATCACGAACTTAGAAAGTAACATGATACATGCCAAGTTGGTTTTCAAACAGGCACAAACTTGTAAGGCGTTCATTTCCCCGAGTAGTTTGCTCCGAAGGCGGCTTCTTCCACCGCTTGGGGCGAGGAAGGAGTTGTCGTGAAGAAGATTAATTACTGATACACGGCGAGTTATGCAGGTCGGGAGAGGAAGGGTGGATGGAGGAAGGATGCGTAACCTCTTGATTCTATCAATCCACTCGCTCGTACCCCTTCCAGATGTGTTAAAAAATGCTTGGCGGAGAAACGATTTTGCAGACGAAAGGGTAACCATTTCTAAGAATTCATCCCGGAATACTCGATTAATTAAACCGTTAAACGTGGAAAATTTGGTGCTAACTTTTCCAGATGAATGTGTGATAACGAAATGAAACGGTTGCTTGGGACTAGTGCAACGGATGACGCTGAGAAATTTCCTTATCTCTATTTTAAGATCTTACCACTAGGGAAAAATATCGTTATTTATAAGTTACTTAAACACGATAGCAATTGGTAAACGGTCTGGAGCGTAGATTTCTGATGGATGGGGTAAGTTCTCAGCTCATCTTCCTTGGAAGACTTTTTCTGTAAATTTGCAATCGAGAACAATCGCTGACATTTTGTACGCATGTTGATTAGAATGAACGAACGAAATGAATTAATTCGGATTGAAAGACAATGAAGAATAGAATAAGCAGGAAGCAAAATCTTCCCATGAAAATGTAATGTATAATAATTTTGATTTTAATGCCAACACAAAAATACACTGTAACAGCAAAGAAATCCATTGAACTAAAAGTAAATCAACTGCTGAGTAGCATTAATATTCTGCACCATTTTCTTGTTTCTGCCATTCAAAGAAACTGCGTAAAAAATCGAATCTGTTTCTTCAGCATCTTACGCCAACATTACGATTCATGACAGGCCTAGTCGTAAAATTCTTTAAGGTCGTAATATAAGATACTATATAATAATGCACGGGTCACGGCCGCGTATAAAGTAATTTCCAACCCCCTCCCTCCCACAAAACCCCAAAATATCGTTACGTACAAGGATTTCTCCCATCAAAAGCACCGAACATTCATGTTCGCGTTCGACCCTCGACTGAGTCACCAAAAGAAGGCCTCATGGGTGCGCCCGAGGCTGCCGGATTCGCGGCCATCGCCCGCGATCATTCTAGGCGTCATTCCGCCCAAAATCCAGAGCCCGAGACGAGCCACTCCACCGGGAGGAGTTCGACGACCTCCGAAGCCGCAGTGGGGCGACGGCCGCGGGAGGCGCAGGTCAGGGGTCGCCGCCCGCCCACGTGTGAACGACCCTCCGGTCTCCCATTCGAGGCCCGCCCCTTAACGGCTGCCACACAATTGAACTACGGAGGTAATGAGTGTAGTCATCGGTCGCCCCAGTCGAGTGGGGTTTGATCGGCGCCGATGAATGCGTTCCAACGCTTCGCTCGAATCTCCGGTGAACATCGGGAGAGAGTAGTAGTTTCAAATCAGAAAAAAGCAACTGCGAAGTAGCTGTAGGTGATGTTTAGAGACTTGTTTTTCCGAGGTTTGACTTTATTGGTCAGGCTAATAAAACGGATTCGGGCGTTACTCGAAGAAATTTACTACCTACTGGAAAGAAGTAAAAAATGTGTAGTTTCACATTTCATTTCATTCAGAGAAGTCTTCATTAGAATATGTTTCTAAGCAAAACCGTTGGGTGCTGTATATTTTTATGTGTGGAATTTCTCAGAATTCTATTTTCTTTCGTTAACATTGGAAGCCACAGATTATTTTCTCGTTTTTAAATAAGCAAAACAGGCTAAATAGTTTATAATAGTTTGTAATATTTTAAAAATGTATTTTGATTATATTTATTTGATATTGGAAAATATACTTTGCTTGCTATTATGAGTACCTTTTTGATGCCTAAAAACGGCTTTTTTTCGGGCGAAATTGACATTTAAATCTTGTATAATCTCTTACGAAAGAATTAAATGTTTAAACAGAATACGACTAACTTGTAGGCAGAAAAAATATGCTTCAAAAGTAAAGAAATACTATACCGACTGAGTGATGGGAATGGAGGTAAGAAAATCTTTAACAAAGGTAATTGGTGAAAAACGAAGAAGTTACTGAGAAGTATATGAATTTCTTTCTAGCTTCGGATAACAAATGGCTGACGAGGAACCCTTTTTAGATTGTAGTCATGTACTCGCGTATCCATCAAGTAGAAAGTCGCCTCTAATGGAAAAGAATAATTTACTATACTGACCTTGATATTTTAAAAGCTCGCCTATCTATGCAACAAATAGCTATTTTCAGTACCTTTAGAAGACGTAGAACATAGAACAGCTCCACGGAAATAGAAATTCAACTACTTTAATTTTACAATTTAAAATCAGTTTCGAAATGCTTGAAAACACTCGGGATTCAAAATCTACCACATGCTACTACAGAACCTTCCAAGCTGCCCATCGCTCCATAGGGAATAACGGGTTTGAATATCAATCCAACGATCTTCCATTATGAATTCTTCCCGTGAGAAGCGTTGATTCTAAATCACAGTGATTTTCAAGGTACAAACCAAGCAACTCAAGTTTATTACGCTAGAATTTCACGCTGCTAATTCTACGAGTGGTGGAAAATTAAGATTTAACTTCATTACACCCCAAAATAACTTCTTTACTTGCGGAAATTCTAGCCCCTTTATCTTGTTCAATCCAGGCAGATAGCAAAGCAATTACAGTGTTTTTATTATGCGTGTGAACCACCACAGTTTTACTGAGATTGTCTTTTCTCATGCTCCTTCAACCGCACAGTGACGCAATCCTGCAATAAAAATCTCTTGAGCTCGTGCAACGAAATTTCAGGGATAATAAAAATTAAGATAAAGGGACGCGGATGAGGTTCTTTGAGCGAAGTTTCTACCCACGTGTAACTTTGTTGAAAAAACTTAGCACTTCCGTACGGTTTCGCTTTCTTTCTCTCTTGGCGTGATGCGTATTCCTTCGACATGGAAGAGATAAAGAGATTCGTAAAATAGATAGCCATTTTCCTTGCCGGTTATGCCTCTGAGGTATGCCGGAAGTAACAGGCATTTCATCTACTTGTGCAGGTAAAGTATATAAATGCCCGAATATTTTTTTCTGAGTCAATTCATAGTCGTAGGCAAAAATCTTTATTATTCTTCGCCATTCTTCGGATAAGATATTTCTCTCAACACTTTAGATAGACACGTGAGAAACATGATATTAGGAATGCACCTGAAATATCGTTTATAAAAAGAGCTCCATTAATTACGATATTTTTTGTACAGTTTATTTTGAATTTCGATGAATTTTGAAAATTCCTGCTGAATGGAATATTTTTATTTTCTTTGAAAATTGTGTATCTTTCATGTATAGCTTAAGTCACAGTCTTGATATATAGTGACGACACGAAAGCTTCCGGGCTTTGGGCAGAATACTTTACATAAGTTTGAAAATACACTTTCTATTTACTTTTGGCTATGTTTGAGAGTGCAAGGAAGAGAGGAGAGCACCAAGGACGGACTGCCTTAACCCATTTGAGGCTCTGATCCTTATTTGGGGAACTACCGAAGATTAGCTACATATGAGCTAAAATTTAACGATTTTCTCAGTATAAAGTATTTATGTAAACATGAAATCTTTCAAGAATTATACAAGTACTTCCATTGAATAATTTACCTCTTGTTTGAGTAAGGCGTGCTTACTACTATTAAATCCAACTTCCAATTTTATCCCACGAGTTTTGCCATCCTTTTTCTAGGGGAAAGACTCTTGGTTTCCACTTTATTTTGTGTTTTATAAGTAAAGTGGCATATTAGAAGAATTCATACAACAAGTACGGGTAAAAATCGTCCTTAATGGGTTAACCGAGGGCAATCGTATTGCACCACTCCTCTTCGTAACTGCAATTGTCAGATTCGCGCTCGCGACGGAGGATAAATGCACCGCGGTGTCGCAACAAGGCGTCGAAGCCGGGTCGAGCGAAAAAGAGGTTAAAAATCGCCCTACAACTGCAGCAAAAAGAGTAAGGCGAACGCTGCTTCCGCGGGGTTTCATAACCGCGGCCAACAACAGTTTTCTCTCGGTGCATATGTGTGCTCGGGTGCTCTCTCCCGCATCTGGATCCGAATCCGAAAAAAAATGGAAAAAGGAACGGAAAGGCATCGTTGCGTGACGGAGAAGGAAAAGCTATGTGGAAATTGGTTCTCAAAAGCTCCGACCAGAAGGCTTTGACCGAATGCCAGGGCTTCCGAAGCGTCCTGCTCTTCTATAGAAAGCGTAAGATATTTCCTTCCACTCGAGAAAAAAAAACAATGCCTATCTACTCGAGTGAAAGGTTTAGGAGAGCCTCATAAAAGGTCGATCTTGGCGTGGAAAAAAGGGTTGGATCGGACAGTGTTTTTTGCGGCGTTCTTTAATCAAGTAGCTTCTGTGCTCTCATTACGAATGTGTCGTATGGGGAGAGAAAAAGATGATAGACGAGCATGCGGAAGTTGCTTCTTTATGTCCTTTATATGTTGGCTAGAGCTACACAATGGTAATCCTAGGTTCTAGAAGGAATTGGAATGCTGACGTTTATTTCCCCGCTAAAATGATGAAGTATGCGGTGTACGAAGTATGATGATATACGGTCATTGTGGTTACCGATATTACCGTCGCTGTAGAGAAACTCTTCAGCCGGTGTTTCAACACATATCCCCGCAAGTACCGAATATCGTATACTCGTGTATAAGCCAAGGAACTAATTTAATAATTACTTACTAAGAAAAAAACAGACTCGAGTATAAGCCAAGGAAAACAGAAGCCTACTAGCCTAATAGAAAATTTCGTTACCTGTAAAAACCTCGAGAAATGAACACAGGACTGAAATATTAAAAACAGATAGGTCCCTTGTGAGAGGTGATTGTCGGATACCTTTTGAGGAAATGAGTCCCCTCACGTTTTTGCGGACGTGGGTTCGCCGTCGTGACTTTTGACGGATTTCGCGAGAAATGAGTTCCCTTTTTAAATGGACCGACTTTCAGTCGGGAGATCGCTTTTCTCCGTTTTTAGCTCAATCCCGCGTTATCTTCGTGAACCTTCTTGGCGGCTCGTTTTCGAGTAGGAAGTGTCGAGTCCGTTAAGAACGAATTTATCTCAAATGGGCGCTTTCACTTGATGATTTTGGAAAATGCATAGGGATGATGCAGCGGGATTGATATTGTTCTAAACTTAACTTTCTATAAATTAGAATAAATGGAGGGCTCTGGTGTATGATCCTATAATATGAATATCGGAGAACCCTGGGGTGGAGTTTAAGTAGTAATAATGCGTTCCCTGTAAGAAGAATAAAAGGGAATATAATTGAAAATTCGATCTTAAACATGTCGAGTATATAATAAACATTACCTAATACGAAGTCGGTCTGAACACAAGATACTGGTATCCGTCTTACAGGCTGCGAGTTTTAATATCAAAAGAAGCTAATTTTCGTGGAAACATATCCATTTGCCTTCGCATATAAATATTAATCAATGATAATCGCAAATTCTTTAATATGTGTAGAAAGAAGTGCAATTATTCTTTTACTCAATTATCTAAGGAGCATTTATAAATTAGCTGACTTCATAGTATCGGGGCGGGAGGAAGACAGCTTTCCGTCCTAAAATATTTTGGACTAGAAATGATTATTGGCAAAGCAGATGTATAAAAATCATGCATTTGAAGATTAGGAAAATATTTACGTCCCAATTATCACGAAGTATTAAAAGCGCGATTCGTATTTTAAGGGATATGAATTTTGGAATTATATCTCTAATACTGGGATTTTCTATATGATTCGTTTCGCGATCCCATTCGGAAAAGACTGACTGGAATACAAATCTTCAAACTTCATAGGAGGCTAAAAATTAATTAAGCGAGGAGCCGATATTTCATTGGAATTTATTTTCGAACGCGGTTGCCAAGAGCGTGTGACATCCAAACGGAAGAGCAGATACAGAGCGTCAGAGAAGAAAGATCATAAATCGAGACGACTCAGCCTATTTGGACGTTAATTTTATCTCGTTATGAAAGCATTCTCGACATCCGGAACGCGGTGAATAGGGATTTGCGTGTGTGTGCTATACCAATCACTCGCCTCTCCGTAAACACGGAAGATGCTAAATTATTCTCTTTGATACTCTTGTGTCTATTTGCACAACGCCCATTCTCGTGTCCGAACGGTTAAACGCATCGCGAATAAATGGGACGACTTGCCGATCTTCTGCGGGCATTTTGTCAGCAGTTAGTGCCGTCGATTGATGTGCTACATGGCATGATTTTCTTCGTAAACTTTCGTGGCGAGTAGTAGATTAACCAGCCTGCTTTCTTTAATTTACTTCGGACTTCACTGATTAGAACAAATATTCCTTTATTTCATGAATGTACATTGAAACCGTCTATTTTTTATGGCTTCTTGTGGACATGTTTCTTTATTATTTTCTCTCTTCTATTTTTTTTCCGAAATTTTAGTTTATACTCTCAGTAGATTTCACAGGTTATTATCATCTTATTTCTATCACTATTTCCATTTTTTCAAAATGTTTTCTTGGGTTTCCAACCAGGTTAATTCGGGTGGCACTGTTGTTGCCAACGTCTCGATGACAAACTCTGTCATATTCCTCAGGGCTGCTCTGAGGCATTATTTTCTATCTTAGATTTCATTTTTTCAGCTAAAAATACCTCCCTCTTTTGTGACTTTTTCTTATATTAGGCTCTCGAAAGCTATTCATCTTTTTAAAATCATCAATAGCAACAGCTTTAAAAAAAACTAGTTAGTTTCAATCTCACCCTTAATATGGAGGTATTTTTATACGTATTACTTCTCGATTCAATAAAATTAAAATTCCAAACTTAAAATAGATCCCTTCCTCTCTGGGTGAAAATCAACAACAGGTCCAGGATAACCAATTAAAATTCTCTCAGAATTTTTTCTTGTAATGCAGTAAGCTCTTCCCACATAGACGATCCCTTCGAAATAAATCGGATTTTAATATTGAATTTTTGTCTCCTTAGGGTATTTACTTCCCACTCAACATTTTTCACTCAAGTAAAATTCGTTTATTTATGAGGAAAATTGGTCTAGATAGTAAGCGGGGAAACTTCGCCACTAAAAAAGTCATCTTAACCTTGTTTTGATTATTATTAAAATTGGTATCTCTTTAATTGAAACAGGAGCTTCAACTTATATCCGTTTAGATAATTTCAAACACACATACGACAAGCACACAAACCATGCCATATCCTGCTAAACACCCGGTTAGCCGGGACTTAAACGAGGGACCTTAGTATTAGAAAGCAAGACCACTAACTAGGTATTCCGCCACTGATGTAAGCCTTAATTTTCGAAAGAAAACATACTCTCCATGATCAAACCTAGCTGTGTCTTCATCTTTCTACCACCACCGGTTCTACGCCCAACTGAGCCGTGACCCGCGGTCCATTTTCAACTCCTTTTCTCGCTTTGTAGCTGCGATCTAACCTGTCAGATTTGTGCGCAGAGTTCCGAGGTCATCTTTTTAAATCTCACCCGTCGTACTTGACTATATTTATTCGAAGGACGGTAAACCTTATTTGGAAATCTTCTCTGCCATATCGCTCATCTCTTGCTCTGTATCATTCTCCTTCATATTTTCCTTGAGCTATGCAGCGCCCGAATTTTCGCTCCAAGGACTCGGTAACGGGATTCGGCGTTTTAAATCCCACCGGAACATTTTTTGGGCACAACTGAAGTGGTACAGATCGGCCCGTGGATTTCTTCCGATCTTCCCCGGGGAAGCTCTAGTACGTAAGAGATATGATCATTGGAATTTCAACACGTCTGTGTTAACTCTCTTTACTCGTCTCTGTCGTAAATCATTTAATCGAACCTTGGAACGGAGGTTATGCGTTTGAGCGAATGGAGAAAAATTCGTTGATTTGCGTCTGTTTTAGCCTTTAAGCTATTCGTGTCTTCCATCCGAGTATTTTCCTGTCAATTCAGATAGGGAGATACGTCGTATCCTTTCCACCTTAAATGGAGCGTGATAACGCTTTCAGGGACACCTGGGATGCATCAAGGGGACTCGTAAACATGCTGTCGTAAATCAAGAGTGCATCTTAAAGCATTGGGGAAGGAAGTATAACTTTTGATAAGGAGTTAGGGAAAGCAACTCACCATTGCCGAGCAGAAGGTTAGCTCCACCTCTTTTATTGCGGTATCAAGATCGTTTCATCTATAGGTGACCGTCAGATGAATACGATGGATTCCTTATTAAATTCTTCGGTATTTACTGCCCCCTACACCAACCTACCCTATTTTCAATAAAATATTTTTCGTTTAACATTTCCTTTCACTTACAAAGGGGTTAAAGGACAGCATATTCTTTGTTCATCCTTTTTAATTTGTTTGCAAATTTAGTTGTTAATTATTTAGCTTTAAATTACCTACTGAATGAAAGCAAATAGAAAACAGCAAATATTAACCAGAATTAGCAGATTACAAATTAGTTTAAGCCGAAATATTTTAAACTGATTTGTTATGATATTTCGCGATCAATTCAGTTCCAATCATACTTTTTCAGACGATTTTTTCTTTCTGGACTTTCCCAGCCGTTGCATCCACTTACATTAGATCTGTTTATGCCCTTGCATACTTGAAATAATTACCTGAATATCTTTGCGCTCTTGGCGATAGATGTTGTTAAAATATTTCGCATTCGTATAAAGATATCCCGTAATTAAAATTGTTAGTTTGCGATAACCAATTTAACGTATGCAGGGAAGTTTTAACGATTAAAACAATCAGAAACCTGTAGATCTTCTCGTACGAGTCGTCTCAGCGAACGATGGGCAGTTCGCAGACCCCTGCTCTGCTACCACTTATGAATGTTTCGTTCAATCATGTCTCCTGCGTCTGCATGTCTTAGAACACCCCCTATCCGATGCGCATACCCTCTGCATGATCCCCGTTTAATGAAGCCGTCGCAACGTGTCCCACTTGAGTCTCCCACGGCTGCACAAGGAGCGAGGCCGCCATCCGTCGCGTGTGCGAGTTGCGCCATTCCATGCCAAACGGAAAGAATTAATTCTTGGCCAATTTTCTCCGTGGGAGTGGTCGCATTGTCCGTCACTTTGAGAAGGCTAAACCCTTAAAAGAGATCCATGCCAAATGAGAAAATGGACACCGACTTCCTATATGCTTGAAGGATATCTCTCCTGCCTCTTGCGTCACGAACCCTACCCCTCTCGCAATATTGCGTATTTTATTATCACAATGGGCGGCGCAAATTAATTGAGTTTATCTAACGAACGCATCTATTCTGAGAGAAAGAGGAGTTAGCCTTGGCGATGGGATAGCGAGTTTCCAAATAAAGGCTGTAAAATTGAAAAAATTTTGTTTAACTATAGGGAAAACAGCTATTAATTTTACTTCGGAGCCTATATTTTTATATAGACCAACAAATGACATACATTTGGGCAAAATGTCCCAAATTAGAACTTAAACCGATAGGAAAAAAACTTGTTGCATTCAATAACTCTGAATGGTAACTAGAATTGTAAATTGAAAAAATGGCAAACTAAAATTATTTTATTGGTAATTTAAACTTGATAGCAATGAATCATTTCTTACCACCAAAACTTTGCCCGTACAAATAGCCATGTGTAATTTCTGATTACATAATATATAATCATAATATTCGTTGAATTTATATCTCCAACGCTGGATTCTTTACTAAATAACATTAGTATTTCATCGTGAAATCTAGAGGTTTTTACTTGCATTGAAATGAACTGAATATTCCCTTCATCATTTCTTCCTTTCGTCTTAACTTACCGGAAGAACTTCAATTTTAAATCTATGACGTTAATCTTGAAAATATACCATTAATTTTGATTACGACTGAGAGAATATGCGTTCCTCAGATCCGGAGGAAATGCACTCAAAAACTACGATGACAATACTATTCTCATTAGATCCCCACGCGTCCCAGCATGCAACGCAATATCGCACCCATCGCGCCTTTTACGTGGTTTACACTCTAATACGAAACCCCTCTGTTATCACACTCCGGGAATCGACGTATGTTGTCGTCACCATCTCCGCACCGATGACGTGGGGGAGAGATTAAAATGCCCGGTGCTTCTCGGTGCATGGGTGTGGCCCAGACCTTGTTTTTTTACCACTCTCGTCTTGTCTCGGAGTCGTGACATCCTACGAAAGGTGTTGGAGAGGGATTGATGGGAATCGAGGAGAGCGACCATAATTCATAGCGATTTTACGAGAAGTAAACCTTCCCCCATTCTGCTTAATGGCTTCCTTCCATATTTCTCTCCCTCCTTTTTCTCGCATCCGGCTAGTTTTCCGATTCCTTCGCTTCCTGCATCCTGTTGATGAACGACTATTGTTTGAAATTGGGTTTCGATCCTCGGAAAAATGTTTTCCGACGACTTTTTCGTATCCTTTTATGATTTATGCAGGAAATGCTGGCGGTGGTGAAATCTGGAAGCCTCGGAAATGGCCGAGGAATAGGTTCATCGCTCCGATTCGATATTTCGGAGTAGCGTCTTGGAATGTTTTCTCTCGAACACCGGATTATGTACGACCTTTTATGTAAATTAAGGTCCTAATATTTCAATCTTAAAATCACCTCTCACAGCCTATAAAGTATCCTCGATAGATTTTCCTTTTCTGACACGGTAAACGGTAAAATTTAGTATTTTAATCATTTGTATGTTGTAAGAAAGGACGTTTATTTTCTTTGAATGCGAAGTGCAATATTAAATGTCATATAGTAGTTGCTCTTATATCCGATGACGATGCATCAAAGTAATTCAATACTTCAATTTAAGAACTAAATTAGTATAGGTTCCACCCAATATGTTTTGTGGATACTTTACAAATGCTGTCATTAATTTGATGTGCGAAATTCCATTAAATATCCCTGTCAACCATTCATTCTAACGCAGTGCTTGTTTTTTTTATATCCACAACTTATGAAGTTTCAATTTCTCTTTATATATACACTTGTATTAGTTTTGTGATTATGGATTATATTGAAGAAGTCATATTATCATAGTCATAGTCATAGTATCATATCGCTCAACCCAAGAACTTTCTCACAAATACTATCGCATGATAAGATCTAGTTAACTATCCTAATGTTTATTTAGTCATACATACATCCCAGTATTAATCGCCATAAAAAGACGAATAGCAAATGCTTTTTATTACACATTGATCATCTTTACGCCATATGTACGCTCTTGTAGATGCTTTTTAATCGATAATAAATCGCATTTGGTTTGATAGATGTGTATATCTTCCCGAGAATTAGAGTTCGTAGCATGAACGGGAGGAGTTTCAATCGGCGAATCGCTGCTTTCCTTTTTCTAAATCCTATCCCCAATTTGATATTTATCTCAGATGTTACTCTTTCTTGCATCTCTAAATTCTCCCGTCTACCGTGGACCTCTCTCTTTCTCGGCCTACCACCCCCTTCTCCCCCTCCCTCACCTTCCTTTCCATTTCTAATCTGGTCCTTTATAACCTTGTACCAAGCAACTTCTCTCCACGACTTTCTCTTCGCCCTTTCACAATGCCTTCGGCCACCTTCCTTTTTTTCCACCTTTACGCGACGTATTACACGCCGGGGGTGGAAGGTGTCCCTCCCCTTCTCTCCCACCCACCTACGATCGTTCTCCATTCGATTTTAGAACCTCCTTTCTTCGTTTTTGTTCCTCTCCGCGCTTTTCAAAAAAAATTTCGTCCCGATCGGTTTTCATATTTTTCGTAGAGGCACCGCGCAATCGCGTACTTCGGATTCGTACCCATCGAAGTTTTTTCTCGAGTGAGGAGTTTCGATATTCTACCTCATCGCGAGTTTTCTCATTCGATTCACCCACGTCGAATGGGGATTCTGTTTTCGCCTCGTATATGTCCTCCGCTGCGCTTTCGTCGTTTTTTTTATTGCCGAGGTCTTTTGTTTTCGTTTCCACAAGAGCTATTTGCGCTCGAAATACGGGCATCGATGCTTGCGCAATCTTACCGTGCGCTTTTTTTTCAGATGGGTTTGGCAATCACCAAGTACGAGGCAATGCAATGATATCCTCTTTCATAATATTCCTGCGCTTTGGGAAGAATGCGCGAGGTCGTAGGGGTGCGGGCGTATTCCGCTCCGAGTTTCTTATTTTGGGTGGTTTTTTGGAAGTGGAATCCAATATCCAAGTTAAAAATCATACCTGGATCGTTCTTGATTGCTCTTCGGTCTCGTATCGTACACGGTAATTAGGTAGACCGATAAGATACAGAATATTGCTGCTTACCAATTTGGCTTTTTGGCTTTGTTGACGATTCTCTTGAATCTCTAGTACACTGGAGACATCTGGAACATTATAAGAACCATCAGTGATGATTTTTTAGATTAAATACAGTATAATATTGATTTACACCCACAAACACGTGCAAATAATACTTTTTTTAAACAATAGCAATTTATGCATTTGTCAGTGGAAAGGTTGAGTGCGTGTCAAAATATTTTTCTGTATTCATAATAAAGGACTGCGGGAAAGCGGAGAAAAACTTTCCCTATTCATTCACGCACTATTCTTATTGTATAATGAGAACCTTGATAAGATTATTCAAGATAAGACACGAGGCAGATAAATTAGACACTAAGCCAAAGTCGGTCCATCTACACGAAGGCACCATTAAAATGCATTGGCCCAATGTTGAAAGATAACACACTTAAAATAAATCACCATATCATGACTGTGATTACTTTCTCTCGTTACTGAGCATTTGTTAAAACAACTTTGACCAATCTACTTTTATTACTAATTAATCAATCCTATAAAAGATTATAATTCAATATATTAAATGGCTCCTTCTGGACGGTGGACCGACTTTAACGACAGAATTAAAGCTCAGAAAGAACTACTCCGCTTTACATTTAGGGTTTGAGCCAGACAGTATGGACAGACATTAGCTACATAATGTAAACTTGCAACTTTCCCATAGTGAGTTCCATGTTTGCATCTCAGAGTGACATTGAAAGTAAACAAAATACCACTTGCAAACAGCGGTAAATAACTCTCTCTCGTCATTAACATACTGTACGTGATCGCCCCGGTTTCCTCTCTCCTCCATGCACGAAAAAATGAAGCCGCGACGGATGGCCGGCAACATACGCCGAGCGTACTCTACTTCCCGGCCCCAATTTCACCTTATCTAATCGTCCGGCCGATAAAAACGGGTCTAAACCGGCGATTTTCGTCGCCGATTAGGGGCGAATTATAAGCTTGTTTCATCTTCATCTTTCCCCATCTCTTCCCGTACCTTTCTCCTTTTCCGAGAGAGGGATTTTCTCCACTCTCCGCAAGTGGTCTTAAACGGAGCCACGCGCACTTTCCCGTGGCTCGCAAGTGGGCCAAGCGAAATCGCCTCTTCACGGCTATCGGTGGAAGGAGAGCCGTGGATGGTGCCTTTGGGATTGTGGCCAGAGATATCGACGCATTTTTTTTACCGATTCGATCGAAGCGAAAAAATCGGCTTCATTAGCCGTCGCTGATTGGAGGCGCGGATCGTGACCCAACGCCTGTCGAATCCCCACGCGATTTCGGTTTTGAAAATAACTTTTTTTATTTACATGCGGACGCGGAATTGCGTATGGTTCAATTTTAATTAGTCATTAACGTGATGTCCGATTTCCATCGTTGCGGATACAACTTCGTTGCAACCTCGCAATTCATTGGAGAGAATTCCGAAGTTGGAATCTGCGGGCTGTCTCATCAGTTAAAAATAATATCTATTCAGTTCAAAATAATGTATATAAACATGGGTAAGTTCGAGATAAAGTTTCAAATCCGTTATGCAATTTAAAGTGAAATAAAATAAATGGCGTTTTCTATCTAGAGAAAAGAATGCATGAACCTTCTCTATGCCTAAACATGAGCCAATATAACCACAGTACATTGCGTAAAGTATGTTGGAAATTTATCACAAAGTGACCAATGTTTACCCTAGAATATAAATAATATAGAAAACGCCATTTATTTATTGCATTTGATTATTTAATATGTTATAGATCTCGCTGTGAAAAACGGCAAACCTTGCTAATCATACGAAAGGATGATAAAAATGTCTCGGGAAGATGGAGGATGAAAAAATTTTCTTAAGAAAATAAAATTTCCGTGGATCTTATTGTAAGCATAAATTTTTAAAGATGCTTAAACAAAATTTTCTTAAGTATGGACTGGTATCCTTAAACTTGTGATTATCTGAATTTGATCGTTCCTGTAAAACATAATTCCGTTGGGGAAGTCGCGAATCTTATTGCGGTTGAATTGCGGTTTGTTCGATCATCTTCTCATACACAATTGTTACTTTCAGAAGCGAAACTCTAGCCTACAGGTGGTAACATTCATTCACCGACAAAGTCACGCATCAACTTCTCCGAAAACCTCCTTTCTTTAATTCTTTTCGAGAATCATTTCTTCCACCGAGCGAAACCGATTCACTTTCGGAAGCAAATAGAGTAAGCTGATGGAAGGAAACGACGTAGATGTTTGCGGAGAGCATGTTCTATCGCCGTATCCGGTTTTCAGACTGCGAGGACAGGTTTTCCGAGTCCTTCGTGATTTTGTTTTCGTCGCATTTCTTTCCTACGCGGCGTATATTCTCCTATGACCCCGGGTCTAACCCGGATTTTCACTTGTGCGAGTCGAACATCCGGTTTCACCGTCCGACGACTGGTGTCTGATCGTTGGAATCCTTTGGCATCGGCAGAACGTGGGCGTAATCCTCTTTGGAATGATTTTAGTTAGCCTACTGCCGAGGAAAGCATGTCCATCTCAAGCATTATCTCGGAAAGGAAGACGAGCTCATTTGAATGTTCGCAATATTTGCTCAGACTTTCCTTTATATTCTTGAGTGTGTAAAAAGCGCAGCTAGTTTTGCAGGACGCAATTAGATACATTGATGAATATGGATGAATTTTCTTAGAGATTGTATCGAATTACGGTATTGGTGTCTCATGTGCTTAATAAACAATAATGACGAAAACTGGTGATTTAAAAGGAAAGGATAACTTAAATATATATTTTGTACCTCGGTAAATAAAAAAACCGTAAACTAGGGTTCTTACTAACTTTCTCAATTGTCAGGCAAGATTGAAATTATCCTTACCTTATAATTATGAATTAACGCTAGATAAAGGCCTCCATTATCCATTGCGTACCTTTAATTTTTTCTGAAGTTACCAATTCCTCCAAATTCTTGTAACCTTGTAGCTAAAACGCATTCAGTAGTTCAACACCATGTTGTAACTTCCATACCATACCATGTGGAACTATTCCATATTCACTAGAAATAATACACTTTATTAGTATGGCAAGATTTATTGCTAGGTAAAATACGAAAGGTTTAAAAATGTATTTCGTAGCACCGTGAAAGCCTATTAATTTTTCAGCGGAAGATACTCCCGTTCTTAGCTGAATATATATTGAAATTGAATTTTGTCGCCACTAATATAAACATATGAAATAGTCTACACCAAAAGGAATTTCGGAATAGTACAAAACAATACCCTACTACATAATTTCTTCACCAAAAAAATTTACTAATTTAAACAAATAACTAAACAAATAAATAAAAAAATTAACAGGAATAATGTACTCATGAACGTAGAAAAGGTTGCATGTTGAACAAATCGCTAGCTAGCTTACACTGATGAATTGTGAACAATTTTCGTTCTGAGCCTTAAAAATACCAGCTTGGTCAAATACAATCTTTCAACGCCCTGTCCACGCTATTTCTATTATAAAGATTCACTAAAATCTCTTCTAAAATGCTTCCTAAAAATGAACGCATATGTATACCTGTATTTCCTCGAGGAAAACATGAGCGTTGGGATAACCACGGCTGCTATTTCTATTACCAAAAAGAATCACAAATGCACACTTCCTGGTGCCAAGGTATTTACGAAACGACCGGAAAAAATAAGGCCACAGTCTATTTCACAAATCGGGTCGCGAAAGAGAGAGGGAAAATAGAGCCCAAGTGCGATTTTACTTTTTCGAAGGAACCTCACTAAAAAGCCGTGGAAATCTGGAATCTAGCGGTAAGAAAAGAATGCGATTCAGGGGAGAGAGATTTAGCAGATGTGAATAGGAATAGAAATCTACGGAGAATAATAGGACAAGAAAACCTCGGGAAAGCGTTGCACCTGGCTCTTATCGCACCGACTTTTTATCGATTGGTGAATAGGATGAAAATTTTATTCGACGAGAATAGGCTTTATGAAGTGGATCCGTGACAACTCAGGGAGCGACAATTCAGAATGCAACAACTCGTCGGACCCGACGACCCACCGTGCGAAAACTGACCGGGCGACAGCTAATCGTGCGATTTATTAATTGTTCAATATATTACTAATAACTTATAAACTAGTTTAATCAGTAATTGGTAAAAATACTAACACTGAATTGTTTTAACTTTCAAAATTTGATATTATTGCAATTGTCGTAGCGATCTGCTGTTCGCGCGATGAGCGGTCGCTCGGTCAGTTGTCGCACTCTGAGTTGTCGGGTCATATTTGGAAGTACCCACTTCTTGCAGAGAGAATGCGCTTGATCGAAAGCGGAATTCTTCGTGACATCTCAGCTGTGAAGATGAAGAGAATTAACGGCGTAACAAAGTAAAAACCACGTCCTTGCATTCAATTGACGAAGAAGCTTTCACTTTTGCACGAATTCACCAATTACGTAGGAGGGTAATTGAAAGTGCATCACGGCATGACCTGAGTCACTTCCTCGGTTAGTTCCTCGGCACATTTGGGAAATAACGCCAGCTCACCAGTAGCCTTATCATTTTCCTTGAGATATATGTGGACGTAAAGCATTCAAGATCATTAGAAATGCTTCTTGAATTCCGCTTTTGCGGATATTACTTAAGCGATAAATTTTTCACGAAACATCGGCCCTTGCGGTTTCCTCGGTTCCGGTGCCTGACGTTATTATTCATATATCTTCTTGCGGTGGAGTTTCTCTACTGACTCAAGCATAAAAGACGTCGTTATTTATCTAAGATGACAGTACGGTCTGTAAAGTGGGAGATTTTCGAATGGCTGAACCCTTTCATATCTCCAAGCTCTTGGCTTTGAATGCAAATATGAAACATTTTGGATGTCGTTCTAAAAAAATTTCTAAAAACTTCGAACTTTTTCACTGGTGTTTCTATAAAAAGTCTCTGCGATTCTTTACATTACGGTGACCTAAAGAATACTTGATGGTGACGATTACTCGTCGAAATTCAATCGTGGGTCTTCATCGAAGAAAGGTTTTTTGCGTAAAAAGTAGAAAGACTCCCTTCATTCTGCAGAAAATAAAACTCGTTCTTTTTTCGTGTACGAGGAATTAAACATACAAAAATTCCGATATATTTAATATACAGGGCTTTATTTTAAGTGATTAAGAATCGACTGAGGAAAAAGAATATTAAGAGGAAAAGGGTTGCTAAATAATGATTGAGGTTAGAATTAAAGGTAAAAAACAGAGGGGAAAACAAAGGCAGAATATTTTATATGCCATAAAAGATGAAGTTAGCTTAGTTATTAAGGATTTTTACGCATAGGATCCTACTGAAAGGCAAAACACTCATGACGATGGGTAACATTCTTAAATTACATACATTTCGTAACTAAACGTAGACAAAGAAAGTGCTGGATTCAGACTTAAACGAATTCTATTACTTTCTCTCTAAACATCAACAATGTCCCTGTATCGCTAGGGAATACATGCAGAACTTCAAATAAACACCATACTTTCTATTCACATGACGCAATGCGTGGACGGCGAAATCGAAAGCGTGTTTGCACCGAGTTTCCTTAGCATTCATTTCGACCTCGTAGCTGGAGACCATTGGGCGTCTCCACAGTGCATCTCCGCGATAAAAAAGGGGAGAAATCAAAGTCATCTCGTTCCGTATTCACCGTTTGTCTAACGTGTCCTGGAGAAATGAGGGAAGCCGTGTGTGAATTCGCCCTCTCTTGTGACACGCGCAAACTACTGTCACGTCTGACATGACGAATGTTGAGGGCACTTGCATCGTAACGCATTCTTCTTCAACACCACCCTGATTATAATAAACGTCGGAAACATCCCATATTTGAGAGATTACTCGCATAACTTTCAATGTGCATGACCAGATTTGAGGGTAGTACAAAAATTACTGTTTATAATACAAATCTGATTTTTCAAATTCAATTAGATCGTTAATTAATTACTTTTCAGATATTTTGGGTTTGAAAGTTGTGAAAATGGTACGCTTAACTGCCATTATTGCACTTAATATGTGAGTAATACCAGGCACTCCTGGTAGCAGCCTTATACTACATGAAATTGAGTCAAGATATACATTATTCATACATTAATATATACAATACCGACATGCATAATTAAATTCACACAAGTACATGAATAAAGTATACTTGACTTTGATTATAATTTATACATACATGGTTAAAGAAAAACGGTAATATGACTTGGACTCGAACCCAGGTCTCCCACTTTCCAGGCAGGTGCCCTCGTGCATATTTAAATTTAATTTCCATCACCTTATTACACATATAATAACTTTTTAATGGCAATCTGCTTTTCCTGGATTTTCGGAGTTCATGACAGACTTTCTCTGCTACCGTAGTGGTTATGGGGTAGATCCCCACCGTACATCACCCTGTCTAGCAAGCCCTTACTACAAAACTTAGCTCATACCATCGCATTCTTTATTAGATCCGCCTTGTTTCAAGGTTAGGGAGACGGTTTTCACGAAGCGTAAACCGGGACGAAACCGGAAAAGAATTTGCTTTTACGAGGAACTCGATCCGCCGCGAACTTGAGACTAGTTCTTTTCAGGTGTTGTAGGAACTAAGAGCTATTGTGATTCACACGAGTGTGAGCCCGTATTGCCCCCAGCGGCGCGTAACACGGAATGTTGTTACGTTATTTCAGTATGAAAAATTTTGACTTCTCGTCAGCCTTGTACCTGATGAGGAAACAGACAAAGTCAAGTTAATTTAGTCGCTCGTCGGGGTTGAGAGTCAATCCAGTCTGTGCTAAAGACTATAGAAAGACTATTGCTAAGCATCTTCATGCTCGTTCAAATATTGTGTTAAAACAATTTAATAATCTGTTTCGGTCATGTAATACTTGCCGAAAGCCAGTACCATTATGATCGAAATTAATAGGAATTCAGCATCAGCAACAGCAATCTTAAATTTCCGATATCCGAACAACTTTCTAAACACCGCGTAACGATGCGATCGCCAGCATTTCCTCAACCGTTCCAGCGCCAACATTTCCCGGTAATTTGCAATTTGGGAAGCTCGACGCTTGTTAAAACGAGCCCATGGTCCAGGCGGAAGGCTTAACGCAACCGAAACAAAAATGCGTGGGCTGGAAATGAAACCGATAAGCATTCACTCCCGGATTCTCGTTAATTGTGTTCGCTGCGTTTATCTCTGCGATCTGCATTTTTCCCGCTTGAGAGGACCACAATGGCCCCCGCTTTCTCTGGGCGTGTGCCAATCGACGACCTTTGCGGGAAAACAAACCTCTGGACCCGTCCTTGGATGGAGAACTGTAGCGGCCTCGCACGCCTTCTCTCGCCCTGCCTCCTCCCATAACACTCGAAAGTGAAGGGTCGAATCTGCATCCAATATATATCTTTAAATCCTCAATCGGAGTTATTTCCTCGTCCGTTTCGAAACCAAAATCAAAGAGCGTGGTAGCAAAGGCTGTGGATATCTTTATGGTAAAACGTGAAAAAATAAGGAAAAAGCCGCTGTAGTTTCGTGTGAAATAAATAATTTTTTTAATTACGAGTTCGAGGCAATCAAAAGTATTTACGCAGTAGTGGTTACTAGGAACAGAGGACATGGAAGAATATCGATAAAATAGAAGAAATATTTCTTGGTTCTAACAATTATACACCTGAAGGCTGGTTGGGCCCTCAGCCCAAACTCATCAGCCACTAAAAGCTTTGGAGCTGAATGAGGCGACTAGGCATAAAAATGAGTGATACACCTAGTGATTTTCTTACAGAGAAAGGAAGCTGTGAGTTAAACACATCATATTAAAGCAGCCCAATGAATAATAATTTTTACAGTATTCAATAAGATGGTAATAGTATTAATGTCGGTCTTTAGTGAATGCCATCTCTTCGGAATTAATACCTCAGTAGCATTCATGAGCTAGGCTGAAAATGAAGTAAATGAATGATGAGTTTTTCCATTCCTAGCGGAGAGGTTCATAAAAAAGTATTCCAATCATCAAGATATAGTAGCTGTACCGCATTTAGAGTATGATAGGAATATTTTTACCTCTCCGGTAAAAGCGAAACTTTGCGTACTTGAAGTACCTGGGATGATATAAACGTTACCGTCAGAAAATAACTTACGACATTATTTAACTGCAATACAAATCCAACGTCTCTAAAATTCCCTAAACCTACGCGAAAGAAAAGCTCTTGCTAAAAGACGAATCTTCCCATATATCGTGTTCCAATTTTTGTAGTCAGCCTTATGACCTCTACCTTTGGTGAAAATTTTCCAACGTACGTAATAAATTGTAATTTATAAAGGCAGATAGAGGAATACCGCATAGAGGCCATCTATAATGAGGCTATTCTTGCAATATAGAGAAAAATGTATATAGTTTCAACCCAGTAAAATCCTTCAATATTGGCTAGAAAAACTGAAAAACGAATTGCAGGAACACAAGTGCCTGTATGAGTGAAGAACTTCGAGCTGGGAAATGGTCTTTTTTTGTATCCGGATGAAAGTCCCCCAATCTTTCTCTACAATCTATTTAGAAAACCATCTTCAACTTTTTAGCGCCCTACATCGATCTACCGAATAAAAACAGCTTAAATGCATCCAGGGAGGTAAAAAAATCACCACCGACTCCGAATTTGGGTCGCTATCGAGTTTTTCAAAACTCGTGCCGGGGTTCACTTTTCTCCGTGGTTTCCCAACTTCTTTCCCTCCTCGGTTTCCTCCCACGGAGGGAGAATGGAGGGAAAAATATGCTTTCCAGAAGGGAAAAGTGGTGCGGGAAGTTCTCTGAGGCCGCGGCGATGCCACTTCCGCCTCTCCTTTCGTTTTTTCGAACTTCAATCTCCTTTCCCCAAGTTCAGGACGTCCTCTCCTATATATCTCGTTCTTTCGAGGAGCGCATGTGAGTACGACAGGAAGGGCGCGGTGTCTTGAATCGACCCCTTGAAGAATTTGGAAGTAAAAAATTCGTGGATAAAATTACACGAACTCTACGCTCGGTTTATGTGTATCCGGCGTGCGACAGATGCACGTTTCTTTGTGGCTGCTTAATTCTTCGACTGATGTCTCTCCAATTAGTTAAATCAGGCGAAATGAGTTCAAAGAGGGAAATGCGTATGAGTTATGATTGGAATCGTCGGAAGGTGGCCTCTGGTGAATGAATGTCGTTCTTTGTCTTTTAGTAGAAAAGTTTTACATTTCAATCTTGACAAAAGTAACCTTTTGATTAATTAAAAATCTAAGATTTATGTAAATTTTGGGATTAATTCCATCACTTAAGTTTAAAGAGGATAATTGTGAGTAAAAGGAGCAAATATCGTACTAAAACCGTGATTTATTAGTTGGACTGTATGTGAATTTTAAGTATTATGTGCAATATGTATAGCAAGTAAATATCACTATAACATTATATTACTATTTCGAAAATAGATTTCATTATCACACGAGCATTATAAAATTGAGAGTTGAAAGTCGTTGATCATTTAAATGATCGATGTAAAATTCATGATTAACCGCGAATACGCAATACCTCATACCTACGGTTCTCTAAATAATATTGAGGAATTTCTCTACTGCGACTTATAAAGATATATATGACTAATATACATATTCGTAAGTTTTGAAGAGAGATTTTACAGTAGTTTAAATGAGTCCAGGATTAATTGTGTGTAATTTGAATCTGGAAATGAAGATTACCTTACCGAGTAAAAATTAGAAACATGTAATATTTATAAAAGAAATAATCCCCAATTTGCAAAGTTAAAAATAAAAAAGCTGCCAATTATAAAATAAAAAATCTTAATTTCACGGACGTCTATTTGTCACAGAACTTGTCTCTAAGTTAGCACATCTACGGAATCTTATTTTGCGGCACTTTCGCGTCCGGGAAATTCACGAAGTCCAACGTCATGTGCAGAGGGTGGAAAGCGGCGAGGGAGGGGAGGGTGATCATCGCCCTTGGCCCCCTATCTTCGATTCGATTCCCCGATCAGCTGTCCGTAAGGCGGCCATGATTGCAATCTTAGCGAAGGTCATTGATTCCGACACTGGCGCCCTCGGCGCCTAAGTACTGAAACACGCATCATGTTAGGGGCGAACGATCAAAACAAAGAGAATGGGTTATTATAAACACCAACATTACTCCCTTAACATACTTAAATTTTATTTTCACACCGGCCATTGAGGTATGTTTTAGCCTATGAATTAACTAACGAGATCTCTCCTGGGATTTTTATCGTAGAGGAATCTTTGAAAGCTTACAAAACAATTTATATGGGAGTAACATTCTTAGAAAGTCTACTACCTTGGAAGTGTGGAAACATGGGCGAAATATCTAAACCTTGAGTTAGCCATCCCTTTTCATCAGTAGACTACAACCGTAAATAATAATCTTGGTAAAAGTGCAAGATTGGAGCCTAATTTATATCTAACGGAACTGAAAAAATGAGGATTATCAGTTTTAATTTTTTCAAAGCCCTATCAGCGAAGATAGCGTGATAAAGATACACTGTATGGATTTCTGGTTCCACGCAACCACACCTCGTTCTTCGCTCAAGGACGTTGTAGGCAGAATCTATGAAGATGACGGAAGATCTGGAAATCTAATTTGCCTTGACTTTTGAGGATTGAGTCGGCAGAGAGATTCTCCGTTGGAAGATATTCTTTCGTCTGATTGCGTTATGACCTTGCGGCAGTTAGATTTCCCTTAAAAAAATAATTAAATTAACAACCATAGAGCCATTGAGTGCTATCACTGTTGAAATATCGTTGATTTCTAACGTGAAAAAATTCCTTACTCTTTTTCCTATTTCATGTTACAGACAGTAAGTTAGCTATCATGGGATATGGTATCTATTCGCGTGAGTTCCCAAGGGATTCAACTCATTGATTACACATGAACAATGAAAGGCACAATCACTAAACCTATCAGCAGATTCAAATAAAACTATTAATCCTAATAACAGATTCACAATCATTCCAAAGCCTACAACAGGCACAATTGCGTATTTGGTACTCAATCATATGGCTAAAGCGTGATCAGCAATACTTATTATCGTATTTAATGAACGTCAAATACTTCCCTTAGGGAATAGTCCTACGTATTAGAATTGGATAACATTCCAGGGTTCTTAAAACATAAGTAATTTAGGTATGGGAGGCTATATGATACGATTTTTCTCTGCAATGCACTTTTTTAGACTTAATTATATTTTGATTTTCTTACTTCTATTGTAAGTTTAGATATGAATTTCCGAAAGTTTTAAATTCATAGCTATTTTACCATCAAAATTAGGAAACAATTCCTTGAAGGCAATAACAAATAAGCCGTTTTTAGCGAAGAGGGATCATTCTCATGTTATCTTTTATCATAAAAAGCACATAAATTAAAAATTAAAAAGTGTTCAGCTGAAAAATCTTTCCAGATCAACTTACTTAACGAATTATATTACCCGGAATACATTAAATCGATGAATAATTAATTCAATGATGAATTAAAAATCTTCCCAGATTATCGTATTAGAATATTTTTGTGTTCTGTTAAATAAACAAGAGCTGTAGCTCGCTCTCCATCGCTAGTCTATGATAGGTTGCTCAATTCACCCGACCTGCACTGGTCAGACAAGTCATTTACGATTCCGATTCCCACGGGCCCCCTGATGGAAATGATGTTTATGTCGACGGACGTGATTTTTGCACCAGCGGAAAGTGGGACAGGTGAGAGAGGCGTGGGAAGCGGGAGTGGATCGCCTGGACCGGGCAGATGAGCGGGGAAGGATTCTGCATCCTCCTCCACCGATGAAAACAGATGAGAATCGGGTGACGCAGCGGAGCGAGAGAACTTTGCGCTGACCGCTGTTACGGCCCATTGCCACGGAAAGAGTTATCCTTTTTGTTTCGAGGGTTCGTCCGGTGCATGAATAATTCGCTTTAAAGATCGGGTTTGCCGCAGCGTGTATCATCTCTCCCGATCCGATGAAGTTTGTACATCAGGCGGAAAGTTTGATGATCGACTCGCTTCAAGGTCCTCCATTCCATTCAGTCCTTGGGAATAGGTGTTTTTTGTAAACATTTTCCGGAATTCAACCAGGAAAATTGTCCTAACAGATCCTGCAGATAGGACCAAACGTATTTCGGGACTCAACCAGGATAATTTGAACGTCCAAATAGAGTTAGAAGGGTTGCATATAATAATCTCATAAAATAATCACTCTGTCAATTCAAGAGATACCAGATGGAATTAATCCATGTGAAACTAGAGTTTGACTGCACAGTTAATGCGTTCTTCCTTGTCGTTTTAAACGATGATTTTAAAACCGATTTATTCCAAATTCGGTCTAAATAATCACTACGAGGTAAAACGTGATCTCCGAAGATTTTATCCGGCAAGTTCATTTAAGAAAGGTTTATTAGTAATGCTAATGTCCATCGAAGTTCATATCGCTAAATGTTCGATAGCCTCCAGTGTCCATCAATATGATTCCAGGATTGTTTTATCTTTGATTTTTTAATTTAAGATTCATTTAATTATAAACAAAATATCAGTCCGCCGACTCGGAGATCCGGGATCAAGATCCGGTCCTGTCAGACGTTTTCCATACCCGTTTTTCCTTGGAAATATTCCTAGTTGCGCGTTTACATGCCTTTAACTTTGAGTGGCCGTTTTATCTATTTAACCTATCTGGTATATCCACCATCCTTATCAAGTAGCACCACCTCTTAAATTATAGCAGAAACAGTAAATTTCGATTTACTTAACCTCATTGAAACAGCGACTCTATTGATCGAATCGATCGACATCCCTTAGCTGGATCTCGGTCGCGCACCTGCTCGCAAATCCCAGTAATCCTAATAAATGAGAAATCCGCGTTGCATTCACTTCCCCGGGATTAGCTTTCATGCTCTCGCATTCGCTTAGTAAATACACAAACGCTCCGCTTTGCTGCGGAAAGCCATTGCATCAGTCCCCCTTCCCGTCCGCCCACACAGAATCCGCCTACGCAACTCTTTTCTGTATCTCTCTCCAGAGACAAGCGGTCTGACGCGGAACTCTGATATCTGCACGTGTGGAGCTTCGCTATAACCCCAAGGGCGCCGATCCCATGGTGAATTTCGAGATCCTTTCTCTTGCAGCATAATCGCATAAAGTATCGTATCAAAGAAATAAATGACGAACGATGCCCGCTTAGAGACCCATAGTCCTTGAATCGAAGAGATATGCGTAAATGCAGATATATCGTTTTTTGCGTCATCTCCGGAAATTAATCAACCGGGGTGACAACTTTGAAGGGATGCGTAACAGGTTGGATGAGTTTCTCTAAGCTAGGGTAAAGGAAGTCGGTTGATTTAGGTCCTAAAAATAGTCTTCCCGGGCAATTTAACGGTGCTCGTAATGGAGATGTACAATTTCGGAATATGTGAGCGAAGTGATTTTATTTATGGACGTTTCCAACGTTTAATTTAGATATTCGGAGAATGGGGGATATTATGGGGCTGACCTCGTATCAGAAACTTCCGCATTCACGGGTGTTGCGGTAAAATTTATTATGTATTCTAGCCTAGAGATAACTTAATGGAAATGAAATTCTGCCATTGATGTGAAATGTTCTGGTAATCGATCAATTTAGAGAGTGTATTTATGATGCAAGGAAAGAATGTTCATTAATTAGAGATTTAACGGCTTTGGGAGAAATTTTAAACCTCTGGTATATTCATAGTTAAAGTAAATAAATCGATAATCAAGAACTTCCGAATAATCGACAAAAACTGAATGATCGATAGCAGTGGAGTTGTCTAAGTTTATAAAGCCCCCTCGCACATTGTCTTCGCAGAGTCTCATTTAAGAATTTTTTGGAGCACCATCGGTTTGAAAGCCCTCCACCATAAGGGTTTTAGTGAGTTTCAGGTAGGACCCCAATCGATTCCAGCATTAAGAATTATAAAATTATCGATACATATTTAGCGATGTTTCATCTCGGAGATGATACCAAATTGAAATTAGATTGTAGTGTATTCGATTATCGATAACTTTATGTCGATTCTCAATCGATGGAAAGCATCTTTGCATCTTTGTGGTATTTCAGGTAGTGAAACCCGTGTGGCTGAGAAGCAAACCCAAGATCCCTCTGATAAAATTTTGGGACCCCTTGTAATTGCCCCTAACCATAAGCCACCTCATGAAGCGATTCCACCTGTTGTGGAGACGAAACGCAAAGCGTGTGGGCGACCGTCGGAGGCGAGAAGCAAACACGGGGTTGGTAACGACCTCCCCCAGGGAGTCGTTATGCACAGGCGAGCATGCGTGAGACATCAAGAGAAATCTCCCGGACACCTACGCGGGCCTCCGCCGGGTGCCAAGGGCGGCCGGTGTCGGCGCCCCGGGGGTTGAACTCCGGGTCCCCATTTTACTATTTCTGGGCCCCATTTCCCGGCCGAGAAATGTGCATCCTCGCGTCTTCCGGGTTCCCCCCCCCCTCCGGACTCGCCTTATCCGTGATGTACGACGCAACGGGACCGCATTATGAAGTTAGCCAAGGCGGCGCCTATCTCGGAGGGGTGCCTGCCTCTCTCTCTTCGGCTCTTCGGGAATAATGACCGCCTTCGCTTAATAGCCGATCCGCCTTTGCGCTTTTTTCCGCTCCCGCGAAATTGCGTTCGTTAAATGGAATTTAAGCCTCACGAGGAGTCTCCGTCCGTTTTTTGCCGCCGTTCGAAGTATTTAGAGACCGTTACATCTGCCGGTAATAAAATCGTGTCCCGGGAGAGATCTCGCGATAAAAGGGCGATTTTGTGAATTAAAGATGAGAAACGGGGGATGATGAACGCCGGATTGGAGTAATCGCTTCGCGCTTTCATTTGTTGGATGCTGTGCCTTGATCGGGAAGAGACGCCAAATTTCTACGCGTTGGTTGTTTGTCGTGATGAAGTGAAGGGTGCTTGGTCGGTATTGCGGTATTCAGTCTTAGCGATAAGAAAGGAGAGGTTTCTGAGAAGAGAAGTAACGATAAGAAGGGCAATGTGGATGCTCATATTCAGAGCGGTCGGTAAATTAGCAATGAATGGTGCTATGGAAGGAGGGTTAGGGGTCAATAGGAATGGAGAGGCTGCGAAGAGACGGACTTTTTGTACGATAAGGATGAGTTGCATGCGTAGCTCAACTTCTCGGTATATGCTTGTATGAGTGAGGTAACCGTTATACTTGTTATCAATGGTTATTATGATAAACTTAACATTTAAGTGTCATTATGTGCTTTTTGCTGTGTATGTGCCTACAAAGCTTTTGGTCCCTATAGTTACCATTATTTAGATCAGAACATAGAAAAAGTTGAATTTGTCCTCGAATACTACCTTCCCGATAAAGATAAAACTTCAACAATGCTATAATAGTATGACGAAAAAGGTTTAAGAAAGACTAGTTGATAGATGACGCCTAAGTAATGTAGAATTCTAAAATAGGTTGAAATGAAATCACTGTGTGAAATTTCCACTCCGCTTTATTTAGCACGACCGCTTTTAACTAATAGATTATACTGTCATCATCAGGTGCATATTTAGGAAAGAATGATTACATTATTTACTCACTGCTACCGCATACTAATTCCTTTCCTGAATCCACACCTGATCATGAATGCATATCAGCTGAACCTGGTCGTTCTAAAAAAGCACTGGAATTTCACATTGCGATTACATTTTAACTTATGCGAAAACTTCTTGAAGTAACTCATTTTCTTATTGCTGCACCTTAAGTTAGTTCCAGTCTTTCTCGTACTCACGTACATTTTCCCCAATATAGGCAATTATCTTTAGTCAGCAGTCAGACGTCGAAGAAGCCGGGTCTAAATCGGGATGCATGCTCGTTATTAGAGGTAGACCGCCACCTGGGCTCATCCCGTAACATACCGCATACTCTCCCGATTTCGCAACGCCCCTCCCCACTTTCCCGTATCCTCGAAACCGTAATCTGGCAGCCCCACCTTTGACCCCGTGTTAGCGGCTCGCCAGCACGCCCAAGAACTCTCCGCCCGTCCTAATCCATCGTCTTTTTCTTCTGCAGGCGCCTCTGCAGTTGCGAAAGAGGCAGGAGGAGATCCGGCTGCTAGAGTCGAGGAAGTCGGCCCGTCTCATGGATCACCAGGACACGGATTTTGCCCGCTTGGCTGACATGGTGGGCGGAGGTGAAAGAAGGAGGACCTCATCCCACTCGATAGACGTGCCAGGACCCTCTCCTTCGTCCTCGGGCGTCTCTTCTGCATCGTCGTCCGCCTCTTCGACGTCTCTCACCTCGCACTCAGGGTAAGTGCTGCTTATCGATCATTCCTTTTCTTCTAGCGAAGGACGGTGTCAACAGCTCATCCGCAGCTTTTCTGCGGGCGGATGGTGGGCGCAAACTTTTGTCGGGCCGTGATCTCGTGACAGTATGGTCGCGGATGCATGTCTTTCTACTTAGTAACAACTGTTGACGCAGTATATTCCATCTGAGTTGTCGTTGAAGCTATTTCAAACAGGGGTTTACAACCTTTGGTTTTTGGGGTCTTTGTGCCATATCTCTAATTCATTGGAATTAGAAATGCATTCTAAAGCGTAAAATCCTCTTGCACACTATCACTGGTGTGGACGAGAGACAGATGGAATTCCCCGAAAATATCATTGAAAAAGTTCTCTAAGAATACTTCCAAGAGCTTGGGATCCATTCACCTTCTCTCCATTTAATCATTGTTGAAAACTCTGATTTGAATCATCTTCAATGATAGTTTTGGTTAAGTCTAAAGAATAGGATGTAAGTTTAAATTACGCTCTCAGTATCAAAGTGTATAAATTTGATAAACCGCGAGTTATTTGCACAAAATACGGAAATTTTAAACGCTTATAGATTCCCAAGATTATCTTCCGCTTATTGGGATACAATGATATCAATTAATTACGTACTCAATTTCGGATATATAATATTTGGTAAAATATATTCTATTTTCTTGCTGCGTTTATTTGATAGGTTAGGATAAATTTTACGATTTTTTAGATATCCTATTAACAAGGTTTTGTATCCGAAATGATTTTTTGAGCGATGCAATATGTCCTTGATATCATATAACGCTCGAGTTTAACCACTTAATCTCGGAATTTTGCGCGTCTTGTTTTTACGGTATATTTACATATAATTTTATAAGTACTTCGACAGCTTGGCTCCCGTGATCAATTGAGGCTGGGTCCACTTTCACCAAAAACGACCGCGCTACCCTCTTAGCTATCCAGTAGCCCATTTTAATTGTTTTGATTTTCACTTGCTAGACGCATCATCTTCTATCAAAGAACTGACTCCTATGCGTGCAAATCTCTCTTCAATCGAGGCAGTCAATTATTCAAAGCCGGTGCAATCGGCACCCTTCATTCCCCGTTGCAGCCACCTCTATAACATCGGCACCGGTTGAAAATCAGATCAACGACGCACTTGACGCGGCGGAACGAGAAGGAAATGTTTTCATTTCACCGACAGTTGAAGCTCGCGGAAATCCACCTCCGCAGCTTTCCAATAATCTCCAATCATCGAGGACTCCCGGTGACATCTGCTTACAGGTCTTCAAAAGGAGTGCCACTTCCTTCGGTTAGCAACGCGCGTTTGCCATCCCACTCAATGCCACCGGCTATTTCACTCGAGCGTGTTTGTACTCCGCGCGGGATGGACATTTATTATCCCGGTCGCTCGACCCGCGAAGTGCATCTCGCAAGGACGGCCCATCCTTGAAGCCTTTTTTATTACTTCTTTCGCTCCCGGTCGAGCCCAGATTGTGAGCAGTGTTCGGGCAGATAACAACGCCTTGCAGTAGTTTCCCGCTTCCGGTTATACTCATTGCCAGGTGCGTTTTTGAAATGCAACCCTCGAGCTAATTTCTATCGGGGAAACACCACTCAGGGACGGCGGTTTCGTTTCCATGCGAATAATCGCTTTTCGCTCGAGATGGATCTTTCGCAATACGAATGAGGTGGCGTGTTAATGGGTATAAATGAAGACGTATGATTCTAGTACCGACGCAACCAACGCGTTATTCCGCATGCAAATTCGAGAAGAATAGGTTACGAAGATCCACAATAGTTCAATTCAAATGCGTCGACACCGATGACTTTCACTTTCTTTGTAACAAGTTGTGCTTGAATTTTCTTCATGGCGGCATTTCTAATTCCTTCGTCGCGCATATATGGTGGTTGAGTATCTCGTATTATCATAACTCACTAACCCAGATCGCAATGAGAAAAATTCTTCGGCTGAAACTCCTAGCTAGAGGACTATATTTTTCAAATACTGAGGAAATATTTAATTTACCTTTTCGAAACTCGCGCTCCGGATGGAATCAAGGAAACACTTTCATTATCGCTTAAGGACAAACTCGACGTATTAATGGTAACAAAAAGGATCTCCGAGGGGCATAATTGAAAGCGCAAACAGCTGAACTGAAGTGCACTCACTTTTGAATTCTTAATTTATCGATGTCCTTCGGGGCTTTGGGAGGGAAATGATTTTTTTATTTTTCCCGATAAGCTGAAGATTCTTTTGACAACAAAATACCACAACTTTGCCAAAAATCGACTTCCCAAATTTTACGCCAGCTAGAACTGATTTTTGTTAAGTATATTATCATTAAACCAATTTCTATCCTCATTTGGCCAACCAACATAACAGCCAACAAGTTTCTAATAATTAAAAATACCTACTCTAGAATTCCAATAGTCACTATGATAAACTTGTACAAATTTTAGACTCAACTACAAAAGGAACACACATACTAAAATATGAAGCATTACTAGTCCATTTAAATAATTAATAATTGATAGACACGTTTAGATTCACTATACGTAAATTGATAGATCGATAACAATCGAACTACCTGTATTGATGCATCGATATGAGCATAATCGACGCATACACGACATCGATAAAATCGCCTTGGAACTACTTTCCCGCATTCGATACTTTTGACCTGCTGCTACCATCGCATTAATTAGGTAGATCTCCCCCAGGCTCACTCAAGCATTCGGGGCACCCGAGTCTTTCTTGTCTCCGTATGATCTTGAAGTAGTTGTACAACCCTTTCTCCTGCAAAAAGAAGACAACTAGGTCCGGACACGATCTCCCCGAGCCATGCGAGGGGAAACGATGTGGTTACGCTGAATTTTTTGCTGCCCTTTATCCTTCGATCGTAAAGGAAAAAATAATAAAAACAGGAAACCCATGCACTCATCGGGACATTGGCCTGAAACCCGCAAGATATTTTTTCGCCCCCTGATTGTTTTCCTTTTTTTGCGGACCGTGACGCGCGATTTCTGCCCTTTATGGGCGTACCAGTTCTAGAACCCCAAAGCATCGGGAGGGTGGGAAATCAGGGGTGAGGTTTGGTCAATGACGTGCAAGAAATATAAGGGGCACTGACCACGTATCTCCAGTGTTTTGGGATTAAATAACAATATATAAATTGTACCCATTTCCTTTGTGTGTACATTTTCGAGTTTTTGCAGAAAATGAAACTTCAAACAAATTACAAAAGTGAATTAGATAACTCAGATCAACCGCTGAAATTTAGCCGAAAATTTATTTTTCTTAAAATTAAATACGTTTGAAGATTCTTAATCGATTAAAGAGTTTTTAGGATCATACCGAATAATATACTTCCGATATGTTCATATATAATTATACCAGGAACAAAAAAATATGGTAGAAGCTTAAAAAATACTTCCCATCTTCCTAAACCCATAAGTTGTGTTTAAAACACACCACATTTTTTTCCCATGAATTGTCCTGAATGTCTTTCCTCTTCTGCATGTGCAAAAATTACCCCTTATATAAGTAAATTTTTGTCTGTAAATTTCTGGTTAAGTTAGGAAATAGTTTCTTTTACGGATAGAGGTTTCGAGTCTTTAATTCGAGAGACGTGACCTTTATTTTATTTATAAATAATGAAGATCACAATTCAACGTTACTTTAGATAGATAGATAAAATAACGACGAAGTAAAGATGAAATTCAGGAATAGTTCCTATTGTACAAACCGTTGAACGGCAGATTCCTGCATTAAAAACTCGCTGTGGTCAGCATGAAATTCACAATTTAATAAATCATTCCACCACATCTCGTTACTACCCACTTCTTTCAAACTCCCTCTTCGTGAGGTATGAATTCGCAACTTAGCGAGAATTCCCTGAGTTATCACCTCCTCTAATCATATAAAACCCCATTTTATGGAATAAGGTCATTGCATTGCGGCAACAAGAACTGCTCTCTAGAGCGATCCCGCGCTCCCGTTTATTTCAACAAATTCCTCGTCACCTCGACACCGTTCGCAAAAACGGTGGCGAAAGAGAGCGAAAGGAAAGTGCGGGGGCGGGCGGGAGGCGGGGGGTTTGCGTGGGAGTCGTAAGCGAGTAAGTTCGGCGAAGAATGGGCCGGGCGTCGTCCAAACGGGATCGCTCTCGGGCCTTCCATTACCCGGATCGTATACGTACGAGAGTGAGGGGGAGGCGATCCATGGCCTACGACAACAGGGCCGCTCTTCTCCGAGGAGATTCGCGAGTCGGTGCGGGCGCGCGCACTTCCCTCCCCCGACCTCCTGCCTCTCCCCGTGTGTCTGCCGAAGACCTTGGAACTCGGTGCTTTTCATGTGTACGTGGAGGGAAAGAGTGATTCGGATGTGGGGGTGAACGTTTCTGCGGGCATCCTCCGTGGGTGATACGCTTTTTATTTCGGTAGCCCATTTTTCGTCTCTTTTTTACCCTTCGACATGTCCCGAGGAATCGTGGAAGGGGGAATTTTTGCGATTGAGATTTGCGTGAGGATTGGAGACGTTTTGGAAGGTTTATTTTCGGCGCTGTGGGGAAGTACCTGGGGTTTTGAGATTCTGTACTGTGGTACCAGTAATCAACGGGAGACATTTTGTGTGGGGGTTTTCGCATTTTCTTTTATTTACGCATAAATGAAACTATATTCACATACGCATATATTTGTAATCTTTAACTTAAAATAACACTAATAATGACGAATTTACTCGGTGAATAGCTTTAAGAGATCACTCTCACGAATTACCTTTTCCAAGTCACAAACACAAAAATTATGCTCCAACCAGAATTCGAACCCGGGATCACTGTTGCAAGGTTAGCACGCTAACTATTACTCAACTGAGTCTAGCAATCAATAAATAAATAAAATAAGGAATTTCCTTTGCGAAACTTAGACTGGTATATAAGCGGAAAGGTCGGCTGAATTTTTCTTAATAAAGTATTTTTCTCAACAATAGACAGAAGTGTATAATAGCGACATAACTCTTCCACGTTCCTTGGAGGTATCCAAAACTTAAAATCATCTCTTTAACAGAGAAAAACGACACTGGTCGGTAGTTCTGTGGTAGACCTGGGTTTGAGCCCAATCATATCGCTTTTTTACCTCTGTTCATATTTCCTTTATTTAAGACGCACGTCTCTTTGTTCTGGATGCCAGATTATTACTAATCCTTGAAAGTTCATCTATATTTGTCAAAATTCTGCATCAGTAATTCTTGACGCTCCGTTTTGGAAAATATCGCGCTGAACATAGGGTTCGAATATCACAACTTGTTGATTCCTATATTATTCATGTCAAGTACCTCAGAGCCTTTCATACGCTTTTTATTAAGGTTAAATCTTCCTTTCAAAGATTATTTGCGTCTCTTGTCAACGCCTGGAAGAAGCCCAACCTTCAGCTGTTTGAGGGACAGAAAAACACACGAATCCAATTAGTTGGATCCCTTCCCCCCCGCCTTGCAAAATGCACCTCGCATAAGCTTTCCTCTCGAGTTCAATGTTTTTTCCTCTTATTTGCTTGCTTATTACGCTCGTCGGTAGCTAATTGCGGGTGAATTCACGCGACTGATATGCAGTCGTATAAGTACCCAAGGTTCAAACTCAAGGTCGAGCAGCGGTCGCGCGCTCCTGTTCGCTAAGGGCTGACCTCGACGATTAAGTACCCAATTTATAAATAACTTGCAACTTGGACAGCAGGATTAATATGTTGAAATTAGAAGATTCGGCGTGTTTATTTAATTCAGAAAACGAGGTAATGATACGGTACGTGCACGAGCCCTACTTACGTACGCGGATAAATGGTCATAATCTTCAAGTCGATGAGGAGATGCTTTGCAATGAGGTTTCTCAGAAGTAGTTTCAAAGTCGATCACGTATTGAAATGAACTGGCTGCACCAATTAAATCACATTATACTGGAAAATGACGTTGCGAATTGTATTTTCCAGCCATGTTTCTCAAAATAGTCCATGTAAAAGACAAGATTGACTAATATTGACGCAAACGACTTTGTAGAGCTATATCTGGTGGAAATCGATCGTTCAATTGATACAATAAGAGAAACATCAGTAAAATACACTATAAAATAATAAAAAAGTTTTTATTTTATTTTAGTTTGTGCCAATTTTGTTTTGCTTTATTATTTCATCAATATTGACACGCTTCAATCCCTTGTTAATCGTTTTTGTAATGCTCTTAAGAGAGATATTTCTGTGTTGGTGCTACATTCTAGTTAAATTAACATATGGGGAAGGAAGTATATACTATTAATTTCATCAGTAATCCCCAGGATTCCATCCATAAATGAACTCAATGCCACGGTTAACTAAAAGAAAACAGGCAAATTTAGCAAGATCTTAAATACTATAGTAATACATTTATATGCGGGAATCGCCATCAACTTAATTTTAATGGACATAGTGTCATTATCTATCCAAAATTTCACACAAAATTCCGAAAGACGATCTCGTTTTCGAATCCTGGAACTTTTCAGTGGTTAGCCCCAAAACAATATACAACCCGCAATGTCCGGGAAATCCTAGGCCGGGTTTTTCCTCACCGTCCTTGATGCAACCGAGAGATTTTTGATTCGTTAAAACGGTTTTCCTGGTGCTTCGGCAAGGAATAAGAAAGTCTCTAAATGAAGACGAGCGTTCATATCGGTTCCAAGTATTCTCGGTATATTCAACATAATTCTCTGTTATTTAATTTCCAAGAGCCTAGGCGCTGACTTGAGTATTCATGGTGTTTCGTTCTACGAATTAGGAAATTTTACGTAATCTCCTGGAGTGTAAAATCATACGTTAGACCTCTGCGTCTTCTCAAAGGATAGTCAAAAGTATAAACTTATTCGTTGGATAAAATGAAAGAAGTGGGAAATTTTACAAAAAACTTTAGAAGAGCGAATGCAAGATTAGAAAGATTTCTATTTATGTCAGCTGTTATCGATATCCAACATGATAATCTTATCAAACTTTAAGATATTCCATGATGACCTTAGAGCAGTACTAGGTTGGATCCCAGTGATTTTTTATTCCGTAGATATTTATTTCCTCCAATTTAGAACAGTTTCGGGAACTTATGTATAAATGTTTCTGCAGGCATAAACAGATATGAGAAAAGACTGACTGGACCAGAACTGGTACCCGGATCTCCAAATTGTTGTTTGCTTGCTCTATCCCATTGATATATGCCGCCATAACATTCTACCATAGTTTTGTAGACGAAATCACCTTCCACCTTTACTTACTTCCCTTGCGAGCAGTGAAAATGGCGAATGATCGTCATTAGTAACACGAAATGGAAACCGATGAGTCTTTACTAACATCCAACCCTTACTTTATTGGTCGTGTGAAAGAAAAAGATATTCCAACGCATCCACTTGTATGTAAAACCTCCGAAGGCTCTAAGCATTCTCGATAATTCCTTATTCAGAGCCAGGAAAGGCATCATAACTGTCAATAAAGCCGTACTGAAATCTCGATCAGCGTTTTGCATAGCGGGTCATCTTCCGAGAAGGAGCGGCTTTATCGTCTCCCAACACCATCCTTTCGCCCCCGCTTGCCCTTTCTGGGAAGGATGCTAGCGAGAACGTGGGATAACCACCTCTTTCTGTGACGTCACTGCCCGCTGGTGAACCATCCACCCTTCGGGTGGGAGACTGGATCCACCTGCGCGCGGTTCTCGATCTCCAGTTGGGTGCGCGCACATCGCGTGAACCCCGCCCACCCTCCGAACGAGCCACTTTTTACGCTTGTTTCATCCCTTTCGAATCAATGACGTCAGAGTGACGCAATGGGAATTTAGAGAGAGCTTACGTTATCACCGGGTAAAATCAGCAAGGAACGTGTCTTGTCTTGTTTCGCGGCGATGCAGCGACTGCGTTGTTATAGGAGACGGAGTGATCGGCGATGAAGGAAATTGAGGTAGGATGATAAAATATTGTAGAATTTTCATGTTTTCTGGCAACCAATATTTCCTATCGCTAGCGTAGGAACAGGGTAAAGTTTTAAAATTTTCACGACCAGCTTTCAAGAAACGGAAATATACTTCGTAGGATTATTGGTCATGATCATTTAATAATCCGTGCTGTGACAATCTTATTTAGTTATAAGCTATGAATTTCACCCTCCTCATTACAATTGTGTTCCCTATTGATCTTTTTTTATTGATGATTACTTAATGATGTGTTAATGAGATATTACTAAGTCTAATTAAGAAAATATAATATCAATTAACTCTCAATTGCAATAGTTTTTTTTACTATAATGATCATTATTAGTAGTAGCTTTGTTAAAATGCTCCAACAGTTCAGGTAGTACACATGGACTCCCATCGGGAATTGAACTCAGGACCGCCTTCACCAAACGCTCTGCCCACTTGGCTATCCGGTAGCCCCTTGGTCATAACAATGTAATAATCAGTGCTTTCATTGTATCTAATCATATTATGAGTACTTGTATAAATTTTACCCTCTCCCCTAAAATCGTTAGTGTACGTTCACTCTCATATATATTACATAAAAATTATTTCGCAAGCGACACAAGTGTACGGTATAACCTTATCCGAGTTCTTACTTCTCCTGAATAATTTTGAGCTAACATTTTCTTAGATTTTCAATATCCTACGAGAAAATATTCAGTTTACCAGCCTCTATTGAAGCAACAGAAATCTACACTGTTTATTCATAAATACTTAAAAACAGGAATAAAAGCGCGTTGACAGAAGCCACCCATAAAATATGACACTAATCTAAAAGTCTCATTTCGTAGCATCGGAAATGAGTTCCAACCGCAACTTTTTGTCCCCGAGTTTCAAAAACCTGCCAAGTCTGCTTTAAAAGCCATGACCTGCATAAATCAAGGAACGAATTAATTTTTCAAGCGTCTGCCTGAGGGAGTTGAAATGTATTTGCATTTTCGCAAATATGTGCACAAGCGGTGTTGGCAAATCCGCGAGACCAAAAAGAATAAATCGGTATCTTAATACGAAGAAAATGTTGCGAAAAAACAGCCGCAAACATCTATAGACGCTGAGGGTCACCGTTAGCAGTCCCAGCAGGAAGCCCATTTGCGTTGTCAAAGCAAGCGAAACTAAATGGAACTGAAGGCATAGAATTCCTCCCACCCTACAAGGATCAGGTATGTGTGCGGCGAAACATTTCTATTTAGAAAGCCCGTTGACAACGTAACCACTGCGCATTGAGTTGTTGGCCAATGTATGTATACATAGCAAGATATACCTACGTTCGAAAAGTTCCCGAACTTATATTTTCCAGCAAAAACACCGTGAAGGAGCAAAATTCTGGTGGTAGATAGGTAGGTAGCCGTACGCGCAATATGTGCCGCCTTCTATCACCAGAAGTTTGCATTTCTCCTGCTCGGCGTTTTTGCGGGAAAAATAATTTTGAACGTAGTAGTAGATTCTGCCCAAGTTTTCCTACAACAAGAATTAATTGACGTGTAAATACCGAAACAGGAACTTCTTTGCTAGGGCTCATCAGGTCGTACCTTTTCGAGTTGCAGTTTCGGATCACGTCGCTCAATTACCCTAGTGATATGAAAACCGACGCACTTTGTACTCGCAGATAAACGCATTTATCTGCACCTGATAGTGGTATATATACCCTTCGACGCGCTCAAGTTCGTTCGGGGTCACGGAATTCTCTGTTGCGAAAGTTCGTTTTTTGTATTTCCCAGCTGTTCAGAGTCGCTACTGCATAAAAAATAAGGGAATGGTTTTCTTAAAAGCTTTATCTCGTTTGTTTAGGTCTCTACTCTTTTTATGTCTTCGTTCTCAGGCCCATAGAGGTAGCGTGATTGGTTTATGTATTCCTTCCGGATATAACGCCATCCATCAAATACTCCGAATTATATTTTCTTTTCTTCGACTCGGTAAATTCTATTTTTTATATTGCGATGCCGAGTAATCTTACTAAACAGTAAACAGTTTTACGTTCGTGCTGGGTTTCTACAGAATAATAAATATTTTTAACGCATAAATATCATTTTAAAAATCATTTTTTTGCAGTGGAAGTTAATTAGTATAGTACCGTTTCTTTAAGATTAATGTATTCTATAATATGTATCGAATATTAATGATGAGAAAATTACTACCAGATTCTGTTTCTACCTACTATGAGGAACTTCCCAATCATATTAATTATTGATAGTAATAGTAGTGACCTAACTGATTTGATACAATTTTGTAATTGATAACTTATGAAAGAATAACATTCTTTTAATACATAAGCTGTTTATTATATACGCCATTTAATAACGAGAAACAGGAAATTTATTAAAGTTCTCAGTCATCAAATAAAACTTATTTATTGTATTATAAATGAAAGTTCCGATTTCAAAAAATATTGTACGATATATAAATGGAATGAAACGGAAGGAAATATTTGGGAAAAATTATTAACAATGGAAGGAACTATTATAGGAAAATAATCCTTTTTTGTCATAAAACAAATCTCATTGATTGTAGAATAAGTTCCGATTCTGATTTTATCTCGTTAAAAAATTTCGTTTCCTTAACTACGACATGAACATTTTGTGAGTGAACCGATTCCTTAGACTCCGGTATAGTTGGCAATTAATCGCTCTTCATTTTCGGTGCGGTGAAACTCACGGAATAGCTCCTAACGGTATGAACAAAGAATAGTTGCACATGGGGTGACTTCTATTCGATTCCCCCTCAATGCTCCGCGGCACAGAGAAGCTTCTCGGAGATGGAAGGGTGGGTTGTTATTCCGAACGTTGTCTCGATTACCCGCGGCACAACTCTCGTCCTTGAGGTCTTCAGTTTGAAACCCGACATCATCGCGGATGTGTTCACGCGACGATTCCTTTATGACTTGCCCTATTACGAAGCCGGGAAGCGCGTGGGATTCGTCGAGAGAAATTGCGGGAGACAAATGTGTCCTCAGATGTTCAAGTGGACGTTATGATACTCTGACAAGCGTAAATTCCAAGATGCGTTAGTTTTATTGCTCTCTGATGCGGTGGTTTTAGAATTAGGTAAATTCAAGAATTTTCTCCTTTCTCTTTACTCGAAGTCGACTCTCTGATGCTAGGATAACTCTCCTTTACGTATGAAATCAAAACTCATTTCATTTCTGACTGAGAGGAAGTTACTTTGCACTTAAAGGCGTGCATCAGAAAAATCCCAAGGATAAACAGAAGAGAAAGATAGTGTCATGACTGGGACTCGAATCCAGATCTCCCACATTTCGAGCAGATTCACTCCATTAATTCTCGGAAGAGAGGATCTTAATTTTGAAAGAGACACCTACAATAAAATAGGAATTTTCTCATGTATAATTCGGAGAGTTAAATCAATATATAATCACGCCCTCAGATACCCTCAAACTATATTGATTTAAAAATTAGAACTAAGTACACCCGTAACTTTGTGAATCAAATTTTGAAACGAATTGCTAATGACTGCTTTCTTGCACTTCATCTTATTTTTCTTGCAGGCAATTCATTTCTTTTATAAGTTCACTATCCTTAAAAAAGGATAATTTTTTACCATATCTGGAAAAGAAAAGTTAGTTATTAATTTTATTCATTGACGCCTGTCTTGATTTAATTAATCTTTTGCGTAAATTTACAATTAATGGAACACCATCGTGGTTTTTCATTTTATCGCGTCCTTAGATTATCGATAAATAAATTTACTGATATCATATACCTTTTAAATCGTTAACTGAAATCTGCAAATTTAGATAGGAATCGAAGGTAATTTTTAACTCTCAAATCCCCATTTTAAACGAGATAAGCTCTTAATTATCCTAAAATCCACCACCATCAAATACATCTGATCATATCTACGACCAAACGATTCGAGCTATCGAAGCGAGGAATCTGAAACGTCGATTTAATCGCGTGAGGGTAAACCATTCGCATATGTCAGTCGCTACAATATCGCACGCCTTCGAATTATCCTCGTTTTTCTCTCCGGAACCGCAAGGAAAAGGTACCTGGGCTCGAAAACATAGTCCATACATTATGAAACCTTAATCTCTCCCCTTTTGAAGGGGCCTTTCCCCTTCGAAAAACTGCTACATCTTAGTCCATTTCTCTTTTCCCATGTCACGCACAGCACGACACCCACGCAAGCACGCACGCGCAACGGGTCACGTGATCAGCTATCCGCGGCCTTGAGTCGTCACCAGCATCAACAGCGGCAACCGGTTTTCTGGGATGGGAGGAGGGAAAGGGTTCTCGGAGATGGTTGTGATGGGAGAGGGGAAAAAGAGTGTGTCGTGGATTGAATACAAGAAGACTCGATTTTTACCGCAGATAAGTTACGAAGGATTGTATCTCCGCTCGATTTCGACTGCATCGAAAGTATTGCCTTTACTTGAAGCGGTAATTAACATCGGTTTCCTTCCGCTAAATTGATTTCAGTTGTATCGAGCCATCGAACGTTAATCAGCTAAAAATGATGATTTTTTTTCTGAAATTATAACTGCGGAGAATTATTTTGATTAATGGCTTGTTAACAGGGAAATATATGGGTCAATAATTTCCCTTATCTTTTACATACGCGATTATCTCTCGGTATGTCCGTTTTATAAACATATGAGATAACTGCGTTCCTCCGTATCAGGAGGTGACGATTTCTGGTTGCGTTAACTCTCCGTATAAATCATATTAAATTATGCAATTTAACGTAAATGAGCAAACTCTTTATTTAGAAGAGGATGAATGATATTATGGCTACCATTCTCTTCCACCATCAAAAAAATAATTGCATTGTAAGCGATTCTTACTTGACTTCCTATTAACGAAATCAAATGTTCCTTTTACAACTTAAAACTATTAATCCATATACCCTTGTAGAAACGAAAAAGTCACTTCAATCGGTGAAATTTAAATCACGTTAAGATATCTTAAACATACCGAAGTGATGTTGAACTGCTCTCCTAACCTTTGATAAGTGCTGGAAACCCAAAGTTTTTCGATGCTGCTTATCCATTATCTATTTCAAAATTGATAAAATAAAAAGTTTAAAACAGTAATAAAATAAGCACATTCGAGGATAAAATTTAATTTTAAGCTCGTGATTATTAAAAAGTTTTAATATTCAAACAAAAATTTTGTTTAATTGATCACGCTTTGCAAACATTGCAACTAAAAGTACTCTGTCACAAAAAAGGTCTCTAAGGAAAATTATAAATGTTAATATTACAATTTTATTGTCTCGTGCAAATACCGTGGGTATTTTACGGTAAAATCATTTAGTAACGGTATTAATTATAAAAATAAACAGCATGCTAAACTCTGTTCATCGAAGCATTTGGATTTGAATTGAAAATCAAAACAAAACCGTTACGAAAGCATAGAAAGGTTATCCCCCCTGGAATGAATCGGCATCTTTCGAATGCATATCGAATCGAAACGGAGTCCAATCCAGCAATGCAAATCGGGCGTCACCTTTGCTGTCTGCAGCAAACATAACGAGAGATAATTTGTATCTGTAACCGGGTGGGAGCGGTGATATTGCGGCTTCAACCAAAGCAGCTGGAAGTCTCTAGAGCGACCGCATGCTTCCACCTATTGCGGGGTGTGGTCCCGTCGGAAAAGCGATCCTCTACATCCCGAGATCACCGCACGTATCGCTTTTTCGCCGCCTTTTTTTCCTCCGCGGGTCCGCGATTTTTTTCATCTCGAAAACGTCTCGGTGAGGATTTGATGGAGCTTTGTTTTACATTCACTGCGGGGCTTGTTTCGCTCGTTTTTTCTTACCGAGGAAAAAAAACAATAACGAAATTCGACTCGCGTCCTTGGTACGGTTGCGGGAGGGGAAAAAATGAATCCATGTGTGGAATGAACTGGTTGCAAGGACACTTTAGCTGCACCTAGTCGAATATTTGGCGCCGGGTAGCCTCAATGGGAGTAGAAAATACGTCGAAGATCAGATTAAGAAGTTGGATAAATGCCTTTGGAGGAATAGCTAATGCAGTGAAACTTTGGTATCTCGAACCTGAGGTGTCGAGATAAAATATTCGAATTAGAGAAGTTCCTTGTCAACAGTTGAAATACTAACTTTCGTATACCTTTAGCAAAAAAATATTAATTATTTATTATTTATTAGTTCATATCTTGCTTAGTTTGATTTTTACATCGTTTACGATACTAATTTTCTACACATGTATTCCTATATGTTAATGGAAATGATACTTTATCGACGGAAAAAGTTCGAATTAACGAAAAAAATTAGAATTGACAATTATAACAAAAAAAGTAATATAGAATGTTAAGGACCAAGGAAAGCTTATAATTCGATTAATTAAAGACGATTTCGAATGTTAAAAGTTCGAATTATCTAAGTTTCACTGTATACAGTATAAAACGTGAAGATATTTCGAATATATCATTAGAGGTGAAATTAATTTGAATTGACCATTACACCTGCTTAGTTTTATTATATTGCCCTGATTGATCGTCAATGATAAGGTAATAAACCGTTATTTTCCAAGAGGAGTCTGATATGATGGCTAAAGCTGAGTAAAATGTTAAAATCCTCGATAAAATTGTTAATAAAAAACAATGCTTTAACTTTATCCTGTAATTACGTATATATAGGAAGGACATGGTTTTCATTTAGTCCCTTAAACATTCTATGTTGGTCGGTCATTAAATGAATACGTACAGAAAACGTGCCTAGCAGTTCTCAGCATAGTTATTCAACAAAGCGGAAATTACACGAAATGTGTTCTAATTATGTAGACGTTCCACGTTTCCTTTACTACTCCGGGGCAATTCTTTTAACGAGTGTCCTCCTTGGCAATGGTGAGGAATAAACTGAAACACGCAGAAGCCATTAGGAGGCGTAAAAAAAATGACTTAACTTTACACTTCACTTTCTCTTCGCATGCTGAATCATTATGTTGGGTGTAACGCAGAATTTTAATGTCCTCTCTCGGTAAAGGGGAAAGTAGCTTAAAAAGAGATTTGTTCCGTTTGCCCTGAATTTTATCTCGGATCGGCAGTTTTCAAGGTTTAATGACTCTATGAAGGTCGTAGAAATATTTTAATATCTCACAAAAACTTGGAGCGTATCAATTAAAAAGTAGTTATCGTTAGAATTAGGAGTCATTTTTATGAAAAATTAGGAATAAAGCAATGACGATTTGAATTTAAATCTTATCGTTGGATGAATCATGAAACTATCGGAAAATCATTGGTGTTGAGTGTTGCGTACGTATGCGAATCGTGGGCCATAAGAAAAGAGGAAGACAAATAATTTGAGGCCTTCAAGATCTGGATGCTGGGTGGAATGGAAAAAGTTAGCTAAGTTGATAGGAAAGCAAACACGTAGGTGCCAGACAGGAATGGAGTGTGCTTTAATTGAAGTAATTGAGTATCGACAGAGGAAATGGGTTGGTCAAATATTGAGAGGAGGTAGACTGCTAAAGAAAGTAATTGAGGGTAGGGTACAAGAAAAAATACAGAGGGGAATACAAAGACAGAATATGCTGGATGATATAAAGGGTGAAGTAAGTTAACAAGAAACGAACGAAATCATATTGAATAAGGATTTTTAAATGCACGTTAACTTACCGGAAGATAGACCTCTCATGTGTAATCCTATTTACCTCTGAGTGTGAAAACTGTTGAGACATCTTATGAAATGATATTCTTCTGTATTTTCTACATTTGTATTCCGACTAAGACTGGCTCCATTTCTCTTCATCATTATCTGAGTCTAATTTGCTGTTCTGAGTTCCCGTAATAAATCTAATGTGTATCACATGGACCGTTTTACTAAGAAACTCACCACTTATTCACCCACAATTACGGAAGAACGCTCGCCTAGAAGGTTTCTAAAACATCGTTAAAAAATTCACAGCGTTCTCTCATTCGATCTTGAATAACATAATGACGACCGACGATGTTTACCGCAGTCGTAAAAAACAGCTTCGATTCGATTTCATTTCTAGCCACCCGAGGTTTCGAATTATAACCTCTCTACCTTTCCGGAAAGATGATGATATTGCGGAGGTCTCTTCCCACCTCCGGAGCCGAGCTGGTCCGTTCCCACTTGTTGCTCTGCCTTCGAATCTCCCCTTCCCTTTCCTATGAAACGGGCCATCGTCGATTTCCGAGACCCCATTCTCCCCTTCTAACGGATTCCCCTGACGCTCCCGCCTTTTATCGGCCCGTTGTTTTTCAGCCGCGAATTGGTATGAAAAATTAGACGCGAGATGCTTCCGCCGTGTTACAGTTGGCGAAGTTTTGCGATCGCGCGACTGGCTGACATCATGGCCGGCTTCTCAGCTGCCCAGAGGAAGGAAGGTTTCAGGCCGACTCGTAGGGGACTGATTGTTATTTTTCTGGATCATAGGTATTTAAAACTAACACTAATCTATCATCAATATTGACTAGTTTAATTGCTGATTTTCCCATATTTAATTACAAACGATACGGATGTATGAAAAGTAGTGCGAAGTTTCAGGCTTTCGTCAATTCGTCAAACACCTCGTAAGGGACCGATTTTAAATTTTCTGGACGATGGGTATTTCATACTGACAATCAAGGCTTATTTAAAATCAAAATTGACTCGTTTAATGATTAATATTGCCTGATTTGAACACGAATATTGTTGCGACAAGTAAACGAAAACATTGGATTTTTTCATGGAAAATCACATAAACGGAAGTTTCGCCCCTAATTTTCAGCTAAAATGTCCTATTTCATACTTATGTTACATAATCATACTTATAGGATTATGTTAGTACTTAACCTAAAATAAATCGCTCAGTTGTGTCTGGATCAGTTTCACTGTATACTAAATACTTTAAAACCCGATGCATTTTAAAGAAGTGATTAATTGCGGTGGGTCAATTTTAACAACGCCTTTTCCTTTCTTCGTAGACATAAAGCTTAGGAAGTACTACTTCGCTAGTTAAATATTGAGCCCTCTGAATTTGAAGAAGCATCTTTATAATTCGTACGTGCCCAACAACTGACTGATTTTACTGTAAAATTTAAATAGGTAAGAAAGAGGTGCTTTCTTCAAGCCGTAACAAAGTTATGCATTAGCGTGCATCCTGAGGTGACAGACTACCTCACTTACTTATCGCCAGAAACAGGCCATGTCTGCGATACATGTATGATACGCGGGAAATCCGATAGCAATCCATTTTCATTTTTTCTGTAATATATCTCTCACAAGATAGTCGGGAAGGAAAGAAATTGCCAATCAACTAAGGATGACCTGGGAAATTGAATGCAAAACTAATTTGCGTCTGGTGAAAGTTTATGAGCAATTTCGCGATCTGTCTTCCCGAAGTCATTAATACTCTTTCCTGCGGCGCTGTGATAGAAGATGCTTATAGTCTCGAAGCTTCCCATGGTGGATATAAAGTAATGGGAATGAGCTAAGGAGTGAAAATTGATTCGAAAATTTACTTTTTCCGTTAATCATTTTAACGCCTTATGCTAGGTCACGCTTCGGAAGATGTTGCGAAAGTAATCCGAGGAAACCTAATTTTCATCTCGACGTACAATCACGGAAAAAAGTTCGATGCTCATCTACTCGGAAGCTTAATTCAAAGCTAAACATTGAGATAAACAATGATTTTCGTTGTAAAATTCTACTTCATAATATGTATTTTTCAAGTGGAAGGTTTGGAAGAGGAAGAGTCGTTGACTAAAGATATATGCGAGACAGATTAGAGTTATTACTCGGAGAAGGTGTGTGTTCGTATTCCGGTCTTGGAGTCAAAGATTTTTCTTTTGCAACTCAATTTTACTGCTCTCCATTGGTACTTTTGGCATTCTAAAAACTGCCATCTATTTGAAAACAATATTCCAACGACTTGACGTGAGTTTTTTCAAAAAGCATTATGAGAAAAACTGTTTCCAGAATATTGGAAATTAAAAAAAATATTTTCTCACCGTAGCAGATATTATATAATTACTTCTATTTCGAATTCATTTTAAGATTGAAAATCGGATGAAATATTAAAGAATGAGAAGCAAAGCGAATTTGGCGCATTTTGGTGCTGCCGCGTTGTGGATTCCCTTAGAAACATTTCATGAACGGTACGCCCCAATTGATCCAAAATCTTTTCCATATTGAAGTGTGTATTTCCTCACTCATTTAATCTTAGATAACTTCTAGAAATTTGGAAGAGAGGACAATTGATTTCATTTCAGTTTTATCAATCTAAATTAATGCTTGCGATAACTAACGAACTTTTGCGATTGAAAGATCGCTTTTTATGGACCAGGCCAAGAACACTTCGTTCCTATTGGCGTTTAACAGAATTTTGTCAATCCCGTTAGTATTTTCGACGGAATATGATCTCAGGATGGTTTCCGCCTGCAAAACAGCCTTAACAATGGAAACGGTTTCTAGAGAGCCTTTCGGAAGCCGGCGTGCCGGGATTGTTGTGCAGATGATAAAAGTCACGTGACACTTACTGAGCTTTTCTCTCTGAAGATGCTATTATCCATAGCGGAGGGCGGGGTTTCCTTTTGGGATTTCCGAGCCATTGGCCTGTCTCCCGAGGGTCGACCGGAAAGCCGGTTAGGGAGGATTTCTTAGAACAACGCACGCGCAAAGCCGTCATAAAATGCATTCGAGTGTCTTTGCCGGCGCGAAGCGTGGCTTAGATAAAGAGGTTCGGATGTCTGTTTATGGTTTAGTGTGGCCCACCACGTGGACCGAAACTTCGTCGGCTGTTTGCCCTTCCTCTTCGTCTTTGACTTTCCTCGTATCCGAATTACCGTCTTGTTGCGTTTGAGGAATCGGGAAAACAGAGAGCAGTTAGTTGTGCGAAGTCTTCAGTGGAAGGAAGTTGAGGCGCGCGAACGTGTTTTTGCGGAATTCGTAGTGAACAGTGCAGTTTGGACAGAAGACCTTTTATCCTGTGAAAGGAGAGAACTATTTTCGTCTGCGTATTAACTTATTCGTCGCACTTAATCGGGTCTACCTCCAGGGTAGGAAATACTCGGTATCTGAAGATGCCCTTCTCCATTGGATACCTATCGGACAGGTTAGTTTTAAGTGAATTTAACTTCCTTTATTTTACTTTGGCTCTGTTTATTGCGCCCGCTTTATATGCCGCAAACGTTTGAATTTTTGTGCCATCTCATTGTAATATTTTAAGTTGTTTATTTCAAACTAACGGGCTAGGACGTAAGTACTGTAGTGTCCTTTTTCGTACTTCTATCTTAAGTTTATCTAAATCTATTCTATCTAAAGTCACCGCAAATTGCATACGAAATTCAATAATTACAATCATCGTGACAACAAAATATTTTCTTCATACTGACGAAATTCTAAACATTTTTCCCCTTTAAGCCTTGCTTATACATCGAGATACCAAACTTTATTGCTACATTTTTAATGACTGCGAATTTTCGCATTATTTTTCATTTTAGCGATGACGTATGCAAGGGTAAAGGGATTCAAATCTGTAACGGCGTAATTAATGCTTTAGCACTTCAACTTTCTACGAGTGATTGGTAATTACATAAAATCCTTCTTATGAAGAAACTCGTTAGATGTTAAAACATATTTTTTCATTCTCTACTAATTAATATTTGCACGCCAACTTGAGAGAATTAGGGCATCCTGCTATGGCACGCAAACTAGAAAATTTTAGCCCGCCTTTAATGCCTCGAGCTATCACGCTAGCGCTACCTACCTCTATTGACCCAAGAATCCTACACATTTTTCGTATCGCGAGAAAATAGATTAATGTTTGAATAGCCATAGAAAAGCCGACACATCTGGCTTGTTAGCAGTGAAATCATGGAAATATTTTCAACAATTTCGTTTAGGGCGGGATAATCACGCAAACAACACAGGAAGCCGGGTGTCGTTGGAACGTAGTGGCTACCCGTTTTGGCTGGAAAGCCTAGACTGCCATGTACGACAGCGTGTTTAAGAGCAACTACCCAGAAAGTGGAAGACCAGGGTTCGATTCCCATTCACGCATGATTTCATAAATTCTGTAATTTCTTTGGGCTTTCTCAAGTGCCCGACTTTTCCTGATAAGATACCAATTAATATTTTTAAATGCAATTTTAAAATTTAAATTACTGAAATGATACGTCCGTCTTTATGTATTGGGCATATTTTAGTCAAAGACGAACATCCTTATAATAAAAACTTACCAATAAATGCATAGTAAACTAACCACCTCGCGAAAATACATCGCTAAAAATTATTTAAATATAAAATCAATTAAATTTGCTTTTAGAGTCCCTTTTATATATAATATCAGTTCATAAATTGCACGATTTAAACGTGTGAAAAGACAAAAGTCGTGTTCTGTCGACTAAAAGTTGCTCCATTTTGATTTATTAGTAATTTTAAGCATTTAATGTTACAATATATACTGGTATACGTAACAGAGCGTGCTACATAGAAAGCTAGAACATAGAAAAATAAAATCGCCAGAGGAACAGAAAAATAGATAAACTAACGGTGAAATCTCTCTGTTGGTAGCTATGCTCCCACGCAAAGTATTTCTTATCCCTATTCGTCGCGGGTACCTCCTCAGCTGTTCAAAATTGCTTCACTCCCTCCCGGAAAAGCTCGTGCGACGGTTTGGTATGAAATTGCAGTTTTAAGAGGAACGGACGGGGTGAGAGGTGCATCTACGTATATACAGATGTCCATCGAGGAGCGGTTGGGAAACACTCGGGCTCGAAAGGCAATGGAAGAGGCCGGCTGACTGTAGATTGTTTCGACGTCACGAAGCCGGAGAAAGCGGGGGAATCGGGAATAGCTTCCGCGCAGTTTGGACAAAGGCGTTGCGCCCGAGTGAGGGAGAACAGAAAAGCGTGAAATCAGTGGGGAGAGGATGGGGTGGCATTAGCGGGGGTTAAAAAAAAGTAGTTTTAATTGGGGAAGGGAAGGGAGGAATCAGATTGATAGGACGAAAAGGTCAGGGACTCTTTCCTGATTGATTGTACGGTTACACGAAGAAATTCTCTCTTCCAGTCGTGTGTCCTTTTCCTTTGTGCGTGCAATCCGTCAGCCGTTATGTATCGAATCGGAGCTTTCTTCTGCTACTGATGTGAATAACGAAAAGAAGATGATTCTTTTAAGAAAGAAAATATAGCTAATTGGAAAAATGCAACGCATTCGTCGAGTAAGTATGTCAAAGCTGCTAACAGAGAAACTGTTTGCACTCACATGAGATAGGTAAAGCTCTATCATAATTTCATTTCAACCCCGTTTTCATGCTATAAAAAACGTATTACTTCACTTGAATATCTATATTAAGAGATTCTAGATCGTAACCTATGGTGGTTGAAACGCAATATCTTGCCTCCCCACATATTCGGTGCTAATAAGCAAAATATTTCTTATCGGCAGATAAAAAATTCTCTACGTCGATGTCTTAAATTTAGAGAAAGTAATCTCTTTTTCTTCCCAAACACTTTCAAATCAATAATTCTTCAATTGCCGCTCACAACTTATCATGATTATTGCGATGGTGATTTGTTATCTAGATGGCCAATTGCTATTGGTTTTTCATTAATAGGTATTACTTACTTCCGATAAGCCGTTTCTGAATAATTGGGCTTCATTCGGGATAGAAGCAAGGACGCTATTTTTATATCAGGCGGAAGCTTAAAGCAAAGAGTCGATTTAGTTCATATTCAAACTACGGAAACGTTTTTTTCTATGACTCATCTTAAAGAACGCATTATTACCCCGTTAGGGTATTTTATGCGTGGTAGAACTGGTTAACTCTTTGGTAGAACTTTTGGCTCCCCCCATTTCTCAAGCTGAATTAAATGCATTTCTGATGCTGAGAGTTTCTACGTGAGATTCTTGCCAATTCGAAAGAGAAGCGCGAGAAATATGCTCGATCAAACCAATAATAGGCCTCCTACTCTACACTAAAGCTATAACTGCAGTTTTTAATGGCACTCTACAGTACATTTCGAAATCATACGCGGCGTTGTTATCACCTTTCACCCATAAGCATAGCTGTTGTCAAGCAGTAGCCTCTATAATCACCTATCCGAACGAGTCCAATGGCAATTAGGAACCAAAGATGGCATAGGCGTCAGACGTCGAGGCCGATATCGCAAAACAGCCGCCATCCTTTGTTATGGCGCGCATCTCACTTTGTTATGCTGCCTACGAAGGCAGGATGCACCCATAAAGCCAACCTCAAAGAGCGTCACAATCCAGGGAGCTGTTAACCTTGCTTCGATGCTGAAGGCACCTCACAGCTCATGACCACCCTCCCACAAGCCACAATGCTAGCTCCCCTATCCCATCGCCTGTGAGCTGACTTGCAATTGTTTCCATTCCACTCACGGAAAGACCGTAGCAGCAAACAATGGGCTCGGAACAAGGCATTGTTTTCCTCCCATATTATTTATCTTCGCCATTCGCCTCCTTCTGTCACATTGTCGCTCTCCCTCACGGATTGTTTACACGAAATATCGAGAGTGAAGGGTCTGATTCTTTCTCCATCCCCCTACAGTTCAGTCAAATTATATCTGACCCTGCAAAAGGTCATGTACGGCTAATTTTTTACATTTTTTTACATAGTAACATACTAGTAAGTTCTTTTAGATGTAGTTACTTAGTAACAAAATATATAAGATAACGTACTAAGTTGTTTTTATGCGCTGTCACTTAGTAGCAACATATAAAAGACAACTTAGTATGTTAGTGCTTTTCTCGATATTTGCCTAAACGCAAGTCCCGAACTAAAATTCTTCACTTTACAGAAAAAATGGAAAATTTTCGAAGAGCAATTTATAGGAAAGTTCGACACGCACGGAGCTGATTAGCTTTGAAAACGTAGGAACAAATTTTTGATTGATCAAGGTGATTGTGCTCGGATTTCCAGCTCCTTCACCTCACCGATAATAAATGAACGCGCTTCTCATAGAGGACGGTTTGTTGACCGAGGAAAGACATAAACAAACCTTCCCGTTATTGAAAAGGAGAAGGCAGGGGTCATTGATATGGAAGCTTTCGTGAGGCACGCGATACTTATCCGGTCGATCTGCTAATATTTTTTGATGATATATTCGATCCTTGGACGAGATACGCTTCCCTCATTAGGGCGTTTACCTTGTGAGTGGGGATTGCCAATTCAATCTCCTTCTCCCTCGAGTTGATTGTCCCTATCAAATGGTCGTTCACGCTCCATATGAGTGAGCTCGAACCAGTTGTGCTTTTCCTCGCATTCAATGGATTCCTTCCAATAAAGTGGATTCTTCGATTCAATTAAAGTATGAGTTTTGTCACTCGATTGTTACAACCCGACGTTTTTCTCCACGAATATCATTAACGCTCATTACATCATGGAGTTTAATACGACGTTTGAATGAGGTTCACCATTGATTTTCCTATGAAATATTTTTTCTTAGTTTAGGACATATCAATGCTACCATTATGTTCTCGCGAGCATATTGTATGGAATGTATCCAGAAATATTTCCTCTCAGAATAATAGCAACTGTAATTATTTATGACGGATTTTTCCCTTCGCAGGTATTTCTCCAACCTATTAAAAAATCAGCTTTTGATTTTGACCGCATAATTGATCCGTCTCTGAATCTACATTTCTTTCTAATGTTGAAAATCATTCTATTGTCTTCCATACCTTTCCATCCTCAATAAACCTTAATCTTACATTTGCATATAATGCTATTTAATCTCTCCAGAGACGTATGTGATAGCGAGGACTAACGCCAACAACTCCACTTAATCTAAATTCTGTTTGCTTTTCTATTCCGTAGAAATCGACCAAAAGTAACAATCCATTCTGATGATTATTTCCTCGTAGTGTTTTTTCCTTTTTCTCTCTGTAGTCCACGAAGCACCTAATGAAGGTTTTTGTTCGTTTCATCATCGCTTACCTTCAAATTTCATTTTTGTTTTTTATGCCGATCCTACCTCAAAGCATTGTTAATTCATCCTGAAAGCATTATCATTAATGTCCCAATTAAAATTCTTCCCACTCCGTAAAACAGAGGAAATGTGATTTTCGTTTATTTTCGCAGTTCGCAAAACGCCTCTCCCTATGCCATCGTCATCACTGTCATTTTCAATGCCAGTCCTACCTCAAGGCAACCTTATTTCTTCGTAAAAGTATTATTATTATTTGTTTCCGTCTAATTAAATTAAATTAAATAATTCTTGGTATTTCGAGAAAGTAGAGGAAATCTAAACCTCTTTAAAGCAACTCGAGTTAAAATCCTGCGGAGAAGGATTACAGGAATTTTTCTCTATACGGGTAACTTCCACTTCTTCCTCGAAGGAAGTTTTCTTTCGTGAAAACGTTTCCGATCTTTCCGGACGCTCTTCTGCGCTTGTAGATGTACTAGGAGGGGCGTCGGCGAGTATTTAGTCGCCGTAGACTCTCGCCATACAGGAGATGTACTGTAAAAAATACTTCATTGCTCGCTTCTCGGACATTCAAATCAAATCAAATCAAATTAGCATGTTTATATGGCTCTAACAAGACTAAGGGGATATGGAAAACGTGAGACGTGTTTTTACTCGTACGAGTGCTTAAGAAGTAATTTTTTTTCTAAGAAGCAAAACATAATGCATAGTTTCATCAGGGCGAAAAAATAAAGTTTTAAAAGATATTTTTCGTATAGAAAACTACTTTAGATTTGAAATTTAAATATTATTCACTTAAAAGAATGAGAAAATTAGTCTCGTGACACAAACTTACTTACCATAATCAATAAGGTAATTCTCAAAAAAATACAAAGAGGAAAAAGTAGAACAAGATGTAGAAATAGAGTGTAATATATTATAAATGGTTTTAGAGAACATCGTGACCAATGTTAGTAAGTTCACTGATTCCAAGTAGCGAAAAAGTCGTACTTCCGTAATTAATGATACAGCTCGATATAATGAGAAATCTCCCTTTGAGAATTCGTAGCTTATCGTTCACCGGAATGAAAATATATACGAAACTAAATTAAATGAACGTGGAGAAGCCATATTTTCGAGTTGCTCTCATTTTTCACTCAATTAAAAATTCCAATTTATGGCGATAGGAAAATTTTTCTCGCCTTGTAAACATGATTATGTATACCTTTCATAACTTAACTCCAATGGAAGTCGCGCAGCAAAATATTTCACTGTTTCATACGATAATGAACAATCCAATATGAATGTCATCCACTATTCTCTAAAACTAATAGACAAGAAAAAACACCCTCCCATTTTACTCATATTATCAATATTTCCGTTATGAATTGGTATATAATTTGAGTTCATTGATCTAACGTGTTTTATCGGACCAAGGGAAAACGACTTTAGATGGGGGAAACGACGTAGATGCGAAAAACAAAGGGTGTAGTTGCTGTACTTGGGACCTAAAATTTTCAGCCCAATAGCCGGAAAAACGGTACATACGAGAACGTTTGATAGGTATTTTACTATATTCCGTTTTAAAGTAAGAATTCCTTCTCCAGATTTAGAAATAACAACAGTAACCTTCGAGGGAGAGAATAGAAGCATGTCAGAAGACCGATTATTCAGTATTATGCCTTGGCAGAGTTAGAGACATAGCAGTTTCTTTAAAACGTCTTAACTCTTTAGCGAGGGAAGTGAGGGGGACAGCGTGAGATAGACAGGCAGTTGGATCGAATCCGGCGGCAGAAATCGCGTGCCACACGGGGCACGCCCGTGCCAATTTACCGGCAATGCGACATTGTATGTGCGATTTGCAAGAACGCGTACGCCATTTTCCCCCTGAAACAAGGGAGTTACGGCAGGAATGTTTAACCTGCCGAGTTAAGCATTTCCTCCTTGGCAGCGGTTTGCAAATATTTTTATATCCTCGTTATCCAAGGCAATGCTACTGCGTGTTTTGAGCAATATTTCTGGGCGTGTTATTAGGGAGGTATTAGACGAAAGTGGCTTGTTTAAAAACTTTGAGGACTGGATAAATAGTTTTCCTAATATTAGAGTTATCCTTGCTTACATTTATACTTAAAAGGGTCTTGAATTTCATATTTAACTTTACTAATGACATTATTTCTTATTTTTTCTATATTCATAAACTTAAGCACTTATTTGCTAATTCATCGACTTTAACATATACGAACCTAAAATTGAAATTTTAACGTATTTATCAATGTTAATTATATTTTTTAGGAACGCAAACTTATTGCATCTCAACTTTACTGGGTCCGTCGTAGCAGACAAAGATATTTTTTTGCATAGAAATACGTATATTAATTTGCTGATAAATGTTTTTCTCCTGCCTTGAAAACGAAATTGATATGCATAGAAGGGGAAATCTACGCTAGGAATATTCGCAACAATGGTCGTGAGAAAAAGTCTTTGCATTTAAATTAGCCATCTTAATTAAATGGAAGAACCATTATTTAATTCTAGGAGACGAAATTAGTGATAATTCTATGAAATGATTCTTTTTCTATTAGATGATTCACTTTGGTGAAGGTGTGATTACCTGGGGAAATAATCATATACCTAGTATTTTTAACCCATAGTTTATAGTCATTAAATAATCATTTTCAGGTTAATTTAGAATCTCTCCACCTTCAGTTAATTCTTTCGATGTAAAAAGCATTCATGGCTTAGAAAATTTATCCTTTCATTGCTTTGCAATCTGTATTCACATCCGTTTTTATCAAAATATTATGCTTGAAGGATGGAGGGAATTGCGTGCATGATTTCTGGCGGGTAATTAATAATTAATGATTGCTGTGGAGACCGATGGCCACTAAATGCGCTACAGAGAGGGTCGAGGGAATCACAATATTGGGAACCCTTTGTCCAAACGTGTAGGGGTGTAAAATAAGGTACTCGAAAGTGAAATTTTCACTGGAGTCATTAATAATTCCGATGTTTTCTCTTTTCCAGTGGTTCCCGCAAGCGTCGTCCCAGCGAGGGATGGAACAGCATGGAGGAACCATGGGGCAGTGACGGCCCTACCGAAGGAATGGATGAATGCACCGCAGCCCTCGTGCTCATGAGGCTCTCGTGCAGCCCCCACTCTCCCCACCGGTTCGAACGTGAGTATCGATTCATTCCTAAAAAACGATATCTCCGGGCGACAGCAACTCGTGGCTTGCAGACAAAATCAGCTCCCTTACCCCCAGCGGAAAACTAAGCTTTTCGATGATGCGGATGCATCCGCTTTACACGCAGAATTTGTATTGGTAAAATAAAGATTGGAGGTTTAAAATCCCGATAAAGAATGCTTCGCATTCGAAATCGGTGAGTGCTCTCAAAAAGTGCGGTATCCTGTCTTGTTTTCTCGGAATACCGGGGAATGAGAGGAGAAACGCCGACAAAAACGGCTTTTGGAGATTTTAAACCTTCAATTCCTTAACAGTCGTGTCCCAACTTTCCTTTCTTTTGGAACTGAAGATCGGTGACAATATTTTGCCTGGTAATCTAAGAAAAAAAAATTCACAAATACTTTTTTCGCAGTATATTGCAAAAAAAACGACGAGGTGCGGAAAAAAGGAATTTGTGAATTTTTATTTCTTAGATTACTTGTTATCGGTTTCCACGTAGTTAAGCCTTCCACAGTTGAAAATATTTCGCTTTCTCAGGGATGTTTTAATGTAACGTTTTACAGCGGAGAACGGTATGTTAAAGAAATATGCGGTGCTATGTCAATTCTTACGAATGCTGTGTCTTCCGCGTTTACAATTTTCTATTCCTGAAAATCCGTTAAATTTAGCGTGAAGTATAAGATTATCTTGAATTTGCTTGCTGTTCGAAGAAACAGGGCCGTTTTAGATATAACAGTAATATTATAACCTATATCACATTATCAGAACTAGTTTTTTCACACTTTATTACTACTAAAAAACCTACTTTAATCGTGACTAATTCTTATTATTCTTTTATATTTATAATCGATTGTGGAAGGCTTTACTATAGGGAAATCCATATCAAAGGATTGTAGGAATAATTCTTAAAATGCTTTCTTATAAATATATTAAATTATTATTTTATTTGTGTTTCTAAGAGTGATAGTCGTGGATAATCAATCGAAGTAGCGATGAAGTGGTCGTGGTGGCTGCAAGATATGCATATCACTGTTTTCATTTCTGCTGTGTCTCTAGCTTCGTAATGGGAAAATACAGATCTTTTGTTTGGGTTTGAGATAGTTAAAACCTTACGGCTTACTACGAGGTCAAGGCAAGTAGGAATGACGCTGCATCTAGATAGTAAACAAGTCGGGCTAATTGCACCGTGTACTAAGTGAGTTCATTTGCAAGGACGAAGGATATTGAACGATAACATACGCAACATCTAAGCGAAGAATTTTGATTTTACGTCGAAAAAAGACCCGGAAAGTGTGACGCAGCTTACTAATATAACTCAAACTCGACTCAAGATGAAGGTTTTGTTAGCATCTTTACTCGTTAATTTTAATTCCATAACGTGGCAAACAATCTTCTTCTTTTTCTGCCTACCCACTAATGGATGTTGGGGATCACATTTAGCATTTCGTTCCTGTTGAATGCTGTGTGTATTAGTCTCTCAGCAGTTGGTAATCCAACCGATTGTTTTATGTTACCCATCCAAGTTGTTCATCTCCGTCCTCTTCCTTTTTACCTTCAATTTTTCCTTCAATTATCAACTGGAGGAGGTAATATTAAGTGTGCCCTAGGCATGCCGTTTTCCTGTTTTAATTGTTAATAACAATTCTTGCTGTTTTTGTATTCGTTTGAGTACTTCTTCATTACTTACTCTTTCCGTTCATGAAATTTTAAGCATCCTGGTAAGTCCATATTTCAAATATCTCGATATTTTTTGTTATTGCCTTCTGTAAAGTCTATCCTTCAGAGCCGTATACCGTATAGACCAGGTGTTACACTTGACGAAACGAATCCTAAGGTTCAGGAAGATGCTAGAACTTTCTTGAATTTCATGAAGGCCATACGAGAATTTTCTTTGCGACGCATCTTCCCAAACAATGGAGTCCTTTAATCATCGGTTTTAATAATGCGAACCTGATTCTCGTGTAGGCATTGGTTGCAGATCTATCGCGGTATTTGTTTCGCGGCCTTGCCATCTGCCTTCGTAATGCGCCTCGCAGTTGAGGTTTTCATCTTGTTTATCATAACAACGGCGCGGCCGACCTCGACATTATCTCCGCCTGGATGCAACCCGGGAACCTAAGCGAGGAGAAATGTGTAGAATGACGGCAACCTCCGCATTTTTAATGAAGGAAGCTCTCACCTTCCTTTTTAACGACTCTTATATTGCGGATGAATGTTTCGAACGCGATTAGCATTGTTCTAGACCCGGAAAAAGGGGGGAGTATAGGGCTAACGAGAGACGCCTCTGATTCCGGTCGTTAAATTTTCGCGTTTGGTGGTAGTTAACTTCTTGTTTGAGGAAATGACTTTCCCTTTTGTGTCCCGAGTCTGTTTCCTCGAAAGCGTGTGATGGTTATCGGTGTTATCAAAGGGCGTCGATGCATCAGCTGTTTCACTAGGACGAACAAGTGCGCTCGTGGTTGCATAAGATTAAGGGGCTATAATAAATAACTTGCGATTCATGGTAATGAGCGATCTGGGTACAGGGGCGAATTTTACCAATCGCAGGCCGTGGGCTTAAGGGTAACCTTGAGGTTCTACCAAGAGATTAAAAAAAAGAAAATGTAATTTTGGGCCCCAGTGGGGCCTTCAGCTAGCGCTTACTGCTCTTAATGGTAAATCCATCCCTGGTATAGAAAATTTTTAATATAAAAAAAGTGATTGATTCTTAACGGTAAGTGGAGCAATTCCTCCCTGATATATTGGCCGATTCGACAAAGAGCGTAAAATAGGAGAAACAGATACCAGTATGAATCCCTTTAAGAATCTTTTCTTCTCGCGAAATATACGCGACAATTATATGTTGAAAAGTAGCTCGAACTCTCGGTGTTTACACCCCCTGCCTCACGTCGAAAGGCGGCTTTCAGGGTACGTAGATTGGCGCAAGTCAACCTCATCAACAGTCCATCTTAAACTCAACGTGGAAAATCAGCAAGTTAGATTTGTCTGGCATACAAGCAGCCATTTACGAATTCCAGAATGTGCCTGATATGTACACTGGATTAAACTGTCGTGTTCGTTTCAGAGTCGTGCTTCTAATGTAAAATTTTCATTCTTGGTAAACTAGGACTGAATTCTCACGAGAGGTAACGTATCGCTCTTGAAAAAGACTATTCACAGATTTGGAAGAATGCAATGAGGATACATAAACAAACAGAGATGCAGTCTCTTGGAAACAAGGAGAGACATCCAAAGCCTTATCGTCCCTAATCTCTTAACAACAAAAGCCATTGTTAGAATGAGATAGGGGCACGTGCTATAGGAATGGAGATACACCGCTAACAAAATTTCGGTAACTATTGCTCCTCGTGGGAATTCCCTCAAGAGCAGACCAATCTATTGTTTTGGGGGTTATCTATTCTCCAGCGAGTAAAAGACTTTTAAATTTGCTTCTCTCTAGGAGTGTTTGAAGATCTTCTGGCCGAAAACAAAGGGAATCAAAACTGATTAGATATGTCATACTGGAAACTTTCTCTCGAACCTTAGGAGACAAATCTCGCACAACAATAGGAGATATCGAGAACTGCCTTATCAAAATCCTTTCCGCAAATAGAAAGCCGTCCTTCGTTTGCGCAGGTCGCTTTATTTATTTATGAGCTCTTTTGTGATTCTGATAAGAAAGAGACACAAATGAAACTTATTCATGCTTTTAACCTTGGACAAAATACATCATAATCATTATGCTATATTAAAGAAAAAGTCATCATTTACCTTCGTATCCAACTGGAAAAGGCTATATTTCGGGAAAGTTGCATTTTTAGCTATATAACTGTGGCAATACCTAAAGGTATTTCGAGTAACAGGTGATTAAATTAATCTTTGCGGTCTCTATAATTATAAAGCAAAGTAAAATATAAATAGTGAGGTTGCCCGATAGGATGTCATAAATACGAGAATATAATTGCCTATTTCGAGCCTTCCTTAAATAATCCTCTATCGCAAACTATTCCTCGAGTCACAATCTTAGAACCCACCCAGTAAAATTATCGTCACGCGTTCATATCTACCTTTATCGAAATTTACTTCCGTGATTTATCAATTATCACGCAGTCGCCGCGTGGGACTAATATAATTAGATCCGTGAGCATTCAAATAATATTTTTAGTAGGAATTGGACCTACCTGAGTGAACTCATTGGCCCTTAAACGCCAGTTAATGTTTGTAACAGTCGCTAGCCAGAAGAAACAGTCGCTATAAAGTAGAAAATAAAAAATAGTTTAAATCAGCATCCACATTTAGAATAGTTCAATTATTATACAAATTAAATGTATTATGTGAAAAAAACTGTGCTGCTTCAATGGTATTTGGTGGAATTCCATCATAATAAATTATGTATTGCGTCAAATATCTTTTAGAATAATATTAATAAACTTGTACATTTATAGTTTTGTAAACCTCGCGGAATTGTACACGTATTTTTAGTAAATTGTTGAAGAATTTTCTTCCGAAAAATTGTCTAGTATAATATGAAGTTTAGTCAAGGTTATGAAAAAACATAACAATGCATTGATTTTGGAATAAGTTTAAACTCGCTAAACATAAATGTAGCTATATAAAGGAAAAAGTCGCCAGAACTAATGAAAAGATGCTAAATTTGGATATTTGTCTCTTCGTACACGTTCCCCTTGATTTAAAGCCACTTCGTACACCTGTTCTCTCCTCCTAAATTGAATCTGTTTGGAATCTATATTTACCCCCTACCTGCGATGGGTACATTACCATCACGTATGGATTGCCTCTCATACTCTATAACGGTACCCCTTCTAAAGCGCGTGCGACTTATGGTTGCCTTAACGTGACGTCGGGGGCGACGTCGTCTTTTATTTGGCACACCTGTACGAACACGAATGAACTCGCGTGTCTGGGAGATTGAACGCCATTCTTTTTGCTCTCGTTCGCTGCCGTTATATGTGCGGAAGAAAATTAGCCGTCTGTTTTGAAGAAATGAGTCGCCGTATCACGCGGCCCGAAAACACGTAACGGTTCCCATCGCGATAGGAAAAATGTGTTTTTCCTCGCCGTAGCCCTTGCAGATGTGCGCGAAAGCTGGAGTTAATAGTTGTCGAAATCTTTCCGCGTAAAGTAATTGGAGTATCTTGAAGGGAATTTCGTGCAACTTTAATATCTTTACTCTATCCTGGCGACTTTAATCTCCTTCGTTGTCATTTTCTGGAAAATAATATTTCTGTTTTAGTCTGCCGAGACTTAATAATGGGGAGAGCTTAAAGTTTATTACGTTACATTTCCCTGTCTTCGAAACGTGATAAGCCTCATTAATATTGTAACTTAGATTGTGTAATTTGCATTACTTATTAGTATATGTATTAACTATAATATGAACAGTGTGACTTATCCTATACATACTTTGTTTGTCGTCGGTCCAATACAACTATTATTAATACTATTTAATGAAATTTCTCCATAAATAGAATATCTCGGTATATGTATAAGGGAAACCTCAACGTAGCTTTGGAATAATTGATTCGGAAGATAATCCATCTACCCTCATTATGTGTGAATCGATGGCCAGGTCTTTCTTCAATCTAGAACAATGTGAATGAGTCAGTTCCTTTAAACGGTTAGCATGTAGGGTATTACCTCGAAAGATGTATGGCATCGATTTTTGCAAAAGTCTGAGTTTGCCGCAAAATTTGATAATCTCGCCGTACACTATCAATTGGAATGACTGCTACTAAATTTCCCGGCGTGCTGTTCGTGTACCATAATTTTTTTGGGGAACTTCAATACTCTTAAGAGTTTTGATGTACGCTTTTGATTGCAAATCTCATACTAGCACTGGGCTAATTTGAGTCAAACGTTGATGAAATAAGTTTATTTCACACGCTCTTGAGTTGTGGCGAAATGCCCTCTTTATAATCCCATTAAAACACAATGGATACTCCCTTATTCCGAGCCTCGCCAGACACTGGTCACTGGGAAAAGCCACTTTGCAGATAAAGCGGAGACGTTCTATTAAACGTTTTTATCTCATCTAGAAAGTTTTTAATTTAAATCAGAGTCCGTGGAATAAATTCTCTCGGTTGAGCTAATTAACGGTGTGCTTTCCCTTGCTTAACCTTATTGTAATTGAAATACTTCTCATTTTGAGTGCAAGGTCCAGTTCTAATTTTAGCTCCAGCTGCTCTTGCCTAGGGAATAAAGACTTGGCTGAAAGGGAATAGGTTTATGTTTATGCAAATTGTTAGCCGTCGTCAATCATCGATACAAGGTTTGCAACCGGTCACCGGATACAGTGCCATTCTCGGCAAAAGAACTGTTCGGGTGCTCGATTTATGGTAGATATTGAGAAAGACTGATTACATGCGTTATGCACAATAAATTTTCCATTGAAATCACGTTCTCCTGCCGATATAAACAATCAACTGGGAGTGTATCTTAGAACAAAGAGGCTGTTTCCGAGGTCAAAGCATTTTTTTTCGAAACATCGAGAGATATCTCTGTTTTATCAAAGCCGAACTCTCAATTCATCCCGATAGAATTATTGTTTTAAAATCAATATCATACCGGTGAGTAATTGCCATGACGATTTGCTAATCGGCCTTTTAACTTTGCGACTTTTATTGAACAAAAGAATATAGTTATTTTTCCTTTATCTTATCTTCTTGGCATGACTTCTTTCCACGTACAGTAAATCACGTTTTACCGCTTGTCAAGTGTCTTTCGATGACGTTTAATCTTCGAAATCATCTTTTTGCTTAGTAATTCTGTCTTACCATGAATTCATTTTTACTGCAAAATTTTACAGTTGAGTCCGCATCTAAGTAATTTTAAGATGTAAAAAGGAACACGGCTGTGTTAATACATTAGAGATAAAAAGAACTCCAAATAGCCGTTGTTTGCGAACAACCAGTCGTGCGGAAGTACCCATGACTGAAGAATTGTAAGCGTATTACTCTCGATACTTACTTCGGCAACTATGTTGCCATATTCGGGAGAAGGGAAATTTTTTCTTACAGAAATGAATTCTTTCTCGACGTTGTGAATCCTGAAAATAATATTACGATACCTTAATGTTCGATTCAAATGTTGTACACGTATTGCCTAAGTTAAAAATAGCTTTTAGTTTGTATGTCTCTCTAGAAAGAACATTCGTTTCAACACATGGGTTTTATGGAACCTAGTTTTCGTACATCCAAAACTCCCTCCATATTGTCCTCTTCCTAACCGGTGATGCCTTAGTCACAGTAGGCAAACAAACCGCGGAATTGACTCTTGTAACCACAAATGGTGATGTGGACACCCTTGCGGCCTTTACTTGGCGATGGAGAAGTGCCTAAGAATCGAACACTAACCCCACTTGCCTTCTTGAGCGTCAGAGGACCTACATTCGTGCCGTTATGCTTCGTAAATCATAACTGTCTTCGAAAACGAATGGGATGGCAACGCATGAACAATGAGCATTTTCAAACAAACTCCCGTAACTTCGTTAGCAAGGGCGCAACCGCGTGGTATTTTTAGTCGTTTTATGAAATTTCCCTCCCGTTTTACGCGCAAATCCTTAGGAAACCTGGGAAGACAACCGACCCAATGGGGAAGCATCAGGTAATTACTCAAGTAAACCGCACGAAACGTCCAAAAATACATCTGGCCGTGAATTGGTGCATTCTGGCTGCGAGGATTTGGTGTTTCGTCAGGACTTTAGCGTTCTCTCCAGCAGTTTCGTCATTTTCTGACGTCCCTCAGGTTTCGACACTGAAACGGCCGCAACAGTTCCTGCCACGGATCACCTGTGTCTCTCTGAGAGGAACCCAGTTTTTTATCGCGACGCTAAATTGGTAGCGCCTTTACACGTGCGATAAACACCACGCGTGATCCTTGCGGCGTCGGCTTATCACTATTATGTACGTTCTATTTTGAATCTTGCGTTGATACCGGCTCTGATTTTTCTTCGGGTTGAACTATTTTTGTTTCAGTTTATTTTAGAGCTGAAAGTATTGCGTATTAAATATAAGATATGATTCTTCCAAGGCATATTAACGTGTACAAGGGTGAAATGAAAAATAACTAAGTCACAATTCCCCTAAAGGTCTTTCTTGACCGGATTAGACTGTTTCATCTTCAAGACCAGAATCAAGCCTAAAATATTTTTAAATTAATTACATTATCTTGTGCGATAATTCAGAATTTAAGAGAGCGAAATTAAAATCCGGTAATCACTGGTAAATAATAGTTTCATTTGCTTTGAAAAGCAAATAGTTTTCAACGAATTGGAAAAAGCTCGAGAAAAGAAAGGAAAGTTGGAACTCGGCTGTTATTTAATTAGAGATTTTAAACCTCTAATAAAAAGCTCGAGTTATTCGGAAAATTTCGATCTTCTTATAATGGTGAATGTTTGGTCACTTTAAAGTCAGCAGCAAACTCGATGTTAGTCAGAAAAGAAATCATATAACTTGGTAGTTTCCGCATGAAATCTTGCCTTCGAAAACGAAATGACCAAGTTATTTTATTTCTTTCCTCATGGCAATCCACTAAGTAAAGCTACATCACATCGATTATGTTTTACATAAGCTGTTTAACTCAACTCGTTTAGAGATGAAAGTTTAAATACTTCCATAAGTAGCTCGTAACTTAATATAATTCGATCTAAATCATCCTAAGGTTACCAACATTTTGAATCTTCAAATGAAACGTATGTCACCCTCCGATTTAAATCCTGATGGTTATTTTACAGCCGTGCCTCATTTCCTTATTTTAATTTCCGAAGGAAAAAGAACGTGCGCGAAATTCAAGAGTGTGTTCCGTCGCGGTTGACCTGTGACAAGCAAGTGTGTCACCATCTCGGATTGTCACTTGCTCCTCATTCTTTCCTTACTTAACTCACATACTTGTATCTCGGTTCCTTGTTCCCTCTCACAATGCGACCGCTAGGGTTTAGAAGGGATGAAATGAGGATTGAATGGGAGGCTGATTAAAGCGAAGAGGGAACCCGCGTCCTTACTGCTAGCGGGATCTGCATTAGGAGCCATTGAGAAGACGAACGACCCCTTAGCGCATTTTCCCGAGCTTGTTTGTCACTTAAAAAAATGCTTCTTTTTCATGATTCGGTGACAGGTTATCTACGGATGGAAGTGTGAACTTAGAGGTGGATTATTCCTGTTTCCTTTATGAAGTTTTAAATGGATACGGTTGTCCGCACTAAATTAAACCAGATTTTTCTCCTCTCTGGTCCCATCATGGAGTGTTCCCTTGATAATTTCATCGCTAAACGAGTTGAATTTTTTAACAGCTACAACTTCGTTATTCTAAAGAAAAAACGTGGCCTGTACACATCTATTCTATTACATTTATAATTATATGCTCGAACTTATACGGCGCATGCAAACAAGTGTATAATACAGAAAAACCGCTGGTTAAAGAGAAAGAGTGCGTAACGCTTGACAGAAGAAGATGGGATAGTATATAACTTCGTAATGGCTCGCATAAATGGTTCGAATTTATCAAAATCAACCGCCGGTGGGATGGGGGACTCCGGAGAGGACGTGGGGCGCCCCACGAGGAGGTGTTGCTGTACGCGGCTCGCGTCTTCATTTTACCGTTAAGAGGAGACGAGCGGTGCCCATGGCGGGTCCCTAACCTCCTCCGGGTGGACGGAGGGAAGGGTGAGAGGGCACCCGTTACACGAAACAAAAAGAAAAAGTCGCGAAACGGAAGGAAAAAATACTCTTAATGGGCGAGATTCGATTTGTTGGTGCGGAAGAGGCGATTCGATTGGCCCGTGAGAGAGAGGCAGGAGAGTATTTATTCGAAATTTTTTTTTCGAAAACCCCGTTTTCTAAAGAGAGGTAATTTTACGGTAGCGGCTCCCACGGGAGTACGATGCAATTTGGAGGGAATATCGGCGATGGGAAATCGCCTGGAGGAACTATCGGCGAGGGATGGGCGTGCCCGAGGTGGAGCGGAAAAACAAATCGGAGAAGAGTCGCTCGCATTAGAGGCGGAAACCGCGCGGAACGGAGTTTTGGCGAGGTCTGATTCCGCGTTCGGGAATGAGATTTGTCTTCGCTGGCGATTTATGCCGAAGTTTCCGTCCTAAAATCGCATGCTTGCGAGGCTGACAGGTTGGCCGGTATGTCTTTGACAAGACGTTCGCGAGCTGCGAGTCACAGTTAACGGATGTTTTGTATTTTACTGAAATATTTCGTGTGCACTTTTCGTCGAGGAAGATGAGTCCGTATCGAGGCACAGTTCAAGGAAATGTATAGACTACATAGGGCACAAATTACTCGACATGATTATTTTTACAAGTCATCTGCATTTAGCAAGTGTAATACTAGATAATTCTGACAATATTTATAGTAATAATGTACGAATTTATTTTACGTCAATATTGAGACACGTCTCTTCTTACTTGTAATTTTATTACATCATAAAATATATTTCATGAGAGCTTTTAGCGATAAGAAAAAATAAAATATAAAAAGAGGAAAGTATTTTGTGAGTTTAGAAAAGAACATTTACCCATCAATAACGACAACGAATTATCATATAATACATTAATACGTTATAATATGTATTATATCGTATAATTTTATATGTTTGTTCGTTTAATTATTGTACTATACAGAGATAAGTATACCTTGCTGAGGTTTCACCTTAAGAAATAAGTGGTACTGAAGGAACATATACTAATAGATTTTAAAATACATTTGTGTATAAATACGAAAAATAATCGTGGATGACCTAGGACGTTTACACAAATAATGTAGAGTCGGTATGGCAATCCAAGCACCAATTAAAGACTCGCACGATCAAATCACCCGATCGACACAAAATCTTCAATCACAGCAATTTCACTCGCTCCCCAGAAACATCCTTCGGACCGGAAAAATGCTGCAATTAAAAGGGTATCGTTTCCCACGCCGTACTGCTGCGAGGATTTAGGACGCTCTGAAATGGGAGAGTGGGCCGTTGAAGGAAGTAGATGTCCACTTCTTCCCAACCCTCATCCCATCTCCAAAGATTATTTTCCCTCGCTCTCCTTTAAGTAGCGGAAGGATCGTATGCTTCTCTGTTTTATTTTTCAGAAACGCTCTCGCGAAAGTCCTTAAGTCCGAGAGGGCGATGTTATACGAGGACGAGCCTATGATTATAATGGAGCCCTTTTCGAGAATGGCTTTCTCGGAAATGATTGGTTCCGAGATTTTTATCTCCGAATGAAACGGCAACCGCGGACTGTTCAGAGCTCGTGGATCACGGAAAGAGTGGAAAGAAACCGGGGAAATTATTTACAGTTCCGAGAATCTGGATATCGCAATGATACGGACATCGGTGATTTCAACATAAAGCTTATAATCAATACGGAGAATTACGTATTTCATTACGTCGGACTTTTATTTCTTTTCTCCTCGGGAGCTTACGCGTGGACTGCCCTAGGCGGACATTCGTTAGAATCGGTCATTTTCTTCATTTAATGGATTGGACGTGTTTAAATTTTACAATTTCTTGGAATCCAAAATTGCAGTGATAGTGTTACGGCGGAAGGCGAATGTTACAAGGTTGCTTTTGTTTAAATTTCAGGGGAAATCGAGGTATTGAGCAGTCATCATATGCGATGAACATGAATCTCTTCAGATATCGATTTTCTTAGTGAATTTTATTCTTCAATGATAGATTACCTGAACAGATATTTGATTATTCAATACATCATTAAGTAGTGAGGAATAATTCTTTATGAAACAAAGTAGATTCCGAAACTAACGTAAAGGCTCCTTGTTTGTATTTCTAGCTCCTCATGACACCGATATTTCGGCTTAGTTTTTGGAAAAGAGCCACTTTCCACACACAGACGTGATCCTAGGAAAATTCTTAAGGGAAAACAGCAACGAAAAAAGTTTGGCAGGTTCGAGATTCAAACCTAAGACCTTCCCCTTGCCAGACTGTAGATTTAGCCCATTAATCTATCCATCCAGAACATAATAGAGTATGCCTCAATACCCTGGTAGAAAATCCGGGTTCAAGTACTGGTCCTCTGAGATGTTTTTCATGAACGATTTTCCTTGGGCTGATCTAGTGTAAACATACTCGATCAGTATCTTCTTCAAAATCGATTCGTCATTTAAATTACAAGCTTAACAGTCCCATTGTAATACTCGAAAAGAGCATTCGATGCTGTTATCAACCAAAATAATGAACCATTGTATTATACGATATCATTTCGAGTTAATAAATCTTAATATCTCCCTATCGTGAGGTTAAGTCGTGACAAAAGCCTCTATTTTAGAAACCTCTTGAATATCAATCTCCAAACCGCATATAGAGAATGCCACATATCATGTTGATATCCACCGGTTATGAATAATCTTATTCGTCCGAGTCTTGAATACTGCTGTGCGGTTTGGGACCCACACGAAGTAGGTTTAGTCTCAGATTTAGAGATGGTCCAGCGTAGAGCAGCCCGATTCGTTTGCGGGGATTTCAGGTTTGATAGCAGCGTTACGGCAATGATAGAGTCCCTCAGTTGGAATTCACTACAGATGAGAAGATCTGAATATCGACGGAAACTTTTCGAAAAGTTCAATCGTTCAGAATTTATAGACGAAGTAAGTGAAATGTTAGTGCCAGTAAGGAGCGAACGCGATCTCCGAGAGGCATCGACGAAGTGTTATAGGGAAGTAATCGCAAGGACGGATAATTACTTTTGGTCGTTTTTTCCCCAAGCTATTAGAGATGCTAATAGGTAGGAATGAATAATGGTGGTGTATTACACCCCCTGCCATACGCCTCTGGCGGCTCGCGGGGTATATATCTAAATCTAAATCTAAATCTAAATCTTTAATCAAGTGAGGCCTGACACGTTTGATTTCTCGCCCATTACGAGCTCGGTAAAATTAGATAGTTTATCTTCTATGATGACCCACGACGGCATTATGCAGGGGATGTACTCACTATTTGTTCTTTCATTATTTTTTCCTTCCCTCTAAGATCCCTTTGACCTCTCATCGTATGATAAGACCCTGAGAATAGGAATAGATAAGACCCTAAGCCGTAAAGTGCGTATCTGTTAAAGAACAACTTCTATGTGTATCTTCCGGTCATGGCTCGCGCTTAAGGATTCAGAGGTGATATTCAAAAGCACCACTATCAGCCATTCCATACTGCCTCTATGCCTATGATTTATAATGACTCTGGAAAGCCTTTTGACTTCTACATTATCAAGGAGCTATGTCTTACATGTTTGTACTGGATGTAGAACTGAAATATTGTACACTGACTGCAGGGCGAATGTTCTAACATGTTAACCATGCATCTGACAGAAATAGGAGATTAAATCGAAAGTTCAGAAATGCTGGCTTGGCAAGGATTTCCTCTCGGCTAATTAAATTTGTACAGGTCTAAACAGAGTCAACCCTCGCGCCATCAAGTATCTTGAACTGATCATTAGAATGACACGGATACTGTAATTATATCGTCAGCAATCAATACCCTCTCGGAACAAGTTGAACTCGTATCATCAAGGCCTTGCAACTGTCTTTTGCTTTAATTATCGCGTCTCGAAGTTTCGATTTCCTTATCTCTTTCCCCATCAGCTTTTCATTAGAAGCTTTATGCTACTTGTCGTTTCTTCCCGAGCATGCGTCATTGCCGTCGGGATTGTGAAAGTTTTGAGACGGGGAATGGAAAAGCGGTAATTACATTTCGAAGCCATTCTCCTTTTTTTTCCTTCCTGCAATCACAATTGCGTTAAATCTCCTTAAAAATAACATGTCGGCACCTCATATTACCCGAGCATTATTAAATTCACGATTTCCATTCCTCGAGTATAGAGCCGTTTCGGAAACCCGTCCCATTTCTGTGGTAGGCTAGCATAAATCGTCGAAAGTTATTAACGGTAAAGTATAGGCGTGTAACGGTCTGCAGCTTGAATCCACTCGAAACACCTGATTCGAATCGGAACGATGCTAATCCGCAGTGAGACCTTCGGTTATTAACGTCCAGAGTCTGGTTTTCTGGGGTATGTATTCCACGTTCCACTGTATTTCCTGAAGGCATTCACGCGTCATTTAGACTTCGGATTTCTCGCCGAAAATAGTAGATGAGAAGTTACTACTTATGTCATATTATTGGCAGGCCTTCCCATCGACTCATTAATATTAAAAATTTTCATTCGAAATCGCGCGCAGTTTTTATAATATTGGAGTCTTTTTGGGAGACTTTTTGTTAATTGTGGAATAAGGACATCGAGAGGTACGAAAGAGTCGACATTTATCATTAAAGTATAATTATTTTGAAATTTAGTAATGCAATTACCGTTGCATTTAGAATATAATATTCTATGGCCCTTATAATGTATAGTTAATTTTAATTAAAATAGAATTCAACAGTAATCTTCGCTTTACCTCTAACGAACAGTTTTATAATTTACAGTTAAACGTTTACTTATAACTAAAATGATGATTAACATAAGTACCGGATTGTAAAAACAGTATCTAAGCTTAGAATCACGTTTAATTATAATACACTAAATCCGCTAAATTGCAGTTTTGCTTAATCATCAGAATAATTTATCAACATATTTGAGTAGACATAATACCAGGCCTCAATCTGGTACTTACTAATGTTTACCATAATTATAACTTTAATTTATCTTGAAGGTTTATATATGGATGATAGTACAGTTAGGTAGAGTTAAAGTGAAGATTAGAGTTACTCCATCCGAGCTAATCATTATGATACTGTTCCTGGAACTGATGCACGAGGACTTTTCAACAGTTGTAAGCTCGTCCAACTAACCCATGCATACCGTAAACACAGCTTTGATGAAGAGCTTTGACATGCTCGTGCCACATGTAAAGGATCCCTCTATATCCCGATGATGAATGCGTACTTCATCGGTGCTGGAAACCTCTCTCTTTTAATGGCTTCTTTCTTGCGTAACGAGCCTTCTTTAATCCCCTTTCCCCGCGTTCGAAAGTCGCTTCGCCCTGAAAATCCACACCGCGCGCAACTTCTTACAAATTTTAATTTAGAAAGTATAATCCCTCCGCGAAGGTCCACCTTGAGGAACGGCTAATGGATGTGTCGGAGTACAGCGGGAGCTAACAAAGCCACGCCCACGTTAAAAACTCCTCGCCGTGTCTCCCGCTAATTCCCGATGGATTTTAACATTCAGAGTACGAAAGTTTTGACCTTTGGCATTTATCGCAGGGATGTTCCCTTCCCCGTATTCCGGTTGGTGGGCATCCTCTCGGGCGTGTGCACTGACATAAATTAATCTTCCGAAACTCCATTATTCTCCCCGGCTTCCGTTTCGATGCACCACCCAAGTACACGTGGCGTTGGGAGGACACGACATCCAAACGGTAGATTGTTTTCCTTTTTAAAACTTATTGCCCCGTGATCACATGCCTCGGAAACCGGATCCTTTTTCTTCCTCTATCCTTCAGATGGATCTACGTGGATTACGAAAGTTTCCAGCACTGTGTACGGTTTGAAATATGTCACCACCTAATTAGGGTGGAAGCCTTTCTCCGGGTATGGTTTATGGGTAACCTAGAGAAAAGTTTCTCTACGTTAACCGTATGCTCTACCCAAAAAATATATCGTTAGATACCATCAATAACTTCCTGCAAGCTTCGGACATTGGGTAATTAAATATGTCACGAGGATGAAATTTCCTAGGAATTCATTACATAGCATTAATAAAGCACATTTCCGCCTTTATTTCAGTTGAATATTTCGCCTCACGCGTATTCCCTTTAATTCGTAAATATTTGTTGGACTGCTGATATTAAATTTACCTAATCGAGTGATGTTCGCTTGCTCGAAACAGTTTTTTTTTCCTTTCGATATTGGATTACAATTGAAAATCGTCGCTTTAATTCCGGGAAACGATATTTCCCGTAATTATGTGTATGCATGTTGAGGGACGTAATTTTTATTAACTATAAATCACGAATTGGGTAACATCGGAGATTCATTTTCGAAACGCAGCTAAATTTGTGAAAAATAACATAATTATCTGGCGATGTACAATTCAGTTCAAATTCTTTATACCTAAAATGATGAATTGATATAAATTTTATTGTGATTATACTATAACAAAATAAAATAGATGTAGCGAGATTTAGTGGAATTATCGTTTCAAAACATAAAAGTATTGAGCGCGCTGTACTTGTATATCCAATATACTATATACAATGTAGCATTGTGTTTTTCATATTTATGTATTTATTAACTATTACAAGTTTATATAAATTAACTTCAACTGGAGTTCGCTAAATAAAATTCAATGAAATTTTTAAATTGGAAATACTTTAAATTTGATTCTTAAACATCATAAGAACCTCGGAATAATTATGTTCATCGCGGAATTATATTCTCTAAAAGTATAGAGAGCACCGTCCCTAGTTAAGTTTGCCTATATAGAAAGCGGTCACTGGTTCGATACCCAGTGTGAGCCAACATTTATCAGTCTTAAACCCGTAATGAACCATTTTTCCAGTCCTACCACGAATTAAGTTCGTTAGGGAGTACCTTAAATATGAGTCAAGTTGCCTAGGGTAACGGCCTTGGCTGGCTGTGGTATCATTCTATGTAACGCATATAGGCGTATACGTATTCCTTTACTAATGTATCTCGTTGCTAGTACTTGCATCGGTAGCTTGCGATAGCGGTCCACAGGAAAGATTCTCGTTTAGTTTCCGTGACTCCTCGCGCATGCGCATTCATCTCACATCGTGAATCGAGAGAAAAAATCACGATCCCGGCGCGTGAAGAAGGGTTCGGGATGGAACAGGTGTGTCAATGAGGGACGGTAAGGCGCTCGTGGGGGGTGGAGGGCGGAAGTCCCCGACTCGATTCTAGAAGGCCTACGTGCCCCCCCGCCTCTCCCCGATGGGGGCGCCCTTTGCCCCCTGATAGCCGTCTTCCGCGAAGCGTGAAAGAAAGAACCGGGAAAGAGAAGGTGCACGGCTGAGCGGGGATGAGACGGAGGACCGGTGCATCAGTCGGTGGGTGGTGGATAGGGCTGATCTTAGCAATTGAGACTTTGTTCTCAATCCCCCAAGCTGCAAATTTTGAGCCTTTGTCTTCATTCCACTTCCATGATGATTATAATAATTACGGAGTTTTACTGAGTACCTTTATAGACAATGCCAACATAGGGTAGCTCAGGTGTGATCACGGATAGCATCGAGGATTTTTATCGACTAAAATGAATGAGTGACTTTTTTCAATACACCGGTTTCTATAGGTATTGAGTGGTTCTTGATAACCCACCTTATAATTTTTATGCTACGATACGATATTGGCTAGTGTTAAAGTATAGGTTGAAGAATTTATAACAACACAGGACTAAATGGAAGCTTTTCCAGAATGTGATTTTGTGGAGTTTGATCTTCGGGCATTATCCAATCATAGCGATCTCTAGATGATGTGTGGTTTATCTTTCCAAAAGGAAGCAATTTGAAATTCGCTGGGGATTGTATACCTCCTCGGTAGTTCTTAGGTATTATTAGGTCTCAGGTTAGGCAGTCTCAAAATATGTTGCTACGGTTTCTGGTAACCTCGGATGCAATAGCGTCAAAGCGACTTGAAATTAATGCGAGAATATTTTTATTCTCCCACAATTAATATGAAAATCACTGTACCTGAGATAGTTATTTAGGACGGTTACCCAAGACGCATTGATCGATAATGATCTCCCTACCTCCTGTTTGGTCTTCCGACAGCTGGTAAATCTTACCATATTTTTAGAGGGAAACCGGCACCTATGCTCCTTTTTATCCCGCTGATTGACGGCAATGTTTACAAGCAAGAAAGCCAATTCCGTCCCCCACATTGGCTTCCTCGTGTGGTGCGTGAATCGACCTTAAAAAAATACAACTCCCTTAGCGCGTATGATGCTTTCTGGGCAGATCTCGCGTGGTCTCAGAGGGCGACGGTGGGGTACTCTTCGCCCTGCGGGAAGTTACGGGTCGACGACCTTCGTGTGGGGGAAAACTCACCCCCCTTCCTGCGTCTTCCCCTTCCATCCTCGATAGACCCTCGATGCTTACCACCGCCCCTTACGAAAAAGGGGAGAGGGAGTGATAGTCCTTGTGGGTGGGGTCGGAAGGAACGACTTTCGATGCGCGTTTGTTCTCGAACCCAACGCTTTTAACGCCCGCGTGGGCGTGCGCTTTTGTCCGGAGGGGGCGTAATTGCGTGGCCGTGCCGAACCGGTGGGCATTTACGTGGATTGCTGAGGAGCAACTCCCCCCTCCCCCCACTCACTTCACCCCCGCGCCCTCCCAAATGCTTCTGTATCACGCGCCTTGGTTTTCGCGGTGCTATTGGCCTCGGAGGAGAGGTTCCCCGGATTACGCATTCATGAGCTTTACGAGGACCTTGCGGGAAAAGCGGAAGGGGCTTCGTATTCAGAGGTGTTACGGAAGCTGCTAGTTTGGTGCTCGGAGACCGGTTGTCAAAACCGGGATGTTCACTACTTAAAAGACGAAAAATCCGGAAGAATTTTGATTGATTCTAGTGATTATATTGTATGATTGTACCTGTTTATGTGTACTTAAATACTTATCTGCCTTTAAGCGCGGATAATTCGATTTAACGATGAATAAAACTTGCCTTTCGAAATTACGATGCATAGGATACAACCGGGAATTTATCAGGAAAAATCCGGGTCAATTTTCTAGTTCAGTCTTACTTAAGATTGTTATAATACTTATAGTAATATACTTAATATAATACTTATAGTAATATACTTAATATAATACTTATAGTAATATACTTAATATAATACTTAAATTTACTTAAATAGCTGCTTACTTTCGTTTTCTTTCAATTCTATCAAAATAGAGACTTAATGTATCGATTATCATGAAGTTTTACTATTTTTAATGAAAAACAATGTAATACGCAATACTTTACATTTAAAGATGTTAAAATTGGAAACACTGTCATTATAGTGGTAAAATTGAAGAAACAGAATATGGATTAGGTAGAATGGAATTCTAAATATTTTTAATGAAACATCACAAAACATGAGACAGGTTTTCGGTTGTTAAACACTAATTTGTGGATTACCAGCGCTGTACTACGTTCATGGATGAACACACAGTTCAGTGAGCAAAAATAACTCATTTGCTCAATAAAAACTGATTGAATACATAATTCTAAAATAACCTGGACTATTGAGCATATCGAAAATATTTTCTTGGGGCACCGGCTATAATGATAAAAATCCGGGACATCTCTAGGAAAAGCGGGACTTCTCGACACCCTAGCTGCCAACAATGGGAGCACTTCCTGGGCTACCTTCGATGTTTCCATGCGAACAGGTTGTTGGCTTTCCGGGAGACTTTCAAAGGAGAATTTCGAGATGTCCACGGGTTCAGTTTTTTGCGACCATAAATTTTTCGACGCGGAGGTGCTAACTGATGTTTTTGCTTGCGAAGACGATTATTTTCCGGCGGTCCGCTAAGTTATTTCTTGAGGCGTACGGAAAGTTTTCCCGACACGCACTCTGTTTAGCGGAACTTTCAATCGTTCTCATTATCACCATTATTAGTCTAAATCTTTTCAATAGTGTAGGATTGAATTTTTTGAAATATAAACGGTGAAATGGAGGTGAATTTTTGAGTTTTTTTATGGCCCTCCGGGTCTAACATTATAAGGTTTCTTTTAATCAATTAGAGCTAGAACATTGCTTCCACTGAAATAGCATTTTCAATGAAAGCTATGACGGTTTTTATGGAATTTTTTTATAGAAGATGAACAGGGTACTTTTCAGGAACACGAAGTATATCTTTTTGAATCAACGCTACTTTCCGAGATGCTAAACACAACATATATGATGAATTATTTAATGAAGGAATACCAGCGAATTTCATCCAGCATCTTCCATGTATCAGTACCTTTCATATTAACCTTGCCGTGATCAAAATATCGTACAGAGAAAATGAAAGTTGCACTTTTCACACTTTGCACTATCCTGTTCCAAAACATAAAAATACACTCCCAACTTCAGGTGTAGGAAATAAAGAAGAATTTTAGGTGCATGTCCCTATGCCAAGAAACTAACTGTTATTAATACCTCTCTGAAGAGTTGTCAGTTTGAGAAAAGTAAAATCTCTTTCAGCCAAATGCTTTGTAAGACTCTTCCAACGCTCCCACCACGGAGCAAGACGGGATCACTGTCGATGGAGAAACCGACGTATGATTTTCCGTTCCAGTCTTTTTTAGGGTTCAGATTTGGGGATTCGTGCCTTGTGTACACACTCTGCTTTTACTCCGTCCACAGACCGTGCATTGACGCAACAGTGCACTCGGATGTTAGCCACTGCGACCCGAAATCCGTGACGCAGGGAAGCGGAAAGAAATACGAAAATCTCGAGACTGCGGAAACGACGACTGGTGACTTAGCAGAAGAGATATCGTGTGATGATGGCGATTCTCTCTCAACTTCTTACCAAATTACACGAACTCCACGAATGCCCAAATAAAAAAAATTTGATGAATTCCGTTCCACTTTAATTTCAGTGAAATTTGAAAAAAAAATAATCGATATTTAGAAGTATTCAGCGATTGGATTACTCAAATTATTTAAAGCCAATATTGAATTTTTCCAAAAAAATCCATAAAGATATAGCGAAAAATATTTTCATACGATACAATTTGTTTTCGAATGCTATATTTTTGTAATGAAAATGGAAAATATTTCCGATCCATCAAAATTTATGAAGGGTAAATGATAAGTAAAATTATTTAAACTGTTCCATAAATTAAAATTTGATTACCTTGAACGCAATAAAAGTTTAATGAAATCAATGCTGGCATAATGAAAGTATACTAATTATTAATTCTTATCGCTGCTTTAAACTTCTCTGCTCCTCTAGCATATCCTTCCACAGCGTGATTTTAAAGTATCATCTATATAAAGAGAGGCTTTTTTCGACTCCACTTCTTCCGTAAGCGGTATTCCAATCGCCTTTCTTCCGATAGACCAATGTAACGACCCATGTCCCCGAGACGAGAGTTAGCGGTAAATCCGAAGGTTCCTCTTCGTCCGCGGATTGAGGTCGGAGACGCACACGCACCGCCGTACGCACGCACCCGAAATCGCGGGCCGAAGGAACGGCCGGAAGTGACGTGGAGGAGTTAATATGCATTGGCCGTTGTGTAAGTCGTCCTACCGGATCGCGACGTCCACTCCCCGATTCGCAGACTCGATTCCTGGATCTCGTGTTTGTTTTTCTCGAAGTGAGCCTTTCGTCTGCGTCGATGTTGCTGATTGTTCTGTTAATGCATGAGAATAGAAATCGTAATGGAAATTGTCGAAAAATGTTTTCGATTACTCATCGATTCCAAATTGAAATACATAAGTGCTGCCCCTTGATTCTGTACTGTTCTGAATACGAAATATTAACATTCGCCGCTGTCGTGAAACTTGCCACTTACCATTCAAATAGTGTTTCCAATGGAGTATTATTTTATTCTTATTTGTGGTGCATTTTTTCTTTGAATTCAACCAAAATTAAGCCCTGTTTCAAATATTTAGTGTACAATAATTCAACTCTGCGTTAAATTTTCACGAATCACAACTCACTAAATTTAATATCATTGATTCAAAAGAGAATGAAATGATCTTTTACAACCCGCAAAATTTCAAGCAAACGAATACTTTTATTAGAAATAATTTTATTTGTGAGACACCGATACTTTTATTATAGCGGCAATACCTTCATTTTCGTGGTATATCAGCAAACACAGCGTTCCAGTAATTTAGGCAGTAGTAACGGTTTGTTAGGGAATCAAATGCTATGTATTTTTACTCTGTTACGAAAATAACCTCAAAGCGGGTTGTATTTATGCGGTGTTCAACGATTAGATGAATTCTATTACGTTTCATATTTTATATTCGAGGTTTTGAACTGCAATTTACAACCATACTGTCCAGAAAAAAATGGAAAGCCGTATACAATTTAATTAGTGTTTGGAACTTCCATTCTTTCGCTAAATAACATATCGAAAGAGATAATATTCCGACGTAACTGGGACTCGAAGCCGGTTCTACTACTCACCAGGCGGGCTCTGTTACGTAAAGTTACCGCAGTAAAACAATCTCTTTTTTCACTCGAGGTTTTTGATCTGATACGCTAAGATCATGGCGAGATCGTTCTCAAACATCAAGCATGTGTTCCATGCGAACCATACCTTTTCGTTCGGTTTTTTGTCGAGCTAACTGTTTCGCCCTCGATAAGCTATCTTCATTCTAAATGCAAACGAAGAGGAAGTAGGGCCTGACGAAATCTCTGATCAATTCGGATACACTTATCGTTCGGTTCCAAAGTGCTCCATTCATCATTATAAAACATGAAAAGGCGAGGGAAATGATGCCTCAGTATCGATAACGTAATTCTCAGAATGAACAACTTGAATATCTCTACTGATACGATTTATGGCGGATAAGTAATTCAATCGCTCTGTCTTATTTGGAATCTTGGACCCAAAATTTAATCGAATTTTCGTAATATTAAGACTTATATCTGATATGTGTTAATCTTTAAAAAGGAAAATATAGATTCAAACAAAATATCCCTTCTTAATTGCTAATCAGTTGAATTTTCCTTCAAAATAAATATAATTTTTATTAGGTACATATCAAGTGTATATCTCAGTGCAGTATTTCACGGTAAATTAATTTACCAATAGTTCGTTCCTATAGAAAAATCATCCCGTAAATGCTCTTTCATTATTTGTTCAAATTACTATGGGAAAATAACCTAAATTAAAAGATTGAACCGATATAGTAATGAAGTCATTCCCTCTAATTTATTTAATGCTGCGGTAATCTTCCCGAAATTTCGTAATCGTTGCTGCGTCATTTTTCGGAATCCACTTAACCCGATGACAGCTTTATTCCGAACGCTGTCTCCCAATTAAGTAACTTTTTTTAAATTTAATAATATTACGGCTTGCTATTACTATTACTGAAATTGGAGTTATATTTATTCGATGCTGATTCTCCCGAATTTGATTTAACCCTTGGATTAAAAAAATGTAGCTATTGTTGAAGTATTCAGCCCGAAATGAAATTAATCCATTCATCAAGATATTAGGAACGCATGCATTGATTGGAATCTTCTTAACCCTATAAAGATTTCCAGCTAAAATGCTCTATTTACTTCCTGACGTCTTTCATGGGAGTTAACATATAGAAGTCTTTTATTCCCGTAGATTCAGATCTATTTTCTCGGAAGAAAGACTTGGCTTCTTTCACCCTTTCGCATCCCTTTACCAAACAGCTTTTTAGCCTTATCTAATGACGAGAAAACGCGATGGTTTCCCCGGAAAAACTCTCCGCTATTGCCCTCCGGCTTTTTATTTCATCGTAGTCTTCCAGGAAGGTTTATCCATATTTTGTACGTGATCAAGAGCTCCCATTTATTGAGGAGCTGCTAGAAGCCGCTGTAGATTCGTTAGGTGGGGGAGATCTGCAATTAGAAGGGTACTGATTTTGTGGTCAGTTTTATAGCTGAAAACTGTCCTCTAATTCTTCTAATGTAAGTAAAATATGGTTCTTTCAATCGTAAGAACAAGGAACACCGTATAGAGACAATCTGGAGCGAATATTTTCACTCTTTTCGATAAAAAATACATAGTATTTCATTCCTATATTAATCCATCATTACTAGCTGGAAAAAAAACTGGAATGCACTATAGTTAGAAACAAATATGGGAGATACGTAGTACTGGGTACCATTGTTTATTAAATTTGTTATCCCTTCTGTGAAGTTGTTGCTAGAAAAATGAAGTCTTTTAGGGTACAGGGAGTGTAATCAAAGGATTAAACCTACTTGTTTGTAAACTCGGAGATATTCATGATCTCCATGGAGTTCTATGAGAAATCAGTAACTGTCAAAGCTGTGTTGCTACATTTGATATACTGCTTTTCTTATTTATATCGATAACCATAGATCGAAAATATTGACCATGGTGTTAAATGTCATTATTAGGGTTTTATTGGAGATTTGAAGTATATTTGAGGTGGATGAAAAGAATTACATTGAAATCTACTATCAAAATTCTTAAAAAAAGAAAAGCAGCATATTACACGCAAATTAGAGAGTTATATTTCTTGCAGAATTCTTGGGGAATACAAACCTCTCTGATTTTACTGATTTGTAGCTTCAATCTATCCATCTCTGATTGGTCTCCCTTTCCATTTCCTAATAGACTTAATTTGTATTCCTTCGCCTCCTCAACCGAGATGATATATCTAATGGCCTATAGTTAAATTCGGCATTCCTGGAGCAATGACACGAAGCATTCTCTTCCCTGAGCAATTGTTTTTCTTTAACAGGTCGTTACTCCACTTACCCAACCGTTACTTCTTTAATTATTCCTCGGCACTTTTATTTTTCGAGAGTCATGTTGTAGTTCACGTTAGACCGCCGTTTGCCTATGCACGAGTGATTTTCAAGAAGCGGCATAACGGGACGAAACGGCTTATCTTAACAGCTGTGGGTAAACTTTAGGGTAAATGTTAGTCATAAATTCATGGCGGATATTCAGTTGTGTGAATTTCGAGATGAGGGCGAGCGATGGTGCTTTTCTCGGAAAGCAAATTTACATATTTCTGGAGCGGCGCTATTAATTTTTCGAGTTAGAAACCATTTCATAAGTATTCCAGCCGCGTCAAGGAAGAGGTAAGAATTGCTGGAAGAGTGAATTTTTTGCTTGTGCACATCCTCATGCCATATCTAAGGTATTTCTCGGAGTGTGATTAAATCAGATATGCGGAAGTTTGGGAAAACAAGACCTTGCATATGCGGATATGACATCTAGATCTATGTAAAGGATGAAATGACTGCGAAATAATTTCCTCGTGCATTGTGTCTACTTGTGAAATGAGAACATTCATATCTCTTATAACTTTTTAACTATTGAAGATGATTCTTTGGCTGTGTTTGCTTAAGACATGTTTTAATTGAGTTGTATTGAATTTTAATTTCTATTGTTCATATTCTAGACGAGCTAGTCTAACAACTGTGACTATTACTCTAGTTTTTCTGTACCTCTTTTTTGGACTGTTAACTCCGTACTAAAATACATATCGGATTCAATTCAAGGATATAAGGCACTGCAGTTAGTCACCATGCCTCTCTTTTTAATTCAAACGATGACGTTTTTCACGAATCACTTCATTTCTTGTTCTTTCATTTCAAGTTTCGTCTTCAAAATATATCAAATGCCAAAGCAAAAAAGCGTATATATGCACGACAGTAACTTTTCAATAGCATCATAATAGCCCTGCGGTATATTAGTGTAATCGGAGATAATTTCGTGACATTGGTAAGTTCGTGACATATTTTCAAACATCCGTAACGCCATTTACAGTGAAATGAAATGAATGGCGTTTCATATAGAGAGAAGTTAATTCACCACCGTTGCATACTTGTGTTTGAAAATTTATCAAGAATTTACAGAAGTCACCAAATTACTAATGTTCACCCTACAATGTGAAGATACCCTTCCAGGATCTTCTGTACAGATTTGTTTACGTAATGACGCCACGAGGCCAGCCTGACAGCGACGGTAACATTATCTGCATCTTCTATATTGTCAACGCAATACACCCTTTTGGTCAAGTCAAGATAGGGAATATTAAGGATGACACTTATCTACCGAGGGCAGCAGTGCAAACGGAAAAATAACGGTCAGAAGGGCAGGGAATCACCGCATGCAGCAACGCTTGCTTGATCAAAGCTGCGGCGGAGATGCTGGACTGCCTGGGATACGCTATCGCTCTCATCGGGACAGGAGCGACTTCTATTTCGCCGTCAAGGGGAGCTGACGTCACGGGGGCACCTGGGCATGACGCCCTATAGCGCCCATGAGTGCATTCTCATGTGCTCCATCCGAGTCACGAAACGTGCATCAGTTCGGGGCGGAGCGGCCAAAAGCCGTCCTTCACGGGGTCAACAACCGGCTTTTGTTTTCGGCCGGGGAAGAGCGTTCTCGGTGTCGCTCACCCGTGATTCTGCGGTTCTTGTATTCAGGCGAAATTCGGGAAACCGAATTTTCTGTGATTTACCTGTGACTCCGCTGTTTTTCCTCTTATCTTGTTCGATTTGATGTCTCGGAAAGTACGAGGTTTGCTCAAAACGGAGTAAATACGCCTCTTACGTAACAGCGGAATGGAGGCGGTATTAGAGACGTAGGATTGACTCTTGTCGCCCTGGGTTAGCAGCTTTTAATTTCATAGATATAGTCGCGACTTTTGCCGCACTGGATTAGTTGCCTTTAGCTAACTGAAATAATTCAACAGAACTTAAAGATGTCTATTAATTTAATGTACGAAGGGATTACATAGTTGGCGATCATTGCGATGATGGGAATATAATAAATGGAAATTAAATACTTTGTGGTTTCTCTGACGCTTCTGTGTTGCTAGCAAAGCATGCTGTTTATTACCTAATCAATGGAAAAGTTCGAGGTGTACCCATTGCCACGATTATGAAATTGCTTTTTCAAAGGGGTATTTCAAGGAAGAAAAACTGAACGTTTTGGACTTCTTATCCGAGGAAGTTTTAACATATTGTTCTTCTCTAAATTTTGACCTAAAACAGGTGGCGTTTCAAACGTGGAATAAATTCACTGGACGACGACTAAGATTTGCTTTCACCGTCCATTAGTATGCCAATGAGTTCCAAGGAGGAACTAGATCATTTAATTCCCTATTCAAATTGAATGCAGTATAAAGTATAAATTCAGAACTGTTGTTTGAAAGTTACGATAATATCGTAGACTAGGAAACCATTCTTCTTTTCGATTTCGACGAATGATAACTTCCTTTTTATTCATTTACATAAATCCATAAACAGCACGTCCTATTCCATAAATATAGTAACAGCAATAGATATAACAAATGAATAAATATTTGCGTCACCGCCATTGCGCCCTAAGCAAGTACCCTTGTTGACTTCACTACGGCCGCGGACGACATCAAAACAAAATTCTGTAAGAAACTTACGGTCGATTAGCCAACCAGTTTGATTCTCCGTCCGTATTTTTCCGAATACATGTTCCGACCTGCGAGACAGAATTTGCTGAAGTCATTGACCTGGAAATTTTGGCGATTCTTTCGATGCGAATGAACAGGAGCCAGCTTGTCTTCTCTCGCTCCCTTATCTCTATTATCGGCTGAGATACTGCGCACGTCGAAACAGAGCTTTTTAAAGAGTCTTTAAACTTTGATAAAAAGTCAACGATGAGTTCAGGGTCGGCTGAATTAATCTTTCGTGCCGGACTTGAGGTTTATTATTTTCTTCAGATTAAAGAGGAAAAATATTTTCGCAGACGCTATTATTGTGAGTACTCCGTGAGATAGTGAGCGAAGCTTTAGATGGGTTATTGTACGCGTAAAGACATGCCTAAAACTTTCAATGATGTGTATTAATGAGCTAATTTATGCAGCTATAATAAATACAGATCCTCATAGGTATCCTGGAGATTATACCACCGACTATGGAGTCGTTGCTCTTCTGTGCAAGTACGTACACTTCATTTGCTTGTGTTTTTCAAGCCCAACATTACGAACTGTATGAGTCTAGCGCTGTAAGATAGCCACAGTAACCTCGAATGTTTTTATCTATGAAGATATGTATATTTATTTATTTATATATCATTTTTCCTTAGTTGATAAAACTTGTCGTACCTTGGTTACGTAATTGATTTCTTTGCCTATAAAAATAATCATGTTTTTAGAATGCATAATTGGAGGAACTATGGGTAGTCTCGTGAGATATATATATTTGTTGGCAAAATGCCAATGAAGTATAAACTAAAGCTAAAGTGGAGTCGAACTTGAAATTTCCCTATTTCAGAACATCTCTTTGTAAGACGTGCTGGTCGCGTGGCCGCCGTAAAACTTGGTGAAGGAAAGGAGTTTCGGTAGTAAAATTATCCCGCTTCAATCCTACTTCATGCTCGCAAATAGCCATAAAAGTGTACGGAGACCTACCATCCTTCTTTTAAACGAACGATTGTTTTTATAGATTCTTCACAACGCAGAGTTTAACTTATCGTAGACATCTGTTGGGATGGATTTCATTCTACTAGCATCTTGAAAACACAGGGGTGTGTCCGAACTATGCCTGAAATGCAATTAGAAAATTAACATTTAAGCTTGTAATTCATCTCGAGTGTCAATCCAGTATTTTTAAGTGAGAATAAAACTACGGTAGGTATTGATGCAAACGATGATTTTTTGTATAATAATTAATTCCGCCGGAGAAGCATTTATAGAGATTATATGGAAAGTCAAGCAGAAGCCGATTCGCTTAAAGAGCTTCTAAAACAAGGCTATTGAGAAAACTTGGTTTATCTCATTTTCAAAGATAAGATATCAAAAGCCTTTGTTTGAAGATTCATAAATATTAAAGTCTCTTTCGGTTATTCTTAATGATAGTGGTGACTGACATAAGGATTCAAATCGGATGCGATCCTTAATTTTCTGCTGGTCAAGATAAATCCCATTCCATTAAACTGCTTTATTTACACGTTGTGCAGCAGATATCACTGGAATTTCAATCCGGGGTTATTCCGTAATTATGTAGCCTTACGCAATACGCGGCGATTTTTCATTACACCCATTTCCTTTTATGCGCAAATACATGACGAAACTGGGTGTTCTAAGGAGTGTATATCAGAGTCCAGCCCGTGACGATAAACTTTACGTAGAGACCTCCCTACTGAAGAATCTTGAAATGAGAAAAGATGGGACCAATCTTGAACAATCTTTCCATCTGTCTCCTCACGAATCTCCGATAGAAATCCTCGGAAGACCTTTATTCTTATCGATCCCGCGTTGTTTCGGGGCTTCGGGATCGGCATTCCGGATTTCGGATGGCGAACGAAGTAAAAATTAAATTAAGGACTCCGGAGGATTGATGAGACTGTCGCTATCAGTTTCAAAGAACGAAGAGAAGTCTTCTTAGGAAAACGCAAATTAAGACACCCGCAGCTTTCCGGAACATTAATAAACTTAGGATGGAGACGATCCGACTACTCTCCTCTCTAGTTTAATTATCATCTCTCCTATTAACGTAATTAACAAGCGCACTAATTTGCGCGAAGTGCTCCAGTCGGATCGCTAAATTTGCTGATTACTTCCCCTATAAATTCCGCTCAATAAGGAAGTTAGTGGATCATATTTTTTGACACGTCGAGTAGCACATCCGAGTCATATCTAAAGATAATAAGTGTGATTTTGTGTAAACAATTTCGTGTGACTTCGGGCGTAGACTAAGTTACCAAGTTGCAATTAAGCGATTTGATTCCCTGATTTACGTATTCATTATAAAATAACTTAATTCATCTCTATAGAATTCTATTAGATGGTCAACCACAGCAGCATTTTTTGAAGGACTTAACTGTAATAATATAGTAAATAAAATGTCTGCATTTATCCCACACTACTGTGTTTAAGAATACTACTATATTTTAAATTCAAGAAGACTTAATGAGACTAGAAGAAATAATTTATGTGAGTAAATTCCATGAAGCAGCAGGATTAATTCTGTATCGGATTTTCAGTCAGAATCTTTCGGAAATTTATCAGATGGAAGGTAATCATTTGTGCTCTAAAGTGTTTGACTTAACCTTGAATTGGACGAGTGGCACACGCAAAAGAGAAAAAATAGCTTCAGTCAGTCTCAGGAGATACGGAATTCAATCGTGACCACTGCGAAAAGTCATCGATAATATCTAAACGCATTCGTGCTCTCTTCCAATTTTTTTCCTTTCGTAGCATTATAGATAAGATAATTTTTGTATGTTACAATCCTCAGTTCTTAGAAAAATAACGGAAGGATCTATGAAAAGCAACGTTTGCCAGAGGAAGAAAGCTGGACTCATGTAATCCACGTGTTTAAAATTATGAAATCGGTAAGCGTTACTTTTATCCCTGTATCTTTGAGAGGCGTGGTTCTGCTTTAGGACAACCGGCTAAGGATATATACGTGTAAAATATCCTTCCGCATCAAGCAAATAGTTTTTCATTTCATAGATATAAACATTCTAGTGGTGAATATATATTTCTATTCTTAGTTCCCGCCACAACTCTACATATGAGACATGACGGTGTTACTGAGAGATGCATATACAATTCTTGGGTTGACCGTGGTTCGGACTTCGCCCACTCCCTCTTTCCCTTAATGTTATTCCCCTTTCTTTCTCACGGAAGGGCGGAAATAGCGTCAATGACGCAAATGGAGTCGTCGCGAAGAGGGGAAACTTTCGTCCAATTTCGTCTTTCCTTTTGTTTCCAATTGCTTCATCGCGATTCTTTGCTGTTTTGTGTGTTGCCTGACTTGCGTAATTTCCCTGAAATTACAAGCATATAATTTTCCTTTAATATTGCTTCGAAGATATTTTCTTGACCTGCCGAATTCGAGCGGCGATTAATCTAATCTTTTATTGAATTACTTTCGAATATTTTCTGCTTCTTCTCCCAGAGACTCAGCTGTTTCTTAAAATAAAACCGCTCTACATTTCGCTGGTGCGCCTAAATATATTCCATAATCTAGCATCTTCCTAATTACATTATTTTTAATTTTTAAAATAATCCATATTTATTGTGCCGTTATCCCATTCTTCCTTCCAGTTATTATTCCATACGATTGAAAATCATGCTTTAATTTTCTTTCACTTCATTATTTTTGTCATTCTCTGATTCTCTTGTTTTTATATTTTGTAAAGTTTTCATCTCAATTACTTTATATTTAGCTGTTATCAAGTATTTATTATGCTGTTTTAATTGCACATGTACAATTGGCTTTTAATATCTCGCTTGTATCGATATGCTTGCATGCATGCAGGCAAATTTCTATAATTATTATTCAAGCCTCTTCCCTCTTTCAGACATCTTTCTAGAATTAAAAATATCGAGGGTAAAATACCCGTTAACAACTATTAAAGAAATGATTATTTACGACCTTCGCTCTGTAAGCTGATGAATCGATTGCCAATTTTTACTCACTCCCAATTAAACTACTAAAATATATTACGTAACTGCTGGAAGATAATTAACATCAAACCAGCAGAACCAAATAAACATCCGAGAGGAATTGAAGGACAAATGTGGTTGTTTATTAATCAATGACCGTTTTCCGTGATCTTGATTGTTTTCGCACATTATCGTGCGGAAACCATACCGAATTTGGAGGGTAAGGGACAAGGAAGTCCCACAACTTCAATAACATTCGAAAGTTCAGTAACACCAGCGTCGGAAATTACGCTTCTACCATCAACTGAACCGAAAAAAAAACTCCAAAAAATAGTCGTTCCAAGTGAAATCCATCAAATGACTTACTGCGGGTTCCATATTAGGCTTATGGAGAAATACATCCGATTCGTGCGGCCCACCGAGAAATTGTGAATATTCTGCGAAATGGATAAATGTTCAGTTTTTATGGTTGAGATAGCTTAGTTGGACTTATGCAACAATTAGTCATTTCGAAGGATTTGTTGGGTTGATTCATGGAGCGATGCCGACGATTCGGTTGCAGTCCCCCCACCCATATTTAGTTAACTTGTTCGAATGCGTAATAGTTTCATAATGGAAAGCTGCTTTGCCAAATTTCATTTACGGAACGGAAAAATTGGCGTCCGCACGAGAGCCACGTGCCGGTTCTTTCTCTCTCTACCTTCGCCGAAATTAAGCTCGACTGCACTCTCGGAGTGGGAGGGGGAAGTGATTTCTCTCTCTCTCGCCGGAAACCTCAATTTTCTATAAATCGGACTGCTACGCGTGTTCCGCCGCTTTTCCGAGAGTTTCTCCCGATCGATGCGTATATTTCGAAATGCCATCGATCTCCTTCTTGACCGTAACCTTTCTTGAACTTGCACCGCAGTTGGAAATCGGTATCCCATCCTTCGGCAAGAATCAACCTTATGGCACGATTCGTCCACAAATAGTAAGGAGGAGAAAATTCCGATCTACGTCAAATTCGAGCCTCTAGCTCAACTTCTCTTAATACCTTAGATTTGGTAAATTGAAAGGAGATTTCCTTAGAAGAAGTATGAGGATTTCAGATAAAAAATCGAACTATTTCGAGTAGTTCTAATTTCAAATTATTCGACTTCTACAGGAATTCTACAGGAAGAGTTTCTATTTAAGTGAAGGAGCGAGCTATTTGATGCCTCGAGAATCTAGGATATTATGATTTTTTATATCAGTGCATTGGAGAACTTCCGCTGCCATCAACTAGGAATCAGGTATCCAATCAATATTTTTTTCAAATTAAACCAATAAAAAGCGGAAAAACTCGACCAGCCAAGTCAGACAAGAAACAAACAGATATTAAAAGATATTAATTTTCATACCCTTGCGTAGCAAATCTTCTGCTACCGTCAACAAGAAGCAGATATCAGATTAATATTGTTTTCAAATGAAATTATTTATAATTAAAAGAGAAGACATTCAACTTGCCAAGTCAGAACAAACAGCAGGATCTAAAAAAAATTATACATCCAATGATATTTGGTGGAATTCTGTAATATGAAATAATCAACCTTCATTACAATGTATGGGAAATCTTCCCCTGTCTTCAAGAAGGAAACAAGTATCCAATCAGTAATTTATTTCAAAAACAATCCCAAGTAATTAAAAGCGAAAACATTCACCCAGCTACGTCAGGGCAAACATAATTAATAATGACCACTTCACGTCCATGAAGCCGCGAAACAGTTATTCAAAGGTTAGTTAATGATTTGAGGACATCAATAACGCATTAGCCTAGATATCTCGAGAACGGTTTTTCCATTAGCGCAGCATTCGAAGCTATGGCAAATGGTAATGGAGGACGTTTCTATTTAATCCAGTTTGCATAGCGAAAGCGAGCCGTGTAAATTATTCGCGACGTTGGAACGGAAGCTGTATGTTAATTATGCTGAGCAAACGTCAAATCGTGTTTTAAATTGAAAAGATCTGTGTTTATTCCAACGTTGGAAACCTAGCTCGTAATCGTCAAAGAGTGGAGAATAAATTAGCGCGAAATGAATACGAGTGAATTTCTATGGGCTTTAACAAGTATTTGAGGGTCAAACTTATAACTTAAAGATTTCCTCAACAAAATTACTCATGGAACATAAGGCTATCCAGTCAAAAAATCGACAGTCAATGGCTTGAATTCTAACACAAATAAAAATAAAATTAACATCCTGTTAGACTAAAGGTTTTTCGATAAGGGAGAAAAGTTTAAATAATACCAAAAGAGCAATGGATACAACAAATGAATGGATAAGCAACTCCTGGCTGACATATGACAAAAAATACAGAAAAACAAAACTCCAATAAAAATATTTTCATATCTAAAATGAAATCAATTGTAGTGGGCTTGACTATGTGGAATTTCATAGAAATAAATTAAAGAAATAAAATTTTCACTTGTACTATTTTCCACCTTATATTTTACACACATTTTGTAAAATATAAGGTGGAAAATAGTACAAGTGAAAATTTTATTTCTTCTATTTATTTTTATCTTCATATCGTTCCTAAACATCCGTTTTTGGTGACCAGCGCTTTACTTCCTTCAAACTCCATCAAAACATAAATAATACACCGTTTAAAGAGAAAGTTTACAAATACAAACAGATGAAAATGCGCCGTTTGGACAAAAATGGAGTTGAAATTTGAATTTACCCATATAGTTTTGTTACTGGGTGTGTAGATATCGATCTATCGGTACAAACGAGATACATCGAAACGGACACTTGACTCTCTATTTTTCCCCAGTGATCTTTTCTACGTAATTTTCGAGGCAACTAATACGTCAATAAATATAATAAAACATCTTTCTGCCAAAGCGAGATTTGGGCTTATGAGTTTCTTCTTACATCTGACTCTATGGCCATGGTGATGCCAGCGATCTAACGTAACTTATTTCACTGCATTTCTTGGAGTATCCGCAGTTTACGAGGCAGTAACAAGGTTTATTTGCTCGGCAGTTTAGCCGGAACCCAGTTGCGAAACTTTAGCAAAGAGGCCTCTTCTTGTTTTGACCAAAAAAACCGTAGCCTTCTCCGAGCAGTCAATTCGCGAATCAACGATTCCGGAATAGGTTTTGGTGCTAAAACGCCGGGTAAATCACCGGCGGTTAACGGGGTGTCTAAAAAGGCGCCGCCCTCTCCAACTGTACATCTATGAATAGAGGGGATTGAGGACGTAACTGAAAAACCCGTTCGGATTTCGATTCGTGAAATTTATCGAGTTCCGCGTTTCGTCAGAGCGAAATGTGGAGGTTGATTCGGTCGCTATAAATAAAGGCGGCGTCGGGTGATTTCGTGCCTCCGTTGCGTAATGCAGCTGCAATCGCGTGCATTCCGGGGAAGCTTTGGGGAAGAGCGGTCGTCTTGAAAAGGAAAGACAAAAGGTTTTCCTCGACCGTTTGCTTCCAAATACTCCAACGATCGACAGATCGCTTGCATATAAATTTGTGGCTCTTTCAAGTTTATCGAAGAGCGCGATTTGCTTCAAGTAGCAACAGAATTAACTTTGAAAAACCTTTGGATGGATTCTTTCCTCGGAAAAATATTTCCACTCATTGGCTCTCCAGATAAGACTTACTTTTTTCGTAAGTTCTAACTTAGGCTTTTTATAAATCTACAAAATATTTCCAAAATTTCCTAAAACCTCTTGTGAAATGTCTTAGGAAATAGGGTTTGATGTAAGATGAGACTTGCAGGTATCATTCTCTCCCATATTAAAGTCGTTATTTTTATTTATAGGAATCAAACCTTCAAAATTGAGTTGCAATGGCAGTAAAACATAGCCGTAAATTATATGATTTTTTCTTCTTAAAATATTATGAGCGTATGTTACGTTTTCACTACTACTAACATTCCATACTAATATTTCACGTGCATTTATCATGATCAATCAACAAAAAAAATTGACTGAAGTTACTTAAATTCCAAAGGAAGTACGTTCTTAGAGGAGGTAGCCGCTATAATGCCTGTTATATGGGCCGTTTGGATACTATGAGCAAGATCAGGGAAATGTTTGAACAAGTCGCTTCAAGAATTCATTTTTTCTGCTTAGATACGCGAACGTAATCGGTTAGGGAAGTAGAATATACAGTGCATTCCTCGAAAGATAGATTAAAGTGTATATTTGTAGTCGTAAAGATAGATTTAAGTTTTATTTATTCCTCTTGAACCCTTTTCCAGTATGTTTTTAGTTGCCTCAGCACTGTAATTCACGCGAAGAAATACCCAGCGCGATAAAATTCAAGTATGCATAGAGGCCTATGATATATTTAGGAACGATTTATCTAGATTTAGAGTTGTAACCCATTTATCTAACAACAGTACTAAACTCCGAGTTTGTTGAGTCGGTACCTTACCGAAAACTTTCAAGGCTTATTCCAAGGTAAAACCGTAAGAAAGTAGGATCAAACGAACAGCACGTATGTTAATCCAACATTCGAATGAGGGGACACGAGCAGGAAGAAGCCCCATCCCTCATAAGCCCCTAACATTGTCTTACCTCTCCGTAAAATAGTAGCATCCGAAACAACCGGCAACGGAAAGAAAATAAAAAAAGCGAATCTCGAATCTCGAACCGTGTACCCCGTGCTTGGTTATCGAAAGGAAGAAATCTAGATAGAGGGAGATACGGTTTTTTTTAGTCGAAAGGAATGATATTTTTTCCTCCATCTTAGGAGCACCTTAAGAAACTCAAGGGCACCGTATCCCTTCTCTTGTTCACCTCGCCGTTCCTATTGTGAAGTGCACTGTGTATTTGGTGCTGATGTTACGGATAGAAAGGGGTTGCTCGTGGGGTGGTGGGTGTTCTCTGCCCATGGCGCTCTTGGGTAAAAGCCACTCTACCTTCCGAGACGATAGGGAAGCAGGGGTCCGTGGCCCCAGCTACATTTCGGCCTCGACTGCCCTCGGGGATGATATAGGGCCAGAGGTGGGGGAAGTTAAGCGAAGGAAGAGGTGCAGGACGTTGCCACATCTTTGGGAGACGTCTGGGGATGAAAAATGTTCCGACGAGGTGTGCTTGGCTGGACTAGGTAGAACATGATCCTGAGTAAACCCTGGCTAAATCTTTTGAGGCTAGTTTTAATCAGACCCACACTGCTGATAGGTAATATTAAATAATCCATTATAAACAGTACATTATTTATGCTCAGCTTCAGTTGAATTGCATACAAATGTGTTTAACTATCCAGTGCTCATGTGAGAAAATTTTATTTAGGCTCAACTTCAGTTGCATTGCATACCATTATGTATTACATTCTCCATACAAAAATTATGAATTTCTCGAATCAACTATGTTCGCTAAGGACTTAATTGTAGTACCCGTTGCGATATTTTCGGATCAGTTTCAAATAACTCAAGTTTGCTGCACACATTGCACGATTTGTCAACCAATTGACGCAGTTACAAAACAATCTGCACCATATTTATCTTTCTTAGATAAAATATAATCTAATAATCGTATTGAGGAGTTTTCTATTGTTCGCTATTTAATTTGTTGATTTATAATTCTATGAAAAGATAAATAGATGATGATCGTGGATTAAGAATTTCGTGTTCTTAAAACGAAAGACGCATTAGCGCAACGAACTGAAGACTATAAATTAAATTCGTTTGATTTCCTTTAGCGTGAGCTGTTAGGAAGAATATGACCGGTAACGCTTGAATTTCCGAAATTAGTTTTAAAATTTGTTTAACATCTGCATCTGCATACCGCAAACTCTCTGATGTAATAATTAGTTTATATTTCTAGGTCAAAGATCACTAGGAAATATACTGTGTGGGATGAAACAACACAGCAATGGGTAATCAACATGTTTTTGCTAAATACTAACGCTGTTTCGCCAGATGTTGATCATTGTCACTGGGCTGCACTGGCTGTGATCGCAAGGAATGCAGTTCGGCCATAGAGTGGTATTTCAATCAACGATCTTTACCTTGTTGAACCATTGTTCCTAAGGGGAAGAAACGCTGCGTGAATTAACGAGTACAACGTAAAACATTGACGACCAAAGTATCTCCTGCCGATAAACCGGCGAGTAAACAAGATTCATGTTTCGACTTGCAAGCAGCTGATCGTGCTAATGACTCACGCGCACTGGCCTTTATTATCTACGCGTGTGTTTCTCGATAGTTTATTTAGTTGCTCGTCAGTCTCTCTGTCTGGGGATTAAAAGTAAAATCAACTTAACTCACCCAAGATTTTCAATTACTGCTTTAGGAGGAAACGGTTATCTTACTTTCTAATCAAGGGCAGTAGATACTATATAATGGTGTTGTCCAGAATTTCGAAATTAAAGTTAAACTGTATTTCGCTAATTCAAGTTACAGATATGAGGAATGTAAAAACCATTCAAAAAAATATTGCTTTAAAACAATGATGCATTATTATAAACTGAAGTTTGCCTGCGAACGATAAAGATAGCACGCAATGGCTAATTGTTTTTACCTCTTAGGATGTTAATATCTCTTATATAGAATTCAGATTCTGAAACGCAATTTCGATTGCGATCAAGGACTTGCAAATTTTGTTGTAGACATTACTTTTCCGGCACTTTCTCAGATTTAGTATAAGCCTACATCTCCATGAATCTTCGCTCAAAGCGAATTTCCTATTGTCACAAGACAACTCAGATTCATGAATTAATGAAAGGGGCACCCAAACAAGAAATTACGGTAAATTCAAGCCGTGGGAAATCCACGAGAGGAAAAAATTCCAGTAAATGGAGCTGATAAAAGTAACTCCTAAATTTAATGTTCAATCAGATGGCAACCCAGATTCATTAATTAATACCGACGACCCTCAATCCACATAACAACTTTAATTGAAGCCGCAAAATAAAACAAGGGGAAAAAGTCCTAGTAAATGGAACAGATAAAAGCTCACTTCCGATCATTATCACAAAATGAATAGAGCTTTTTCGTTCAGTTTTTTTAGTGCTGTTTCCAAGAAATAGAGCATTTTCCCTATAGATTTCCATCGGAATTTTGTTTCGCTCTTATTTGTACTCTCGTCACGCGAGCACTTTTGGAAAAGTGTAAGAAAAACCTGCGTGCTGCCTTACGGGTGATTATTTTGAAAAATGGAGAGGCAACGGCGAGGAAAAAGAATCCGTGAAGAGGGAAGAAAAGAGTCTCGTGTATTCCGGCGGTGGCACTTGCGTTTGTTGCCGCTGTTGATCGAGCATATGAGCCTCGAGTCACGTAGAATTCTAAGAAAGCAATTGAAGTGATGGCAAGAAACCTTACACCGGCTTTTCTTGCTTTATACGCAATAACTCCTCTGATCATTATTGCCAGTCCGTCGTGCCTCGCGGTCGGTTAGAGTTTCCTTTCGTTCTTGCAGCTCGAATTTGAAAACGCGATAGCGGTGATCCTAAATCACCCTTCGATTAACTATTCGTTGAGGTGTGTTGATTTGATATCGTGGTCTGATAATTTAACGAATCGTTGCTGTCATAAGTTCAGTTCCCAGAGCCAGAAGCGCTAAAGGTATATGCTCACTAATGTAAGACAACTACTTCCGTATTGAGATTTATAATCACAACATGACGGATCTCAGTAAGTTAAACCGGAAAGCCAAGAGCTTCTCGCCGATATAGCGATAAAGAAAAATCTGCCCTATAAGATTAGCAATTGTCTCAGTATCGCATTTGTTCCAGATTGTCGTTTTATTCTATCTTTCATGCTTCGGGTGCAACCAAAAATAATCTGTGGAGGGTTTTCATTAAAATTGAAAGAAAAACATATTTTTCTATGAATCAAGATCGCTGCAATTTATACGGATTCACAACATTACAATATATGATAGAAATAAGGTTAAATTTCAACTATTTCACGTACCTAGTTTCACTCTAGGAATGTTTTAAATGATATAAATTTTACAGCCTGATATTAAGTTTTCTTGGCTAAGCAGCAATAACTCAAGGAATGTCGTTTGCAGCGACATGGGAATGTCTTACTTTATGAGGGGCATTTGCCTAAGTCCATAGAGTCGTTCCTTGGAAGTGGCAATCTTTATGTAGTATGCAGTATTATGTAGGAGTTTTAAAAATGAGAAAAATCTTTGGCATGTATTCTGAGGAAGTTATAACAACCTAAACCCCCCAGACTACACCTCTGTCCTATATCATGATTAAAAATCTAACAATATCATAGCAAACTTGGATTTAGATGGAATTTTATCCAAAAGCCCTTTCTATACACCCCCCTTAGCGCGTAAAATCAATCCGTTCTTATCAGTAGCGCATAGACTTTCCGTCACACCGCGTTCGGTTCACTCAACTCGCAGGACAAGGGGATTCGAACCCGCGAAGGCAACAACAGCGTCCAGTGAGCGAGTAAAGGAAGGAGGTTCCGAAGGCGTACGGGATTAAGAGTAAGGAAAAGAATAAGGGAAGAAAGTTAGTCATCCACTCCGGCGAGTTACCTCTGACTAACTCGGGAAACAAAAGCCCACCGGTATTGGAGATCCGCGGAAGGGAAAATCCCATTCCAGATGGAGAAGAGCGGGATGGGTCATCACCTTTCCCCGAGGAGAGAGAGGCTCCGCGTGGGAGGGGATAGCCGTCCTCTCCCGCGGCTCAAGACGGAAGCCCTCGGAAGAAGCGCTGCCCGCGTGATTTTTTTAAACAGCCCCAGAAATCCTCGAAGTGAATTTAATTGCTGTGGTCATCAACCGATGATTCACGGCGGACGTTAACCACTGTGTTTCCCCCCCCCCCTGACGCCCTATAAACGTAAACAGATAAAACAGTCGAGGGTCGATAAACGCATTGGAAAAACAATGTCGATTTAAGACCGTACGTAAGAACCCGGCTTAAGTGCTCCGGCAGATAATCGCTGATGGACCGAAGATATTTTTTGCTTAACGGGCATCTTCCGAGTTGAAAGTGGAGAAAAAGTTGAAGCTCTATAAACGTGACATGGTGAAACATCCGCGTCATAAAACTCAAGGTGCGAGAGTAATCTCACTAGCGTCCAGTGATTGTTGTTATCCCGCGCAAACTCTGCGGTTCGAAAAAAGGAATCTGGAGTGGGAAATAGGAAATCACCATCCAATACAACACTAATCCATTTACAATGTATGCGAATTGGAAAAAAGGTACAGGAAATAAGTCGGGATCGACCTCGATCTGAGGCAATGCAAACTTCCTAGAAAATATTTTTGTTTATCGCGTTCAGCTCAAAACGGTAAATACGTAAAACCTTTTAGTTTCTTCCTAAGATGCTACATTGATTCCTAGTTGAATTTTTCTGTTAAATATAAATCCACTTATGTATACTCTCAGCAATATTTTCATTTGGCTAAGGATGAAAGACACGGGAAGGACTTACAGGACTATGTGTAAAAATAAACTTTTGCTCTTCATATTCTTGAGGCCATACTCTCTGCTGTCTTAAGTAGGTACCACCCTTACCAAAGAGTACACACACGAAACAAGGACATCATCTTTACCATTGACGTATTCCTCGCCAATATTCCTTTTCAGAACCGTCCAAAACTTCTTCACACCTAAGAGAGTAAACCCCAAATGTTTGAATAAGCAGCGAGAAGATGAGACTATTCATGACTTACCCCCAACCTTGAATGAGGAATACGGCAAATCCTCATCCTCCCAATTCCAAATTCTCTTCTCGTAATGGAACACCCAGAGAGTGGACCAATATAAAAAAGCGAGGAGAAAGGCCTAATAGTGACCCTGCTGACCTCCACAAGGACCGTAACATCCTAGGGACTGAATCTAATCATCTTGGAATCCGTAAGGGGAATATGGAACCATCATTCTCTATCGTGACGTATAAATTGCATTTCCTTTGACTGTTCGCACGTAACAATATCAGAGAGCGGTTATTAAAAAGGCATTATTTATAACGACCCCCGCAATCGACGGCGTGACGCATGGGAGGGCAACTGTTATTTCGAAACCCTTGGCGAGGTTTTCTCCCTTTGAAAAATGTTTGTGTGTCGAGGAAGAAGTAGGAGGGGTCAAGAGGTTATCGATGCACGACAACCGGCGATTGTTACCCGCTTTTTTTCACCTCTTTCTATGCACGCTCAAAGCCTTCCCCCACCCGAGTTGGCAACAATAAGCAGGTAAATGCGATGGAGATTCTCGCGTTGCTCTGGGGGAGAAAAGCGTTGTTTGCAGGTAACATTCTCCCAAAAATAATCATACCACGCCTTGTGAAAGAAAATGATACAGGATGGTGCTGCGTGAATATAAGTGAACTCATTCTCTGTTTTGATAACATCTGTGATAGTTTACGTTGTGAACCTTAGCTGATGTCACTTGTAACTTCGAACTTCACACTTAAGTTATCCATTATATCTACTTATGTCTTAGTTTAAACGTGCGTTAATAATGCTGAATGATTTAGTCATTAAACGTAAAAATTCTGTCAATTTTTATTCAGAGTTTTTTCGAATCCGATGTTTTCTAATTTTGGGAATTATCACCACAAAAAAACGCGACATTAAAGTCGAAACTGATATTCCATGAACTATGTATCGGCACAACTTCGTTGATTTTGTTCTGTAACCTAATGTACTATTCTTGCTTCGTCGTTTTTCACTAGTGACTATTATTCGTAGTTTCAAAGAACAATCTCTCCCGTTCATACGAATAAGTATAGTTTTTCTGCTTATTAGGTACTTTAATATTCCTTATTGAGAGTCCAGTCTTTCTTATTCATCGCCTTCTGTCATGTTTATTTCTCATAAAACTAAGTTCCCCGCTTCGAATACTCAGGGATAGCGTGCTAAACTAGCAACGGCGTTTTTCCGTGTTCGATACTTGTATAGGAATTTCTGTGTTCTTCCATGGTAAATTAATTGTAAGAGAAGATTTTTTGCCTAATGATGAAATGATTTTTATTATTACAAAACCTGAGTCTCTTGTACTGAATTCTTCCATCATCTTCACGAGAAGTGAGTATGGACGATCACTCTGACCAACGGATAGACCGAAAACAACACACATCCCTTTGTCCCTTAACTTAAGCGAAACGAACCCAAAAAAATGATTCCGACGGCCTACCCATGGCGCCTTCACGGGGAAACAGTGGAGGGAGTTAATACAACCCGGAGGAGGAGAGGTAATAGAAGGGTTAGCACTCCAACTCCTATATCCCCCGCTATCCTTTCATCAACAACTTCTACGAAGTCCCAACTCGGTTGTAATCAGCCGTTTCAGAGGTCACGATCAGCTGGCTGAATGTGCGTGCTTTTTCCGAAGGGGAGAATTATTAGAGGGGGTGACGAGGTGTCGTAAATCCTGTTGCATCGGCAGGATCCAATTGGATTTGAAGGTTTCATGCGCCATTTCTAAGTCTTCCCTGAATTCGGAGGCGGTCATGCGTGATTTGTTCGATGAAAACAAGGCGAGCGAGAAGAAAACGGTATTTTTCAATAGGCTCTAGCCATTAGGCCGGGAAAACGTGGAAGTGACTTGACAAAGCGAGGATTTAGAAATAACATCGTCGTGCTCGAATGAGTCCGTCGACATTTTTCTGTGTGCGTGCAAACTTGCTGGCTTTCCTTATGTAAACGAAGATTTGGATCCTGGATTGATTTCGTCTCGTTTAAAGAAGTGACCGAGAGACAAGTGGAAAGAATAGCCAAAACTGGAAGTTCTAAGCTTTATAACGACGCAATAAAGAAGATGCAACGATCAGGTATTCGAAACATTCTAGCTTGAATTTGGCGTACTACTGGTATTTCTAACTTAAATAGGAGAATCATATGTAAGCAATTAAAATATATTTAAGAAGTAAGCAATTACCGACCTCTTTAAATATTGAATAGAAATAAAATAGAATGTCTCAGGCGTAACTTAGTGCAATTCCTTGATATTAAAATGAATAAAAAACAGTAGAAAATCTTACAAGCTAATTACCAAACGCGTTCGTTGCTTACTGACATCATCAGGTACTGAATGAAGGCAAATACGCTATTTAATGACGACACAGCTGGTTTTATTATTCATACTAAAATGAATAAAACAATGTTAATGAATTGTAGAGATTATCATTGAAAAGAGAAATGCCACCTGCACTTATTTAGGTATTTCAATTCTTTAAACCGTAAAAACAGTTCTCTATTCGAGGGGCTCAGAATTACATCGATCCTCAAATTTCTGGAACATTTTCCAATAAATCAGCACTCCGAAGAATCACAACCCGGACAGATAAAACTATTTCCGCAACAGATTGAATATTTATAATTCTAAAAGTTTCCATATTCAAAATTAACTTGTCTACTTTCGATGGAAGAGTAATCTTTTCGGCCAAAGTAAATATCTTTATCTGTATTGAATTAAAAATAGCGCTCAGTTCTCCGCAGTCCTTCGGAATCATTGAACTTCGCTATCGCTTGGATAAAAATGTATTCCGACCGTCATAGTCTTATCTTCTCTTGTAAGATAAGGGCCAATTGTATTTGGGTACGAAGCTCTTTGCATTTCGTTATCCCTTTATGAAATTCACGATCTAATTGTAGCTTACAGTGTATGACTTGAACGATCAGAGTATGTTATGATTCCATTGTAATCCCGTCATCGCACAAGTATAGATATATCAAAATCATGTTCATCAGAACTCAATAGAAGTAAGGTATATGTCATTACGTATATATTAATTAACCTTAATGACAATATTTGAAGCAATATACAGTGTGTGTTTCCTTTGTGCTTATTTATATGAAGCTAGGACTCATTGGTAACAGCTGTTACTGAGAATTGTGTAATAAACACATGCACGTATTTGATACCACACTTGGTATATTTACATGGTAATTAATTATAAGTGTTATTCTTGGTATTAGATGATAAACTCTTCGACGGCGTCAGCTAATTCTTCCAGCTAAACTGAAATCACAAAATAATATTTCTATTTCTACGACGTTTTGCAGGTATTAAAGGCAAAACAGTAATTTTTACTTCGGATTGACAGATGTAGAGACACTTTATTACGCCATACTGTACTATTACAGTAAACCTGAAGATGATTCACTTAGTTTTATGCGTTTGGTCATTATAAACCGCCTGCTTCAGAAATGCATTTCATGGAAACCGGTGTAGCTACTTCACTTGTGCTCCCCACTAGCAGCTTCGACGTATCGCCTACACGTAAACCCTCCACCCAGATTTTTATTTTGTTCGTATTGGAAACAGCAAGTAAAAATGAAATTAAAAGTGAGAGGGAGCCAAATAATTTCAGTCGGCGAAGTGTTTGAAATTCATCTGAGCGGTAAAGCTGCCGGTCAGGCCCTGGCATAGGCGGGGAAAATGATTTTCCAAGAGTGAGATTGCGTGGATGGGAGGGGTCGTGGACTCTTGGGGAAGGCCTTGGGGATGTAAAGGAGTGGAGAAAACAGGAACACTCACTCACAGGGAGGCCGTTGGCTAGGTTAACGACCCTCGCAACAGCATCACTAGCGCCTCCAACAAGCCTTCAGCCTCCCTACATCCTTGCACCTGCCCTAGGGGGAGGCGAGGGAGAGACTAGCGTATAAAGCCTTCACAAATCATCTCCTTTTTTCTTCCTTAACGAAGGGTATCTGTAGTAGAAAACTGGCTGCGGAGACACAATGCAATACCGGCGCCACATCTTCACCGAGGGTTTTTTCTTTGTCTAGCCATTGCTTTTCCGCCGTTAAGGAATTGATATTGTTTACGACAGTGGGCACATGAATGTGCTAGGTAGATTATCTCTTGGTTCCTGTTTCCATATCTTGATAAGTGGAGTTTTTTATTCGTCTTTTGTAAAAGGGTATAAGAAAATGTGCTCTGTCATCTCTATCCCCTGTCTTGCTCTAAGCTTCGATATACGAAATATAACAATAATTTATTATGCTCTGGGTAGATTCCCATAGAGCAACACAAAGTAAAAAAATGCTCAGAGTACAAAATTTAAAAAAATCACGATAGAAATACAAATTGTATAGTGAATCGGAAGAACAAAAGAATGCACTAAGGAACACAAAAATACTAAATAAAGAAAAACACAACATATGCAAACAGAGAATTTAGGACTTAAAGAAGACAAGAGAGGGAAAAAACGGAAGTATGATGATGCTGATTAATGACATTCACTGAGATCTCTCCTTCTCGAGTGCTACTAAATGTATTATTCAAAAACGTTAACCGCTATCCGTGGACTTCCCCCGCTTAAGTTCTTCTGAATATCGAAGAGAAACTACCTAAATCCCTATCTTTCTCACCGATCCTCATTCCCTCTCCAGAGTTTTGGGCAGCCTATCGTAGAGGGTTTGAGGTCCAAACCACCTTTCATGGTTCACATATCCTCTCTTGAAATAATTTTCCTTATCTTCCAAATACCAAATTTCACCAAGGGATGCGCATCTTATATTAAGCAGCGGATCTTTCCTTTTGTAACCTGTTTCAGAGACAGCTCTTTCTTCGTATATTTTATTTAATTTTATTTCTTTATTGATAATCACGTGACTCCTCCTCGGTTTAAAAATAATAATTCAAATAGAATAATTTCCTGTCATGCAAGAAAATATTCCATTTTCCCCAAAATGATATATTTCTTAGCTATTAACCATCGATCATATGCTTATTTATTCCACTGTCTTTAAAGAATTTCACTCAGCTATACTCCAGCTGCAACCATGAAAAGGTGCGTTTTGAATCAATTGAGCGATTTCCGAAAACTGTAACGAAAGAGGTCGTTTTAGCGAATTCAAAGCGAATATCGGAGAAATAACTATTTCAATTCTGCATCCACGACCCAAATAGATGCTTCAATGGTTATTTTGCACCGGAAAGTCGAATTAAAATTCTTTTTCGCTATCGATTCGAAAATTAGCTCACGGAAAATACATGATCGACATAGCTTGGATAGCATGAAAATGAGAATTCCTTCGCCCGTCTATTTTTCCTTAAGATATCTTCGATGTATCTCTAGCATTTTCCCTTAGCTTTCACCAGCTTCTTCCTATTGTTCCGGTATCTAACGGCACCGTTAATTATTTTGTCAAAAGTATCGAGCAGTGTCCCCTAGGCGTTTCCTCCTGCCGGGTGAAGTCCGGCTCTGTATCAGAGGTGTGTTTACTCACAGACTCTCTCTCATCTCGAGAGCTTTCCGGTGCGAGTGTCAATGACCTTGACGATCATCTCTCTCCCTTTTTCCCTTCTGAAAGCGTAAGGCTAAGAACCGGAAAATAATGAGCTCTGCGAAGAATCGCCTCTTTTACCCGCGTCTTCAATCTTTCGCTCCCAACGACTCATTTTTTTTCGACGGGATGTCTCATCGGAAGATTCGGCTGTTTTTTTTTTCATAGCGGTTTGTTCGGCTCTATTTTACTGTTTTTCCTACTCTCTCGGAAGAGGTCGCAAATCCGCGGAATATATTTTTCCTCCGGACGACATCCGCGCTCATTTACCTGTTGCTCTTTACTTTTGTTTATGAGCATTCCCCCGAAATGATTCGCTCTTTTTTTCGTTTTGGTGAGATATGAGTTTTCAAGTTTCTTTCGTGCTTGCCCTTTGTTGAAGGCCTTGAAAATTTCCAAAAAACCTTTCTATGTGTTTTTTTTTCGTTTAGCCCTCTTTTACTGTGGATCCTTCCCGTTGGAAAACAATTATTGCTCTGGAATGAAATTTTAAAGGTCAAACTCAAGGGAGGCATACGGAAAACAGAGTCCTCTTCCTTTATAATTGATGAGCTTTACTTCTTCAACGACTGCCAAACGAGCCTCCTTCTAAATAATTATTTTAATTTGAGTTTCAAGAAAAGAATGGGGCGTTATTAAATTTCGGATTTCATTCATTGAAAGGCGTTACTTTCGATAGTTTAGCTGCCAATTACTAATGAGATGGAATCGTTTCTTACTTTTCTAGCTACGTGAATTTACATTCTTATCTTTTGGCTGAAATTATTAAACTTTTTTTACGAGAAGAATTAATACTTATAATTAACACGTTATCAAAAGATAATGAATAACATTAACTGAATATTTTTGACAATGAGCTAATTGATGCATGTCATACAAGAGTAAAAAATAAAAAACACTCACATCTGTCTTGAAATAACTGCACACGAAGGTTTTGAATGGAAAATATTGAAATATTGCGTGCTGAAATATAAAATTGAGGAGATTGAAAATTTAAAATTTTGTTTCCATTTCTTAGGTGGTTTCTAAATGTGACGCCTTCAACACATACCATATAATTATTCTTTTGAACTTAGAAAACCATTAGGGAAAGTTTTACGGAATTCATCTTGAAAACTATTCTATAAGTATTCGGTAAAATAAGTGTGAAATTCGCATGGCTGCAGTGTAGCAATTGAGCGTTCCAACATTTTCTAAAGCTCATTCTTAAGAGAACTGATGAAAAAGCTTAAAAGGAAATAATTAGCTATACTCCAAGTCAAATGTTGGGTAACAGGGTAAGGATAAACATTAACTAAAAAAATCACGTCGAGTGGCCAACCGTTGGCCAATCAACGTCACTCGTTCCGTAGCCTCTTCAAGCAATTAAGCACGACCGGCACCTTACAGACGCTCAGCTGTTATCTCCCAGCGCAGCAGTTAAATCACCCCTCCACTTGTCCATTATTTTTTCTTGCATTCAAGTTCATCATCGGACGTCATCTGGTCGTCTTTAGGCCTCTGCCCAGCATCACCATCGTAACTGACACTGAAGGGATGGATTGTTGGACCACTTTTTATTCGAAGGCTACAAACGCGTCGTGGATGCACCCATCTGGATGCTTGGAGCCGGAAAATAACTTCTTTTTCTTTTAAGACAAACAACTTGTGGTAGACAGCGCGGTGGAGTCACCCCTCGGATGCTCTCTGACGCCCCGTGCTCGTACCAAACACTGTGCCACAGATTCCCACGGCTCGACCGACGCACTGATAGATCAAAGGGCCCACGAATTTATGCGTCTAGCCCGCATGTCAGAAAATCTATAGGAGCGTGATACACCTGGGAAGGCAGAAATAGAGCGGTGAATGACAGAAAGGCATCCTCAAATATGAAGATGTTCGATTTTTCGCCTTATAAATAAGTGATTGGTGGGAGAAATTTTTTCCCTAAGGGAGCATATATTTAAACCTAGTCCACCGAGGATCACTTTTCACAACGACAAATATATCCCAAACCTATGGTGCTAACTCTTGAATTGCGAGAATATGAAGAGTAATCCGAGTCGACAAAACAATCCCAATATGACCAAGTCTACGCACGCATTGATAGAATCATACTGGAAAAACTTTCTAAGCCTAATTCCCATTTAGTATTTTAGTATTATTATTCTTCCATTACACTTCTCGTCCAATAATTTCAATCTTTTGATATATCTTTGTGCACAATTGCATAATACAATTACACATAAGCATAATCAATTTTTAGACCAATAATTTAGAATCATTAACTTCTGATTGTGTATGGTTTCAGTCTCTCCATTTGTGTGTTAACTATCTATTGTTTATGCATTGTCTTATGTTTATTTTTCTTCTCTTTACAGGTGAGTACCTTTTCGCCATTGTCTCCTTGAGTAATTATTGTAAGCAGTTGGCCCTGAAAGGTAAGGGTAATTTAAAATTTTGATGGGGTACGACTATCATTTACGAGGAAATGAGTTTCAGATCTCTTTTGATGTAGTTAATGTTTTCCATTCCAATTCTGGTTCCCGAATGCTTCATTTAATTTTAAAAATCTAAAATCATCCTCAACTTTACGAAATCTACCGAAAATGTTAATTAATCAAATATCAAGGGATTTATTCTTGTATTTCAACGCGAATTGCAAGCCTATTGGGAAATGATGATATAGATGATAAAAAATCTGCAACAGTGTTGTTATCATCGTCAGGAGTAGAAGAATTGTTACATTCTATTGAAATGTATACACATTGTGAGTTTCTCAGAAGGTTAGTGATCTGTTTTTACAAGAATGATATAATTTTGAAAGCATAAGTGACAATAATCGTTAAAGCCTGCCAAAAGAAGAGGAACAGGACCGTTTCCTAAACGCGCTGCGAGACGACCGTGCTTTAAAACAAACAATCTCAGTCTTGGTGTCGACAGTGTAACTTTCATTGTATGCATTTTACGATATTCCTTTCATCGAGACCCACTTGGGTACGAGGGACGCGCCGGGAAAGAGACGCAACTGAGAAAGCTTCGCATCCCCCATCTCTGCTTCTCTACTCGGGAACAGAAGCCGTGGGGGCTTAGCGCAGGGGTTTAGTAGAAAAGAGCGCGTAGGCAAGATCCCTATTAAACGAGTATGAAGACGGAGCGCCGGGATTCGTGGACGAGTCGTAAAACTCTCGATGAGGCGAAAGGGGGAGGTAAATGGCCCACGCAGAGAGTCGCAGGGGTCGTAGCCACCCTAGGATTTCTCCTTGCACAATGGATTATTGTGCGAGTTGAGGAAAGGGTGAGTGGCAGGGAAGCGTCAGCGATAGCTGTTCCTGACGCGACGAAAAGATACGAGAAGATTGGGGACGCGAGTGTCTTAAATGCCCCGTGGACGAATTGAAAAGATTTGGAGGAGGAAAAGCTATGAATAAATCCGTTGTGCCGCTATCGTCCGGGCTTATTCCCGAGAGTGGCTTTGGTCCTTAGAGGGAGAGATTTTGTCCAAGGGCGAAATATTCGCGCTCGTAAGCAGTTGGGGAGTAGCGGTTCATTATCGCCTTGCCTCATATTAGACGCGAAATATTTCCCTTTTCGGTTTGTGTTGGCTCGGTATAGTTCTGTTTATTTTTGAAGGTGGCAAGCTTTTTCGTGAGGAATACTTATGGAGTCGAGTGGGAAACATCGTGAACGAAAATAATACATCAGAGCATACATCGTCAGATTATGAATACGTCTGCAAAAACTCTTAGACGACAGACAAATCAGCGTGTCTGAGTGTAAATATCCCTTCAGTCAAACGACTTGATCAGGTAACAAGCGCATTATCGGGAACGTAAATAAATAAACTTACGGTTATGAGACGGCTGAGAAAGGCGTGTAGTATTCTTGACCGGCGGCTGATACTAATTGTGTTAATTTTCCGTCTGTGCCATTCCTTTACTAGAGCTCGTTTGCTGAGGTCGAGGGAATCGGGAATGATTAGTACGTGGAGTCGAAAATTTTAGCTCGCTCCGCGGTGAAATATTTTTCTCTGGAACTTTTTTCTGTTCCTCAAATAAGTTCGACTCGGACTTAAAACCCTCTCTAATGAGATCGTTTTGTTGATGGAGAAATATAAAGAAATAATGCCATTGAGGATACCTCTGCAGAAAATTCATACCTATATCTGCTTACAATTTTATAATCGGTTACAGGAGTTCATCGCTATCTCTAAAAACACGGCTGTGCTTATCTAATATAACTCTTAAATGTAGTTGGCAGGGCATCGAACCGGAATCGAATCGGTACCCGAAATATACCATTATTTTTGCCGGTGTGAAACCGAACCCGAACCGAAAAATTTTAAACCCGAGAAGCCAAACCAAAAACAACTATTTATTCCAAACCTGTTATTGCTTCCCAGTAATGCACACACATACTTAAGTATGACTCGAGGAAGGTTTACTGACGTATAACTACGGCTTGCATTAACTACTGCTATGTTTTATTATAAAATTAAATTAGCGAATGAAATATTACGATGCCCTGGTCGTATGTTTACCTTATTTTTTAAAAGATTTTTGAATTTTAATCAATTGTAAAAAAACTGCTTAACTCTTTGTATCATAAAATTCATTTCCATGCCATTAGCAGGATTGAAACTACACTTAGAAAGACCATATTCTATCGGAACAAACATAGAAACTCATAAAAACAGTCACGGAAGATCCAAGCGGAACATGATTTTTTGCCGCTAACATTGCCTTTTGGTCTCCAGAAAGAAACGGGACCCAAGCAACTGACGCTGTACACATTTTCCAAGCCTTTTTTCCCACAGCATGTATTTCTCTCGGTAGGCGTATGCATGACCATAACTTAAACCTCCCCTCGCACATTCTGGTCCGATCTTATCCACCTTCTAAAAACGCGAGACACGCAAAGGTACAACGTGGCAGAAGCTGTTTTACGATGGTCCCAAAGAGAGCAGGTCGTCCGCACGCATGGATTCGTGTCCATGTCCCCGAAAACGTCCTCTGAAGTAAATAGTGTAACAGTTATCCTTTTAATTCGTGCAGCGGCGTATATCATCAGGGTCGACCCCTCGCACGACATTTGTAAGAGTGCTAAAAGTGTATCTTTTGCAAGCAACAAGTAAATTGGGGCAAATTCCTCGTCGGGTTTGGCAGAAAGAAGCTAAGTAATTATCGACTCCAAAATATGCGTCCGCTGAGTTTACAACATATGACAATTTGGATCGAATATTACTCTTCTTTCCTTCAGCTATCGCGGTACTTCGTATTAACAAAAAATATCAGTAATTGTTGTATTATTATCCTCTTCCTCTCAACTTATTATTGTCAAATAAAAGAATTGATTGCTACTAATAGGGCTATCTTGACATGATGAATCTGATAAAGCCTAAGTTGTCAGAGTCAAATCCTCAGTCAGTACCTTCGAAATATTTCATTTAAAAATTCCCCTGAGGAGAAGTACTGTATGTTACTGTATACCTGTATTTCATCCTAAAATTTTAACCACTTTAACGAACACTTCTCATTGATTCTTACGTTCTTTCCTGTTTCTCTCAACTTGATTATCCCAAACAAAATAATCGGTTACAGTAAGTCATCAAAGTGAAATCCTAGTTCAATACATCTGGAGTAATGCGATTAAGACTTCCCCTCACGATAAGTACAGTATTTTTGTGTATCTCTGGATTTCATCGTAAAAAAGGCTTGGCTGAGCTGCGGGAAGAAGTTACCGCACTATTAAAACTCAAACCTTAAGGACAATTCTACAGCCATTTGTAACCTCTGTCAATGAGATTTTTCCTCAACGCAATTAATTGGTGTATCCCCTTGAAAAGTTAGACGCGCTCTAGAATACAGCTCCACCAGCTGGTCCTTCTCGTATGCTAATGCAAGTGGGATTCCTTTACGTGCGTAGAATTAAATTAATCCGGAGAGTATATAAGGGCCTAGGTTGGATCCGCAGCATCGCTAATGTTGCCTGCTTTAACTCGAAGAAAATTAACTGCGTCATTTATAAATGGGGTGAGCGGAACCAAATGGGGTAGATAGACCGGAATAATACGTATCTCTTCAGCGCTGTTGACAAATAAAGAGCAACGTGGTCTCTCTTTTTAAAGGGCCAGGAAAGAGGCATGCGAGATAGGAAAAATTATTTTATATCCCGCTCTCGCTCCCTTACGCAGTCTGTCTGCTCGTAAATGAGACCTGAATCGCCAGTCGGTCCACCGCTGAGGCCAGACTCTCCTTTCAACCCTTCCCCGAATCCCCTCCCCACCCTCCGACCATTTTCCAGTTTTGTCACTGCCCTTATTTCGTCCGCATTTTCCCGCAGGGGTTTCCTTTTGAAACTTGTTTACTTACACCTCCTCATCCCCGTTGCTGCAAGTAATCCGGTGCTTGCGAGCGGGCTTGCGGCGGTGTATTTATTCATTTCCTTCGCTCTTTGGCTGGTAGCGCGTACGGATTAAATTCGATTTCACCTTTCTTTGAGAAAACATGGCAGGGAAGGAAAAGTGAGTGAAATTAGAGTGTGAAATTTTCTTATTGCTTCATTACCAGAAGACCGCATCGGAATAGTCCATCAAAATCAAAGTAGATATCATTTTTATAGGGAAAAATTAGGAATTATATGTTCTTCCTTTATTCTTATTACTATCTGTCTCTTCTTAGCCATATCTCTGAGTAAAAAAATGCTCATATTTACCTTATGATTCGTGGAATAATTTAGTATTCTCCTGTAGACATTTCTCAGTTTTAAACATCATTTTGTTTAACAACAACAGCATGACGTACACACTGTTTTTCCTAAGTAAAACCTCAGGTTTTCAAAATCGCAAATTGGTTTTCTTCTGTGTACTTTTTTCTGTGTAAATTTTTTTGACGAAAGGTTAGATGCAAGAAGAGAAATATTAGTCTCTTATTTACCTACTTATCGCGCCCATATAAAAATCGTTTATTATTATCATGTATTTTCTTATGAACAAACCTCATTTAAGAGTGCGACATGGCAATGATATCTAATTAAGTCCTACCAGCTTTCCGCAAAATTTAATGAAATTTTCAGAAGGAGGATAAGTGGATTATTGAAAGAAAGCTAGAAAGATACAGGATTTTTTTGCGTTGTGTATTTTCCGAAGAACCTCAACATCATAATGCCTCTTTCATCCCTCCTGCATCGTTCCTTCGCTTCCTCGTATTCTTACCCAATCTTTTCCCTCTTCCGTTATTTTCTCATCATCCACTCTCCTCCATCTCCTGACTCATTCCCACATCACCCTTTATTCGCCCCATTTAACTCGTATCCCCAACGCGTGACTGCATCTCGTCTCGGGAAGGGCATACGCGTGTGTCGCAAGGTAGGTTTTTTCGAGGATGCTCCATCTAGGGTCAGATGTCATTCACGGCCGATTAAAAAAGCAACGTTTACATTCGGGGATATTAGGCAATGCTCCCGACCAGTGGTCCCGATCCTTCCATCCGAGAGCATTCTGGGAGGGCCTAGACCGTCTTATGGGAGAAGCACCACCTTGGAGGGAACCATTCCGACGAAAGGCGTACCCCTGGGATATCCCTTCGCTTATCGTTGCTTTTTTTATTGCTGCGACTTCCTCTTGAAGAATGGGGATCAAATGAGGGTTTCCCTAACCACGCCAATAACGGGGAGATTGATGTGTGACGTTAGGTTAACCGAGGAAAATCGGAAATTTCCTCGAATTGGATTTATCCCTCCGGAAGACTTTTTCGGTGAAATTACCCTCCGAGCTGCAACGGAAGTTAGCTTTGTTACCGTGCGAGATAAACCATTAAGATACTTCCGTAGGGAGAAAAACTTTCAATCTGGGAAAATAATGGTGATTCACCAGTTCAATTTCAGAAATTAATTTATCAGTTAAATTTAAGAGTCGCAGTCCAAGTCAAAGATTATAATAAATGATAAAAATAAAAAATTCTAATTAAACCATTAATACAATTGGTATTTTAAATACTTATAAAAAACAAACATGCCATAGCCTGGATTCGAGCCTGGAACCTGGGCATTGCTATTCTAAATCTCTAATCTGCCCGGCAAATCAACTGCCGATGACAGTGATTTAGGTTTCAACATTTACCATTTTAGTCTCTTGCGCATAACCTTTTTTATATGCAATTTGATGTTTATATTCAATTTGATTTTTATATTCCACTTGATTTTTATCTTCCTCATTTAGCTTAAGGTTATACGTTTAATGAATGTTTGAGAGCGATATCTGGGGGAAACGTCATATTCAAATGACAATGACATATGAAAGTTGGGACAGTTTCCACTGAACGATTCGTAAATAAATTGCTTTTTCATACGTTGAGATTGAGTACTTTCCGCTACTACTACTTTACTAAGTAAAACTACTAGGACTGTAACGTAAATTCTATGCTAAACTTTCGAAATTGAGTCAATTTCAAGCTTTATTTGAGCGTGTTGAGTTCTGAAACATTTCAAGATGCAATGTCCGGTCATATTTCAGGGAGACGATGAACAATTACAGTTGTTTTCGCATAATTTTCATCAGGCAAGGAATTTTTCAGAATTCGTATCTTTTCCGTAGAAAAACTGTGGAAACACTCGCAGAACAATTTGTGGTTTCCGATTCGGTGGTGATTCTTTGTCCTTTCCGTGGAATCACGATGTTGAGTCATGGGCGCCCATTAGTGGACGCATTGAAAAAAATTTAGTTAGCCTCAGAAGTTGTTGGACAATGACGGTGGGTCGATGTCCTACTGCAGGAAGTATAGCAGACTTGGTTTGTCATCTCTTGTTGACGCCTCTATCCTTACTTAATTACGATTCGAGTCAGCTACTCCGTAAGAAAGCTAACGAACGTTTTTGTTGCGATATATAATCGGAGAATATCAAATCTTCATATTGGACGACGATCGAAAACAGCGACCGTTGTTCGTCAATGAGAGTATTCTTTTTACCATCATTTTCAGGACTAAATCATTGGGAAATTGTCGTATATTTTCTTGTTGCCTATAAGCAGTCAACTAGCATGAAATTTGAACTTATTTTCTTCATCTGCATCCACATTAATACCAAGCTGCCTTTCTACGTTTGGAAGGGGGATGTTCACAGCAGGTGATTGAACTACTTTTTTGCATATCTCATTGCATTAAAAATTTCCTTTTCAGAAAGATAAAATAAAATACTTAAAATTTCGGAAAGTGTAATAGCTGTACAATAGCATAATAAAACTACGTATACAGCACTGTGTACGTAGTTTCATTTTGGGCGCTGTCTTTGTTTGTAAACAAAAATTCTAATGTAAAGGAGCGCCCGTTCCCCAACGAGTCCGCAACAAAACTGCATCCATTCTTTCGACTTCGAAAATTTCGGCCCTTTTTATTGCCTCCAGCTGTCCTAAACCCACATACGGGGAGGCCCTTTGTCGAGGAAAGAGGAAATCCCTTTCCTACTTTCAGTAGTATCCAGTAAAAAGAAACGCTGACCATTCCGCCAGGGGTTCCTCAGGGGTCGCTATTAGCACCGGGAGACTTGTCTGGAGACGCAAAGGTGGGGGAAGGGTATATAATATGAGGGTTTTTCGTTGAAAGGGAAAGTCCCTCCTCCGGCTGGGGGTGCCGGTGTTGAGGGTATGGTTGGTGGTTCCCTCAGGCCTGTACAATGGCCGTCGGTCGTAGACGGCTCGTCCCATGGAATCGGCTCCCGTTGGCCGATGAGCAATATATTTGTAAACTGCCTTTTCGGGAAGTCCTTGGAGCAGAAGGTTGGATCGCAGGCGTCGGTAGTATTTTCTTCCTCGTATGTACGAATGACGGAAGATGCACGACATCCTCTCCGCCTTCCAGGAAACTTATCAAATGAACATTTTTTCCTTCTGAGAAATCTTATCTGGAGATAATCGAAACCACTGAGGATCTGTCCTTTGTTTTTGTTGGCAATGACTTGCATGTTTTCAGTCTTATTCCATCCATCACATCCATGTTTCTCTTTCCGGGTTCCAACGAGAACAACTCGCATATCTGATATCTTCTCTTTGAATACTCCACGTCTGTCTATAATAAAACTGTCTCTCTTCTTCCGAATACCCTCGATTTTCAACTCCTTTTCAATGCGATAGTAACTTTGATTAATTTTACGTATCCCTTAAATAATCCCCTAAATATGGTTCCAAGAGACAGATTCTGGAACTTCTCCTTTTGTGTTATTATATAGATTGTTTTTAATTAGTTATTCATTATCGTTATTCCTGTTCGTAATCAATTGTAATTGGCCTTGTGATGCTTGTTGATGTATCATAATAGATAATAAATCCATGCCACCCAAATCTCCTATATACATTGGAAAATAGGTCAGCTGTTACTGCTTACCCCTTAACATCAACTTAACGATTTTGGTAATATTTATTTCAACTATCCAACGAAGTATTCTTCCATTCATCAACATCCAAGGCACTTGGCGTTTTATTTTACGGGAAACATTCTTTTTCGGCCGCAAAGAAGCCCGATTCAAAGCGTCCCTATTGGAAAGTTAAAATAGACTTGGCAACGTGAAGGGATCCGAAAGACCGTCTCGATCGCTGCTGTGAATGTGGCGTCAGTGTAGAAAAATGGTGATGGAGCATCCAAAGTTTAGCCAAAATTAATATTTCTCGGTCGTATTCTATAACGGACCTCACTAATTAAAACTCATCTCAAAGTTGATTTATAGCAACCCTAGCCTACGACCTATGCGTCAGAAATTATATTCTAAGATCAAAGAGATCACTCGAGGATGATTTTTTGTTTGCGTTTGTCATGTAGAAGAGAAGTAATTTACTCAGAAAGTCAATACCGAGAAACGATTCGACTTCTTATACCTAGAAGTTCTGGCTAACATGCGCTTGTTCGTGTTTCCTATTTAGTTTACGTTCTCTTTTCCTCTTTTCTACTGGTTCGTTGAACTAATTTTTTTGATATTTTCTTTTCTGACTTTTGAGAGATAAAATATTGTCACGAGTAATGTTGTAGCCAGGCTTTACGTATGACATATCTCAATCCTGTGACAAAAATTTTGAGTTATCTCCTTCCGACGTACTCTATTCGAAGTCGAATCTAATAATCATCTAACGTATAGCTTTTCCAAATGTTTCCATCCTAAAATAAATTGATGACGGACTTTTTTCTAAGACCTCTCAAGCGTTTTTCGAAATCCCTAAACATGATTCTCGTCTTCATTATTAATGCTTCTGGGCCAAGTATTGTCGAAAATGTCTTCACTTCAAGAGGTGGGTTTGAAAGGAGTGTTTTAGTAACCAAAGCAGTTGGAAGGTCCTTTGAAGGCTTAAGGTAACAAGAAAATAAAGCAGTTTCTTACCGTCTCTGGGAAACGTTTTTCTCGCTCTTACTCATGCTAATGCTCTGTATCATTGGTATTACTTCCATATGAAAACACGAATTTTCACTGAAAAATAATACAATGATTTAAAGGATCATATTTCTTGATATTCCACAACTAGTACCTTTATTATTTCCGTAAAAAGTCATGGAAGGGTTTCATTTCTCTTCGTGATAATTATAATGCAGCCAAAACTTGTATGTAAAGACTCACGCCTTCATTGATGCAGCTTCAAAAATACTTAGCAATTTACTGCAAATATGTAGTGAAATGTTTTAAGGGATAAAACACTTGTTTCCAGCCGGCTGCTGTCTTAAAAAATAACGCATAATTAAGGTAATGGAACAGCTATAGCTTCAGTATGGTTATTCTTTTTATTTCGATTGTATAACTTTACTTGTTCAAGTGCATTTCATTTAGGTCTGCCAAATTTTGGCAGCATTTGACTGCTGAGATAAAGTTGCGTATCTTATTTTTCTTTCTCATCTTCAGTTGCATCCTAATGCAACCGCATTTATACCCGATTCCATATTATCATGTTTATTTTCGCCCAAATTCTTTGCCGTTAAAAGATTTAAATTCAAATCTTCTGACTACCATTTTACGTAACCTACAGAATTAACCCTCTTGTTCGGTGCAGCCAACGCATCCCTCTACTTTAATTCGGCCCTAATTGATTTCCGATCGAAGTCAACCCGGATGGCATCCGTGCATTATGCACCCGACTTTTCTCCCCTCACACTTGTGTGCTCAAACCCAAGACCGTGAAGCCCCCTTCCCTCTGAGTAATGAGGCGATCGAACGAGGAAAGTGAAAGTGACACTGGAACACGCCTTTTCAAGAGGAGCGAGGAAACGAACCAAGAACTCTCCGGCGAACTAAAGAGGGACTACCGCTACTTTTCCTACTGCAATCCTGTAAAAGGGTAAAAATACATTGTAGCAGGGCAGGTCGCCTGGTAGCCTAGCTGGTCACATAGTTGCTTACTGTGATGTTAAATTGAAGCAGCTTTCTTACGGGGACATACACAGTGGAGCGTAGCAAGTAGCCGGGATGGTAATAGTGAGCTAGGAAGAAAGCGGGTTTATATCGCCATAATTGGGATGGCCCGATTCACGCACGAGCATTTGCAGTCTTCTCCAGTTCTTTTCAAGTTACGGTGAAATTATAGCTTAAATTTGATCAAAGGTTTTGGCATCCATTCTTAATTACTAAAAGAACCTCTCACGATAATTCTTTAGCATTTGATACCGATTATGGTAATCAACAAAAATCTTTCTTTCGTGGTTAGTAGGACGAACATGGCTCTCGCGTGCACTAGTTTCAATAAAAACCGCTTATTATTAGCAAAGCTATCAAGAATAATGAGCTATTAATCGCTTGAGCTGACCATCTTAAGGGCCTATAAGCGATCAACTGAGCTTCACTGTGCGTGTGTACCTCTTTTTGCTAGGAATTTAGGTAGGAAACAAGCGACCAGCGTGTATGCGACTTGCCATGCTCCAATGTGTTTTTACCCCAAGTCGCAGTGTTCGGAGAGATAGATAGAGAGTAGAGAACCCAAACAACTGGTTGGAGAAGGCATTGAACTCTGAGCCGGTCCGCCCTCCTTCCCTCACCCCCTTCCCTTTAGCGAGAACGCGATTTTCCCCCTCCACCTTCTCCCCTTCGCCCACCGGCTGCATGCATCGAAATCTCGCCGCGTGGTGGCAGCACCGCTGCTTCCCCTTCCCGTGGGTGAGAGAATGGGACCCCTCCCCCCTTTAACCACCGCGTGCAGGGCCACCAACCAATGAACTCTGACGCTGTTGATTTTGAGAAGTGAAAGGGAAATCGATCCCGGGATTCTCGTCTCTAGAAGGTATCTCCCGACGCCGATCCGTGTTTTTTTAATTACGCTCGACGGCCTTGCTCGGCGTCGTCTCGGGGGGATGCCTGTGTTTTTTTTTTTCGATTGTTTTGATGCAGGTATTGATGCGGGAGATGAATCTGGTGGAACCATTTCCTCAGGTCATGAATTAGATTGACGTTATATCGATGTGTAGATATTGCACGGCTGCTGACAGGTCATTTATAGAGGTCCAAATAAGGAATGAATCATGCGAGTCGGAATAAAGAACCAGCCGCTTCATCTTCATTGCCGCTGCCACCAAAACAGAGTGCAAGATGTTCCAGAATACGTCTCAATCTACTTCTTAATTCTGTTTCGTAGTTTGAGTAAAGCATTATACTTTCAGTCATTTCATCTATTCCAGATCTGTGATTCTCAATAAATCATGAATTAATCTAGCTCATTATATATGGAGTTGTTTCAGAAGATATCTTTGTTTACAGTGAACATTTCTGTCCTAAACTTTCTCATTTTTCTTTATCGGGAAGGTGTTCAATACAAGACTAGATCTATAATCGTGTACATTATGCGATCATATCTAATATATATTAGTATATAATCATATAAGTGATTTTTTACGTGAACAGTTATTATTATTACCATTTTAACCAAAGATTCGGATTTATAACCCCTGATGATACATATTTCATGCTAACACAACATTGGACAATAACGTCACTGTTATGTTTCGATGAGTTATATAGATTTATTTACTTTCTAACCGACCTCGAGCATGCAGTAATTCGACTTACATTCAGAGAATACAAGAAGCAAAGACATAAGTAACTGCTTGTGATACGAAGAAAAGAAAAGCATCAATCCTCACCATATTAACCTATCTCTACAATTTGCTTCTGCAATCTGCAAATTATCTTCACTACCTCAGAAGCGAAAACGGCGAAGAACTAGGATACTGCGAGCAACAACTTGTTGTGCGTAGTTCATTTATGATTTATTCAGAAGTACGTTCATGATCTGGTCGGCGTAAATCGATGAGCGTCTCTGCAATCTGCATCAGCCCGGATTCTGGGAACCGAATTCAGAATGCGAAATATCGACTGCTTCCACGAGGGCCGGGTCTGCGTTGCAGCGAAAGTTTGTTTTGGTCGTACGCCGGTAGTGGGAGGCTCGAGAGCAGTCCTTTCTGAGCGATTGCATTCACGAACATCACTCTTCCTCTCGGTCGTTTGCAGGCGTTGTCGTAGTGACATGGTACGACTATAGGGAAATAATAACGATACGGGTAAGAGTGACTCGATCTTTAATTATCGTGCTTGCGGTACTCGATCCGTACTGCGCCGTGGATGGGGCGGACTGCAAAGCCTCGGCTGGCCTATGACACGGAGGACTGCGAAATTCGGAACACCTCAAGTCTCGAAAGACGCGCTGAGTATGTTCAGGATCCGCGGTAGGTAGGAGCACCCCAAGTCTCGAAAGACACGCTAGGTATGCTCCAACCTGGACGGCGGATGAGAGAAGACTCTCTCGTTTCCCAAAAACGAGGGCCTTATATACTGCTTGCAGCCTAAGGATTTCTATGTTCTTCTATTACCGAAGGTTCCAGAAGGAATTCTGGACCTGAATAGGGGTGGGCGAGAGCAATGGTATGCGACGCACCCTTTTGCGTCATACCCTTTGTTGCGCCAGGTGGACGCAATGGTACAGAGCTGGCCACTGTCCGCTGCATCTTTTGTGACACCACTGCTCTCACCTCCTATCCAATTCCAAGAAATCCTTAGGCCGCACGCAGCTGTGCACTGAACGCGAAAGTCAAAAAGTCGCCATGCGACATCACCCCACCAGCAGTCAAAACCCCGGGTCGGACGGATCGAGCTTTTGGTACATGGTTACATTAACATCAGATAGTACAACACAAAAGAAAAGAAGCAATAGAAAGAAAAAAAAGAGAAAAAAAATAAGCTAAAACATATAGATATAGTTCGTAGGAACACACATGTTATTTTCCACGGGAGATCTACTTAATACACCTAACAACTAACCTACCACAGGGGTGTCACTTTTCACTGATAACTAGACTAACCTATGCAAAAGCAACAACAAAACAAAAGAAAAAATAGTCTCTGGAGCACACTTCAATGCACTTCTACTTAATACCTACATTGGCTAACCTATCACACGAGTGTCATTTTTCACCCATAACTACCCTAATTATTTCACTGGGAGTCTAACACATACATTCTGAATTAACCATCACCTGAAAAAGAGCGTCACTGTTCACTGATATAAGCCTAAAAAAAAACACATTTCAGTGGGTCTAGTCCAGCACCGGGAACAATGGTCTGTCTTTGGGTATGACAATGTTCGTTGTCACATTACCTGGCTGCATGACACTAAACATGTTGACCGCTGGTACTGTTGCCGCTACTCCATTTCCTGCAGGCATGGAGATTGGCTTCCTTCTGGACGCCAGCAGAATCGCGATGACGGACAGCAATCCAATGACGACAAGGGTTGGCATTCCCACGTATTTTACCTCCTCCAATCGGGAATCGAATGGCGCGAGGAGCTTGGTGTGTCGGGCAACCTCTGCCAGAGACACGACTGGAACGTGGTGGGTATTCAGGTGCTCGATAGAGGCCAACAGTTCCGTAAGGTTGCTCGAGTCCAGGATGTGGTCGGCGTAAGCTGGGTCGGATGCATTGATGTTGATGTGGGGAAAGGCGCTTGGGGAGGAGGGTTACCGTCGAGACAATCTGTGGCAGTTGTACGTCGCATTCTATGGCTTCTCCAATCCTGTTTTGAAGAAATGGAGGTGACTGAATGCTCTGGAGAGCGGTAACTGTGGAGGGAGGAACTGTAGGTTGGGGGGAATCGTGCGGCTTAGGGGGTTCCCCAGACGGTCCCTGATCTACGATACGTAGGTCCTTCACAACAGCGTCTACGTCGTACTCCCATTCTACGTCGCGCAATGGGCTTCCAAAGGTAGTAAATAACTCTTTTTCTAACCTTCTTCTGTCACCCATGGCGCAACTCTCAGTTCGGCGACCGAACCTTGGGGACATCTTCAATCGCCTCTGCGACTCCGTCCGGGTAGTGGCCGCAAGTTATACCGATCTGATGCTTGAGGGGGTTTTACTGGGGGTACTAGGGCTTCCTCCAGTTCCACCTTTGCTGCTTCCGCCGGAGTGGAAATGCCTGTTCGCGATGAAATTTCGGGGTTACAAAAAGAGGAAGGCGGAATGGGAATGGGCGTCGTGGTAACTGATTCTGCTAGCAATTTATTGGGATGGTGATCCGAAGCTCTTGATTTACCCTCGGAGACTAACTGAGGGAATGACAGGGGTTCTGGATCGGGTGGCAAGGGTAAGAGGTTGCGGATGTGGGCTGTTGCTCTACGGCCATTCAGGACATTTTCGATGTCGAACGTGACCGCACTCCGAACTTTAACTACCTTATATGGACCGATCCACCGCGATACTAGCTTTCTGGACTGTCCCCGGGCAAGCGCCATGTTTCGCAGTAGGACCAGTTGTCCCACGGAAATGGAAGGTAAAGCCAGACCTTCGTTAGCTTCCGAAATTCCATTTCCCGGGTTTGTCGATTCCACTCCGCCGCTTGCTCGTGGGCCAGTTGCATTCGTCGTGCAGCTTGTTTGTTTCTGGACTATACGCACTTCATCCCAACACGGTTCGTACTGAACGACATCGGCCTCACCCTTATCCTCTATTACGTTTATCACTTGTGGGGCTCTAGAGAGGGCGTCTGAGTGCGGGATAGTCTTACCCGGGCGATACTTAATATCAAATGAATACTCGGTTAATTCCATAATCCAACGGGCAAGTCTCGGTTTGGGCTCCTTCAGCGTAAGTAACCATCGAAGAGGCTTGTGGTCTGTGTTCATGATGAAGTGGTTTCCTAAGAGATAGATTCGGAATTTCTTCACCATTGCTATCACCGCCAAGCATTCCAGTTCCGTCGCCGAATAAGATTTTTCCGGTGATTGTAACTGACGGCTGGCAAACGCGATCGGGTGCTCTCCATCTTCTAGCTCCTGAGATAGAATTCCTCCTAGCGCGCTTGATGATGCATCCGTCGTAAGAATGAAAGACCTCGAGAAATCCGGAAATTTTAGAACAGGTTGAGAGATGAGGCACTGCCGCAGTGTGTCGAAAGCTTCCTGTGCCTCAGTCGTCCATAGAAACTCCACTTTTTTACTAGTTAATTTTGTCAGTGGGGCCGAGATACCACTGAAATTCTGGATGAACTTCCTGTAGTATCCGACCAACCCTAAGAACGACTGAATTCCCTTAACATGCTTTGGGATGGGAAAGTTCTTAATGGCCTCGATTTTCTCCTCGTCCGGTTGGATGCCATCCGCAGAAATCTGGTGTCCCAGGAATTTCACCCTTTGTCGAAAAAAATGGCATTTTTGCGGTTTTAACTTGAGGTTTGCTGCTCTTAGCCTCTGAAAAACCTCACGTAGGGTTGAGATATGCTGTTCCCACGATTTGCTATATATTAGGATGTCATCAAGATAGCAGACACAACCATTGTTTATCAATCCGTCTAGCACTTTGTTCATGAGCCTCATAAACGTTGATGGAGCATTTACCAAGCCGAAGCTCATGCGATTGCACTCATAGTGGCCTGTCGGAGTGCTGAAGGCAGTATATTCTTTACTCCGCTCACCCATTTCCACTTGCCAATATCCACTGCAAAGGTCAAGGGATGAGAAATAACGCGCTCCTCCCAACTGGTCGAAGGTCTCGTCCATATTGGGGATGGGGTACACTTCCTTCTTAGTGACCTGATTTAAGGCGCGGTAGTCGATGCAGGGTCTGTAGCTCGGAGTCTCTCCTTTTTGCGTCTTCTTTTTTACTAAAATAATCGGCGCGGACCAGGGGCTGGTAGACGGTGAGATCACTCCTTGATTTAACATATCAGAAATAGCTTCATCTAATATCGGACGTAACGAGTGCGGAACGCGATATGGCCGTTTTGTAATAGGTTCCGCTCCTCCTACGTCGATTTCGTGTTTTTCCCAATTCGTGTGTCCTAGAGGAGCAGAGGGATGAGCGAAGATATTGGCGGATTCGGTGAGCATCGCCCTGAACGGTTCCTTCGCTTCATCTGGAACATTAGCAAAATCATAGCGCGAGAGGAGATCCTTTTTGTCCATCGGTTCGGGCCACATTTCTGGTTCTTTTCCCTCAATAACGTTTAGTGATGGGGCAATGTCTTCCTCGTTGACACATTGGGCGTTTATTTCTGTTCCTTTTTTCACAGTTTTACAGTCCTTTTCAAAATTCGCCAATAATATCTGGGCGATGCCCTCGTTTGAAAACTTGGCAATTACAGGTAATACAGTTACTTCACCGTCCACTTCCTCAAACAACACATCCTTTCCTTTGAGGATTTCACTTTTTACTTCAGCAAACAGGATTGAAAGGGGTGGGACCGTTACTTTTCGCAGGAGTTCGACTATTTTTCCCTTTACTCCTGTGCCTCTCGGCTGCGATACCTCGGCGGCCAACCCTTTCACCTCTGCGACCTGAGATGACGAATCAATCCTCGAGATAGGGGGAATGCCTGAGTTTCCTCTATGCCTCCGGGTTGTCGGCATGACATTAATGCTCCTAATCTCTGCATCTTTTATCGCATCTCTTTCGCTTCTTAATTCCTCTGGGGGTTGGATGAGAAGAGCGGGGTCCATTATATTTACGGTTTTCTCCATTCCTGTTTCTTTGGCGTAATTTTCCGACGAAGTTTCATACGCTTTCTTCTCTGCGGGGGGAATGCATTTCCTTGGCAATTCCTCGGCGAGGCATTCCTCGTAGAACGGGTTAGATGTTAATATAAATACTCCTGATTTGGTTTCGAATCCTTGGGGAGATATTGAATTCACAACATCGTCGTCCTTTCCACTCGATTTCAGGCGGATGAAGTGGGAATTTTGCATCTCCATTGTTCCATGGTCGAAAGACAAAATGCAGTCGTATTTTTTGAGAAAATCCAATCCGAGGATGCCATCATAAAAGGTGTTTCCTAGGTCAATCAATAGCGCGTCGTGCGGGTAAGCGATACCGTCGATTTCCAGAGGAATGCTGCACTGCCCAATCACTCTCAAGGGATGGCCGGAAGCGCTCCTCACCGGGCCATCGTAGGGAGAGAGATAAAGTTTCCCAAATGGAAACTCCTTTCGGCTAATGATGGTGATTGCGGCCCCTGTGTCTACTAAAAATTTGTAATTTTTTCCAAGGATGCTGCACGATACCATCATCCCTGACTTCGGCGTGATCGCCAGAATTAATTCCTCCCCGATCGCGAGATCGGGGATGCTGCGTTTCCCGTCACCGGCGGCGAAATTCTCAGCGGGCACTCGATTGGGCGATGTCCTTGTCTCTTACACGTACCGCAGAGAAGCAGAGGGCAATCCTTTTGTGCATGGCTTGCGTCACCACAGAGATAACAATTTCGCGGTCTCAATCTGCAGAAGCGGGAAATATGTCCGGTTTGGCCGCAATGGAAGCACCTCCGCTCTGGGGCGTTGGAGTTGACTCCTCTGTGGATTGGTGGTCGCGGCGTCGGTGGGTGCTCCAGGGGGGTTCTATCACTCCGCCGAAAGGGTTGCGATACGGGACGGTTAGCGGGCTCCGATGCAACGTGGTTCACCTGATGACGAGCGACGAAAGCGGGAGGCTCCGTGAACTTCTCTGCTGGCGTTGCGTGATTTCGTGGATTTGTTTCTGCAGTCCACGCCATAAAAGGGTTGGCGAAGGGTGCTGCGGCTATGTGATTCACGTGAGGGTGTTGGGAGATGAAGGCGGACTGCGCCATAAGTTCTGCCGATTTCGTTGCGTAATTTCGCGCATTGCCCTCTTCCGATAATGCGAATTCTTCCGCCTCAAGAATATTTTGCGGGTTCCTCACTGTCACAAATCTCCCTATTTCCTCACGTAGGCCCAATAGGAATTGCGCCAGCAACCTCGAGTTCATGATATTTTGCGTGGCTTCAGAAGAAGAGTTCGGATAAGTAGCGCGTAACTGCCGAGTGATTTTCCTGAGTCGCGTAGCGAACTCTGAAACACTCTCGAGAGGTTTTTGCACACATGACGAGAAGAGTTTTTCCAATGAAAGGGAGGAGGGTTTGGATGCGAATCGCCGCCTCAAATAATTGGAGAAATTGTCATAACTATCTAACATATGCGGGTTTTCGGACACGTAATCGGCTGCGGTAGCTATAAGGCGCAATCGAGCGACACAAAGAGTTTGCTGTTCTGTCCATCCACTGAGATGACTAGTTAATTTTAATTTCTCTAAAAATTGCTCTACCGATGTGTCATCTTCACCACTAAACGTTGGTACAAAGTAAACCTGATTACCTAGCGGACTAATGGGGGGGTTAGAGAGGACAGTTGCCTGACTAACGTCACTCGGTGGGGGTGCCGAATCACCTAAAATATTTATGCAAGGATCAAATTCAATTAAGGAACGCTGAGAATAGGGATCCATGAGATAACACTGGCTGTGGAAAGGATTTGTGTGAGAATAATAGGCCATCGTCACGAGAGTGAAAAACAACACACAATCGAAAGAATCACGGAACGATCACAATTACGTAAATAATGAGTCGGGCACTGACACAATTATCACTGAAATGACACTACTGAGGAAAACACACTCGGGAGAAAAAAATGTTACGAGAGAATGTAACGAATAAATCATCCAAAGAAATGCAAAAAAACAAAATATACAGAATTGAGAGTCAAAATATCCACCGGCAAATTTGAAAATAAATATGGTTAGAATCCGAACTTCGTAATAAAAGAAATTAACGTTAAAAATGGCAGTTTACGTTAAACAATGGCAGTGCTTGCGGATGTATTTTCCTTCAAATAATGGCACATGCTAGGAAAAATCTTTTAAGAATAACCAAGAATAAGCACTGGCATACGCACTGACAAAGATATCGGCACGAGAACAACCAAAGAAACACACGAACAAATACGAAACATGCCAAGACATACAAAAAAAATGCGAAAATCGTGAGAATCCCAAGAAAATAAATTACTATTTAGAGACAATGAAATTGGCCGATCTGTTTAATTTTCCGAAAGTAAAATTTAAATATGTGAAAAAAATAAAATAAGTCATCTTTCCAGCAAAATAATCAGGGAATTCAAGTGGAATTTAAATAAATTAATATAACTTGAAACGACAAAAGAAAGCAAAGTTCGAGAGCACGATTCAACCTTAAGCAAAAGACGTTGCCTTGGCGTTCGGATCACACGAGACACAGTTGAGGAAAAATAATTGAATTGAGGTAGCACCGCATGAAGTCGCAAAACACAATTAATGTCGAACTGGGAGGGAGTCCGGACCGCATAAAAACATTTTAGCTAAATTAAAGTAAATCTGATTGAAAAGGAACGGCGTTCGAACCGCATAAAAACATTTTAGCTAAATTAAGGTAAATCTGATTGAAAAGGAACGGCGTTCGAACCGCATAAAAACACCTGACACCAATTGTCGTAGTGACATGGTACGACTATAGGGAAATAATAACGATACGGGTAAGAGTGACTCGATCTTTAATTATCGTGCTTGCGGTACTCGATCCGTACTGCGCCGTGGATGGGGCGGACTGCAAAGCCTCGGCTGGCCTATGACACGGAGGACTGCGAAATTCGGAACACCTCAAGTCTCGAAAGACGCGCTGAGTATGTTCAGGATCCGCGGTAGGTAGGAGCACCCCAAGTCTCGAAAGACACGCTAGGTATGCTCCAACCTGGACGGCGGATGAGAGAAGACTCTCTCGTTTCCCAAAAACGAGGGCCTTATATACTGCTTGCAGCCTAAGGATTTCTATGTTCTTCTATTACCGAAGGTTCCAGAAGGAATTCTGGACCTGAATAGGGGTGGGCGAGAGCAATGGTATGCGACGCACCCTTTTGCGTCATACCCTTTGTTGCGCCAGGTGGACGCAATGGTACAGAGCTGGCCACTGTCCGCTGCATCTTTTGTGACACCACTGCTCTCACCTCCTATCCAATTCCAAGAAATCCTTAGGCCGCACGCAGCTGTGCACTGAACGCGAAAGTCAAAAAGTCGCCATGCGACATCAGGCGTCGTTTTCCATGACGTAATCACGTTTTGAATTTACTGCTTTCACTCAGTAAGGGTTTGACGGGCTATACGCTCCTGTACTGTAGGTCCTTCCGTAGCGGTAGTGACTACGGAATATGGTACATGACATGGTATAATGTAGCATCAGTTAATGTTGAAACTAAGTCAAGATATCCATCGATCTTTGGCGTGTAAATCACGTTAACGTTAATTACATTTTCACAATGCACGAATGAAATATTTGAGAATCCGTCCATTAATTACGAACATTCCCTTATTCAGTGATGTAATAAAAAGCAGATAGCTGCGTCGAAAAGCTCTCGTGATGAATTTATGGATTTGTATTTATGTATGAAAAACGTTCGTATTCGCTAATCACCACTATAAATTTTAAAATAAACAGTAATATATTGCAGTGGGAAAAATATGGACTATGTGATAAATTAAAGTTATTTGACGATTCAAATGTGATATTCTGCGAAATATCTGCGAATAATTTTAAAATGTATGGCCTAGTTGAAGCGTATACCGTTACATATACCGTTATATACATACCGTTATACAAGATTTTTTTCGATGAAACCAAAAATTAATCCATCTATTTATCTACTTTTCAATGTATTATTCTTTTCCAATTAGTCACACAGAGCAGCAAAATTGATATTGCAATCGATCATGAACTAAATATACGTAAAATTTAAATAACAAGTATATAAGCAGAATGCTGGATGAAATTCGTCCTCAAAACAGATATTTACATTTTAAACTTACTGGCAGTTTTATCTCACCGCGATACTTTTAATCAATTCAAACACGTTAAAGATTTGTTCAACCGCCAAGCAAACTCATAACCTACTTTTAAAAGCCCCGACTCAAAACCGAAACCTATAGAACCCGTTCGGTCGCATCGTGTGTGTGCTTTGTGCGCTATTTTTGAATCTAGATGTTTTTATTTGCGAAAGCGCCAAGCCGTAAAAATTGGAACGTTTGGAATGGGATCGTCGACTCCTGAGCTTGCGAAACGACCCGCGAAAAGTTAAAGGGGACACGAGGCGGGGTCGATTCGGAGGAAGATTCCTTCGGAAAACACTCCACTTTCACTCATACGAAGGTCCATCCAAACAGACAATGGACAATAGTCGTACAACTTTCGTTTTCCATACCCATCGTGCGGACCTTCGAGCGTCGAATTTTTTTTCCGCATTAGTATTCTTTCGCTCTGAGTGAATGAGAGTTCAGTAAAAGATAAATCGTCAAAAAGGTGAAATTGTGAGATAGGAAGTTTTAATCGTTTGTTTTCTTCTTGTTCGATCCTTTCCAAAAAAAAATATTCTCTTCTGAATGAATTTTGTGCAACAAGAAAACCCATGCGTAATTATTGTCGAATACGTCATTTTTAGTATCCGAGCTTCAATTCGAAAAATGTACGGTCACTCATCTATTATATCGAATGCACATATCCAATGAATGTGTTCCACTAGCTGTGCCTGATAGTTCCATATCTTTACCCCGGATAAACGAACTTTTCAATGAATTCTTCCTTACCTGAACTATATAATCGCAAGATTCAATGTATTGAAGAAAGGTTCAATTTAGTGTTTCAGCTAAGGTTTTATGGTACGGTTTAGTGACAGCAGAAACCTTAACGATGAAGACTGTCATAGTCCAGTTTAGTTAGCAGTTAGCTGTTTTCCGTCCCTTTGATAGTATTGAACAGTATCACGGAACGTTAACAAAATAGGTTGTTGCTCTTACTGCTGAAGAAATGCATTTAAATATATAAATATGAATTTACTTGCGTTGGTTATATGGAATGTGATCGTACTTATACAGTAATTTTTCATTTGGGAAAAGAGTGAAAGAAAACATTACATCCTCATGTTAGCCTAAAATTTGCTCAGTCTAAAATGTGCCGATAGATAATCTCTAATTATAAGCTCTTGCAAATTTTTTTGATCCTTAAAAGGCGGGAAACGAGGCCTGTAAGGTTCATTAACACAATTCTAACCTCAACCAACCGTGACATCTATCTCCGTCATCCCCCCTGCAGCGTACATCATGTGGAGTAATTCCTCTCCATAAGAGAGACCCGGCAACGCCGCTGCATCTGATAGAGAACCTAATTAAGGAGCCTCACGCCAAATTGATACTTATTTTTTCCTCGAGTCATTTGTAACTCCCTGGACAAACTCTTTAAGCTACAGTTCCATTTAGGCCGCGTTTAGCGCCTCCCGATTCCCGTATGTTCTTCTCGTTTTTTAACCGGGTCATAACGTCTATACGCACGCGGAAGCGTACCTCGAGGCTTGTTTATTCCTTCGCGCTTCGTAACGCTGGCAACCCGCATCGCGTGGGAAGAACCCAAACAAGTTGGAAAAGGGAACAATTGAGATAAAGTGATGTTTGCTTCTTTTTTGTGTAAAGGGAGCACGTCGCTAATGCTCGCGAATTATATGGGATCGACAGTTCTGTTTATCTCGCGTGTTTATGCTGAGTTGGTGGAACTGATGCTGGCCTTATTTCCAGACTGTGCTGTTTTGAAACAGAAGTCCATTAAGAGAAAGATATTGAAGACTTATATTTGATTCAGTGAATTGTATTTTTTGACGAAACTGGTATACTATATTTAATATCCACTTCTCTATTGTCATTTTAGTTTTGTAGCTATGTATCTTGTAGCCTTATTTTTTGCTTTCCACTATGCTCCTCACCATTATACAAATATTTATATTACACACACTGTTTTTTCCTAAGTTATACCTTAGGCATTTAAACCTGCCATGTAGTTTTCTTCTGCTTACTTTTTTCAAGCAGTCTGTTTGTTTAAAATTTATACGACGAACGGTTAGATGTAAGAAGAGGCTAAAAAGTCTTAATCTCGCCCTAATTAAATACCTTTATCACTATTATTATTGTTACAAGTTTCGTTTGAAAACAGGTTGGCACTCATCTATACTGCGTTTCAGTTTTTCTCCTCTATAACGAAAGCTAATTATGTAATCGAATCCTACGTAGTATTCCTCTGCTGCAAAACTAGCCTCAAGGCCACTTCTATGCGTAGTTCCGCACTTGGACGGATATTATGACTTTGTGATTTACATTTTAAAAATCAACTTTAGGATTCAGATCTTAGGCTACAATGCTAAATAGAAAAACTAGGACGTAATATACACAATGTACGTATTTATTTCTTTGAACCATCGAAAAAAGAACGATGCTGTGGATTAATTATTGTGTTAAACACTTAACGCATATGTAAATCAGTACATCTAAATTACCAATAGCAAAAAATTTTAAAAACAAAAATCCAAATTCATTAATGGTTTGATGTAGTACTCATATAATGACTCATACAGCATCTAAGATTTACTAATAGGACAAAGACTCATTCTTTGTCTTCTCTCAGAAATTTTGACGATCCGCATTGTTTCTGCTTCCCTTAAAGTTTATTAACCCTGACCCTGACGTGTGTCTGCAACAAAAATCTTCGTATAACTTCTGCGTTATCGCAACCCTCCCTTTGGTAAACTCTCGTGCTGAAATTCCTCTTTGACCTTTTCGCTTGCGAATCCCGTGGCATGATTTATCACGTAGTATGTGTTCGTCTGTTTAAATTCCGTCCACAGAGAGATTAATCGTCGAATTAAAAACCTCTCATTTTTTTTGCTAGCATCCTCGGTTCGGGAGGTTATCGTATTATGCTTGGAAAAGCGAGTGTCAATATCGAAATTACGTCAAGAAAAATTACGTCATCGTATTATGAGACATCTCTACGGCTTCCTATATGTATAGCTCTACGGGGAATTTAATTTTCCATTATTTCGCAAGTAATAACTACTTCTAAGATCTGTAAAGTATTTCCTGTATAAGTTTGCTGTATATATCTTACGTTTTCCTCCTTTTTCAATTATTTTCTCTAATCAATACGTTTACCTATTTCTTGATTATTTCTGCTGATGTCTTCATTGATATTGCTATTACCTGGTGCTGTTCCCATGCAGATATAATAGTATAATTTAATATTTACATGCCCATTTCGTTGATCTGAAGATAGGAAAATGAGTTGCAACGATTTTTATGTAGTTCCGGATATTTTGATGTTACATCTTTCTCAAGATTCATTTTCGTGGATAGAAAATCCCCAAGGGAAACTTTCGAAGCAGTCTAAATAAAGTGGATCGCCCAGAAAAATTATTTTTTGGGCATAGAGACTGATTTCAGCAAAAGTACTAGATTTAGGGACCACATATTTTTCGTAATAAGGGGCTTAAACCCTCATAAACGGCTTTTTTGGTACCTGCACTTGCTCCTAAATCTATCCCAGTTTGGAACTTAAAGATTAATTTTTCTTGAGATCATTTTCGTATGTATTTAGACGTGAAAAAGTCCAGCAACGTGATTTTTCTCTTTTCCGTCAACTTCTGAAGTGCATATATAATTTCTCTCAGCTCTTTTTAGATCAAAATTCACTTCGGTTAATGAGAACTCCGTGAAAACGTCGATTTATCGAGCGCCGTTTTCTCCCGTCAGCCGCTACTCGAATCTTCTCGCCCTTTTATTCCGACGACTTAAAAACTGCGTAAAAAGAGCGTCGCGGAGAGACGGCAAGACTTTCTAAAGGGAACTCGTCCCAAATCCACTCACTTTCTTCTGAAATTCACCATAGCTCGCCAAGTGACGGCCGAAGAGACCCCGCTTTCTATAGCGACAAATTTTTCGGATTTGCCTTCGATCGCGCGTGAACGCGGAGAGCCGTAGAAAGCTTCTGAGCCCAAACGTGCGTTCCGCCGTCTGCAAAATCCGTGCTGCACGCATCAAAAACGAGACCGGTATCCGCATTTTCAATCCTAACGCTTTTTTCCCAGCGGTTTTTAGGCCGACTTCGACTTCTCATGCGTTACGCACCCGCGAAGCCAATTGTTTTTCTCCGACAGGAAAGTCGCTACGCAACATCCTTCCTTTCCCGGGGTCGGAAGAGCATGGCCGGTTGGAAACTCCACGATGACGTACACTCATTTCGTGTGAAAAGTAAGAGAAATGATTTTAATTCGCGGTCAGTTATCTTCCCGGAAAGAGTACGCGAGGCGAATCATTTGCTACGTTTGGCTTCGTTTCCGAGAAGTCCGGGCGATAAAGATTATTGTTTAAATGGTAATCGATTGGTTGACTTGGAAGATGAAATTGTCTCGGTATACGATAATGAAAGAAAGAGGAATATTAATGACTAATTTCCATTAAATGCAGTTTATACTCTAGTTTGGTGTTTCCCAGCCTTTCCTCATGCTTGTACGCATTAGCTCAAAGTTCGCAGTCCCCTTAACCATTAGTTTTCTTTAGCGTAAGAAACATTCAAATTGATGAAGAAGAGATAACTATTCATTGCATGAAATCATTATATATATATATATATATATATATATATATATATATATATATATATATATATATATATATATATATATATATGTCTCCGAATCCGATTAAACGATAAAATATATTAGAAATACAACGCATACATAATCTACAGGAAAAAATTATACCAATGAATAGTACGCGGTAAACCAAGAACAAACTAACCACTGACTCATCGGTAGGAATCAACTAGTGTTAATGATTAATTGCGGTATCGCTGCTTGGAATATTGGGGCGTAGAGATTTCCGAGCGCCATCAGCTGTTGATTGTCAGAGAAGTTTATGGAACGATAACTTCAACGTGACTGCCCCATTGAAGATATCGTCGTTTTTATGCGAATCTGGGCGAATACGTCTTTCCTGAGATGCTTATGCATGGCATCAGAGATGGTAACTCCAAGATCCAATATTAAATTAAATCAGCGCAAATTACTAAATTCGATTCTAAATCTGATTCCAATTCTAAAACCTCTCCTGCTATTTTAAATGAGAAGCAAAGTAGCCTGTAGCCAAAAAGTGTACATTTCCTGAGTAGCCCTTCATGTAAGTGATCACCCGCGCATTTTTATTATGACCATTAAGATCGTCAATGCATTACTCTCAGCTACTTCAATAGAGTGCCTTCAAGACACTGTGCAGGGTTAATGACAGAAAGTTTTCCGCTTTCAAAAGTGAAACCCATCCTCGGTCTCGAGGAATTCCCTCCGTCCATTGTTCGATTTGGATCGTAATTTTGTCGAGGAAGATATCAGATCCATAACGAATAACTGTAAATTTTTATTCGCACAGAATGCAACGATAGCCTAAAGAGGTGGTGGACTTAATTAGCGTTGTTCTTTTTACTTAAATGGATTTTGTATAGCTTAGCGAATGAATTCTTGGAAACCCATTTTAAATTAACTACAATTCCTTCATGCTAGCTTTCCTTATATACTGAATAGCTGACGTGGGTGATTAAGTTCGTTCGTAATCATCAGAACTTAACCTAGGTTATATCCATTTTCATGTTGACTGTGCCAATGTCAGCCGTTGGAGTTGGATACAAGTTCTTAGAATTACGTCCACAATCAGGTCGGAGGTGAGCACGATGCACATATATTTCGCTGGGAGTTTATTTCTCTTGCGTATGAAGACAGACATGTATATCTACCACCTATACAATTTAGCTCTTGCTTTCGCAAACGTAGTTCCCCAGTCTCAACTAAACGTGTTGCAAAGGGCCAAGGGTGCTTCAACCGGAAGTAATACCTTCCGTTCTGGATGAGGAAACCTACTCCAAATGTAGTCTGCGGCTTGGAGAGAAACAGTGCCTGATTCGAATCCGAAAAATGAAGACACCGAAGAACGAATTTTCACCTTCCTTTGTCGCAGGCCGCTGCCAGGGAAAGTCACTACTTTTTTCATTCAGTAACTCGTAAAAATACCTTCCGTCTACTCCTCGCGTGCATTGGTGTCACCTGTTTTCACTCAGCTCGACTCGTATTAATGCCTGCCGCAAGAGTATCTCTTTCAAATTAGCTTCAGGCATGAAATTTTAAGCAAATTGAAGGGAAGGCTTATCCTAGAAACTTCATTGAATTTTGTATTGGTTTTTTAAGATTTCATTAATCGAATATCCAGGAAAGATCAACGATTGCTTTGTTAACTAGTTTATTTCAATATCCCCTACAAATTTTGTTTATTTTATTGACTGGCATTCTAATATACTATACGTGTTATTGGGTTTTTAACGAACGGCTTTTAGTATTGGAGTTAATTAAGATGCTTCTATTTAGAGAACAGTGATATACGAGGGAATTTCCTGGAGTTTAAAGTTTCGACAGCGAAGGAAGTTGGCTCATCTCCATAATTTTCACACTTACTGTGAATTCTGTGGCCAATGGGGTGTGAGAGAATGAAAAATAACTCGGATTTCTTTCGACGAAATATTTCAAAATCTATATTTAATTTATCCATTACTCGCTATTCAGATAGTTAATAAGGCTATAAAATCATACACTCATGAGAAATCTTGTTCGCTATTGGTTGAAATTAGCTGAACGTGAAACTTGCAATTACACGAATTTCAGCATAATTACCTAGTAAACTGCTTTATTGATACCTAAAAAAGCCGAGAGGTTTTAATAACCACCCAGCAACCAATCAAACCTCATTCAATGAAATCCAATTACACCCTTTAGCACACATTGGAGAGATTCCGTCCAGCTAATCTCATTTTTCCGTTCCACCGGCGGCGGATTTCTCGAAAAGAGACGTATTGGCAAGACTGTAAAAAAGAAACATTCGAAAAAGTAGATTGGAGTCAGTACGGTCCCTGCGGGCAGTTGAGTAAGTGGACCAAAGTTGGAGAGAGGAGGGAGGTGGTGGAGGAATGGGAGAGGCGTTCGGTCCGAGGGAGAGAGAGGGAGGAGGCTTTGGAGCGAGTGGAGGGAATCTAGCACGGAGATTTCGACCTCGATTCCGCAGACCTACTTGCGTACGACCCTTCCTAAGCTTGGCCAGGGAGAGGTTCGATACCGAGCAACGCATCCCGTTTGCCCGATTGAGATGTGACGAACGCGCCGCTGAATACGTAAATCGCGAGCTGGTTGTAACGCGTCGAAGGATACAAAGCCTTGGAAGTCTGTGACAGCGAATTCAATTACCAGATTCGACCTTTATCTCTTCTGATTTCTCTTAGAATATTTTATATATTATATAAATATTAAAAAGTAACTCTTGACTAACCAATCATTGTCATCATCTACCTGCCTTGTCATGACAAGGCTACATGAACCTGATTATATATCCAAGGAGGGACCATAAACACAAATTTTCTTTGCTGAAATAGAAAACGGACATTTGCAAGTATATGTATGGAATAACCTACCATTTCCCTAATCTCGTAGTATTTTCACAAATAGAATAAGAAAAGTAATTAGTTGTAATTAATATATTTTTATTTGGAAAGGGAAAAACCCCCTTACAAGGCAGTACCTTGGTTAAGGCATCCTCCCGGATAGAGGAAGATCCCGGTTTCGATTCCCGGCCCATTCAGACTTTTTTCTAGTCCGTTTTTCCTTGGCATATTTTATTTATTTTTATAATGGATTTATTTTCCATATTCTCACTTTGACTATGATTCTCTCATTGTATTATTATCATTTTATTATTTATTGTATACGTATTATTCATTTTTGAAATACACCTATTTTGGAGGAGATGGTATCAAATGATTTCAGGTTAAGTTTACGTGACTTTTCGTTTCTATTGGGATGAAAAAGATCTGGATAATTTCGAGTTGAAGTAAGATTTTGGAACAAACATTAGGTTCATAAAATAGTCACTAATATTTTGTGAATTTGATTAGAAAAAAATATCGGTCGTTTTAAATGATAGAAGTACAAAGAACGATACATAAATATCGGTGGGCAAAGTAATGCTATAGTCCTGTAGATGAATAATTCCGCAGAATTACTTGTAAAATAAATCAAAAAATAACAATTGAGAGGAAGAATAAGTCTCATCAACCATATCAAACTGAAAGTTCACTTAATTAATAGGTTTTGAACTTTTCATTCAATCCTTCACACCCGACAAAAATGCTCATCTGCCTTATCTGGGGAGGGTAACGTTATCGTGGTAATTAGGTGGTATTAAAATCATTCGAAATAAATTTATTTCAATTCATTTTAAAGCCCGTCACTGTCTGGTGAATCCTTTTATCGTCTTCGGGTCGGAAATTTTTTAACCCATAAATTTAACACTAACAGGGCCCAAGAATAGCTCCATTTCTTTCTCCGTTGCTAAGCTTGCAACATCAGAATGCGTTGATTCCTTACGACCGCATTCTGCATGTTTACGTCCTAGTTAAATACATTATATCACATTCTGATAGACCTTGTTCTACTATGAACGACAGAATCGATTATTAAAGACTAGATAAACAGAATAATTTTTGAAGTAATTGGATTACGAAAAAAATACACTAAATGCATGAGATTGGAAGATTATTTATAAAAAATTTGCACTTTGCACCAGATTTTTATCTGCTCCGAAATTAAATATTTTCATCTACTTAATCTATTTCGTCGATATGTGGACCACGCCGAATAGCATTTTCATGATTGTCGTTTTATCTCCTTTTTGTCATTCCAGTTTGTTTTCATTCTTTACTCAATATTTCTTCCCTTTCGTCGGTCCTTATCCTTCCTCTTTTCTTTATTAACTTCTCCTAGAAACCCTATCATACCTGCATTATTTCCATTTCCTTTTGATGTACTATTTTCCTCACTAACATATGCAATGGTATTTCTTTGTTGTCTTTAGTAATTATTCTCTGTAACTCAACATTCCAGCAATTTAAATTTTCCTTTAATTTTCGTTTTCTATCCTTTTTCTCCATTAATCATTCTCTGTTACGTTCTGAAACTATCCTCTGTAATTTAATAATTCATTTTCATATTTTTTATCATTTTAATTTCGAATGATCATTTTTTGTTACTTTAGTAATCATTCTCTGTAATTTAACATTCCATATATTTTAATTACAATTTTATGTACCAATTTTATTCTTTGATCTACGGTAATCATCCTGATATGGTCTGTAACTAAGCTGTAGAATTTTATAATTCATCATTTTTATATCTTTGGGCGTTATAGCTCACAATTTCTTATAATTACCAAGTTCATTCCGAAGTTGGTAACCCTGCTTCCAGCCCTGGGTCTCATGGTGCTTCTCGCCTTGTCGCATAGGTGACCTATGCCAAACCGCACTCTTCCACCCCCGAACCTCCTGAAATTCAGTACTGTAACCGGACGCGACGCAGCTTTCGCCACCGCGTGTAAAAACACGGATCTTGCTGCAGCGAAGCCCGGTCCCGTCTGCGGCTTGCCGCTCCCGCAAGAGCGGCTCCGTGTCAGCGGCGAGCGCGGCCGCCAAATTGCATGCAAGGTCATCCTGCGCTCGATGCCATCGTCGTCGTTCTCTAACGAGGATCGCTGAGGAGGATTATGGAAAACTCGTCCCACGGAGCAGTGGATATGGATTTTTTCCGCCAACTCGCTGATTGACGAGATGCTTGACCCTAATACTGCTTGTGACTTATTCGACTTGAGGAGTCTCGCTTGTAGGATGATTGGAACGGAAACACAACTGCTCGCCTTAATGTACCCGCAGCGAAGAAGTATCTGCTGATGACTGGAATGTGTAATTGCCGATCGAATTCAGCCTCGAATTTTTCCAATTCCAGTCGAGTGGTTGCTCCTTACAATCTCGATCGAGCTCCAAGAGTTTCGGTCTCAAATGTTGATAATTCTCAAGGCTTCCGTAGATATCTCGCTAATTAGGCGATATTCTCTCTCTGTTTATCTGCATAGCTGTATGAATTGGCGTTGAAAATACATATATCGTACGTACTCAACGAACAAAATTAAAAAGTTTCCTTGTGTGATTTTCTTTTTTGTGCCATCGACTTTATCTCCAGCCTTAAATACAAACCAAGTATGAAGTGTTAACTATACTCAATTTAAATCACAATAATGTAATGTCACTTGGAATAAAACGAGAAAACTTTTAAATTTCTCGATAATTTTGGTTTTGATGTTAGGGGGGCATAATTAATTATGTAGGTCCAAAAAATAATTTGCAGAAATATTGCAATTAGACAAATAGTATCAGAAGAAATTCATAAAAAGTTTTTTAAATTCATTGCTTAACTAAATATGAAGGAATCTAAGAATTTTTGGAAAATTATTTCCCCTCTTTCCTCTTCTATCAGGAAATGGAGGAAGATCCAAACTTTTATTAAGGATACATAGAAAAGAAATACTTAGATTGCTTACTTTTGAATAGGTAGCTGAATTGGAATCAACAAAAAAATTCCCTGTTCGATACATCGCTTTCGTCGGACAGGAAGAACAAAATTCGTTTACCAACGTAAGCAGAGAAAAACTGCGTATGAGGGAAGCAAATGGCGAGCAAATTGAATAACTTGATGCTCTGCTCTCGGAAAAATGGATGCTAACTCTTGTGTAACCTTGACAGCCTACGTAAGTCTTACCGCAGATCTTTGTAGACATGCATATCTGGTAAATCACAATTCCTTTGGGTATGAAAACATGAAAACAAAAAACAAGGAAATGGCGTGAACACGTTCTAATCCAAAACGCGTGCCTTAGCGATAGGCAAAGGCCTCTTGAAAATAAACATTTGCCGGCATTTCCTCGTGGGCTGATCCGGAGTGGGCAACTGGCGGTTTACAATCTTCCTGCGTAGGAAGGGAGTAAACATCAGCCGGCTCACATCAACCTATATCCTTGCGCCGTCCGATCTTCATATGATCTTTTTTACTCTCGTAAAGAGATTTTGAAGGCCGATTACTCGTGCATTGCAATGCCTTTCTGCAACTCGCGACTTAAGACGCTTAACAGTTTGTTTACTTCTTTGGACCATGAATGAAGGCTAGAAACGTGCGCGGAGGCGATTTTTGTTTGTTTTCCGTTTAACGAGATTATTGTACGTTTAGGACGAAACCTATCTGTCCTTGGATGCTTTTTTCTCTTCGTATTCCTCTACTCGGAACCCATCCAAGTATTTGCTGCTCAATCCTCTCCCACTGCTAGTTCTAATTTCGGTTCTCCTTTCGTGCGAACAGCTGAGAATCTAGCCGCGTTTCCGCTTAGTTTATTGTCGCGCAATGTTGATTTAAATGGCATTCATTACTACAGAAGGAGCTCATATTAAATTAAAATGAAGTTAAGTGGCAGCGTCGACTTCAGAGATGATTAATCTGCGCTACTTATGTTGGGTTTCCTACTAAAGGAAGGTTTTGCTACTCTTGTGGAATTCGGATAATTCGAATCTGAAGAGCCCAAAAATCTTCGAGTTAAAGAATTTTTTAAGTAAGGGTTATAACAAATATAATTATGCCTATTACGAGCATTAATTTTTTAATTGATCAGTCATTATCATATTTTTGTGACATATTCAATCGAAATCAACAATTGTAAAAGATAAAAATTTAACTCTAAATAAAATTAAATTTCACCTACTGCATTTCTAGTATGAGAATGTATACTAAAACTACATATAGAGTGTCTATAAAGGCAAGAGAAATCTACTCGTTTCACGATTCAAGAGTCTCAGTAACACTGTACGAATCAAATTTATTTAATTACTGGGTAATGGATTCATTCGCATAATTACGACTTTCAATAGCATTTTAAACTGGCCTGCCAGTTTACGGGAAGTTAGTGCCATGGAATTCTTTTATATTTGCCGTAAAAAGTAAGAATTGACCAAGATTTTATAACATTGTGCATATATGCATGCCAAATGCTAAGGACCTAGAAAAAAGTTCGAATTAAAGACAATTTTGAATCATAGAAGTATCAAAGTGCCACTTTTTAATTTGTCTATTTTTATAATCAATAGGTTTGCTACAATAGTTATGATTGTTTATATTGCTGCGTTTGTTTCAATAGTTACTCTTAGACTCAGTCAGTGGCAATGCAATGAAACTCGCAGCTTACGATTCGCGAAAGATATCATCATCGTCTGATTTTTCTCCATCGCGAACGCAGTATTTCGCTGAATCAGTGTGCTACCGCGAAGGTCAAGATACATAAGAAACTCGCCCATCAGGGGGCACGCCTTCACAACCGGAACTTCGATTTGAATTTTCGTGAACGACCGTTGAATTTCTCTTATACGCGCCACCCTTCGTTCGCCATCTCGCGGCGGCTGACCAAATCACCCTTCTCGAAGGAACCAGAAGTATCGTAACGCGTTCCGGAGGAGAATGAACTGCTCTTTTCTTTCGGGCTGCGTTGATTTCAGGAAGCCCGTGTTAGGCAGTCAGGTGCGCATTTGTTGACTCGGCAGAGGGAAAAAAGCGTGGCGTGACGTCACCGTTCGCAAAGGCCGGCCTTGAGAAGAGGAAGTGTAGGTTGAGGAACGGGCGGAGCAGAGGGTGTGCACAATGGAGGGGAAGGCGATAGAGACAGTGTCGAGTTACACGAAGAATTCGGAAAGAGATGCATGCTCCACATTGATCACGAAGATTCATAGATTGCCATCGCTGGATTCGAACGGAATCTTTGATACAGAGAGCATCGCTGCACAACCCCACGCGAAGAGCTCCTACATAGAATTTTTGATACACTCAAACGAGACCATTGCATTATTAAAACCACTTCCACAGAAAAAGCATTCGCGAATTAGTAGCTACTGATATCATGTTCTATATTTGCGAGATTAAATTTCAGTTTTAATTATATATTACGGATCAAATACTAGGCAATACTAGTAATAATTATATTCGGCTTTATTTGGGCGAGATGGAGACTAAAAGTCTCTTCTTCTATCTAACCCACCTTCATTAATTACAGAACAAATAAAGATAAATTCATGAAGATAGACAATGAGTTAATGGATAATTATTTCAACATGAATTATTATCGTCTTGTCCCTTTTAAATTAAGAGGAAACGAAACGGATTTACTTGATTAAGCGATATTTTTTGGAATTGAATTTAAAAATATAAAATGCACAATGTTGGTAAAATCTACTATACATGATGAATAAAAACTACAAACGGTTTCACTCATTTTGTGTTGTCCATAGTACCATTGTTGTGTTAATTATAATTGAGTATTTTTAAGCCAAGAAAAGGTATCATAGAATTCCACTGATACAATGAGACGCAAGCTAATACACAACTCAATTATATCGCGTTAATACTCTCTTTAAGTTAATAACAATAACTTATCCGCAAGCATTATGCATAAAAGCATTCCGAAATAGTTTATTCGTTTGCATTAATCTCGGCAGATTCTCTGGAAGTCCTTGTCCGGTTTAAAAATAGGGAGCAACATTGGCATCCTTTTCAAGTTGTGAAATATAAATAGCCAGTTGAATAAGAAAGAGACGAGTTTAGGCTATTCAGCAAAACAAAACAGCTGATAACCTTCGTAAACAAAACCAAGTAGTTTATACTGTTTAGCTTTAACATTTTCTTGTTATTCTTATACATATACATTCATATTCGAAAGTAAGTAAATATTCTCCTGAGCCTTCTAAGGTCGAGAAGTTGAAATTTATCTAACCCACCAAATCTTTTGTTCGCAAAACATTTATTTATACTTGAAGAGACTATTGAAACGCAAAACTACCTTTTGAAGCGCATTCGAATATTTCCACGTGACATTTTCCGGTCTCTAAATTTCGACTGCAATATTTCGTTGATGTTATCTTTAAGCCCCAATTTAAACAGTCGAAGAGGCTCGAACGTCATCATTTTACGTAATAAGGGTATTGTTTGGACAGCTGAGACGAATCGAAAGGTAATGTTCCGTTATAACGAGCAGGGGATTCAATAGGAGGGTATTTAGAGGCCTCGGAGTGGGAGTGGTTTTCTTTCTTAATTTCCGGCCTTGGTCCGCTAATCAGCATTAGTGGAATCAGATGGTGGAAATTTCAAGATTGATTGATTCTCCCGTTTGCATTCCGATGAAAATTGAAACGTGGCGATCCCGTCGAGTCGAAAGTTTGACAGATGCGATGTCGTTTTAGATTGCTTCCGCTCCGTCGAATATTGACACGTCAGAATGTCGATGGGGTCGGAGCGCGTGGAACTCGATTTTGCCTATGTTTCCATTGTGGAGACTCCAGGTATCTTCGATCTTCACGTAACTCCTATTCCTCTTGTTATAGGACGTAGTGTCGCTGATGAATTCTTCTCAATTTTGAAAATTTCCTTACTTATCGTATATTTGATTATTTTCATCGCTGCTTCCTCAGTATTCATCCTTGGGGTCTTGGTTGATTTTTATCTCCACAAATTTTAGATTTCATCTTTATCTTCGCAGATTCTTCTCTTGTTATATGATCCTGAGCCATGAAGATATTTGCCAAAGAGTCATGAAAATTTGACATACGTTTTCGAGGAATGAGTAAGACTATTGATAGCGTAAATAATTATAGAGACATAAAATTCTGTTGAATTATCCTATGCGCATTTCGCGTTCTATGAAGGCAACTTTAGGGGGCATGAGATAATAATAATAATAATAATGCCGTCTTATTTTTTGGGTGAATTTTAGCCTAGGAAGGCTATTTCTCCAATTAACCCCTTTTCTTAATTTTATTCATTTTTTGAATTTTTTATTTTTATTAATATCACACACACACACACAACTTACACAGACAACCATTCCCTAACCGGAAAGATCCGATTAGCCGGGATTCGAACCCGGGGCCGTGAGGTTGGAGTGTTAACGCGCTAGCACGTTAACCACTCCGCCACCACGGCCGGTGGTGACATGACAAAAACCGTATTGATACCGCGGTGATGAATGACAAAAACCGTAATTGGACATAACGTGATAATGTTTTCGGGATTCACAGCGTTTTCAAAGTTGGATTGCAATGTATCGCCAACACTGCTGAAGAAAGCCTCGCACCACAAATACTGGACGTAATGTATCATTCCTCTTGTGCCCCTGAAGATGATTTCATAGGAGACGAAATACACATATGGTGTTTCGGCAGATTATTATGGCATTTGGCGTGACTCTACTTTTAATACATTGACTTTGGATGCTACGGATACATTTTCAATATAAACAAAAACCAATAAATAGAAACACCCCATGTACAATTTGTTATCATGGAGTTACTACTATTCCCGGGATAGCGGGATTTTCTCGAAATCGGACCGATTTAGAGCAGTAAATCGACGAAAAATTAGAATCTCCCGGAATTTCTTTCCTATTATTATTCTGTGGGAACTCAAGATCGCAAGAAATTAGTAGGAATACAAATAACTCACTTAGTAAAAAGGGTAATTGAAACCTATTTCATAATGTACACATGTCATCGATCGAAAGATATTTTTTCGGAATTTCCAACTCCAAACAAATCTTCTGGGATGAACAACTCAGTTAGTGGTAACCCTACTCGTGTTTCTATAGGAATATCTTGCGTATATGTCCTTAAGGAATTTTCCCCCTCGGAACACAACGTGAAAAATCCCAAGGGAAGCTAAACTTCCGTCCTTTGTTGTGTTAATAATTTCTCCACCGTGAAGCAAGTGCACTCTACATCCTCAGACCCTGCGAAGATTGATAGAAAAGTTACCGTGACACCAGACGAGAGACCTCTTTCCCTGCGTAACCTTGATGGACAGGTTAGCCGAAAACCCGTATTCGCTTCAGACGTTTCCGAGAATTCAAAGGGATTCTTTGTCGTCTTCGAAAAGACATCGACTCCCACCGCAGATCCGCCGGTGGTGTTCCCTGCCGAAAGGGCTAGCCACGGAGGCGACCGGGGTCCTGGCGGCGGGCGAAAGTGGGGCTGGATGCAGGAATTGGGGGCGGGGGAAAAGGGAGCAGACGATGCATGAAGCGTTGTGGGGGCCAGGGGGTGTGGGGGACTCTGAATGGGTTTGGCCCGGCGATGGCCAGGTGCGTAAGTTTTCCAACCTGTCTGACTCGAGAGGGGGTGGTGAACCAGAAGCAGGAAGGGCAAGGAAGATTCCGAGTGGGACGAAAAAAAGAAGGTACGAAATAAGACGGGACCAACTTCTCCGAGGGGTTTCTGTGTTTCGTTGTCTGGCCCGAATTGACGAAAGGACCTTCTCCAGACGTATGAGACTAGGGAGGGAACTATTATAGAGAAGATTTCGACCATCATGAGTGGGTGTTCGGTAAACATTCTTATACCTGGAGTGACAATTTAAGTTCATATTTATCGAGATTTTTATTTGCGATATTTAGAGATAAAATAACTTAGATGTGCGTTAAGCGTACACCAATAAATATTCTTCGCCACATGGTGACTGCGTCATATCATGAAAACAATTACATTTATCATTTAGATAATTAAAAACTTGCCTATGTGAGTAAGATGTGAATAACATGACATTTCATTCCAGCGAGATATTGTAAATCAAGTTTTACACCGATGTATTACAAATGAGAGATAATTCACCCACGTTGTACTGTATTCGATATTCGATTTCATAAATCAAAACCTGGAATCTCTGTAGGTAGAAATTATACAAACCGTATGTGCATCAATATCATTAGAGAAAGAGTAGAGATTAATCATCAAATAATTCGTAAAATTAATTCCAAAACAGGAAATATTCAGGTAAACAGGTGGTTAGTAATTACTTAAATTGATTTCTATCTTACAACTCATTCTCAGCATCCAATTGACTGACAATAAACTAAGAGTTGTTCAATTCCCAATGAGCTCTTCCTCTCAAATACGTTCTTTCCGATTCCACATCTAGGACTAAACCCTTCGAGTAACGCCACCTTACGTTGGAACCCCAAAGCAAAGGAAGAAAAATCCCGGAAGTTTTCATTAACCGCCATATAGATTTTAGATACCAAAACGCCTCATCGGAACAAGGTTCCGGGGCTTTATAATAAGCCAATAACAATTACCTGTACGTGACGAAATTACGGTTTTTAATGGAAATTTCCCACGGCGAGCGGTGTCGGAACGGGTGCTTTCAGGTGTCGCGCAAGTTCAACTGTTCACGTCGATGCACAGATAACCCTGACCCACGAAGCGGAGAGTGACGCATAATTTTCCGGAGATTTTGTCGCTTTTTGTAGCAGATTTCGATAGATACGCCTGAATACAAATTACAGGGCGGTGCATGTACTTGATAGCCGATTAAAATCCAGCCCCTTGGTTTTTTCTCTACCTATGATAGAACGCTCGTGGGTTTTTTGTAGCTCATACGGAAAGGGTATAATGCTTTTCCCCGGAAACGCAGCTCGGGCTGGTGTATCATTAGTGGATTAGCGTGGAAGAAATGTGTTGCTTTTGGATGAGATTGTGGGTAGAATAGAGGACAGGGTTGATTCATTAAATATACATAAAAAGGAGGTTGGCATGTGGAGGAAGTCCGTGAAGAGTGGACGGGCGATATCAGTTGATTGGCACTTCGGTGTCAGACTGATTAAAATTAGAAAAGTTTATTTCTATGAGGAAGTCGATGTAGCATGAAATTTCGGAATTATTTATTCAGAAATAGGAAGGGTCTGGAAGACGTACTAAAATGATAGGAAAAATGGCATAGCTAAGGAGAGTTAAAAATAATCGGAATGGGAAAACATCGTTGAATTCCATATGTACTCGATGAACTAAAAGAACCTTATTATACAACGATTGAACCTTTTACGATGAACAGAATTTACTCTCTACGATACCATTAACAATCTGTAATCGATACTTTCTCCTCTGATAAACGTCAAGCACGGATTAATATATTTACGATTTCTTATCTGTTTCACTCTTGAACAATTTCGAAAAACAATTTTTCATTTCAATATCGTAACATAGGCATCATTCAAGTCATCGACTAAATCGACTTTCATGTTTTAAAATCGGCATATTCGCAATTGATTTCAAAACATTGTTGCCATCAACTTAGACGTATTGATAGTTTGCCTACGGAGAGGTTTATGGAATATTTGGAAAGATTATTTGGAAGAAAACACTTCTTCGAGTTTTCCGAACCCTCTTAATTTTCATTCAGTAAGTTACTATTCTCTTGAATGCTAATTTCATGCTATTTTCTTCCACTTCCGTCTTTTGTATTCTTCGAAGGGGAAAGTAAACTGAAAGATTTCATTCCGCAAGTCGGCGTGTGTTGCAGCAACCAGAATTGCCCTCTGGTAACTGGAAAAGTCAATAACGACCAACCTCCATGTTGCGAGTTAGGTAGTGAACGGAGTTTTCGAACTATTTGCTTACCTTGCAAGCTTATTTATGGAGACCCATTGACCTCAAGAGGAACGACTCTTTAACTGAACTTCCTGCTGTCACTATACTCCGATTTAGGTCATCAGTACTTTGGTTTATACTCATTTGTCAATGAGTCTCCGCGAGAATTTCGTAGTACTCATCGTTATATGTTCCTCATTTTTCTCCCGACCTTTAACCTTGCGATCCCGTAGAGACCTCTGATAAAGTCCCGATTCAACTAATTGTGTCATTTGAAGCAAAGGACTCGTAAACACTCGAAGAACTCGAAAATTTATCTCGTAAACTTTCCGTGCGACTGCTTCTGATCCCATGGGATAGAAATATGAAGAATGATGAAAGTATTGATGTTCATATCCTTCGGTATCAAGGCTAATGCAGTAATGTTTCCGACATCATCCTCTTTCATTATCAGAACAATTTCGAAATGTTTCGGTCGCTAATTATCAGCAGTTAAGAGATCATGAGCAGTCTACACCTAAGGATTTCCTTCACCACTTGTAGTTGGGAGGTTTACCGGAAGATTTTTTCAAGAGCGAGCTGATTCTTTTCATAAAAGTATATGATAAAAGTTCCTTATTCCCTGAAGAAGCAGCTTCGTCTAATTTTGTGAATGGATGCCGTTACATGAACGTCCTGAATTGGAGTCTTACATCCGATTTTTCCCTTCAATTTATTTTATTTCAACGCTTGGTACTTCATTTCTCAGTTTCACGGTTTCTTTGCGTGTGGAATAAATCATACCCAATCTCGTGAAGCACTGATATGCTAATCTTGACGGCTTTTTCATCACCAGGCTATGGAAAAAGTGTTGCTGTAGGTGGCTGGAGGATAACGAGCCACGTTATCGACTAGATCTGAAAGTAAATCGTAAATAGGATACGGGTTTCCTCGGAATGCCGAAGTGATAAGATTCGATAAGTTGGGGGAAATTCTATTTGAGGCTTCAAAGTAACACTGTGTATCCATCAATAAATCTCTCTTTTATGGAGACATCAACGATGCTTTCCTAATTGGAATCTTTCATAATTTTCCCATTGCATTAAAATTAAGAAATCATTATTTAAGGTAAAACTTCCGAGAAATACTATGCATTGGTCCCTTTTAATAAGTATCCTAGTCAAATTAAGACATTTATCAATGCCCTACTGATCTTATGATCAGATGATTAAACAATTTTATTCAGATCTTTTACTACGATATTTAGTAGATCTTATTTTGAGTAATTTTTATTTAGCTATCGGAGAGGTTTCCGAAAAACCATCTCCAGACAGTTCACTAATTTTTAAGGACCATTCTTCTTATATTCACTAACTACGAATCCTGGATAAAGGTTAAAAATCTTTGGCTATTTTTAGCTCAAGATCATTGCTTTTTCGTGCTAAAACATTAAATACCAATTCCACTTTGGGAGAACAGTTTCTCTCAACATCGTCTATTTCGTCAATTTTTGGAAGCAAACAGCATCTTTGGCAAATTTTGGGAACCGTTCAAAGCATCTACCGCGTATAATCCTATAATGATTTTATCTCTCTCTATATATATTTCCGAAGAAGCGTGGGTCACTTCAGAAAAGTGATAACCCAATGCGATGGAAACGTCCCCGCTAACGAAATCCCTTTTAGATCCCGGCAGAAGGGATACTTCGGAAAATAAAAATAGAAAGAAATCCGGTTAAGGTTGTGTCAGTTCCCAGCGCTGCTTCGAGCGGAGGGACTAGCATTTGAGTAGAGAAAGAGGTTATTTCCTCCATGTCCTCCCCGACCCCTTCACAACAACAATAAGCCCGCTCTGGCATTGGCCCCAATGTGAAATTCGTACGGAAGGCTTTTGTTCCTCGCCGGAATTGTTCTCGAGCGCCGCACTCGTCGTGGGTTGACGTCTACCGTGACCATCGTGTCAAGATTCCTATTCCTCCCTAAATGCCCATGAAATATAGCAACTACGGAAATTTGGTGTTTTCTGCGGTATAGCTCGTGACTGGTGTCCTCGGTATTAGGGAGTGTACGCGAAATGAAACTATTGTTCATTCGTATTTTTAAGTCTATTAAGGTTATTTCGTTCTGTGTTTAGCGTGAGGTTCTGCAGAAGAATTTCGACGTGGTAGCATATCCTCAAGTTTCCATCAACGCTTGCGATTATACGTATAAAGGAATGAGCTGAAAGATATATTTTTACAAATATTTCTGGTTTCGAAATAGTACCGGTTTTGGTTTTACATAGATTTGCAAATGTTGATTTATTGGGAGTAAATTATGAAATCACATTGCTATATTTTAAATTATTGTATAACCTGAGGTAGATCAAATCTTAAATTTAATTTGAGCAAACGATGTAAAGTAATTTACTTGAATCAGAAGATAGGTTGGAATTGTAGAATTTACTCTTAATGTAAAGAGTTAAATACTCTTTCTCTATATCATCACTTAGTTAACTGATCACTTCTAGAATCTTCATATATAAAAACGCCATTTTTTAGCTTTTTGTACCCGATGGCAAGAGAATGAAAACAAGTCACAGTTATCACCTATCACCTAATTCGAAGCAGGTTTCCTTTGGTTTTAAATTTCGTTATCTTTTCGCGCTGTTATACAATTTAACTGTCTTTCGAACAGTTTCATGTTGATATCACATTCATGTATCTCATATTGATAAAGCACTAAATAAAGTCGTGGAGCTCGTCTTGTTTCGTTCATTCATATTTCAACTATATTCTCCCGAGAAAAGATTCGCTGTTTACAGTCCTTCGTATTTGACTGTGATATTGATTCCAGTTGTAATTTTGTTCTCACCGAGATTATAATGATTTCCAACTGGCGAACATTCTAACTTACATGCTTTGAAAACTATCTCAAATGTTCACGAATCGCTAGCAATGACCATTGACAGCAAAATCTGAAATATTCTCCATGCCTCTGTTTGCTGGAAGAAAAACTTATGAAAGGCAAAGAATTGCAAATGAGTTCCTACCTCCATAACCTTCGTGTGCGCGTAGATGGTGCCGATCCTTCTATTGTGACTGATTTACGCAGCGGGACGAGTTATCTTGTTTACTTCGCATGCTCTCGTGTGAAGGAGAAGTATGCACTTTGCAGTACTTTTCGCTAGACAAGGATAGCAGGTGTAGGTCTTTCAGTGGTTCGAGATTCTTAGCAGAAAACCTATGGAGAAAAGGGAATCCATTCCAATCAGTTTCGCATTCATGAATAAGTTTTGTGTAATCCCCTCTTGAAAATTGAGCCATATATAGTAAAATCAAGTGCAATCATTCTTTAGGAGCACACTCTTACAAACGAGTGACAACTACGAATTTTATTTATATCACTATTTAATTATTTTCGAAAGTTTCTAAAAAAATAAATTGTAATACAGCCCTTCGTCAGTGCACTCAAATACTCATTTTAGATTATGTGAGTATTTTTTGTGATATTAGCAAATTTAGCGAGATTAAATTTCTTAAAATTTCGTCTCCTTCCTGAACTTCTCATTAACTAACTAATTTAACTTAAGCAGGGTACCCGACAAAGATGTATTATAATATATAACTAAATACGTCCACGACATCACACATAAGTACTATGCAAAACATCTTCAAAGTTAAAATATTTCAGGAAAGGTATTAGGAAAAGTAAAATAAATAATTATACAGATGTACTGTCATAAGAAATACAGGCCAGAAATCCATTCATGAAATACACCTTATTTTCTCAACGTTTAATATAGTTAAACGTATCGTAATCTCTAATGAAATGTCGGAAGTAGCTACTCATTCAAAACAACTCATTCATTTACCTCTACCAGTAAACACCACCTCAATGTTAATTATAATATTTAAATAATTACGCAGGTTTTCTCAAACACTATTTATCTTTATCGCCAAAATCAAGAGCTTTTTTTTCTTATCGTGCATAAATCGCCTAGTTCATTATTTAGAGTCACCAAATTAAGTCTAGTTCAATTCAGGTCTTCTTTTAAATTTCCTGCGCGATCCGCGCGATAAGATACGCTCCTATTTCGGGTAAAACACGTTTCCCGGAAATACGTGAGAATTAGTTCGTTATTTTAATCAGGGCGGTTATTTATGTAAATACGTTTTCTAGGACGTGATACACAAGGGCTTCCCAAGAGGGCCGCCTTTCTAGTATGCGGCCTTCCTGGGAAAATATTTCCCGATTTTACCAGTAGCTCTGCACGTGCTGCGACCACGGTTCTCAGTTCATCAAACGTTACTAAGACACTTCCCTATATATTGTAACCTTATTTCCATTAAAGTTCCAAAATTTCAAGCAGCTATCAGTAGGTTTGCCAATTTTGTGCTCAAATTTTGTGCTAAATTCTACTTTTGAAGAATATATTCGTAATCTAAAATTGATTGTAGGTTTTCCCTGCTTAAGAAATGTAAAGCTCATGCGTTCCTTTCTACTGTTTGTAATAACTAAAAACTTGATTCAAGTTATAGTAGTTGGATGGTAATGTTTTGCGGTATATGTGTATATGAGGCTTTTGTGGAATATGTGGTCAGAGTGCAGCTAAATGCAATAACCTTAATATAGCGTCTTTAATTAGGGCCAGATTCAGACTAATAAGTCCCTTCTTACATCTAACCCATGAGAATATAGGTGCTGCTAGTAGCGGCTTTAGATTAATAAATAAATTACACCTGTTTACATTTAAAGTAATTGATATCTCATCTTACTTCTAACCATTTAAAAGATACGTGCTACTTGTTGTGCTTGTAGATTAGTACGTATATTATAACTGTTTATATTGCAAATCATTGAATTTTGTCATGATTTTTTGTTATTTGGGGGGTTTATGTCCCACTGTTTCTTATTATTGCGCTAAGAAACTTTGAATATTGTTTAATGCTATTGGTTGTTCAATATTCCTTTGAGTTTGCTGAAAGTGGTGTAAAATAACGTCGTCACCTGACCCAGTGCCTTACTGCTGTTTGATACATCATGAGACATTGATATATCATGCTCTAAGCATGAAGGAACGTAGCTGCGGAAGTTTTGCAGTCAACTGAGAAAAAATATCTTGTTACAGCTCGCGATCAAGGCCTGGTGCGTGATCACTTGTACTTAATTGACCTTGGCGGTAATTTATGAATGCAGCGTCGCTACTTGCTTGTTTGCGGAATGAGTGAATCGTGCGTATTTTCTTTACTTTCGTTTCAACCTCCATCACTCCTGCGGTTATAACAGTTCTGTTATTGTTGACGGCTTACTTTGCCCCATAAATTTGATTTCAACGCACGGGATTCATTGATGTCTTTAGAGAGGAAAGTGATATCTCGCAAAATTGTCGTACGTGACAAACCGGAAGATGACGCAGCGTTACTTGCTGAATTCAGTGGGTTGATAAGAAAGTAATTTGAGAGTTTGTGATTACGACTATTTAATTCCCTTGCTTTCATCTGACCTCAAACAGAGAGTAAAAACAAATAGATACTACTATTGAAGTGGATTGTAATTTATTTCTGTTGCTGATTCATTCAGCTAGGTAATATATTCTTCCTCACCTTAGGTTAGAAAACATTATGCTCGCTTGATTAGTTTATTGCGCTTTGTAGTTACCTTACTATTTGATTAGGCTTGGTATTTAGGGCTATGATTCCATAATATGATTGTTACTGATTCTGTATCTCAGAAGATTATTGTGGTTCTATGATCGGTTTTTATTATTTTAATTATTACAAATGCTGTTAGACTTCGCGATCAGAGCTTTGTCTAGGTAGGAGAGTTTATCAATGCATATAGAAAACTGCAATCAACTGAAAAATTTATCATAAGTTACATTAATAAATTCACACATGACCTATCCAGAAACCAATATAAACTTATCCAGGAAAAGGAAGAAAGAAACTTCTATTTAAATTTTAAAAAATCCTGTCAAACACTTAGGAAAAAAAATCTCGCCCGGAAAACCTTCGAAACCTACTGATAGCAATAGCTAAATTTTTAACCGAAAGGAAATGAATTTCTAGAACCTGAAACGGAAAGATTAACGATAGTAAAAAGGAAAAATCATACGACGGAGTTAAAATTAAAACACCTGAAGATGTACACCAGCAGACAATCAGCGAGGATCAATCTAGTTTCGGAAAGTGGACATAAAAGAACCTCGAAAAATCTGCATTTGTATCAAAAATATAAAATGGATCCACCATGCGTTAGTAAAGACAGAATTTGCCTGAGGTAAATGATAAAAACATAAAGGAAAACACAAAACAAACATAAAAAATGCACACCTTCTGGGAATCAGCGAGGAGTTGATCTAGTCCAACATCCATCGTCCACTTTCCTAGAAAGATGGATGATTTTTCCGCGACTAAACCTCGGGAAATCTATATTTGAACAAAAATGGCGAGTGGATTCGCGATGCTTTAAGACGGAATTCACCTGGCGCAAGGTTAATGGAACGTGCCTCTCCTGCGGCAATGTAACGCCTGCACCCATTGCTTCCTCTGCCAGCTGGGCCCGACCACCCGCTTTACGCACCAGGGCACGTCGAGGTCAGTGTGGCGGGATTCCGGTTAAGGAAGCTAAAGAAACTTGGGGAGTCGTATATCATGGAGGAAAGGATTGCAGAGATGCGGGGGAGGTGACGATTTGAGAAGAACAGGAGCGTGAATCAGAATAAACAGCTCTCCTCACTGGAGGGGTATTCCAGCACTATCTGACGGGAAATCTTTCCGCCCGCGACAGGGGGAACATTTGCGAGAGGATTTCGTGAGGCGTGCCGTCACCTCCGCATTACGAGGGTCGAGGATAACAATCAGCCGTCCTCCTGTTTTCAAAGGGTCGTACGTTCCTTTTTATACTTCGAGTCCCTTCTCCGAATGTGAAGAGGGAGAGCGGGGGTTAATTAAATTCGTTCGGATATTTCCACGCCTCTGTAAGAATGGTGTTTGTCTTTGAGGGTGAAGATAATGGGGAGTTTTTAAGCTGCGGATTCAGCGGGAATTGGGGTGGATTTGGGGCGAACACGACAAAATTGACGGTGGTGTCTTACAATTATTATCATTTCCGTTTTTATTACGTGTTTCAAGTGAGCGGAAGCTCCTAGTATCGGTCGCTTTAGAATTATGTCAATGTAATGAGATTAAATGACTTTGTTAAATTCCTTGAAATGTAATTACACGAATTAACAGTTAATTCTGTTCTAAAATGATTTAGGGCTCCTTCTAAACCACTGTTAAAATTAATGAAAAGAGTCGAGCAATGTCTATTGCCTTGGATAAATTTTATGCCTGCATCTACGTAGAAGAATACGTTCATAGTATATGAAAGAGTTGTTATTTCAATGAACCTTCTTGCAGACGGATATAATATAATATTTTTATTCAGAATTAAAATAGCTTTCCAAAAGATGGCTTAACCATTCTCTAAATTCTATTTTTATTTTAGATGACCTAACTGTTATATTTCAATAAATTAAACGTATAATATTAAGGGATCATATTAAAGAAAATTTCAAAATTAATTGTTAATTATGTAATTTTGAAATTTTATTTAATATGAATAATTATGGAGTTCCACCAAGTTAAGGCTTCTTCGATTGAATGTATAATATCATTACACGTAACAACAGTTGGATAAAACTATATCCATAACAATAAAAACGATATTAATATTTATTATTGCCATCGTTATCCCCATTATTATTACAATTATAATTTTTATGAAGACTTTATCACGAGATTTTTAGCCCGATCGATACGTCACCAATCTGGAATTTAACCTTAACAAGTTGCGAACACAAACAACCACGCCCTAGTAGGGATTCGAACCCAGAGCTTCGGTGTCGCTAGGCCAGACGGCAAGTCCATTCGCCGCCGAGGTGTGCGGATAAAATAAATAATTAATACCCAAGAATAAACTTCCCATCTCTCCCGTTCCCTCTCCTATATGGTAATTCTTTTTCCCTGCTGATTTCCGTCCCCTAACTCCTTGGCACGTCGAGCCTTCCACCCGCATTTCCTAACGAACCAAGTCCTCTCCAATTCGCAACCACTCCGGAGTCGACGATTGGAAACAACATTTCCTCCGAAGTCGCACACGTCCTCCCTTACCCTTGCATCGAACACGCGAAACCTTTTAGTTTCGGCGGCAATTTTCGCGACTAGCTCCCGGGATCCAATCCTTCCAACAAAACGTTCCGCTTCCCGCCCTCCGGGGTGACCTGGCAGCTTGTTTCGTAGGTCGGTTTGAAAAAAGAAGATAAATGAATAATAAATATGATCCGGCTTTGTTTTTTTTCCGCTGCACCCCGGCTCCCCAGGAAAACACTTGTTGCGAGCTTAATGCACCAAGTTTCGTCGCCTTCTCACCCCTACGACGTACTCCAACCTCGTCCACCGTTCGCACACACTCCTTCACACACACATGCCCTCCATTAGCGTTTTCATTACCCTCGTTCGCTGGCGTATACGTATATCCAGCCACTTTTTTTTTAATACGAGTGGCTTCTTCTTGCGCCATGTTGAATTTTTTTGAGTTGACAAAATCTTTTCGGAGGTTCGTGTCTCATTTCACCCTCAGCATCTTCACGTGCTGTATAAGAGCATTTTTTGTGAGGGTTTCGTTTCGGGGGAAAAATCACGGCGTTTGTCTCCAACTGACGTTTTTAACGGCAGAAATGCAGCGGTTGCGTGTCATCTACAAGGAGAATCTTATTGCTGGCGGTAGCTGTCATCATTTAGTCAAAGTATCATGTACTTTAAAAATCCTATAATTCAAGGAAATGGATGTTTCAGTAAATATAGAAGTATCTTTTACATTTTATAGCATAGAATAGTATATTTAAAAAATATCTTAAAATTCTATGCCAAATATTCTACATAATATTTATCTATTCTATCTTTATCTATTCAACATATTTCTCGTGGTACACTAGGATAGAAGTTTTAGCCCACAATAAAGTATCTTGAATCTTAAAATATTATATTATCTAGACATACACCTCAATATATTATACGAAATATTATTCATAATTTTTATGAATAGTAGTATGTATACCGTTTTTATCGTAATATACAGGGATATTCTATCGGAGTGATACCGTATTAGATTATAGTAATGTACGATATGTAAAATTGCATTTCTTGCTTTTTTGAAAATTCGGGTCACGTTATTTAATTAACGGAGCATACCTCACTTCCATCCGGTTCTGCTTATCTCCTCAAAACATGGTAAATACGCTGAACACCGGAAACTTTGTCCGCCTTTGACATTATCTTTACGTCAACAACGGCGCGAGATACCGGTACGGTGGAAATTTGGGTTTTAATTAACAAACTACCGGTCAATGAACAGTCCTAAAAAATCTTTTTGAATCTGGTGTGCAAGCTTCAATAGCTTATTGCTGTAGACAGCTGCTTTTTTGTCCTAACTATTGCCTTATAAGTCGGAAACCAATGAAACTACAGTTAGCAATGCATTTCCCCCTTAGATCAGGTTTCCCCCTCGTTTTTTAAACCGTTCCTCCATCGGAATTAGGTAAATAATTTCTTTCCATCTTAATCACCATTACGTTATACATAATAGAACAATTTACATCTTAATAAATACATATGAAACAAATTTATACAAATACATTTTAAAGTAAACCAAATTAAAACTGTTGGTGGACTCGGAAACATTGTATAAACAAACACGTTTTGAATACTTTAATTCCATTAGATCTGTAAAGCATTTAGTTCGAAGGCCGGTTGGTACCTCATCCCCTAATATTAGCTACCTATGCTAGTATGTCTTGTTTAATTTTATTCACCAATGAACCTGTAAACCAAGGGTATAGGTTGTTACTTCATGAACCCTATTCACCCACGAGGCTCTTGTTACTGAAAATTAAAGAACAAAAACAAAGATATCGTACTTAGAGAATTATGGACTTAAGAAAAACCAAAGGCATAAAAAAATCAGCTCTTTTTATTGAACTAGGTGTAAGTATGTATTCACATTTTTCAACCTAGGATTTTAAACACGTCCAAGTCTTTCCTGATCCTGGACAAACGTTTACAAATTTTCCACCGTGTGGAGGAACGTTTAAAAATTCCGTTAGAGTCCTTTTGAGGTTGGAGGAAAATCCCTCGTATTTCAACCCGCTTAACACAGTAGTTTAAAATGTATATAAGCTGCGGCATCTTCTAGCGTGAAAACGAACAAAAGAATGAAGGACGGTTAATCCCGAGTCCGCACCCTTGTCGCCCCTCCCTCGTGCAGTGAATAAAATCCCCCGATATTTCGTTCATTTCCAGAGGTTCGCCGCGACTTAAAGGGGTGAGTGATAGGGGATGCATTTCGTGATGAGGGGGAGTGAGCGAGAGTAGTCACCGTGAAGGTTATTACCAACCACTCTGCGGCGAGGGCAGTAGATTTATTCTTCCTGTTTGGAGGGAGGGAGTTGTCGGAGTTATGAGAAGAGGAAGTGGACTGATGATTGTTCCCGCGATATTTAAATGTGATGCATGCCTACTTCCATTTCCTCGTTCGTTTTTCATTAGTCAGACTCTCTAATGTGACGTCTAGCGAAATGGAGACGTCTCTAATGCACTCTAATTCCACGTGAGGGGTTTAGTGTGGGCGATGCACCGGGAAAGTGAATTTGGTGATGAGGGGAACAAGTCTGAACAAGAAGTGCTTGAGGGTTATCTTTTTGTTTGTGATTGTCAGCTGTGTTCAAGTGGTCAGGATATTAGCCTAACGATTTTGGATTTCAGTCTTGGAGCACCTGTCTAGTGGTTGTTATTTCCCGCTTAGAAACTGTTTACCCATCCATCATCAACACGGCACCACGCAGAATGTTTTGTTACGTGTATCTCATACAGAAGAAATACGTGCGCTGTTATGGAATTTTGATAAAAATATAAAGTTAGTATTTCTTTAACATTTTAAGTAGTAATTATCTCACTGATATGTCCAGCATCACTCTCACTCAATACTGAATTTTAAAAATAATTTTGACTAACTTTGTATGTTTTCGTAAAAGTCTCAACAGCACTCGAACTTCTTCCGCAAGAGATACAGGAACTAATGCGTTTTAAATGGTGTCTTCATGGAAATTAACAGAGTATAGCAAGAATATTACATTCATATATTTTATGAAGGATAATATAATCTTCTATGTTCGTATACTAAGTTCGAAGATCGGAGATGAATAGGTTATTACGTGAAAACCAGGGAAAATCCTCAAAATGTCGCTAGAAAATTTTGCAAGATGTCCACTATTATCTCATATAAAAATGTCATAATAAATACTAATTTTATTTATTCTATACACATATAGATACTAAAATAAGAATGCTGCAAACCCTATATTGGAACGCGTTAAAGAGGTATAATTTTCTATAAAAAAGGATGAATCGCAATCATGCCCTCACTTTAATCAGAAATCCCTCCACAAAAAATACTTCACCGACAGTGTCATATGAACATATTCTTCGTCTGCAGAGATTGTTAAAGGAAGTAAACAGAATGTCTCCCGTGAAATTCAATATCCTAGTTATTCCTTTCGTAATAATAGGATTACCGTTCAACGTTATGTTTTCAGGTGTAACTCGGTGCTTCATGTACACAAGCTCAGTTGCCGAAGCCCACAGATTATTATACAATTTCACTTAGGTTTTATAACATCTTTTCGCCGTTAAATACTCGTGGAACTGAAACCAAGGTCGTCTTCAGTGTGCGGAATCCTCAATAATAATTGTGTAATCCATGAATGAAGCTGCAGTACTTTATAATTTCATATGGAAGAATCATTGATTTTATCCTTTACAGTTTTATATCGCAGGTGTATGTTGCATATTTATTTCACTCTGAATTCGAAAGTTAGGTTGCGTTTCCGTCCATGTGTATCCTGATGCACTTTACTCTTCGAAACGTTGGGATCAGTTTCGGTACTCAAGTCTGAACGCACTGGTTATTCCTTCCGGAATTTTCCCTCCTAGTGCGGGGGAGGTACTCTTTCGGGTAATCCAATATTTTTCGGTGTTAGTCCGGGTCCGATTCCCAGGAGAGACAAGCGAAGCCATCGGCTGCGTCGCAATCCGAAAAAAACAGGGTTCGGGCGTACTCGTCTGCTTTCCGGTGCGTATCTCCTTTCAGCTACGCATATTCCTGCTGCAATTTTTCCTCCCAAAACTTCCCTCTTTTTTAAATCAGTGCTATATTTTCAGGCACCCAAACCATTTCTCTTAGGGTGAGTATAACCCTAAATCCGTGCGTATTCTGCATCAGCTCTATATTCCTCCCCAAAGGAGAGCAATTTTTTGTCGGAGAACAAACAGCCGATGGCGCAGCCGCTTTGGAGGGCCGTAAACAAGACGTCCTTGCGCGTAATTCCCATTCACACGCGAATTTAATTTGTTCTCCCTCCGGATACATTTGCCACTTATCGCGAGGGATGAAAGAAATCAGCCATGGCCATGTTTTCATTGGATATGGTTTGTTTATGAACGATCTTGAGCATCGTACATCCGTAAGAGTTATTTATGTCTGCTGTCAAGGTCTGTCAAATTATGATGATATTATGAATGGTGAATTTAAAATTGCGGATGTTTTTTCAAATCGCAACCCCACGATACCTATCCGCGGGTTTACGTCTTAGAAGATAATTTTAGAAACTGTTAATCGATTTTATTCGAGCGAATTTTTGTCTTACAAGACTTTTCTATAAACCTTGGAATAGATTTTTCTACAAATACTTGGAAATCACAAAACTAACAACTATACCATAACCTGGATTCGAGCCCAAGACCGCGAAATTACAAGGCTAACCCTTATGTCTTCGAGGCCGGTTTTTATTATTGGGAGAATACCCTCTTTTAGAAACCCAAATAAGTAGTTTTTTATTCATGCCACAGCATTGTATATTACATCGTAATCAGTTCTCTAAAATAAGAAAATTCCTCATATCCATAATTTCTCTGAAGATGTTGTGAGAATTATTATGGTAAGAAAGAACTAATTACTATTTGGACTAATTAATACATAGAATACGCAACTACTTACTTTCCTCCAACAATCATAGAGAGGATATCAAAAGCACTAAACAATTAGCAGTCTCGATATTCCTTAAATGGACAACATTTCTCGAGTAGTAAATATTTGAAACTTTTGTGTATTCCGTCACTATTATCAACACTTCAGATGTGAGAAAACATCTATGAATGCCCTTACGAAGAGACGTATTGAATTTAGGAAGGTGTCAATCTTTTACTTTAAATCGGGGATTCAGAAAACATAACCCTTTGTCCTACATCAAACGCTGCTTTAGAAGACCGTGGTACCTGCCCACTTGGATCGGTAGCTCAAATCTCCGGCCATAATCGTCTTTGCTTCAAAGCCCGATTTCGCCGCAGGCTCACGATAAGCCCAGTAAACCTCTTTAAGTCCCTACTTCACGCTGAGGCGACGAGAAGGGTAGCTTATTTCCGTGGTTATCGTTGCAGACAGTTGTGTTCCAAAATCTTCGAAGTTCATCTGTAGTTTTATGTATATAAGCTGGATGCTTAGCGATATAGTTTACAAGGAGAGATTTCTTATCTTTGAAAAGAAAAATCTTTTTTGCGATCTTCGTTGATTGCGAATGGAGCAACTTCAATTCGCTGTGATTTTTCTCTAGACAAAGGGACTTGAAAAAGTCTGGGCCGAGAATCAAACCAGAGTTATGGGCGAGTAGGCTAGATAGTTAAGGCAGCCTCCGGGATAGAGGAAGATCCGGGGTTCGATTCCCGGCCCCGTCAGACCTCTTTCAACTCCGTTTTTCCTTGGGATTTTTCCTTGATGCACGCCCTTGCGTGAAAAGTACCTTTAATCCTTTCCTTTTCTCTAGAAGACGCATCTGAGTTGCTTTGTTTTCATCCATCAGTAGATCTCTTTTATTTGTCCTTTCCGAAAATTGTTTTATTTATAATAATGATGAAAATTACTTATCCACCTTCTGATATTTTACGAGTATATTACATCAAAGTTTACAAATAATTAAGATCATTATTATGACTGCCTTCCACTAAGTAACACCTCTTCGTATTGAGTTTCATTCATTTTTTTTCAAATGACGCTGCGATTAGACCATCAGACCTGGTGGCAGCGGTGGAGGGTAAATACTATATTACAAAGGATTGCTTGGCATTCGCCCAAAGACTATATATTATATTTTAGGGGTGACATAAAAACAGAAATTGTCTGCCTTTAACTATGATTAATGAGCTCTTAAAAATTCAGATTATTTCAAATTATTGAAAGTTATTTGACAACTTAGGTTATTTCGCACTTGATCTCCTACCGAAGAACGAACCCGGGATTGCTTCCAACAAAGCCGAACGAGCTGCCCTCTTAGCTACTCGAAATCTCTAAAGAAAGAACCTTAAGTTTAAATATTCTCTATATTCAATGCTTCACTTAAAATCTTAAAAAGCGAGGGTTTATAGGGAAGCGACCTAGTTCAGCCATACGTAATCTGGTTGATCCATTCTTTATCATCTCTAATTCACTTACGACCTTCTAAAAATACTCTGTAATAGTAGTCATAATCTAACAAATTCTGTCCATTTCTTCACCAATTCGACCTCTCTAACAATTCCTTTTTCTCTTTCCGCAGGTTTCCCCATAAGAAGCGACGCCTACTCGTGGGGCGAGCAGCTTTCGCCCTGCAGCAGCGATGCAGCCCTCGGCTCCTCGTGGCAGAGCGGCAATGGGGGCCACCGTTCGACGCCCTCGCCGCCTCTCTCGAGCGACGGCAGCGTCACCGCCTACAACACCAACAGCCGGTGGTCGACCCTCAACACCACCGACGAGGGCATCTTCATTGACGCCTTCGAGGAACTCCCCAAGAAGAAAAAGGTGAGTGGCTTTACCTCCATCCGAAAGAAGGATCGATACGTGTCTCCGGTCGATTTTCTTCCGCTCGGGAGACTTAATTTGCGCCGTCCGAGTGAAAGGGATTTTTTCATTAAAGGGTAACGCGTGCGGCACCTCGGGCAGCGCGAACTTGCTGATTGAAGGGAATCACTTTTCAGTTGTCAAAAACGAACCGCCAAAGCCAACAAGATGGCGACTCCTATTCGAACATGCTAATCAAAGAGATTTTTAATGCACGTGAACCTACCGAAAAGTTGAACACCCATGTATGTATTCAGGCTACGGTTATGTTTAAGTTTCGCATTCGTGTAGCGAAGCTGTGACTAAATAAGTAGTTTCCAACGTGAATCGAAGGAAGTTTTTTCAGGGTCCTACAAGATGATATGCAAGGAAGTCTTGGTATGTTATAGAGCTAGCTCGACTTGTTAGAAAGGTGCCATATTCCGACAGGTGAATGAACCTTTGTTTTTCCACATAATTTATTTTAATCGGCAATTTTGGCCTACGAATAGATATTTGGTGGAATCCATTCGCTTGTAACGAGATGTGCTTAAAAGACGAAAACGGTAGTAAAAATAAAAATTTAATAGAAATAAAAGGTTGTTTCTCTTGGCAGCGTAAAAATTTGCCTATTCCGCAATATCATCGAACAATCAGTACCATGATGGAGGATTATAGAGAAGGAATGTTAAAAAATAATTCAGTACATACTGTAAGAATTGGATGATATTTATATGTGAAAGGGGAAATTGGAAAGACATAATCATAAGAGAAGGAATGAAAACTTTATTCTCTATTCTGAAAATAAGGTCTCAATGAAAAAATCTCCCGACTGCTCCCTAAAGACCAAACGCACTTAGTAGATGCACCCTTAAAAATCTAGATGTATTTTTCTGATTTAAATCCCCTTTATCACAAAGGAGTATGGGAGATTCGGTTCGGAAAATACTTTCGTTAAATGATGATGCTCGTGAACGTGCTCATTAAAATTTTATTTTTTAAAAACACTTATTTCTTCTTCACTGGTTCATACACCCTAAAACCCAACTAATTACAAGAGATAAATTTCTATCGATTTTGTAAAATATACTATATAATTTCCATTTGGATTTTATTCGAAAACAGACCATCCGCAGAAATTATAATTTGTAGACCTCATAACCTGATTATTTTGCGTATTATTTTTTTCGACGAAATCCTTGGGGTTTATTTGAATTCAATCAGAGCTATCCAGCAAGTTAGCCTTGATCATGTCAGTTCGACTATTCACAATCCCTTATCTTACAAGTGAGCCGCAGTAAAGTTCAAGGTCCGCCATGTTTATTGAGCGCGGAACATAGTGCATGTAGAAATCTTTACGGATGAAGCAATATATTCATCCCATGACGTCCAAAGTGTAGTTTTTTTGTGGAAATGATGCAACGGAAACTAATTTTAGGCTTTTTTGCCGGTTTTTCTAAAAAAAACAGGAATTAATTGAGGAAGTTTGCTGATAAATGTATCTGGTATAACTCAAACCAATGCTTTTGCTTATTTAATTTGTAGTGGTGGATAATCTGGTGTGCGTTTTCTTATAAAAATCGATTTTCAATAGCTCTACTGACTGATACTGATCAGTTGAAATTCATAGCGAGGAAAAATAGGAATGCAATAACTATTTACGAAAGCAAAGGTGGTATCGGATCAATAATATCAAAGATTAGTAGAATATTATTCATGCTGAACAAATTGAACGAAATATTCGGGTTTACCAAAAATTTTTATTTCAATTGACGACTAGAGAATGATACTTGTGCGTTGAAACTGTTCGTCAATTAGAATTAAAACATATTGTGGAAACCTGAATATTTCGTTCAATCTGTTCACCATGAATAATATTAGACGGTTCCACGAAGTTAAGGCTGAAACAAACCAATAGTAGAATAATATAACTGATATTTTCATTTATACTGCTTCACAGATAATGATAAAAGTAAAAATTACTTTGGGGTGTAGTTTATAGTAAAATATCAGTTCTACTATTCTTTATAATTATTTACATATTTCCAAATGATGGCCGACCTGTGACCGGTAGGTAGTGTTTGAAAATACTTGTGGAAATGCGTCGAGGTTTATTTAATTCCTACCATTCTTTATCCGTTTTCTTCTTTGAATTCTCTACCTAAATTCTCCTTCATAAATGTAAATGTCCAAGGAATCATTCCCATTCTCACCTCCGAGTGTCTATGCTAATCTCGAAAACTAGACAAGACTTTTCCTCGAGCTACTTTTGGTCAAGGAGTCGTAGGTCAGGCACTCTGGATATTACCATTCACCTTTCCTCTCGCCGTTCTTTGCTACTTCAGCTATCTTAGGCCCTCCGTAAATCTTTATTCCACAACCCTGCTTCGTGGAACACCCTACCGGAAATGCATACCTAGAGACGCGACCAAGTCCATCGAATATTCAGCGACCTTTGGAGGAAAATCCCGCGTGTGTGGGAGTGGATGCAAATTTCGTCTCCTCCTGTATTTGAGCAGTGGTCACGGGTTCCCACCCTCGGTGAGCCTTACCATAACCGGCTTTGCCCCTTGTAACTCCCACTGCGTGATCCCTTGGCCGACTCCTACGCAATTCACTTTCCTGCCCTCCGCGACAAATCGCTTTGTTTACACCTCCCGGTCATCAATGGACGCATCAAAGTGCTACTTACTTAACTTTTACCGCTAATAACCCGGGGTTACGTTTTCTCTCCCTTTTCTCGAGGATCATAAAAAGCTTAAACCAGTGGCAATAAAATGACTTCTCTTTTACGGCTACTTAATCGTTACGGAGGGTCCCCTTCCACGGGGGACAAAACAAAACAATCTCAAAAATCAACGTTTTATTCGAACCGATCATCCTTCCCACTGAATGGAAGTCCATGTTTTCAGGGGTTTAATTGTGAACTCCGTTAGATTGACTAATTAAAGAAGTCGAGTAGCGGAGGCGGTTAAAGATAGTAAGGTGATCAATATTTCTGTTTGGTAGATTAGTTCGGTCATTTAGGTAAATAGTTCCATATTATCAGTTAATTTTAATAATAATGATAATCACCTCTCTATTTAGTAGCGAATTTTAGCCAAAAGAGACTACATTACCTTACCGAGGTATCGTACTAATGAATATAAGTAATAAATCCCATTATCTTCTGATCTACTCCGTTTGCAGTGCCGATTCATTCCCATTAATACAAATTCTAAAAACTGATAATTTGTATAATCAACGTCTATTATCAATGAAAATTATAAATTTATTCATTCTGGGTTCGATCTTTTCATGGGCATTTCATCTTGTCGAACTCCGCCTATATTAGATTCTAGCGTATATTATGCACGTGTAATATACCCGCGTGCATAAGATGTTAACTATCCTACTCTTATCGGGACTCTTTGTTGACATGTTCTTCTACGTGTCTCTCTTGGAATTACTCCATTGTTTATTTCGGAAAACCATTCATGCAGATCTTGGTTTGAACCTGCATTCCCTTAGCTATATCCACCTTACGGGCTCAGTAACGAAACATTGATTTTGAATAAATTTCGTAAAATCCTCCACATGTTGGCGTGAGGCTGTAAGAACTGCAGATGACATATAAATCGTCGATTCATCCCGTGTTTCATCTAAGTTCAGTGCATTTTCACAACAGAATTAATTGGAGATTTCGATGATATATTTACGCGCACGCTTTCCCCGAGATTCGCTATCCAATTTTGGCCAAATATCGATCTCTGTTTCCATCCTCTCTTCTTTAGGGCAACACATAATTCCCAGCGTCACCGATCGCAAATCAAACACGCTCGTGCCCAGAGGCTTTAATGAACAACACACACAACCACGAGACCGCTCTACACTCTTTCAAATGTTATGTTTTCATTCTCGGGGCATCAGAAGTGGTACGAGTGACGTCCTCTTTATTTACCCTCCGAGTGTGATGGATTGACATCGCCGTTAGAACTGGTCAGGTGTCCCCTGCGTAAGATTTTTGTTCGCCAGTTCGCGAGTGCTGCGTTTGTTGATGCCAGGGGTGAGGAGGGGGCAGTGGAGGAGGAGTTGGGCGAGGCAGAAAACCGTAAACACTCCTCCCTAACCCTCCTCACCTCCGCTCCTTCCTCACAGCGTTCCCCCAAAAACGGGGTCCTGTATAAGACCCGCCAGCCGGTGCTACCAACGCTTCGGAACCCAAAGCAGAAGTGGATCGATGCTAAAACAGTATCGTGCTTTCGACGCAGTTCTCCTTCGAGGATAGCAAAGGGGATGATAAAGCGGGGATGAGGCGGTTCGCCTAACTAATGGAATGTTATTCCGAGATCCATTATGCGAAAATCTTAATGGACCCCATGGGTAGTTTATCGGCAAAATTCTGTGTTTCTCATGAAAACCTATAAACCGTACAAAACCTGGAAAGGCCGCTTGTTCCCCTAAATCAAGGGTACATCGGTTTGGATCATTGTCCGCAACATGGATGATGACGAAAGTATTCGTTTACAGAGACTTCTACCAAGATGTTATGGTGATGGCGTTTGTAAACAATTTCTCTTCAAACGACTGGAAACCGCAGCTCAATCAGAATAAATATTCCAGATCTAATTATTAACGACGTTTAATATATACGGAATATTTTGTATGGCCCTCTAAGTGATTTCATTGCAAGTTTCATGGCGCGAATTATTATTATTAAATGGCGATATATAAATAATAGCCCAATCGCTGTTATCATCGGCTGTGTTGTAAGATCGTAGAAGAAATCCATAATAAAAAAGAATCAACTAAAATAACTTGCAAAGCTGAACACTAACAGTGCAAGGAGATTCTACAGGCATGTATGGGTATTAAGCATGTAATATTTACAAATTTTGACTCCAACAAGTAAAGGTATAGGTATATATAAGCACAGCTATCAGAGCACAGCATAATATAACAGCGAAGAGACATATCTGTGCTATCGTCATGCCGTAGATGTTTGGCCATATCCACCTACAATCTATTAGATAACTAAAATCAAGATCTATTTGAAAAGAAATGATTTTGTTTATCCAAGAAAGTTCTCCTATCAGCATTAACATCTAAAAATAAGCTTTGATTGACTCTCCTAGGAAACAAATCTAATTCGAAGGGCCTAATTTCGACCGTATCTCTTATCGCGTTAGAGCAAATTCCGAGAACTGTTTACAAATATCCCCCGCAACAATCCCGCGTCTACTTTATCATGCCTTTGATCTAGATACAAAGAGAAACCGCGGCGAAACTTTAGTTTAATACTTGCATTAAACACTCATTCCGTGCCAACTATTTGTTCATCGTAAAACTACGCTGTTTTGGCCATTTTCTATTTCATTCACAATCCTTTTTGTACCTTTAGTTTATTGTATGTACACTGACAAAATCAGAAAATGGAATTAAATGTAATTTCATTAACTTAAACTTGTTTTATTTTAGGCCTATTATACATTAGGTCGCATTATATTGCAGAACGTTTTCTCTAGTTGAGTCGTAGGTCCTATATCCCCTTAATTAACCCTAATAACTCTAGTATACGAAAGCTTAACCCATCAGATAATCTCATCCGGTATAATTCACGGTTCATCGATGAAATAAAGCAGTTTAGCGGGAGGTTCACTCTAAAAATAGCTTGGAAACCCTTTTGCCTCTTGTATGCTCTTATCGTTCTATTCCGAAGTTCAACCCTTTTACGAATCTCAAAAAAACGCAAGTGGACGGATGAATGGATGATTGAGAGAAGGAATGATGGAGATCGGAGAATGGCAAATCGATCGAAGATGATTTGGCTTACAAATGAAGGAAGCCGTAGTGACGGTCCGAAAAAATGATGGCGGATGTAGTAAGTCGGGGAGCTTTATCGCTCGCGTATCGCAACCTTGGGGAAGAGTTGTTATTTTCGTTTCCTCCCGCAAAACTCAAGCTGCGTTTCCTTCTCATCCTTCTAATAAATCCTGTTACGTAATTAATAGAGTAATAATGCTGAGAGGGTGCGCTCGATAATACTGCTGTGCATAATTACCTAATCCTAAAAGTGAACTTTGGGGTACTCGGTAATTTTTCATTCATTCAATTTTCACATCCGGAAAAATTGCCAATTTTGAGTAAAAAAAAAAGCAAAGGATAAGATTCAATTAATGATAGCAATAACAAAATATGAAAAGTAGTTAAAAATCATAATGATTTAAAACGAGTTTTGCATGAGTCAATCAATTCTTGCGATATTGCGATTGCGTTCTCTAGAATTTGCCTCATATTAATTTTGTTTTCTGTTGATTGATATTGCTTGACAAAGCATCTCGAAAAACATTATTACGGCCATTTTCCTATTTCCTTTGATATATAAGCTTTACAAGTGATCACTGGATAAGTTGTTATAATTTCAATAAAATGGCGATGTCAACATATTATCTAGTTTTTATAAGCTAATAACCATCGCTTTCCTCACGTTTGTAGCTGTCGCTTTTTCCATCATTAGCTCAGTTTTAGCATCCGCGTTACCGCTGATGATATCGCTGGATATTAATTTCACCCCTGGACTGTCTGGCAACCCCAATGCGAAAAAAATCATAAAGAAAGAGGCACCAAAATACTTTTCATCGAGGTTATTTTGGAAGAAACCAGCAATGCGAAACCTGGATTTTTTTATTATTTAATTCCCTAGACCTCTCTGTTATTTTGGGGCACTTATTATCCTCATTACTGTGAACCCATTTTATAGTTATTTTGATTCACAGTAAACTTATTTATGCCACTCTCGCTCTCATCAACTGCTGCATCGTAAAATTAGGCGTGCGGTGATCAACTCCGCACAAACACGGTTTAGGGGTGACTAGACCCTTGGCTAGAATTAGCCGGAATGTGCCAGCGCTATCAACAACTTTGACGTCATCGAATTAGTTTTCGCGCGCGTATTCAGGAATAGAAAGTGGCGAGGAGAATAACCCGTGAATCTGTTAGCATCCCCTTTTCTTTCCCCTCGATTTAATAATGCGTAGTTCGTGAGAATACACTTGCCCAGGAGTCGCTTTCTCTACGTCATTTCACGTTTCCTTCAACGCGCCAGCTTCTCGGAAGTCCGATTGGGATTCTGAGAAAACTACGACTGTTTTAACAGCTTAAAGCGTGCGTGAATTTACTACGCATCACTTCAACCCTGTTTTGATCTCTCAACCGTTGTTATTCGTTTAGGTTTTTTTGGCGTGAGAGGGAACCTCACTGAAACGAGTCGTAATACAAGGTAGATGCGCAAATTCAAACTACGATGTTATCGAAAGGGAGGAAACAAAATGAAAAATTATTCTGCGTGATTAATGAATGAATTTTATCAGTTTAATTGTCGCGTTAGATGTATTTCTTTTTAAATGAAAGGTTCCTTGCATTTTCTACTACTTCTAGAAAATGTATTTATCTCATTTTTATATATCTAATAATTGGAATTCGAACCCGAAAATCAGGTCTGAAATATAGTGGAATTTAATGCTTGAATCAGTTTTAAATACCTAAGGTCTAAAACTAAAAAATATACATGAAATTGTTAATAATTTTTGCAAGATAGTATAAAAATATAAAATTAATATACTCAGTACTCTTTTGAACTGATTTGGAGAGTTTCTATTTCTATTACATTTTGATGCGGATACGGAAAGATGTATAGAGAAAGCTAACATTTATTTCTGTTTATTGAAATATGTTTCTTCAGATGGAATGCGTTTGCTCAATCCCTGAAACTATAGATGGCATGAAATTGAAATATTTATCTCCTAAAATGTCTTTAAATGGGATAGAAGTCTACAATTTTCCGTATTCATTTCTCTACCTTAAGAGTTAGCATATTTATTGGGGTAAACACAATAATTTGATGATGTTATGATACTTTGTATGGCATTGCATGGTAAAGAAATGTATTTTTAAGCTATTGCCAGCGAAAAGACTTATTTTGCTATTGATTTGTCCGCGACCAAAAATGTGCTGAGAGATATATTGAATTGGTTGAACTTGAAATTTTCGTTCCCATAGCAGAGAATAAAAGGAAGGAAATATTGCCGGCGGATGTAAACAACATTCCCCGCTCTCCATCCAGGAACCTTCCATCACTGCTAATCTCTCTCCCACTCATTGGTAGATCGCAGGGGGATGAGGACCCTTGATTGTTGGAGGAATCGTGCGGAGGAGGAAAACCTGTGCGTAGAGATACTGCCAACCTCTTGTGATGCGACCATTTCTTCTCGTGGAACGTAGTGACGTAACAGGCTAAATCACTAACGCCATCGAATACTCCCTCCACGGATTCATCGCTCGTACCACTTCTTTACGAACAATGAGAGAACTTTGCTCGCAATGCAACGGCGACCCCCGAACACTTTTTCCATTCTGACCTCCGCACCGCGCGACCTTCCTCTACCGAAAATCGATTCACGATGCGACGCGTTCCTCGGCTTTCGTTTCGGGGACTCGGAATAGAATTCGATCTTTATTTTCCCTCCTAATCGACCCTCGAAGTGGAAGGCCTGTGCCGAAGTTGAACGGTCGCGAGAAATAGCGCTAATGTGATTTTACGGGGATGTGCCACCGAAATATTCGCTACGTTTTCGAGCCGCTAGATGTGCGGAAGGATCGTGTTGAAACGCATGGGCTCCCAAACGGTTCCTCGTTCGATGACTTCGAAATCGTTATCACCGGTTGGGCTCACATTCGAGGATTCCGGATAGCTGTTTTAATTGAGAGATACCATCGATGCTTTAAGTACTCTTTCCGGAGTAGCTGGATAATAAAGAGAGGCATCTCAACTTTCCCTGTTTGATTGTTATTGTTGGATCAGTTCCCTGTCCTTGAAGATGCAATCAAGCTTATGAATCAGGTTGAACAACAAAAATAAGTTATCGACGTTTTGTTGCTATTGATGCAGAATGACAACATCGACCTGTCCTTCCCACTATAGACCACATTACTCGACTACGTATCCGATTTCAACTTAAATTAATATTTCTGGGCGATGTATTCATTAACTTAAATATTCACTGCTGTTATTCAATTCGGGAAAGTCGTTATCCAATAATGAATATCGCCCTTGGATATGTTATTAATTTAGTCTTCTTAATCTATTTTTCTTTTTCAAGAGAATATGGAGCTGAAATATCCAAAATAGGTTTACTTATCAATTAAATTTGGTCTCATTCCACAGCTGTTATATTTAACTAACTCAATATAGGCAAAGTACTCTCAGGTGCGGCCTGGTAATTCCATATGCGGCCTCATTGCATATCATAAGATCGAATAGTGAATAATTCTCAGTCGTAAATCAGTCACATGTTCTGCTTTTACTCTTTGCATTCCTAAGAACAATAGGATAGTGATCCGAAACCAGTTTATCCAGAAGATCAAATCTTTTTTTCATTCGCAATCGATTTAGCTATCCATGGCTTTAAATTTATCAACGCTAGTTTTTATGCATTGCTGCCATACCCGAAAATCTCCAGCTCTGGTGCTCTGAAAAGATGTATTTTTGCATGTACTTAAACTGCAGTTATTTTTCAATATCAAGTAACGACATTGGAAAGTAATGAACGTTCCCTACGGAAGATAAACATCTTTTGCGATACGAAAATATCATCCGCCAATCAAACCATTCTATTCATTCTTGTAGGCAAGTCATTAACACTTACGTAACAGTTATCGGGCGTGGATTCGTTATATATCGACGCCTTTCAACATTTCTTCATCCAGGGTTCGGGAAAAAAACGAGAGGTAATTCCAAGGTTGCTGTACTGTGCGCAAGAAGAAGTCATCCGCGGTGATGAGAAAAAAGCGATATTACGCGCCAACTCCGGAGTGCGCGTCACGTCGCATTTGTTTTCATCTCCTTTGATTTCAATTTCCTTATCTCCCCGCATAATTGGAAGAATTTTATAGCTTCTACGCGCTCGGAATGGCTTCTTGAGGGATCGCGCATGCGCGGCTAGAAAATTCTCCCTATCGCTTTTGTTTGTTGTCGTTGACGCTCTTCCGTGTTTACGCAGCTAGCAGTCCGCGTGAAACCGTTCCGCCTAGTAGTAAAAAAAAACAAATGAAATCGCGAAGCGCCAGCAGCTACATAACGGTCCGTCGCCGAAAAAAGTCGACCATTAGCCGAGTTAAGAATTATTTTTCGTGAAGCTATGCGATGAGGACATGGGGACAGCTCAATTGCGGGCTGAGCCAACGGCGTTATTTTTTTCCGTCGTTGGACGGCGTATTAACCGAACGCAAGTTAATAACGCGGGGCTAAAAAATTAAAAGTCATTATCAACGCCTTACGGAGAATGGTGGGTGAGTGGTTCCATCTATCGAATTGCAGGCAAGACAACGAGGATGTCCCATCTTTCCGACAGTTAACCCGAAAATTATTCTTGTTGACCAAAATTGCTACCGTCGGTTAAGTATTCCTCAAGTATACCTCACCCCCTCTAACACCACCCTTCAAGAGCTAGTAGAATGAGAGCAAGGGAATGAGGCTTACTAGGCAGGGTGAGGTAGTTTGTCCTTTTTTTCTTCAACAAACCTGCTGTAAGCAGAACATGACCGCGTAAGTGAATCATAATGGCTATACGAGTAACACTTCCGCTTTCTGAAAGGAGACACCTAAATTGGTTCCATTATTTAGCAATGCTCATACCCCCTTAGCTTTCATGTAATATTGCCACAGTATATTGACATGAATGAATGAATAATGATTGTGAAAATTTAAATAAGGAAGCCATTACAAGCAATGACTCAAAGGAATTATTGATTAATGTAAACAACTGTATTCTTATCGGAGCATTTTTTACAAATTTAATATTCTTTGAATGTAAACAGAGAAGGTTAGCATTGATAAGTTCCACTTAGCATCATTCTAAGATTTCAATATTGTCCGCTTATGCTTCTATAACGGAATAAAGGTACAGAAAATGATTTCTGCCATCCACCTTGGGAGATTAAAATCCTCTGGAGGCGTCAAAATGCGATTTTAAAGCCCTCATGCTCTTTGTTTACATTCTTCCCACTGGCGTATTTTGCGACGGCAAGATAAACTACCGGCATAAACATCCGATAGTACGTACGTCACCGATCTCTTGGCCCCGAAAAACCAACGTCCGGCCCGTTTAAATCACCCTGTTCACAAACCAGCGGCGATTTGCTCGATACCTTCCATGTTTTGAGGAATCCGTCAGGTTGGCCATGGTGGCTGTGACGCAGTGAAAAACATCGGCCCTGATCAATGAGGGAATGCATGGCCGACATCCATCGCCAACCCAAATACGAAAGCCGAAACATGCGTAAAAGGGGGAACTCTGTCCACCGCTCTTTCCGCCCACCCTCCCAATATCGCCAAATTCCTAAATGAACTCCATCAAAAGACTGTGCAGAATAGAGGAGACACCAGAAAGGAAACATTCCGAAGGCGTCTATCTTTTGCGAAGTTTTTCCCGGACTCCTTAACCCTATACTTCACTACGATCGAAGGGGTAGAAAGCGAGCAAAACGGCCGGATCCCACCCAAAAAAATTTCCGGGCTTCTCTTTGCAAATCCGCTGGGTTGCCAGCACCGCGATGAATTCGGAATGGGTTGCTCGAAGCGCAAACCCACGGCGTAGGATGGCGGATCCTCACCCTTTCACCCAGACTTTGGTCCTCTTCCAATCAACATCACTCCCTGGAAAAGAATCCACCCCCCGCTCCCCTAGCGGGCTAATTGCCCTATTCCTCACCCCCTGACGACGGAGCTGAAATGTTGGTTCTGCTGATGGAACGCCACCCACTGCTCCTAAACCTTCCATTCCATTATTAGGCCCTCCATTTTGTTTATTTTTTCGCCGGGATGCGAAGGAAAAAAGTTCTTGCGCTCGGCGGCCATGTTGTCTGCGTTAAGCTTCCGCCTCGTCGTCCTCGATATATGCCTCTCCTCCGAGTGAGGAATTCTCAAGGCAACAAAGGATGGGAGCAACAGCGGGATGTGGAGGGGGCGGGAGCATTAGTAAAGTATGCGAAAAGTGCGTATGTTTTGCATGTTTCATCCAGGAACTCGAGATAGTTTTCTCGGTGGCGACTCTAATCATAAACCGAAAGTCAGTACTCATCAATAAAAATAACAGTATGGTATTAACAGTAATCATAGTTAGTGTTTGATTATATCTATAAAGGATCATTTATTTATATGACTATCAGTAATTCTGATTGGCTTTCGAGGAAAATAAATGCGGTATTAGAAAACGTAGGTTGTTTCTTCACGATCATTTCCGGGGGATAATATTTCCGTCAGTTCTTATGAGTTATTACGCAGCGCTAATATATATATTTTAATGTTAGAGTATCTTCTCAACTATAGGATATTAATAAGTGATAATACCTCTTACTTACTTACTCTTAGCCAATGATATTTATGTAGTACAAAATTGTGCTGAACACACTATGAAATCTAATGTAAACAAATTCATAATCACGACCCTATTCCCATAGCACGGAAGTATTGCATCTATGACGTTGCTTTGGTCTTGCTTTTAAAATGGAACATTTAGATAGTAATGTCCATTAATTGAAAACCTAATCGTTCTTTGAACCACAAATACAAGAATGACAATAAACAGACAAATATTGTTACGACAGCATGGATGTTTCCTTCTTATGTCGCGGCACTAGAAAGGCTCCGCGGCACGATAGGAAACAGCTGCTCGGGCGGGCATTCCTTCTCGATGTTTCAAGCCTAGTTGGGATGTCAGTTTCTCATCAGCCCGAGAAAGCTGCGCTTCCGAAGCGAGAAAACCACGGTTATCGATGGCTAAAAAAAGACACAAACACATATTCCCTCGTCCGATTTTGGACGCGGTCCAAGGCGCGTCCCAAGGGCCAATTTTTCTCTCCCGGAGGCGATGCATCGGGATTGTTTGCGTCTGCAATCTTTTAACGGTATCTCATTCTCGAGTTTTAGTATCGGAGTGGCGAGCGAGCTACGTGATGACCATCCCTCGATATCGACGAAATCGAATTAAGAGATGGGACCGATCTCTCTTTCGGAAACAGACGAGAAGAGGTTCTGAAGCGATTTTACGAACGACTTTATTTCGTTGGAAATTCTAGATTGAGGTCCGTTTCAAAATGTTTCTCTTATAGCGCAGTTTTACTGTTTTTCAAAGTTAGGAATCGACGCTATCAGCTGTTGGGTCTATCTATAAAGTCGTCGTGCGTTCAGCAGCTTTCTTACCCTTCCGATAAAAACAGCATCCATTTTTATGGGCGGAATAGGCCTGGTGTCAGAATTTTCAGAAGAATTTCCGGGGCAACGTAAATAGGATCGATAAGCTTGTTTTATGTGTTATGGAAGGCTCAAATCATGATAATTTAATGGCAGGGTCCGAAACGATCTATTATGTTTTCAAGGCAAAGTTCCAAATGACTGGAAACTCTACTGGCTCCAAGTATTTCGCATACCGTACATGAAATTTGTTAAGGGCATTAGAATCTTACAATACACAATTACAGACATTAAAGGAGATTAGTGTTGCTTAACATAGAAATACGAAAGATATATAATACAATTTTCTGTGTGCTGTAGAAATATGAAATACATTTCCGTTTCTCTAAGTTCTGTACGTAATCGCTGGTATTAGATCAGAATCCTTTCCTTTTTTAACTTTGCGAAATGTTACCATTAATGAAATGTAGTTAGAATATTTCGCTGAATTATCCGCAAACGAATACAGGAATTTAACAATTGGAAATAATAACACTGTTGATGGTAGTATATCTCAAAAACTACCATTGTCCGAGTAGGTGCTAAAATAATAGGATATGAGTTGACGCAAAATCACCATGCACCCCTAAAATTATACTGTGGGACATTGCAGTAGCAAGAAAGACGCATCTTCAATACACTCCCCTCTTTCGGTGCTTTAAATAGGGTCACTATGCCACTGCCAACGTAAACACAGTTACAACACACGTAACCTCACCCTCAACGATAATAAACAAACCTCCCGAGCCCGTAATATTTCCCCCGCTATTTCAAATACGCCGACGAGCGCTATACATAAGCATTCCACCGGCACCTCTCACACGTGAAACCACGAGAGGGAAAGGAACGTTCACCCCCGATCCGTTTGTTTACATATAGCCCATCGGCAGGTGATATCCCCCACTTGGGCAGGTCTATTTTTCGAAGCCGGCGGTTCTCGGAACGTTCCGAGGACTCGGAGGGAAGGAAATCTCAATAGCGGGGAGGAAGGGCGGCTGGAGAGGTGGAACTCCCCGGTAGAGGAACAATCAGCTGTGAGCCAGATGCGAGGGAAATGAATGGGAAGGCAGGAGCACCGTCTAGAAATGGATTAGGGGTGCGAAATTATGGGAACAGGTTGGAGGGAGTGGTAGGGAAGTGAAACGGGTAAGATGAACAGGGGTGAGCGGTAAGCTGGGATATAAAAGGGATTCCGTTTAGATGGGATGTAATGCCGTAATCAGCGGCGAATTGGCCACCGTAAAAAGCTCCGTGGAGTGATAGCTCTGGATGGCTGCCATCAGAATATACGACGTTTTAATTCATATTCCCTGGTCCCCTCGGCTGGGTATATAAGGTCCCCCAAAAGGGCCGGCTTTCAACTCGAAACTTCCTAATATTTACTCTCAGAGAAAGAAACGTCCACCTCGTAAAGCATTCTCAACTTTCGAAGTCGTTAGTCTTAATTGCTTTTCCGGTGTTAGCGGATCTTTGATTAAGTCCTCGGACAAGGGAAAACTTTTAATGCTGTTTGGATTCGGATAGGATAAAGTCTTTGAAAACCGCCGAAAATCCCGTGCCGAGGATCTCTGAAATATCCCCCTTGACGAAGATCGCTCGAGATTTTATTGGTAATATGTGCGACTTGCACAAGCACTCGAACCCATCGAGGGAAGTGCTTACAAAGTCGAGGAGGACGGTCCGGAATGGCGTGGAAACATATTTAGTTTCGCCTGCTATTCTCGCTTTGGGTCTAGCTAGCGGAGTTGCCAATTGTAATTATGTCTATTTTGGAGGACGCTCGGTTGGAAAAAAGAGGAAATGCTGGCCTTCGGACTCTCTTCTGCTGGAACGCATCAACAAAACTAGAAACGAATATGCATTCTCGAAGGGGAGAAAGATTTTTGGCGCATTTTTCTCTCTGCCGGTAAAATTATCAATCTAGAATCCTTGAAGAACGGTTGGGTCCTCATACTCTCACATAAAGCTTTGTAGAGGGAGTGAGACATGTTAACATAAGTAAAATGAGTACTCATCCCTTGCTTTCCTCATTGATCCGAATACTAAATGCATCACTACGATCATATAAGTACACTTTTCTTATAACGAACCGAGATCGAAGGACATACCAAAATATTTCATTCGTCAAGATATTGTAACGGGAATATAATTCTATATTTTCTCGTATCTTTCCCTCATTACAAGATAATAACGATCCGGATTCAAGAGTGCAAGATCAACTTTCTCTACATGCTCGCAGCATCTCTGGACCTTTCTCCATCTCCATATCAACTCAATATTCATAAAAATTGCGAGAGTTGTAGAAATAATAACTAGAGAATGGTAATAAAACGAAGAAACCTTGGGAGACCACCCCTCTCTTCGCTTGGTTGTAACTCGGGGCACAAAGATATCGACGCTTCCTCCTATTCTTCTCCGTCTTAATATCTCAGAATGGACACCTCTTTGGATTCGTTCAAAGGAAACGCGGAGAACGGCTCAGCTTTGAAACGCTGGCGAGAATTCCTTCTCGTCAGAACCCGTCCTTGTTGTCGAAACTCGCCCTTGAAAGCCTTTGCCAGCACAAAAAATCCGTGGATGTCAAGTTCGCTCGGGCGAATTGAAAAAAACCATCCCTTCTTTCCACGGTCTTCCCCGGGATTTCGAATTAAAGAACGCCACGGGGACCTCAGCATCAAAACTTCCAAGCGCGGGAAATCGTGGTTGACCGATTTTTGACGGTTCATTAGTCCTCCAAATTCCCTCATTGTTCTAGGATACGCTACGACGAAGTAAGGGAGTAAAATTCCCCACTCGACGCACGAATTTTGATGAAAATAATTCCCGAGTTCCAAATTGTGGAGAGCTCCGCGAGATGTGGCGCTGGAGAAAGAGGGCGATGGAGTGGGGAATAGGTGAGGATATGGAGTACAGAACTCGCGCATGTGCAAGGATAGAGCGGGTGGGGGAAGGTTGAGGGTAAATTAGGAGGAAAGGGTCAAGGGAAGGGGGACAATGTCGCGGGAAAGTGGAGAGGGGAATACGGAAGAGGCAGGGGCATAGTCGACTCGGAGGGCTAGACACAGAACAGCGCTGCTTTAGATTTGCGGAGGAGAGCTCTAGAGAAGTTGGAAGGGGTTTTAGCGAAGGAAGAAGAGTTGAGTGGGGGAGAAACAGAAAGAAAAGGGCGGGTGGGGGGGATGGGGTGCAGAGAAAGATTCAGAAGAGAAGAAATAGGGATGCTTATATAGGTTACAGGGAGTGGATGAGGGGAGGGGAGGTACTAAAGAGGGTAGGCTTTAAAAGAGATTGGGAGGGAGGGTGATAAGTTAGGGGGGTGGAAGATGCAAGGGGCGGGGACATAATACGGAAGAGCTGCGAAATGAAAAGAGAAGAGATATGAAGAGAGGAAGATCTGTTGTAGTCGTTGCAGGGAAAGACAAAGGCGGGGGAAGGGGCTGTAGCTAATGCAGAGTAAAAACTTCCCTCATTAACCCTCTTTAGCTTACGCATGAGCAGCCGAGCTACGAACGCGGGCTTGCTTTACGACTTCATTACATGCTCTACAAAACAGAATCAACGGATTCAATTCCTGCCTGGAAACAAACCGCAGGGAAATTTGTCCGCTTGTAAAAATCTATCGATTCTGTATCGGAAATTCCTAATATTCTGCAAAATGTCATAACGAGCATGCAAGCACGTCTTTATTGGATGCAATTGAGACTGGAAAGTAAAGTAAAGAAAAAAAGTTTCTGTGGAGAAATAAAATGCTGATAATTTTGATTACAGAAAAATTTCCACTATAGGCAGAAGAAGGGTTCTGTAAAAACACTTGAAAAATGTGAAGAAAATATTGAAAGAGAGAGATAGATCACACAATAAATAATAATTGTATAAGATATTTACAAATAAAATGAACATCAGAACAAAAAGCTCTTCATCGTAGTTATTATAACAGGATCGAAGCATGATACCTTTTTCCAATCAAACTTATCTTCTTAAAGATTTAACGTAAAGAAAAATATAATTTAAGTTAAATTCTCTGCTCATTTGGACTCGCGTTCAACAATTCTCGTGAGGAATTTCCCTTAAAATGATAATATCCACTTTTTGTACCATGAATATCTTGTGTTGTAACCCTGATTATTCAGAATTACTATCATAAGTAACTTATGAATTCAGGAGCTTTATTCTGATGGAGGAATAAAATATATATTCCTAGAAGCATTTACAGCAAATGTAGCAATGGAGAAAAATCTTCCGGCAGAAAATTATGAGGATTCTTATTCTCTCCCCCTGTTTCCAAGAAGATCAAATCTTTGTAGCAATCCTCAGATTGTCTCCCTAAGCTCTTCCATTATTTCTCGAATTATAATAACCCTCTTCCATCTCTTTCGTCGTAACTATCTTTCGTGCCATCAAGTTGCAGCATCATCGCTTTTACGATCCATCCAAAAGCTATAGCAAGCTCCGCGTGTATTCCTTTCCAGCCATACCTGCTAATACGCTAAATATTACATTGGAGCGAGAGACGTTGTTAGTCTCACAAAGGATGTCGGTCAGAATTTAATAATCCTCCCGGGCGAAAAGTGCGACTGGTATAGATGAATAGACGGATATTTCTGTATAGGGCACTCGAGAACGAGGCATAGCGTCCGAAACAAAAGCGTAAAGGTGGTCGGGGGAGGAAATGCAGGGAGGCGGGAAGATGAGGCGGAATCCCCAGGGTGAGGTGGAGAGGAACCCCCACAATAGGGGCTCTGCGATCGACCCCTTCCCCTTCGCAAGGATGGCACTCCAGAACCAGGTCACGGACTCGCTCCCGCCGACCCCCCCTGCGGCCCCTTCCTCCCACGCTCTGCACTGTTGCACGCGAAAATTTTTCAGCATATAAACGTTCTCTATTTCGCGGAGAAATTCAAGGATGGGAATGCGGCGGGGGGAGGCGGCCGCGATGGGGAAGATGTCCCCGGTAGATCTGCGGGGAGGATGTGGGGAAAAATCAGGGAAGGGGTTGTGCATGTGTTCCACCGTGAATGACTCTATTTAAAGAGGGAGCGCTCGCTTGCCGAGATATAATTGGGTTGCCTAAGGCTTGCATTCTTCCACATTCTCTCAAATTCCGTGCTATAATATTTTTTCAGACACGTGCCGGTTTTCAGCTCGGCGGTAGAAAAAATGTATCTTTCCCCCTCGCTTATCGATAACCTCGCGGGGGGAGGAGGCGGTGTTTGCCAACACCATCTTTTGTTTTCGCGCGACTTTTTTTTCAATCCGCGGGAAACCTTTAGAGCTACGGAACGTTTAGCTCTGCTCCCGATGCTTTTGTTGCCGCGCTCCGAGTTGTGACATAAGCTCAAGCGATGTTTTCGGGATTTGCGGTTATGTAAGGATTTGAGGAGGAGAGGGCAGGGAGAAAAAGATCTTTGAAATGAAGGAGTGTGAGAGGTCGTGCGGGCGAGATTTCCCGTGTTTCATTTTCTTCCATTGTGAGCCCTTAGAAGTGCTGTATGTGTACAGATACGCCGGCTAAAGCAGGAAATTGGGAAATCGCTCACATAGTGCTTTTAAATTGTTGCTGATCTGATTTGGAGGGATTACGAGGTATTTATGCCGTGGAGGCTTTTTCTGTTCTGGACATTGTTGCTGGATCGATGCAGCGAAGGATAACCTAGTTAAATTATTTGGAGCGCCCAGCTGATGTCGATTGAAAATTTTAACTGAAGATCTTCGGTACTAATATTTACGGAAATCGTATTCATTCTCTCTGCCATTAAGTCTGCAATGGATTATCTGCAATCCTTAAATTCAATCTGTTGCAAACTTATGATTGCATATCCAAATAAGGTTAAATGAACTATTACTGTAATATATACGATATGTTGTCAAAAGGATACATTGATTGTTATTGAAATATCATAATGTTTCTTTGGGGTTATTTTTTGGCTAGCATAACCGGTATTCTTTTAGGGAGAAAATAAGGAAGCATGGTTTTATTAGATAATTTTCGTAATACCAGTTTGGAAAGCAGATATTTCTTTATGAAGCAATAAATATGTATATGTACTGCAATCAATTGATTCCAGCCAAGACTTTGTGGTAGGAAGTCATGACTGATTAAAATGAAACGAGATTTTAGTTAGAGATGCCTACAGCATTATAATATACTGCATTACGCCTGAAATGTCCCTAAGGATCCCCTGTCTGACCTTACTCTATACCATAGAAAAAAGAATCATAAAGAGTAATCGTACAAATTTTGACTTCATGATAAAACAGCCAATGATTGTCGAAACGTAAAGATTGATTTAACGGATAGATTACCTCTTCAACTCCGGTCATGTCTCTTATATCGTCGAGCATAGTTATAGGAACGGCAAGTGCATGCACGCGTTCGATTTCGCGGCGAGCATTCTACACATTTTAGTCGAATCAACATCTCTGCTGGGAGCACTCCCATTGGCTGCTCCTCCCGTCCGATCTGGGTCGCGTTCCACATTCGAACGAAATAAAACCATCGCGGAAAAAACGCATCCAGCTCTCGTTGAGCGCGGCGCATGCAACACTCACTAAACATCAAAGCTGTAAAAATTTTCATTTTTCACGGGCAAATCCCCCTCCCGGTAAAAGGGAAGGAGCATTATCATCGGGAATAGAGAGACAGAGAGAGAAAAACTAGAAGAAACAGCGGGCGGTTGATTTGTCAAATTTTAACCACCTCCTTTGAGTCTTTCTTTTTCATTTTTAGCCTTTTCTTCCTCTTCTTTCTCTATTTTCTTCTTCTTCCCAGGATAAGGGCCTGTTCCGGCTTCACTTGGTCCGTGGAACTTAAGCATTTTATCCTCGGTCTCCGACACTTCTCTTGCCTTTTGGTTGTTTATATGGATATTCCATCGCCTGTTTTGGAATTCTTCCATTTGGGTTTCGAAATAAATTTTCTTTCATCCTGAACCATTTTCATGACCTGAAGGTGTAAGTTAACTTACGAAACCGGTCGTGTGTGAAGTATACGGTGGAAAATAGTATACGTGATTTATGTCTTCAATTTATTTCTTTCCATCTATTCTTGTACTCTTCTAATATATCAGCGATTGCCTGGGCACCTATTCCATCTCTTATATAAGTATTCCTTAATTTATTAATTTGTGTAACCTTTCACTGATCTTAAAAATTTTGGATACGTAGATTCATTTTTTTGTGACCATCATTCTGACCCATACAATAAAGTAGTGAATGCCATCACTATCTAAACCTTAATTTGTGTATTTTTTCTTGTTTTGTTTTTTAAAAGAAATAATACGATATAATATTAATATTATAAACGGAATTTAAACTATATTATGCTTAATAGTATTTTTTTTCAACAACGAAATTTAAAGTGAAACCGGTAGATGGTCCATCCATTGGAAACGAGACACTTGTTCCAGGACTTGATCTTCTAAAACAATTTTAATCTTTACTATTAATATTCTTTATATATACCGGCGGAAATTATTACACTCCCTTTTTTCGCCATCGATCCGACGCGAACCAGTAGCTGGTCGTGACCCACTTTTCCGGGAGAGCTACTCCTCGCGACCCGTGATTCTGAGTTACGATCCGTCAATCGATGGACCGAAGAGCACCGCCACGTGCCCGCGTGCAGCGCAGAGGGGCGGCACGGAGAGGGATGCAAGGGTAACTCTTTGCGGCCAAGGTTGCTCGCGGAGAAAAATTGCGATTTTTCTCTCCCTCTCCTATGTAGTCTCTCATCCCGACGTGATGAATTTTTTTATCGCTCGCAGCCTGCCAGTCCGACGATCTCGAGGGGTTTTCCACGAAAATTCCAGCGTTTCGGGAGATTTAGGAAACGCTAGCTCTCGTGAATTATGGATTACGGGGCCGAATTTTTCTCCGGTACGCAGTTAGGATCTGGAGGAATTCTAGGAATCATTACGGAACGAATCGAGTCGTTAGAATGCATAACGCTTCCGTTCCTTGAACGAATGAATGGTGGTTTTTTATGTTTTCCAGAACTTGCTAGGAAAATAAAAAATATTTATCTGAGAGTATATTCGCCGGTATTACGAATTCAGTTGGGGGAAAAGCCAAGAAAATGCGTGTATCTAATAAAAATTATGAGAGCAAAATTGACAAATTCCACAGTATTTAAAAAGTACACATACGAACGGTTTTGAGGTGAAACATCATCAGGCGTTTTTTCCTTTTCCAGTTTTGTGGAATTTGTGAAATTTGGTGTCATAATTTTATTAAATTATGGAGAGATTCCATCAAATATTGCTTTGAATGTTTTGTTAATGTATACGACGTTAGGGACGACGTAAAATAAAATTATGCATTATTTAAAAGCACTCCCATGCCTCCATTTCCTGGTGTATATTACTATTATTATTTAATCCGTTTTTAGGCAAATTTATAACGAAGCTTGTAAATGAAAGCCAAGTAACTGTATTTACCGTTTAAGGCGACAACTAAATACGTGCATTACTGTAATACACTCTCATTCCTCTCCACTTAAAATAACACAACATATAGATTTGTAAAGAAATCAATAAACTTGAAAATTTAAAGGGAAATTACTATAACAAAGATAAATGCTATTACATAGGATGCTCACTAATTCACTATTCATGCACTTATCGTTCTAATGATAATTTACATGTAAAGTGTGACATAATTGAAATACCTGCTTTTGTTTGAAAGATGCGTGAGAAATATTTTCCAAAACTTTAGTGTTTTCATTACTTTCCTAACCTTTAACTGCTAAACATCTACTATGGTTGGATTACGGTGGTGTAACTTCAGTTCATTGGCAAATATGGACCCTTTTCCGCTATAAAATATACATGGGGACCCTCCATGGATAACAAATGGGTACTTACAGCCCCTCCAAGTATTGCGGACCCTATCATTATGCTCTTGATGCCTAGCTTACTTCGGAGAGAATGCCATTTTCCCTCTCTTACCAGGAACCCCTTTTCACCCCAAGAAAACCTGCTTCCTTCAACATTTCTCGTTGCTAAGGGTACATAAATAGAGCATATTTTGGGAAATTTCAGTGACCTGAAGATATTGAAACGAACACAACTATATGATAGCGGAGCTTTTTCATTTCCTCTGATAATTGGACTCTCACCCATTTAGCCATTTTTCTTAATAATGATTATTAGCATTATTCATGAGCGGAAAATAAGTAAATGTACATAAATTACATACTCTACTAGAAAAATCAACACTTATGAAATTACAAACATAACTTTCAGATCCTGCTAAGTCAGAGCCTTGTCAGCAGGTGCCTCCCTAAAAGAACGAACATTATATTCAAGTCAACATCTTCATCTAGATCCTAATATTTTCAAATTAACCAAGAGTAATTTATATGGCCTCCAATAAAATAGAACTTATACTGTTTTCGTATGCTCCATACCAGTCGAACATTGTTTACAAATGAATCGTGGCTGGCATTCGACAGCGCATTTTGATCGACTTTTTGTATCCTTTGTCATAGCCAACACGAATGATCTTAAATCGATATGAGTTCATTGTCGTGCTAGATTACAGTTTCCATTGATGAACGCTAACCTAATAGGCGGATGCCAATTGAACGAATTCAGCAAGGACCGGATGATATCCCTTTGTCAGTTCGGACGTGGAAAAAACAGGAACAAACACCGAAAATCAAAACTCTGCCCAAGGTAATTTATTTTTGGTACCCCAATTTTCTTTTAGTAGCTATTTTCGCCGTTGGCAACCGGAGAGATGCATCCGTGCCTCTCTGCAGCCACCTCTTTCCCCAGCTCCCCTGTCGAAAGCTGCCCTAATAGACGGATGTATCTCGAAGGAATTCCGTCCCGATCGGAAGAAGTTTGTTTTTAATCAGATCCCAAGATCGCATTGTTGACAATGCGCGCATGCGCAGTGGGAAGCTTCCTGTTATCCGATTGCGGAAGTGCGCGCGCACATTATTATGCCTTCCCCATCCTATTTTCCGCGGTGACGCATTCTGCCCGTTCCTCGAATTCGATGTAAACAAAACCGACCACTGCGACCTCGAGTTGGCTCATGGAAAATAATTACGCCATGTGTTAATGATGCTCGCTAATAATAAATGCACGATCGGACATCCCATTCGCGGGGGAAGTTTTGCAAGACGCTCACTCTCTTGTTACTGAGTCAGGATTACGGAATTTGATGCAAGAGGGACGATTGTTGCTACCGAGATACAAGGTTTTGGCTTTTCGGCTGGATTATGAAACTATAGTGAATCAAAGGGTGGGATAAACTACCAAAGAGTGAAGGAGATGGCGTTGAGTAACGATTTTTGAAGTTTGATGCTCATGTGTATCATGTGCTCTTCTAACGATTGCCTCATGCAATAGTATTCCATTTCCTTATGCACATGCATATATTCGTGAGGTTCTTTCTGTGGTTATCATTGGAGTCTTTGATCTCAAAATTATTTTTATTCTTGCTTCTGTTCCTATTCCCACCCTATCAAAAATAATCAGTTCTTTTCCGTTAATATTACTCTAATAACTAGCAATTTTCTCGCACTTACACAATATTAATATCACTTTTCTGTCGATTGTCTATCTCAAAAGTATTACATTTTCTTACACATGTATCTTCATAAATTTTTGAGGTAGTGATTCGAACATTTTAGATCCGTTCTTGAAATTTCAAAGTTATTTTTGATCCTGTTTATATTCCCAGCCTTAAGGATTCACGATCTTTTCAATAAATATAAATCGGAAGGGCATTTGTTAACATTATACGAGAGCTTCCTTTACTCGTTTCTTTATATTCGTTTTTGTAATCCCAGTCATCGTACCTTCTTTGGCAGTTCCATTTTTCTCTGAGATTTTCCAGTAAAGAATAATAATATTTTACCTCATTCTCTTTGCAATGTAAAGTGGTTCTTAATCATTTCTAAGTTGATACTGAACGAAACTTTTGATGACAGCTACAATTTGTTCTCAAGTCATATCGTTAAAGATGTAAATCTTCGTATTGCACTTACTTCTATTTGATAATCCAATGTGTTGTAAAAAATCTACCACTTTACCATATAAAACGAATGCTATTAGTAACTTGCAAACTTCAATTGAAAATTACTACCCACGGCCATACCACTATCAAAATGGCCCCCACTATATCGCTGAGGGAATCCTGCAAGCAGCCATGCTGAACCAAGTAGTATGTTTCACCTTGTGCTCAAATATTCGGGATATCGTGGCCTTTTCTCTCTCAAATCAAATAGCTTCGGCCTTGGTTGTTACTTCCTCTGAGCACCGAACTGACATTTAAACCCTCCCCTCAACTGCTGTCACAGTGAATATATTCGTGAAAGACTTAATGTTGTATGTAATTCCTCAATATTCCACATGAATATTACGAAAGCTTTGGACTGTGACAGCCACTTATTGTTTAAATATGTTTTTTGAGGTCATCTTTATTTTTTAATCGCAACATTGGGTTACGAAGGTTATGCAAGGAGAGGAATCGACGAAATATAATTTTCTTAATTAAAAAAATATAATGACAACCTTTAATTGAGAAATAAAAGAAATTAGTGATTTCCTCAGAAATATATAATGGTCTAATCTCGTCTACGTGTAGACATATTTAGGCAATTTAACATAAAAGAGGAGAGAATATATTAAGAGAAAAGGAAAAATTACTAAATTCTTTTATTTCTTAAGTATGGCACTATTCCACAAAGTAGAGCTTGGGCATATTAGATTTATAATAACCAAGGCTATCAGAATCGTAATTGTTAAAGGTCTGTTGTAAGTAACATTCAAATTAAGTTTCCAACCAAATTTTATCGTTAATTTTTTTAATCCAGTTCCGTCGGGTAGCTATTCATTCCGAAATCCGGCGATCATTTCATTCTTTGCTATCTTCCGCAGATATTTCAATCATTTATAGTCGCAGAAGTGTCCGAACTGAACCGAAAATCAACGCAACTAAACGGATGCTGGATGTAAACAAAGGAGTCGAAAAGGGTGTCCCACTGCCCGCCATTCTCCACGATTGGAGCGCCGCAGCTTCGCAAAGCCAATAGCAGCTCGCATAGTTTGTTTACATTCTCCTTAGGCGCTCGATGGCTAACCTAGATCAGCCGGTAACGTCCCGCCCGCCACCTCTGTGGAACCCTGCCAAACCCTGGCCATAAAACGAACAAAGAGCTGGAAATCCGTTTCCCCCTCTGTTGCTATGAAGAAGTTCCCTCCCATCAGCTGGTCGGGTTCATAGGTGGGAATATGCCCGACTCAACTGTTGCCAGGCACCGTCCTGACACCCCCGCGATCAATACTTTCGAATCCCCTCCACGTGGCGCTATGGCACACGTGCCATAGTCTCAATACAAACCCCACCCCCTACTTCTTCGCTCGCATAGAACCCCCTTCTATCTCCCTCTAACACCTCGAAAAGATCTTTTATGGGCCCCGCGGGCCTGGCGCCATTGGTCCTTCGCAAGACAGCGCGGGACCACGCTCCTCCAATCAGAAATGGTAATTGGCCGGGTTGCTGCCGAGAGAAATTCACGGGGTTTTCAGTTGGCAACAGGGAATCGGGAGGGAGACCCTTGGAGAATTTTTCGGAACAGGTGTTCTTCGGGAATATAAATGCATCTGGTGCTACGCTGCGGTTTCACATGCGAGGATACGCTCAGGACTGGGTTGAGATGAGCTTGCGTGGTCTGTTAATAACGCGTATATGCGTAGGAAAGAGGAAACGCCACTGTATCCAAGGCGAAATTTTTGCTACCCCGCTGAACTTCATTTGGCTGCGGATCCGTGTTTGCAAACAGGGCGGTGTAAACATTGCGTCGCAAACTCATTTCCTTACAGATTTTTCGTCAATTTTATCGCGATGAAAGGTTAAATTCGATTCTTTTAATTCTTTCTATTCGAATTTGTATCTAACGCACGCTAAAAGTCGGATACTAAGATTAAAAGTAATTTTTTTGCACTGCGTTAGGAAAATTTCACCAAAAAAATCCTTTTAAATGAGAAATGGTGCTGTTTATTTGTCAACGTTAAATATGCTACAATTGCATTAGCTCTTCATTTTCACATTTCTTCCTCAGTGAGTGAAGCAATCTAATTTTTTAAACGAGGTTAATTTAAGATTCCGTACAATAGAGGTGAAGAAATTTTTCCTGTAAGATAAAAAGCGCTAACATTCATTCACAGGTGTTTTCTTCCAATTTATGATTGCTGCTGAGGGAAATAACCCTTTATCTCGTAAATGTGAATTATTCTAACTTATTGTTAGTTTTAGAATGCTTTCCTGGAATATACCCAGGAGACGGGTATACTCAAAGCAGTATTGATAGTCAATAATACTTATATATGTGTAAACATACAGTACTAGGAAAATAATTCAGTCAGAGCTCATCCGATTTTTATTCAGATTTTCAAAGTTACGTTTTTCCTCAATTCTTTCCTGTATTGCGTTTATGGAAGAAATCCTTCATTCTATGACCCTCAAACTAACTTTACATCCCTCATGGAAACATCTCTCCATGAAGTTTTATCCCCCTCTTCATACATTGTTCGTGTTAGCCTTTTCAATCGTTCCAACTATTTAGCACGCTTCAGTCTCCAACGCATTACGCTGTGATTCATCGCATGGGCGGTGTGAATACTTCCATTGCCGGCGCCAGGTATACCCCTTTCCCCATCGCAACGTGCATTACTGCTGCCATTGCCTCATGCACGCCGCTTGTCACCCTTTTGTTTCTAGGCTTCCGTGACCCTGTTCCCCTAGAAGCCATCGCCTGCTTCCGATGCCACTTCATATTGACTTAGTGCGAGTTTCTCTCGCGCGCCGCTGCCGCGAAGCGCCATTTGGGCCGGCTATTTGACCCCATTCGACGCAACTCGCGCCCTACATTCCCGCCTTCGAAAAGAGAAGCGTAAGATCGTTCGGAAACAGAGGGAATCCGAAATGCAACGAAAATGTACGATGAAGGAAGAAGCCTGGAAGGATGGAAGTCGTCACGGGTGATGGCCACGAAGCCTAAGAAGCGGAGGAGATATGACGCACGCGTTCCACATTGTTTTCCTCGCCCTAATCTCGCGAAAAAAGGAAACAGAGTTTCACCCCATTATAAGTTTTCTTCCAAAGGTTACGTAAAACGCGGATTGGAATTTTTTGGGATGTTTTCATGGCGCGTACTGCGTTTTGTTTCGCGTCGTAGATAAGGGAGGGAAAAAAAAAGGTATGAGTTGTGCGGGTTGTATAAGGTTTAGGATAAAAGCCTTCTATTGGGCATAGCTTTTTAAATTTACTTTAGGCGTTGTCCCGGATCAGTAATTCACCTGTTATAAACTTCTTTTTATAGTAATAGCAACTATATGAAGATTTAATAATTAGACTCCATAATTTATAAAAAATAATTCTCAGAGATCGTAATCATTGTGTTAAATATAGAATTGGTAGGTATATTTTCAAAGGAATGTTATTTTATTACACAAATATTTTACGGTATAGGGTCTCTTTTATAAATTGAAGATTGGTCATCAGTTAACGTTTTATTTGCCAATATTCTAAACTTAAAAGCTCTTAGATTATCCTATTTTAGCTCAATCTTGTGTGGCAACCACTCCTACTTTGGAACGTCGGAAGCGTTGTTAATTATATGTAAACAAAAAATAGGGAACATATCTGAATAAAAAAATGGAGTAATATGCTTATTGCTGTACTAATAAAGAATAAATCGGAAATTTATGAAAATTCAGTCAAGATATCATTTATTCAAAATATCGCTCGGAGTAATAATTTTACATTGAATTGATTCCTCTACCATATTCTTGGAAAAGAAACTAAATCATGAAAATAAAATTTTCCTTTTTCGGTTAATGATTTCTTCTTGATTTGGGTTAACTAAGAGAATACACTTGGTAGTCTAAACTTCGCCCAAATGAACACAGTTATTTCTTAGCGTGGATAGAAATCATTCTTATTAGATTATACGCTGAATTATTGGCATTCCATGTAACTCAACCTTTTCTATATGTATGCTAATTATTTTGTCTTTCCTATCTTACAGCCTATGAGCCGCGTGGAGTTTCAATGCACATGGCCTGGCTGCACTCACCGTACCACTACGTGCTCTGCTATTGAGTCCCACGTCAGGAACGCGCACCTTGGGTAAGTAAAGTTGTATATTTCGTATCAACTTAACCATGACTTCGTTTTCTCGCGAAGATCTAACGAGGGCAGTTGTTAATATAAGGCGATTGGCCTTCATTGGAAGTCTCTGCTTGAAAATGAGTGGAGAAAAGTTAAGCGGAAGAAATGTCATCATGTTGTCTGTAATTTACAGAAAAAGGCAAACATTTTCTTCCTTCCCAAAAGAACGTATTGATTGAAATTTAATGAAATTTTCGGTATTTTCTTGTCCCAGTTTAGAGCAAGTGAAGTTCGCGACTGCGGTTTTGCTCTTTCAATCGATCAGCTTTTCAGAAAACAAAAAGATGTAAATGAAAATTTCCGTCTCGAAAAAGTAGGAAGACATCCTAAATTTTTCCACTTCTTTGGTTAAAATCTAACAAATATATTTTCAATGTATTGTATTTTCAAGCCAAAATGGTTTTCGCCAAAACCACCTTAGAGTTATTCCACTTAAAATAATTTACATGAAATAACAAGCCGGTTTAGTTTCACTATTTGTTGTTTTCTACGAAACTTTTCCCTGAAGTACCGTTTGGTAGACAATATGTTTTCGTAACCTCCGATTATTTTCCAATCGGACGCTTTTTTTAGAAAATATTTTTTTACGAGAAAACCCCTCAATTTCTAAGTTTTAATTTACAGAAGAAACCGTTGGTTACTTCTTGAACGCTATCAGTAGAGGTTTTCAGATAATTCAATAACATTTCTCTTCACCAATTTTAAATATGTACAAATTTTAATCCGAGTGTATGTCTGTGAATAAATGCCTCCCTTCACGAGAAACAAACCAGGGAAACAATTTTCTCAGTGTTACTTACAGTTACTTACTGTTACCTTACAGGCCTCGTGAAAACGACGATTCTGACTTGAGTGATCACGAAGAGGAATTCTACTATCAGGAGGTAGAATTGGCTGATGCCACTACGCCGTATAATGGATCGAGGGTTTCGGGCTCCATCCTGAACGGCGGAATCGCTCTCAAGCAGAACGGTGTGAAGACTACCAACTCAGGGTCCACTTCCCCAACCGTCCCACTGGCATCGCCTCCTACCCTCTCACACAGGGACATGGCGAGGCCTCCGCACGAAGGTACGGCATTGATTTACATTGGAACTCGTCTCAGAGTTGTTAAATTGTTTTACGACCATTACTTGTCGAGATGAAGATATGATCTATCCCCGAAAAATCTCAGGGTTACCTATATCGCTCCCTCTTTCCGTATCTTAACGAAGACTTGACCCCTTTCCAAGTAGCTAGAAATCTTTTATTTTGATCGTTTGTGCGTACAGCTGTGTGCAAAAAACTTTAATCCTTATTATTATATAGCCCGCGGGACTTTAAAGTTTTTTTGCACATAGCTGTACATACTCAATTATAAGAAAATATATTTTTCTATAGTTGCTTAGTTGACGTCTTGATTAGGCGTGATTGATATTGGATGTTGCTACAACGAATCGATGCAAGAATACATTTTTTTTCGCGAACGATACGCGAAAGCAATCGGTGACGAAATTAGAATAATGGCGCTTGCATCCCCTACTGCACGCCGAAAGGCGGCTTGCAGGGTCTTTATATAGACATATAAATATTATTTCAGACTTTTTCCTTCTCCTTCAATTGGCCAATTTGGATTTTACGATATTGGAGTTCGAAATTAAATCATTGCGAATAAATAATGCATAAATTCGGCTATTTAGTATGAAACTCATTTTCATTTTGGAAGAAAATAAACATAATACGAATTTTTCATCGGCATAAAAATATAAACCTAAGCCAATTCTTTTAGGTATGTCGTCAGTTCATTTCCGCAATTTTCTAATCTTATTTTCATCTAATGTGAGTTTCTAAAGAGAAATCATTTTCATTGATTTCAATTTGATTTTAAATGTAAAAATAATTTAAATTTGCATTCAATTGATAATAGTCAGTAAAACCTCAATAACTACATATATGGAAATTTCTAATGTGATTTTTTTCTACTCTAGATCCAGAATATCAGAAACAGTTGCATTCTGCTGCAGCATTGAGGCAGAATAATCAAGTTGCAGGACCGATAACTATTCCAGCGGAAACTATAATGTGGAACAGTCAACCGACAATCACCTCTCCGGTAAGTAATGCTCAAAAATTACCAAAAGGATATATTATAATTTTATCCCAAAGTTCTTGTTACTGAAAACTACTCATCGTCCAATCTAGGATGTAATGTTAAATTAAATAATTGACAGCTTTATTAAGTTCTTGCAGTATGCATTATTAAAAGCATATCATAGCAAAATATATATTCTGGTGGTTCTGAAAGATTCTTGTATTAACTGCTTTTTATTTCTATACATATTGATTGAGCATTGTCTGTTCACAGGCATCACCGCAAAAATACCTGAAGCTCAGCCCAAGGCCTTCAGGGCTCAGCCCTAGCCGCAAGATGCGTGGTGAGACGAAAAAGTGTCGTAAAGTGTACGGAATGGAGCACAGAGACATGTGGTGCACTCAGTGTAAGTGGAAGAAGGCATGTAGTCGGTTTGGGGACTAATCAGCTTCACGTTCTTGATAAGGGGTCCCCTCCAAAATCCCCTTCTGATCAGCCTAAACACCACCGTCCTGGCATCCAGTCTCAAATTCAAAGTTACCCAGCAAGACTCTTAGAAGAAGAATCACAGCAAAGGGTTCTTTGGGGGCACCTGGATTTGTACATAAAGAAATACATTTCCCTGCCATTGCAACATGTGATGGAAACAGGTTACATTTTTTAGAATCAGTGATATTAATACTGCTTCTTAAGAGAGAACTTTCTGATCCATTTGGACATAAAATTTTTGTGAGGCTTTATATTGGCCATTTAAAGATTTTAATTAGCATCATTACTGTGAAATAAGCTATAACTATTAGCAACTGCCATTTATATGGTTTTTGTCAGGTGATTGAAAAAGGTTTAAGGAGGTTGTGATGAGGGTGATGACTGATTAGCTGATAATGACTTGCATTGCCCTTTGACACCTCAAGCACTTATTTTGCCTACCTGACAAAAACTTGTGATAAACATGCTTTCCTGCATGAAAAATTCCTTATTGCCAATCACTCACAGCCATTCCAGAGTGAAACTCTGAGTAATAGCTCAAATATTGTGTAGATGAATGAATGTTATATTCATTGCCATTTGATCATCATTAAATGTGTGATCTTTCAGGCAGCTCATATATTTTCTGAGCTAACATTAAAATCATCAAGGTACTGTTCATCCATGAGGGATGCCATGTACTGATTACCAAAGACTATAAAGCTTTTAAGGAGGCATGTGAGTGATATAATAATGAATGGAATTTTAGTGGAGGTAAAATGGATTTGCATATGTTTGAAAGGCATTGTAGATGGATATAAATTAATCATATATTCGGTGAAACAGTGATAATGATATGAATGGATATAATGAGGCACTATAGAGAGATGAGCTATTTACAATATATGATAAAGAAACCGAATATAAAGGAGAAGTATATTATATTAAGAGTCTGTATTGAAGGTGGTAAAGCAAAGTCTTTGCTGAAATTTCGATTTCCATACTTAGTGTTCATGATAGATGACATATTAGTCAAAGTATAACACTCAACTGTGAGTAAATATTTTCAATAGGTGCCAACTGTTGAAAATAATACCTCTATCCAACTCATTGCCTAAAGATAAATACGGAGAAGTGAGTTGTGAGCAATATGAATTAAAAAGGACTATTAATAGGGTTTGATACATTAGCATGTACTTACATGCCTTAGGAGAACTGGTGCAAGTGTGGCATCCATGTAAATAAGGACTTATACAAAGAGGAAAATCAGCCATGCTTTAACTGCCTAGGCAATGGGAAATGCTGGTGCCATGAGAAATATCCCTGAGATCTGAAGTTCAAATCTATATAGATAAATATATGTATTGCACAATCTTAATAAAGAACCAAATAATTAATATAAGATGATAATAATACTTCTAATTGGTGGCTATTAGATATAATGGTCCTCAAGTGGTTTAGGTTGCTTCAGTATAATATCTGTGATGCACTCGGGAACGATGGAAGGTTTATAGAGGCGCAACTCTCCTGAATTTGACTGCCCCATTTGACTGAGTAATCCTTCCCCAAGGCAGACACAAATTCTTACGTATATGAAGGAAAACCGGATTAATTCAAACCAGTGAGCTACGTTGAATACAAAGGCTAACATAATGAAAGGAGCAAGGGTCATTCATTTCTGATGAAAGTCCCAAGGAGGTCCATTCCAGTGGTCTATCTCGTTTTCCCCTTTTCTTACATGTCATTTACTGCCATTATTTTTAGCTGCTATCTTGAATCGTTCTTTTGAGAGACTTAATGAACATTTTAGAGTACTCTATTTATTTAAACAAAAGCAGTTGAAAAATTTGCCAATTTAAATTATAATAAAATTATGATATTTTGAATTAATCGGGTTTCTTGTGTATATATATAATTTTTCTCTTCATATCTTTAAGGAGCTAAAAAGTGCTTGGATCTGTGTAAAGATGTATGAGCTTATCTTAATTTTCAAGCTGTAAATTCAAGTAATATCTATCCATGACTTCATTTTAATTATATTTAGTTACCTAATAATTGTTATAAAATTTGTTATTTTTAAAATTTTTATGATGCATGGGTTATAGTTGTGTGTTGACTGAGGATTTCTAAATTTCACCTGAAGTTGCGTAAGAAGAAAGTGCTTTTAACTTCTGCGTAAGCTTGGAAATGTGGATCGTTAGCTGATGAGGTCACATTTCTGAACGGCAGTTGTTAAGAAAGAAATTTAAGCATGAACTGTAATCGCTGTAGATCAAATGTATTTTATGTTTTAAGTTACTTTTCCATCTTATTTGTCTTCTGGTATTCATAAGAAATGTATTGTGGTTTATTTATCTTCTTTCGATTTATTCATTTGATTTAATATCAATATTTAGATTGATAGCTTTTATTTCATCTTATCTTTAATTAAGAGTGTTGTATTACTCTCTAAGCACTGATAATCACAAAATGGGGGCATTTATAGCCAAATATTGGACTTTGATGATTTTTATGATGACTGTCCTTACTGTTTTAGTTGATTAGAAGGAGTTTCACAGATAAAAAAGTTTTTGTTAGATTGATATAAAATATTATTTGAAACTTCAAGAATTTATATATTACATCTAAATTTTTGCTGTAATGAAATATTCAAGATGTTTCAAAGCTAAAATTTTAAAGATTAGATAAACAATTTCATATCATTCACGTCCACAGTATTTTAACAACACAAATTTTTATTTAGATATAAGGAAAACCTCAAAATGCTTTCACTGAATAGAATTCTGAAGCAAAACAATATTCTCATACCTTTGGAAAAGTTGCAATAAAATTGTGTGAAAGATACATTAGAAAATGAAGGTTCCAATTTCAAATATTCCCTCAAGATGATTTCCAATTAATTTATCTACCTTAATCTAATCATAAATCAGTAAATTCTATTTTTGTGAAAGGCAAAAAGCTATCACTACTGATTAATTTCCTTAGGTTTCACTCATTATTCTGGAATTTTTATAATGAAGCTGGAACCCATAATTATCTTTATGGTTCAGTTTTATTTGTTCATAAATACATGCCAAATATATATGCATCTAACTTTGGTGATAAAATAATTTTTATGGATTAGACTGAAAGAATGAGGACTGATATTCACTCTGTGAAAACCTTTCATTGAGAATCCAAAATGATGCATTCTAAAGCAGTAATGGAGGTCATGATAATGGTTCATGTAATTCTTGTTATATCTAAATCCTTTTTCTTTGATTTTGCATGTTACTTTTGTATAAATTTTCTCATGTTTTAAATAGTTGTTGGCAATTATTTTTAAAATATCCTAAGTTTGGTCCCTATGCAATTGGCCTAAACCCAATAATGGAAATTCAGTGTGAAAAGTTTTATGAGTATTTGCTGTAGTATTCCACTTACACTCATCAGAGTGAAACAGTGTCTGTGATGTTTAAATTTTAATTTTGCAATTGTGAATATTTCATTGCGATGGTATCCATATTAAAGGGTTATACAGAGGATGACTACTGCAGAAGCAATAGTCAATTGAAACTATCAAAATAATGCGGCTCAGCCGATAAATGCATATATACACAAACGGCAGAGCAGTAAAATGAACATTTTTCCTTCCTATAAAACATAATCTATTATCTTTTATATTAATGACAAAATTAGAGCTAAATTTGAAGTTGGAAAATATATGTATTATATATATATTTGAGAATTAAAGTAATAATAATATTATATAAAGATATGATTGTGTATTTATATAGATATATGGCTACTTAAATACCTCCAAATGACAAAAGCAGCAGGTACTGTTGTCAAGGTGGAATATATTATATAAAACATCCTAAGATATTGCTTTCAATCATGAAAACAAAGCAATTTATACTTGCAAATAATTGTATAAAGATGATAAATACAGATAAATTCTATGAAGACTTAATTTTGAGAATGAGCTAAAATGAATGACGCATCTTTTCTTACTTAAGACATACATTTCAAAAGACAAAGATTCCTAATTTTATTAAAATTTATAGTAAATATAATTACTTCTTGAATAACTCATCGACAACTGGATGACAGCCAACATAGTTTAAGATGAAAGGTTTTCGAGATCCGCTATTCATTCAACATTTTTCAAATTTAGCTTTGGTGTTAATAGGAAGAAAAGTTTGCAAAGTAGGGGCTTTAAGTGTCAACTTCTGTGACTCTGATAATGGCTTCAGTGAATGATCAGCATTAGGAATCGGCAACCTCAGATTGTACTGACAAAATTGTTTCATTACCATGTTGGAATGTATTTATTTCATTTGAATCGTTATTTCTGCTGCTTCAAAATCAAACCAGCAAAAACCGATCATGATTAATTTTCCGACTCCAGTCATTCCATTGCCTCTACTACACTCCCCTTTGTTTAAAAATTAACTGAACAAAAAAATCAAAATTTTGCTGATAGAGTATGAAACTCTTGTTTCTGATTCATCCCCGTTGTCAGTAGTGCTGAAAATTCACTGCACTCATTGTCAAAGTTTTCATTCTGTCTGGAAACATATTTAGAAAATGTTGGATGACATATTCATTTTATTTTGTGATATTTAAGAAGACTTGATTTGTTGGGATTAACTGTGAACTGAGTGAACTGCACATACAGCTACAAAGGATGAAAATCATTCCTTTTACCAGAACAGGAATACAGTTCCCAATAAAGACCAAACTTCTAGAGCTGCCAGCTCTGAGCTGCAAGGAGGGTTATACTGTAGCTTTACTGAGAGTACTTGTATTATAATTGTTGTACAGTGTAAAAAGTGATTGAAAAATAGGTAACCCAGATCTCATTTCCACCAATGCATAGTAGATTGGTAGAGTAGAGCAAGGTGTTGACTGAGCCATACAATGTTGTGGGTTTTGTGTCTTAGCAGCATAAATGCATAATATCGAAATTCAATGTCTATTGTATTGTGTCCATGAAAATGAAAAATCTTATATCAGCAAGGAGATTTTTAAATGTAGTAAATACTCAATTATATATACATATATATATATTCAAACAATATTTTGGAACCTTTTGTAATATTTTTATGAAAAAATTCAAAATATTACTTGTGGAAAATTCACTTTTATGTAAACTTTATTATTTAAGATATAGGCCTATATGTAATCGAGAAATTTTTGATGACTTATTTGGTGAAACCAATAGAGATTATGGCCATAAAGAAATCTTTGGTTCTTTGGGCATTTCAGTAGAAAATTTTCCAAAAGGCATTTCAACAAGCTATTTCATTGCTCAACCTTTGAAAGTGACTCCTTGCTATGACTGTTGGCAATGAGGAAATGGTTAGTGCTGCAATACTGCACCTATAATTTTATGTTGATTTACTTTCAATTTGTATTGATATAAATAACTCATTGTGTACATTTGTAATACAAATTATATTTTATCCATGATTTTAATGATGATGTAAAGCTATCTTTGTTTCTGGCACATACACATGAATTCATAAAAATTGTCTCTACACATGGCAAAGTGTTATTTTATATGTAATTTGATACAGTTTTGTATCAATAAATAATTTTCCTGATCAGTCAAATCCTTGAGTAAATTATTTTCTCCTGATATCAACCTCTTCCTAGATCTACTGAAAGCAACTCAAAAACTCTAATTCAGCATTACATTTACGGAATTTCAATCTGTTAAGATGCTTAGTGATTCTAAGACTTCAAGCTGACATCCTTCAAAAAAGTATTTGCTATAATTCAGTTTGATTAACTGAATTGGATTTCATCTGTCAGAAAATGAACACTCAGCTAAATTGGTACTTTTAAGAACAAACCAAATGAATTTTTAAATATTTATAAAAATTGTTTTAATGAGTTAGGCAAACCTCATGATGAATATACATTCCCTTACTTAACTATTCCTTCTATTTAAATAAGTTTTAATTTGTTTTTTCTAGATCCATGTTTCTTCTAGATCAATGCTTCCCCAACTTTTTAATGCTACCACACTCTAATCCACATACCTCCATCCCCAACCAGCATCTATAAAAATATATTCTGTAAGACAAAATCTAAAGAATAAATAAAAAGCAAAATAAAAGTCACAATGTTTAAAACATCCACACAATCATTATATCTGATGTGTCTGATAACTGACTAGAGACTAGTAAAATTAAGCAGAATTGGGAATATGATGAAATAGGAATAAAATACCTTATCATCAAGTGCCCCCTTGGATTATTACAGAACCCATAGGGGGGTGCAATTGCCCACTTTGGGAATCATTGACTAGATTTATTTTAATCTAACCACACCTTGAACCTAACCTCATTGGATCCCTACCAATTTTAGTCTTGATCTCTGAATGTCAACTTTTAATTAAGACAATCAATCGTAAAAAGAATTCCAAAGAAAACAATAAATTAATATTTCATACAATATAAAACCTAATAACCTTCAAATCATAATAAAAGTGGAAGACATCCCTTTTGCTCTGACATACACTAGAAATTGTTCGCTGATATCTTGAAAATCTTTCCTTAATCTACTATTTGAATATTTTGGGATTTTTGGGGCAAATTAGGAATCAATTAATAGATTCAATAATGAGTAAAGACTATATGAGTGAAGCAGCAGAGTATATCAGTTCCTCTAGTGGCCATTTGGATTGCTGGTGAGGTGCTGCGTTAATTTTGGCCAGCAGTGTACATATGAAAACTGAATTTGGTAATGCTGTTTGTGGATGTAAGAATCACCACTAAAAAATTCAAAACAAATTTCAATACCAAACATATTAAAGCTTGATTGAGTTTCCTTATTGATAACATATCTTGGAAACTTTTTTTGAGAACTATCTTAATTCTAAATAAAGAAACTAAACCAGAAAGTTGGGAACAAGGAATCGACCGGACTGAAAATGGACTGTCTTGTGATACAAGAGAGTCCATTTGTATTGTAGTAATTAAATCTTTGTGGAAAATATCTAAAAGCTTCTCTTGTAATTTTCAATTTGATGATATTGTTATGATGATATTACTATGTACTGTGAGTATCATAGGTAAGTAAATGTAAAAAAAATGTAGAAAAGGAGAGATATGCCAATTTTCCTGGTTGTATCAATTGCCAGATATGAAATTAATAACATAATATCTCACAATCGGTAAGTACAGGAAGTAGCCACAACTGTGATTTGCAATTGAATTTTTCTAATATCATGTCAAAAAACGATGATTTCATGCATAACTAAATGGAAAATTATGCAAGTGCATGAAGTCAGATGTGCAGAGATTCACATATGTTGATGATCAAACACTGATAATAATATGAGGATTGTTTGTAACCCTTAGAATTATTTTTAGTCAATGAGAGCCATTTCAGGATAAAACTTAATCATGAGTAGGTTTCTAGTGTATACTTGCAATTCCAATGCAGAATTTCCTTGCAAAATATATGTCACATACACTAAGCACAGGGCTAGATATGTTTAGTACTGAGGGCACCTTGGGCAGAGCCTCTCATAAACTGAGCTGATGCATGACATAAAATTACTAATGAATTTTCAGGAATGTTTATGAAAACTTCATACTTTTTACATATTTCTATAACAAATGATATTATAAATCTCTACCTTTAACCAGCACATCTCTTTTATTAGTGAAAAGATTCATTATTTTTCAATTTATTGGAAGCATATAAATCAGGAAATCAATCAAATACGATACTTCAGACTAATTTTGTATCCATCTTGGACATGCATTTAATCTTTTAATATGCTAACAAAAATATGCAACTGGAATTCCTGGCCAATTTTATAGACTATTTCCTGAATAGTGAGATTAAAATGAGGAGGTTAACACAGAAATGAATTCTCTATTCACTTACCTCAGCAGATGTGAAGTGTGGTCTTGGTAACTCCTTGCTTTATCCCAATTCACAGTCAATTTTCAAAAGATCTCCAAAAATGAAAACTTGACGCAGATGATGGGTGGTTCATTACATACAGAGGCCAAAATATGTAAAACTCTATAAGCTCTCATCTGCTATAAAGAATTTTTATTCCTAAGTTACTTTCTGATAGCAAAGAAAGAAAATATTTTACAGTTAATTTCAATAAGACTTCCTTGTATTATTGACTGGATAATTTGTTAGAAACAGTCATGGTAGGCTCCCGATAGCCAACTGGGTAGCATTTTTGGCTTCACTGAAAGTGTCCTTGCCTTTGATTCCCGGTGGGAGCGCACATGCAAAATGACCTGAGTTGTAGAGGTACATTTAACAATGGTACTACTAACTGAATAAATAAGACCACAATTAGTTTTGACAAAGATTTCCATGATATTTTCAAGCAAACTTTCAAATAATTAACCACCTCACGTGCAAAGAGTGGAGAGGAATTTATTTCTGCTTTCTTAAAAATACTTATTTTTAATGGAGAATTAGAAAAATGGCAATGCTATAATATGAGATCTTAGTTACGACTGAAAACATTTCTTCTGCTATAATTATAGAGTTAAAAGTAGTCATTCATTATTAAGGTTAATTTTCGAAGTGAAAACCTTGTAGAAGCAAAAGGTTTCAAATATTTCTTATTATTCACTATTAAAGTATCAAAAGGAAAACTGAGGTAATAAGAAAATCTAAACTCTAGCATATATTTCAATTTGTTGAGCTTCTGCAAATTATATTCTATTTTGCAGTATACTAGGAAAAAAGCAATAGTAAATAGTATTAGATTATATTTTTTTCTTCCCTCACTTTCTAATGATTGCTATGTAATGAAATAGTCATGAGATAAAAGGAATTTCTTTGCCCCATGTAAAATTCTTCATATCACTGGTTGTTCAATTCAGCTATCATGTAACACTCTAAAGTAGAATAATAAGTCTACACATTTTTAATAATGGAAGTTCTTAAAAGTAGTTGTGGTGTTGTGAAACTGATGTTAACCCTAAGGGAATAAGCAAAGATGCTTATAAGCATCTTTGCTTCTATTGCTTATTTTAGCATATTGAAAAGTATACTTTGTTGCTGGTTACTTTTCTTGATTCAGATATATATAGCCTTTAAGTGGCTTAGCTATGTATAAAATTGATATTCATAGTCATGACTTCATGGAAAGTCATATCAAAATTAAAAGACACGTAATTTTCTACATGGACTTAGATGTGTGGCTTTGTAAGCATGCTTATATTTTCAGGTATAATTCTTGGCTAAGTATTTCTGAAACAAGAAGTCTTCTAAATAAATTTTATTTGAAAATTTACAATCTTCATAAATTCCCTGATAAGAATAGAACTAAAAATACCTGAGCATACTCATCATATTTGATTTTACCATCTTTCCATTCTCCTTTATGTTGAATTTGAAAAGAATTTATAATTACAAATTATAGTTTTAAGACTATATATATTCTAATTATATATAATCTCTTTAGAGGTAATAAAAACTATAAATTATCACTAAAGATGATTTTAAGACGGAAAACGAGCTAAATGGAATAGTTTATGGGAGAAATATGATAAAATAAGTGGTGTTCCACAATCTTGCAGTATTTTCATCTCGTAAGTATCTATTATTAACTATAGTTAATAACAGATATTTTTGTTGTACAAATTTAGCAGTATAATTTGAAATTATCTTTAAGAACTACAGACATTTCAGTTCAAAAACATCCCCATGAAATAAAAACATAGGAAATAAATCATGGAATAGCAGGAAATATTTTAAGTTTATGCATCAAAGAGGTAAACGTATTATTCGCTCTTTTGGCAAGGCGCAACGTAAATGAATATATTAAAATACCGCAATATTAAAATTAGGGTCTATTTAGAAAGGAGATTGTAAAATTGAAATATCAGAGATTAGTGCTCATAAAAAGTTTTGGTATAACCTAAGTTTGTCCATTTACAAATATTATTTTACCTATTTGAGAAATACTGAACGTACTGGACCAATCTTCAGTAGCTTTTACCTGAGTTACAATGGTTATAACCAGCAATTTGCAGCGATCATATTGCCTCATGATTTAATTTGTTTCTTTAACATTTACGAGAATCATAAGGTAATCGAAACAGATTTATAAAGCAATAGCTTAGCTCCTTTTTGGGCGAACTCCAACAGTTTTCTTAAATACCGCCCAAACAAAATGGAAGAAGACAACGAGGCGCAAAGACATCAAATCCGCGATTATTTAAATTGATGTGAATTTGCAATAGTACTAACTGATGCTCGAATTTCATCAGTGTTAATCTTAAAGTTTATTAAGTTCATCGCTCTCGTACGTACTTGATATAATTAGAACAAACACTGTGTTAAAAATCGGATAAATAATCTCTAATCGTGTTATTTAAAACTATTCATAAATTATTCCCACAATTCCTTGGGGTTTCCCGCACTAATTCATGTCTTTATTCTAATTTATAAATCCACTATTTAATATATTAGTCATAAAATCATGATTTTAAAGAAAAATTGTTAGTTGTATAAAAAGAGGCAAATAACAATATCAATGCCCAAAGATATTATTTGGCGAGTGTTTCTCATAACTCCAATAAAGTATCTTTTTTTAATGATTATCTGTTGGCATTTTGCCTATATTATCAGCTGCCGGGTTGAAACTCAAATCGATCTTGGGGTCCGATTTTTTAGATGATCAAGATCTCTCGAGATATTTTCCTACCACCGATGTTTTGGAGATGAATTCCGTTATCGTCCTGATTCTATAAGAATACTTTTTAAACAGTTCTTCATCGCAACATTGGTGGCAGAAATGACTTCGAATTTTACCAGGGTGTTAACCTGAGAGTTTTTCAAATACATTTCCTGGTGATGATAGTAGTAGCTGTAGCATGTATCTTCACTAATGTAGCATTTTAGAAAATTAATTATGGAATTATACAATAAAGGAAATAAAGTCAGTATGTGGCCTCACCATGAGGGAAGCCTCTCAAAGTAAGAGAGAATGCTCCAAGTAATTAAAGCTAATTACTTTCTCAGCCATGTAAAATATATAAGCACAAGTAAAGTACTGACATTTGATTTTATAAGAAATTTCTCCTTTTTCCCCCAACAAAACTTTTATTGACAAGTTCACAGAAATTTAATTACATTTCCAAATACACTACATTATAAAAATAATGCAATAAAGCTATGTGGTAGCAAAAAATTTTAATTTTGTACTTTTCACCCTAATCAAAATATCATTTATAATTTGAGGTTCTATAAAAATTACAACACAGACAATATTAGGAAAAATTGTACTGCTAGTAATTCATCAGTCAAATGTATTCCACTGCAATCTTGGACACTTGTAACTGCTATCAGAATCAACTTGAAAATCAAAAGCCTTTCTACTGTAGGCATTAATGCAGTAGAAGCATAACTACTAAGTTGGTTGCCAACCAACGTACAAATAATTAACTATTATGATGGAGATACAGATCTTCTTATAATGTACAAAAGTTAATTTGATGAGCAAAACTTTTTGCAGTTGAGCAATCATGAGGTAGATCATCCTGGTATCTTCCATTAATAAAAATACAGGTGGTCGAGCAAACTGGCTAAATAAAACAATTACAACACATGAATTACATACATCATGAATAAGTCAAGGTTAGGTAAATATGCTTAGTACAAAACTTTATAGGACAAATAATTATAGAATGACAGCTAAATTTCATCACATATTCTTGCTTGCATGGTATTTCACAGACAAAAATGTTCCTAATTAATGATTTTCAAGTTAGCAAATATTTAATTCCATCTCAAACCACCTGTGGTGATTGAACTGAAGGATAAACAACTGTGAAAAAAGCAAGAGAAACCAGGATTTTCCTTTAGTTTTTTCCTGGATGTATGTCTTGATTTAACCTAAATAATTTTCAACTGTGTTGATAGTCTGAAATTCAAAGAATCACATGATTCCTCCCATTAAACTTTACTAGGATCTTGAATATACATTTTTAGCGTATTTTTGCGAGGTTTAAACACACTAGAAGTTCTAAAACAAATAAAGGAATGAAAAATAAAGATTTAAAGAAAGTTATTAATATTTGATTATCTGAAAGAGTTAAAAATATTAGATGCTTTAGGTCTAGATAAAAATAGCCAAAGATATATTTTAGACAGATACAATATAAAAGTGCAACAATTGAATAAATAAAATTATGTACATAATGCTGAAGACAAAATTTTCAGTTAATACCTTATGTCAGCATAAAATTAAAATGGATACTGGAAGTTGACTCACAGGAGAAACATACTGTATTTACTTGAAAATAACTGCCCCTTTGTTTTGGGCCTACAAATAAAGAAAAAAAAACTAGGATGTGAATATAATTATAAATACTTCCGAAGTAACATTAAGGCTGTTTCACACTATAGAGACGTGTGTACCTTATATGCTGCACATTATGCTCATTGGCAGAAGAGCAGTGAAATTTTTTTGATTTAATAAATTAATACATAACAAAATGATATTTCCACATACAAGGTTGTAATTTATCCCTTCTTGGTCAATGCTAAGTGTGCATGAAAAGTGAATTACACAAATAGAACAAATTTGGATGAAAAGCATTGGTTATTTTTGAGTAAATACGGTACTCTCATTCAGAAGAACGATAGAAATTTTTTATTGCTACAGTAACACTTTACCTTTGAAATTTGTTGTTGAAATGATACCATTTCATATTCCAGAAAAACTAAAGAATTAAGTCAGTTTGCTAGCATGCATTCTTCATTCTGCAGACAACCAGGACTCTTTCCTCACATCTTCTTTACCTTGAACATTGACACTGAGTTTACAACTAAAAAAAGTGTGTAATAGAATTATAAAGACCTAACTATTAAATAACCAATTAATAGAACCTTGACCAACATCTGTAACCAAAAAGAACTTACAATAGTATTATTGTCACTGGTACCAAATTAAACCTAAAAGGAAACGTTTAAGAGTTGGTTCAATCCAGTTCTAAGAAATCCATTTATGAACTGATTACATGATTTTTGAAACACTTTACCACTAGGTTAAACATTTTCATTGGTGAGATAAGCCATTTGCCTTTATCACAGATTTCTCCACAACAGTTTTAATCATAATCGAAAACACAAACATTAAGAGGCAGTGAACATCTTAAGCTGCAAAAAACTACTATATATGCCACTAAATCCCTAAAATATTATTTTTACATAGTCATCTTCAAGTCACTTCAGGCCCATATAGTGCTTTAATAAAAATATCTTGACAAAAATTTTGTTGTGCTAAAACTACAATATGCACACTTATTGAAGACTTTTCCAAATATCATCTTCAAAATGGCACATTCACAAATTAAAAATATCAGTCAATTTGAGGGCGTTAACAGATGATAAGGTTAAATGAAACACTTTTTGAAGTATTAATAAAATTTCAAAAAATAATTATCAATGAAGGCAAAAAATTATCAATACAGAATCAGGTCTTACTTGGTAATTAATATTGCAAAAAATACTCAATGGGGAAAGTGTTTACTAAGCCACAAGAAAATACAAATGATTTGACCCTGGTAAGAGCCACCCAATGGCTATGAATAATATCTTGTACATTTTCTTGTGGTGTAGTAAAATTTTACACTATTAAGAAATTTTTGCAAAAAAAATATTTTGAGTAATATAAAAATCACACAACCAAGAGATTTCCAGATGAAAAAAACAAAAGAAGTCTTTGACTAAGGAGTACCGAGAACTTAAAATAACCAGGGAAAATAATAAAAAAACAATTTATTAAAAGTTAACCAGCTCACAATTTATTTAATACTCGCAGATGTAAAAGCTAAGAAGGACACGAGACAAAATTTACTCCTACACTTTGTAAGTGTATGATAAACTTCAAGTAAGTATCTCTTAAATGTTGCACAATAACAGTAAAATTGATTGAGACTACTGACTTGTACAAATCCAAACAAGTCCATAGAGACAGAAATAGAGAAACTGTGAAATGTGGAGCAAAAGCATTCACATGTAACATATGGATCGTGATTCGATGCACAATGTGTAAATCACCTGCAGTAGAGCTATTGCTTCTGTACTTATACCAGTTTCCAACAACTACAGACTGTCACACACAACAACGATTATATAAAACTGTCATTTAATGCACACCCCTTCCCAACTTCCCCAACCACCTTAATGCTTTATCCCCTATCAGCTTTGGGCTGCAAAATGTATCTTTTTAGAGCACTGGGGGTTTGAGTTCAGCATGATTTCATACGTCACTGCCAGTAGAGTTCCTTGCTCATTTAGGATGGGCCTCATCTCATAATTTACGAAGGTCTAGAACAAAGACCTGAAAAGATAAAATAAATAGAATGATAATATTGAAAGAAACTAAAGAATAGTTTGAGTAAAGTCAATAACGAATTATGAGCTGAAAAATACAGCTCTTGACAAAAAGCAGTTGATGATTACAGCATAAGATTCCAGACCATTCCTACTGTTGTTGATGTGAAATACCATTTTAACTATGTTGATGTGAAATAGCATTCTAACTATACACCATTTTGGCTATTTACAACTGAGATACCACAAATAATTTTAAATAATTGACATTAAAAATGGAGTAAAGAAGTTTTAATCTCTAATACAAAGCAATTCTGATAAAATAAAAGATATATGGTGACTGACAATTGTAACAGTATAAATAAGAGCATCAGATTTCATTACATGTAAATTTATTCAATATGAAAGACTTAACCATACCCCATAATTAAAATTTGAATTTTTCCATGAAAATTAGGAGAGAATATTTAGGAAAATTTTGTTTTCTTCTACAGCAATTTCTTATTTATAGATCACACTCCCTCGATTGAAAAGGAGATTTTGGCTCCAGAAAGAAGACATTTAATGCTAATACTTTCCAGGATCAATATTGTGAATAATTAATAAATTATTAATTGTTCTTCTTGATCTCAATTAGAACCTACATCAGAACCTATGTTTGAAAAAATTGTATTTAACTTTGATTTTTTATTTTAATTACATTATTATATTCCCTCACTGTAATTTATGTAAAATTGTCTGTATCCAATTTTGTTTTAGGTGGCTATCCACAAAACAATAAACCTTATTACATTTACTAAGAGAATCATAATATGAGAATAAACTGTAAGACATGATTTCAATGCAATACTTAAAATATTAATTTATAAATGATCCAAAATCATCCATCATCATTCAATCCTCACTGAATGTACCTAAGTACCAAGAAAAATAACACATTAGGTGAGAAATACTTACACTCCCATCAGAGGCACTAGCTCCAACCTTGTCACCCCTTGAGTTCCAGCAGACTTCAAATATACCACCAGTTCCCTTGTACGAATGAACCAACTGTCCACTTTGCGTAGACCAGATGTGGACGCATTTATCAAAGCTTCCTGATGCAAGAAATTTACCATCTGGAGAAAATGCAACACTGTAAACTGGCTCGGTGTGTTTCGTTAATGTGTGGATACAGACTCCTCTTTCTACATCCCACAGCCTGACAGTTGAATCAAAGGAAGCACTGCAAAGAAATGTTACAAATGTAAAAGACTGGCCCTACTAAACTAAGATATAGTTAATTTTATAGATACTAATATTCACTACCACAAAGAGAATCATATAAAGATTAGATAAAATTTTACACATAAAAAATTCTAAACAAAGAATTAATAAAGACACGCCTCGGTTATGAACCAGCAAATGTTCTTTGAAGATTTTAAAATGCATCACTACATTTACTACAGCTTTATGAGAGTTAATAGACAGAAATTAACTCAAGGAACAACCTTTTAAATGCATGATGACTAATAGAGAGAAATACCTTCCATGAATTTTGCTTTTTCTCCATTATTATAAAGAGGATCAATATATTCCATATTAAATAAAAAGCACCTATTTACTTCTTCTTAAACTACCAATCTATTACTAAGTGGGAAACAAAATGAAGGCATCGGAACTTCAATAATGATACATAAACTTCTGTTCAGTATAAGCTACAGAGAAGTTGTATGTCAGGTATAAGCCTGGCATGCTATCATACTGTTTCTTAAGTAGACTAAATGCTATGATGCTCTTCAGTTAAAGAGGAACAGAAGAAAGATGTATTTGACAAGGAGAGGACTTTGCTTTTTTACAGAAAAATTTAATCATACACTTGGCGGCTTTTTACTTAAGAAGTATTTTCCTGGTTCGATTGTTATCTGATTCCTTCTAGGATAAAAGGAAAGTTATGGTAACAGATGAGGTAACAGAAGCACCAGATCATTACGGTAACAGTGATTACAAATTAATAAAAATTGGATAAAAATAAAATTGTTTGATTCAAATGAAACATAAGGACATTCCACTATTTTCCATATAGGTAGAACAGAGCTGAATTATTTCTGCTATAGTTGAGCCGCTGAGTCTTGATCTCTGCCCCGCCCATGAGGTATTTCTGGGGGATGAGAACAGTAGCGAATGGTATGTCTGGATTTCGGGCGGGAAGCCTCAAAATCCGTACAGCGTTGCATTTACAGATGTCAGTTCGTCCTCCGTGTTGGTCGTGACTGATTTGGTGCTTGCTTCGCCGCAATTCTCGCTTCCGTATATAGGTAAATTCTTCGTTTTCAAGTGTAGGTCGGTTCTTAATCTTATATTCCTTTTCTTTCTAGTTAACTTTATTGGTTATTTAAGTAATTACGTCTTTATTGCGTGATGTGATTTATTTTGTATTTTAAGTTTTCTTACTTTGATGTTTTATATTGTCTCACTTTTAGTAGATTTTTTTCATTCTTTTAGTCCTACTATAGATTAATTTTTCTATAATACTTATTTATTTATACTTACTTAATTACTTATTTAGCTTCGATATTATTCTAATTTTGCTTTATTCATATTAGATTTAAATATTTGGTGGATAATTAAAATTCGGTAAATCATTACGTTGAAATGAGCGATAAGAAGAGTGAATCAAACCGTGAGGGAGAATCAAGGGGTAAACATGTTCTTGGTATTGACTACCCAAGAGATGGTTTTCAATCTAAGAAGCTATTTTGAGGAGGAGAGAAACAATAATGCGTCTCTTTTGCCATCGGAGAAAGTACTTGAAAGGACTGCTGCAGCTTTGAAAATTGGTAACAGACAATCGCTCTTAGGTTTCTTTCTCTACCGGTTGGGGAATGTATTCCCGGAAAACATTCTAAAACATTAAGGCTGGGTTTTCCACACCCATTATCATCAAAATACTGAGGAAAATTTTCTTAGAAGAAATGCAATGGATTACAGTGGTGGCTATGAACTTAAGGTCCACTGAATACAATAGGGACTTCCTTCTCAGTAGGGGGTATACGGGTATGCCCAACTATGCTTTCCATGTATTGGAGGTTATGCGACTTGTAGCTGAGGTACCTGAGCATCAAAGTCGCCACCTTGACGTCTAAGGAGAAAGAAAGATTTTTGCTTTCCCTGAAATTGGGATAAAGTTGAATTTGCAATTGCTTTTTTATTTATTTAATACGTCTACAAAACTGATATTATTCAAATAGAGCACGATTGAGACACGGTACCTTAAAATCTCCTATTCCTTCCAACCTCATTAAATATAACTATACCTGATAGCCAATATCAGGTCGATGATGCTGATAGATAATTTTTCAATAGGATTTTACGAAGCGTTTATTCAAATTTCGTGATATTACGCTATTTGTTATTATGCTTATCGTTTTCTTAATTAGATTTTTTCTTTCAGGCGACTGTATGAGGCAGGACAGTCAGCTGCAGTTGATAATGAAGTAGGGATTGCTTATTTATGAACCTGTCATTTGAATTTTTAATTATATGTACACCGATTATGTTTCAATAAGTTAAGTTATACGTTACTCACTTCAAATTTCAAATAAATTTATAACAGAAACTGAAATTTCTTTGGTCAACAGACGACTACATGGACTACATTATAATTTGTGAAATATGTCTGTTGATTCACATAAGGTACTGGAGTTAGTAAAAAATATATTTTTAAGCAATAAAGTATAGCCAACTTGTACATATTCATCTAATTTAAATTATTCAAGTAAATATCACAATACTACCCAAGCAACGAGTTTTCTACGCGTTCCACCCGAGGATGGGGCTTAGCGCGCAGTTGAAGCTATTATAAACTACCATAACTCAAGCCTCGATTAAGATATTGGGATGAAATTTTCATTAAAAATATATTTCATATTTACATAACATTTTTGTGTAATTATCATGGAGATTATTTAAATAGAACGTGATTTAGCTAGAGACTACTTTTTTCACTACCTCGACTAGATAATTTGTGGTCTTCTACTATAAAAAATTTATTATCTCTACAACATACCAACGTATGTTTAAATAATAAATTACGTTTGAAAGCTATAAGAACAAAAAATATATTTTAATTTTTTCAACTTCGTTAGATGAACCATTTCTCTAAAATAGCTTTAGGAATGAAACTAAAAAATAAGCCGCATACTTCAGAAAATTCGAATAAAGTATTTTTTGAGGATTAACTATTAGCACTACAACAAAAAATTAGTTTAGTTTAAATAACAAAATATAATAATAACTTAAAATTTTCATAAACATCACAGATTTTTCTAAACATAATTTTTGAATAGGAGCATTCCTAAATTACAAAACCTAGTGAATTTGAGGGCATAAACAGAGAATGTACAGGTACTAAAAGAAGTGATTTAGTATAGCATCCAGGTCTTTCACTGTTTGGATAATTGCTCAAAATAATTGACCAATCACTAATAGCCATCACAAAATTTGAGTACTTTACATGTCTTATAATCTAACAAATAAGAAACTGTGATCATATTTCCTTTAAATGCAATTCATTGCTCTTGAAATAATCTTAAGCATTTCTATGACCTACCATTTGAAAGCTGTTTACTGATCCTTACTGCTTTGCAGTTGGGAGGCAAAACCTCGGCTAGTTTTAAAAACATACCATAAACTTAATAATATACTATAAAATACATATTTAAAGTTGAGGCTTAAAAAATGGCCATAAATCCTCTTTTGATGTTCCAGGGAATGTTTGTTGACTTTTCTATAGGTTAAAAGGTAATACTGAAGTAAGTTTTCAAGAAAACATACCTAGCAAGGATGAGACTCATATTTGGATTAGGTGTACCAGGGCCAGTTGGGCTCCATTTAATGGTATATATTTCTTTGCTGTGCGCTTGCAGATCATGTACACAGGTATCTTGCTTCATGGACCATATCTAAAAAGGAGAAAAAGCTTATTTTACACAAAATATAATAAAGTTAGGATGGGGTACATAAGATGAACAGCAGTGGGAAATAAGATTGTAAAAACATCATCATAGAGAAATATTGGCACTACATCTACATCATATTTCTATAATAAATCTTTCTTTCAATGTTTAAATGTAAAGCTGAGATGAATTTTTCTGAGTATGCCTCAACCTATAAATAATGAACTCTCTATTCAGTTTTCCCAGAAAAGAAATTTGCATTTAAAGCAGCAACATCCAGTGTGTTTCAATCAAATGCTACAAGATATCATATATTCAGAATACTTCTAAAATGATGCTTAAATGCTAATATCATAATAAATTTAAGATAGTGAAATCAAAATAATTCACAAATCTTGCTGAATGTAGTAGCACATCCTAAATAGTGTTGGCGTTCTTCAATAAGAATGCAAACCATAATATTGGCTATATTTACATTTACATTTAAACCCTGCAATCCGCCAGTGGCACATGGCAGGGGGTGTAAAACACCAAAATCCCTATCTAACCTGTAGAGCTATTAGCTTCTCTAATACTTTGCGGGAAAAACAACCAAAAGTAACTATCTGTCCAGGCAACTACTTCCCTGTGTCGCTTTATTGTTTTCTCCCGAAGATCGCTGAAGTTTATAACTGGGATAACAATATCAGCCCTCCTATCCTCCCCGAAATCGGTAGTGATAAATTAATCAAAAAGCCTCCGTCGATACTCAAGTCTTCTATCACTAAGAGAGTTCCATCCGAGGGATTCTATCATAGCCGAAACACTGCTGTCAAATCTGAAATCTCCCTTGACAAACCTAGCTTCTCAATGTTGAACCATCTCAAGATCGGAAATTAATCCTACTTCGTGAGGATCCCAAATTGCTCAGCAATACTCAAGTAGAGGTTGAATCAGAGAAAAGTACGCTATTTCTTTTACTCTCAATGAACATCCCCTCAGGATTCTACTGGCTAACAATTGCATCCCATTCGCTTTTCCTATTACGCTTCGAATATGCACTTTGAAGGAAAAATTACTACTGAGTATAATTCTTAGGTATTTATGCACCATGAGCTCCAAGGTATTTCCTGAAATTCTACGCAGGTAACGTTAGTGGACTGTGTGAAAGTCATGGTTACGCACTTCTTTACATTCAGGTCGAGCTGCCAATCACTACACCAACCGGAAATAATATTCCGATCATTCTGCAAACAACCATTGTCATCTTGAGTTACGATCTTTCTATATACTACAGTATCATCAGGGAATAACCTGACCTTGCATTTAACATTATACACAGCATCATTAATATAAATTAGGAACAAAATTGGTTCTAATACACTTCCCTGTGGAACACAGGATGTGATGCAAACCTCATCATATAAAATTCCTTCCAACGCAACTCGCTGCAATCTGTCTCAAAGAAATTACTTCATCCATTCAACTACTTTTCCGTTAATCCCATAAGCCATCAACTTATGAATTAATTTCACATGCGATAATCGATCGAAAGCTTTTCTGAAATCTAGAAATATGGCATCTGTTCTTATACCCTTATCAGCTGCTCTAACTACATCATTGAGAAAAAGGGCTAACTGGGTATCACATGACCTACCTTTACGGAAACTGTGTTGGCATTGAATAATTGCCCCCTTATCATTTAGGAAACGCATTATTGAATTCGCTATGATGTGCTCGATAGTCTTAAAAAAATTGAAGTTAAAGGTTTTGGACAGTAGTCTTCCGGCTTCGAGGAACGTCCTTTCTTAGGCATCAGAGTGATATGCCTCTTCTCCACGACATTGGTACAACACCTTTGTCCAAGGTATTCCTATAGAATCCGAAAAGAAGAGGAGCAAGCTCATTTGCCAGAGTTTGAATGAAGAGTGTTGGTATTCTGGTCCTGGCGTATATATGATTTATAAATATCTGCTTTGGGTTACTCTTAGGCAAAACACTATTGTCATACATATTTTCCTCATTAAACTTGTTACAAATATTATAAAATATCAAAATATAAGAGCCTTAAATCTGTTTAAAATATTTAGACAAGAGAATCAGCTTTTTTACGCTAGTACAAGTACGTTTTCAAACATTTTCTCTAACACTATTTTCAAAAAGCATTTCATAGAGATAAATTTGTAAGATGTTATATAATCACATAACCAACACATGATTCTATTCAAGGATTTTGAAAAATAATTTACTAATGTATCACAAAACATACCTTTAATGTCATGTCATCTGAACAAGATGCAAGGAGATTTCCTTGAGGATCCCATTTTATGGCATTAACTTCATTCTAAGATAAAGAGAGAGAATGTGATTAGTTGAGCTTCTACTTGTATTAGATTTTTTCACTGCTGGAAAATACTGTTTCAATAAGCAATAAAAATGTACTTACTGTGTGACCTTGGAAAGACTTGATGGGTTTATCAACATTAAGCTTGCAGACATGGATACACTGATCTGTTGAGCACGACGCAAAGCTGGTATTTGTTTGCCAGTCAACATCTAAGGCTGGGGCAGAGTGGAATGAAAACTGCTGGGTGCATTCCCCAGATGCTGCATCCCAAATGATGGTAGTCTATTATAAAAAATAGGAGGGAATACATCACATTATAAATACCTCAATTTATAGGATAAAAAAATATAATCTTGAGCTTCAACCCTATCACAGCAATAATTGATTTCACAGCATTAATTAATCAATCAAATGTTCATTGTGTTTAAAACAAATATGAGATAGAGGGGTTAATAAAAATCAACTGGGTTGATAACTAAAATCAAAGTTAAAACTGACTTCAAAAAGAAAAACTAAACATTTTACATCAAGGAAATTTCGGAAGAGATTCAGTAATGAGAAATCTTGATAACCTTTTTTAAAAATATATTCAAAGCTGACTGATAACAATTTATCAATTTTGACTTCATTATTCTTTCATAATTTCTTAAGAGTTAATGCCACAGATGTGTAGCACATTTACTCAATGACTTATACTTTACAAAGTAATGAAAACTAGGAGTGACAAAAATGATCCCTATAACTCATATTTCAATGCCTTTCAAAGTATCACAGCCATCAAGTATATTAGAGTGAAATAAAACAAACTTACTTTATCCACACCAGCACTTAGGATGTAATTTCCTCTTTTGTTCCATTTCAAGGCAAATATCGGACCTTTGTGCTGTCCAAGAGTACTGGATAGATGGCCGTCTGTCGTCCATATACGCGCATACCCATCATATGAACCAGTAGCGAGTAGTGTACCCTCACACTAAAAAAAAACATTCCTTCATTAACTATACAGAAATAACAAATCAACATTTCAGCATTAAAACACTTGTTCAGGCAACAATATGAAATTACTATAGAATGTAATTGCAAACATTGTGAACAAAACACTACTGGAATTCAAGAAGATATAAAAAGTAACTTGTAAACTATGAAACTCGAGAAATAAGAAAACTGAGCTCTATGAGAGTAAGTTTACTACACCAGAAATAATACATAAAACAACTAAGGTTTTATAGCAACTCTACATCATCAGGTGACAACTTAAACTCTAGTAACCACTATGAAAGGTACCATTTAAAATGCATTGGCCTGTGTATTGCTTTCAGGAGGAATTTTTGCAACTTTGTTTCATTTGCATGAAACTGTAAAGTTTGATGAAATTGTTAGAAAAGTTTTCGGTACAGGGGGAAAGTTAATCCAGATGTAGCCTTGATTAATTTTAGGTTAATATGTAACATAGTGACAGAAAAACAAATATAATACTTCAAAGAAACATGGGATTTTTAACATGAAATTCTGCATGAAATCTTTCTCTTTTGGTTGGTATTATTACTTCTACAGGTAAACGTTTATAAGCAAATTTTTAATAGAAATGAATAGGAAAGTCATGATTTTTTTGCAACAGGCATAAAAATATAGTTCCCCTTTTTCCATCTAATTTGCGCAGATAAAAATTTCCAGTCGGAAAGCTAGAGAAAATAGTGAATTTGTTTTCTCTTCAGTTTCAAACCCATAAATATTTAAAATAACACAAGAATAACAATTTTTCTTATAGAGATAATGCACTACATGGAGCAAGCTATGATAATTTCAGTGGCTGAATCTGTTTGATGTTTTCAGGCTTCCAGCTGCTTCGATTGTTTTTCAAAATATCATTCATAAAGCACTTACATAATGAGATATTAATGAATACTACATACCAAAATACTATTGAATTATTAAAATATGGGATAGCCTCTTATCTCTTGCACTATATAACATGGCTGCAGACTGTTACTTTCTGTTAAAGATATCCCTGTAGCCACACTTACTTTCTGCAGTAGCGATTGAAATGGAAATATAATCTACATTGCACATCTTTGATAATAATCATACACTATTATCAAAAGCAATGGTGAACCTTATGCCCTTTGTGAGAAAGGGATTTTCCTCCTCCAACATAATTGAATTAAATGAGATAGGAAAAACCTTTTCATGAATGACGCACAGTTTAGCTTTTATTGAGATTTATAAGGAAAAATATTTAGAATAAATAGGATATGGCTACATGCTTTTCAGTAAAATAGTTAAAAACTATACATCAGTGAAAATGAATTTCATCGAAATCCCTTATTGTTGGCAACCTGAACTACTTAATGAACTAGTGCCTGGACAACAGACCAGTTACCATTTTCCCCAGGGGATAGATTTATTTGACTTTCAGTTAACAGGTTTTACATTTTTTGCATCAGAGGTTAAGAGGTGTAGAGCAATGGATTGTCTAAGGTTAAGGGAGTCGTTGGTACTTCCTTCTCATTCACAAAAACTTAAGTGCATTTGAAAACATTGCAGAAAGTAAATAGGAAGAACATTTCCATATATCATTGGAATTTAAAATAAACTGCGCCGAAAATATTGCAATAAATGTCTTTACCAAAAACTTTATATTTAATAGAAGCCTTAAGACATGAAAATAGGCTAGGAAAAACAGCGTTGCACACAACTGTGTTAGAATCTGAATGCAAAAAATAAAAATAAATTAAATACACAATAGAAAAGAAAAAGGAAAAATAATAATCATATCAGGATTCCAATACTTGTACATCTGAATATAATGCAAAGGGTCTTGTACTTTGGCCAACTGATTAATCCATTACAATGACAAATCAGTAAAATTTAAGCAAGTCAATAAAGTTGAAAATAATGCCTAATTTTTGTACAAGTTTTATTATATAACAAGAATTCGTTAGGTAGAACTGAGGGACTTCTCCAACTAACTTTAGTCAAACAACATAATCACTTAGTGTTATACATCTATGTTGATCACAAACTTCATATTTCCCTTGTGAGAGTTTCACAGCTATGTCTGCTACAAACCATAAGTGAGTTATAATATTACCAAAATTAATCAAAAGAGAATTACTTACATTCCAGTCAAGGGATGTGACATCTTTGTTGCTTGGAACTTCTGTTCCACCCTTTTGAATACAATGACGAAGCACCAGTTGATTTGGAGATGAAGAATTGTCGCTCATATCCCAAATGCGAGCAGTACTATCACCAGAACTAGAAATACAAATATTATGATAAATAAGAATAAAACTGGCAATGGACACAATATACAAGAGTTAAATCCACAGCAAATAGGGTGCAAGCATAGTTTTATTATCTTTAAAAATTGGATATCTCATTTCTTAAAAACCTTAAAAGAGATATGCATAATGACTTTTCATCAGGTCAAATTATGATGATGGGAACGTATTCTAATGAAAAAATCATTTAGAAACTGTTGCGTTAAAAAAGTTAAAGTAAAGAGTTATGTAAAAGGTATTGAGGAATTACAGCTGTTTAATTTAAACTTTACCTTAATAAATAGATTCAATTTCATCTTATTGGGAGAGAGGAAGCAAATGATTAGGAAAAACGACAATTTCACAAAATCTGTAGAAATTGGAATTACTTTGAAAACTGATAGGTAAAAATACTTTAATTGTAAAGATTAACTTTCATCAATATACTATAAATGCAACATAAAAATCATACAATTTAGATGGATACAAAACTAATCGTAGCAGAAGAGGATATTTCAATAATGAAAGTATCACTTTAGAGTGAGTAAAATTTTCTGAGTAAATTATAGTAGTTATATAGTATTATAGAGGCATAATTAAAAAACCCTTTCAGAGATATAAGAAAAACCACAAAAAATAGATGCATCCATACCCTGAAGCCAAGAGATCAGTAGTTGGATTCCATGCACATATAAATACTTCTGACTCATGGCCTCGCAGAACCGTGGCCTTGTTGGGAGGGATCTCAATGCTACCATCAACCTCCATGATATCGTTTGCATTCGATGTAACTGAAAAATTTCAAGAATTAATTCCATGAAAATGTCAGCATCATGTCTGTGTAACTAAAAGTGGTAAATATTGGCTAATAGAAATATTTGCTAAAATAATTTTATCCAAACCTTTTGAAAATTATGTTGATAGCTCTAATCACCAAATTTTAACATTTCATGTTATATCAGATAATTATAACACATATTACCAAGAATGATAAGACATATTGATTTGCTCACCGAAAGATTTCATTTCATTCCTTTCTTATGGAACCGAAATGATAAAATTTAATGATGCAATGCCCACATATTACAGTGTTTACTTCCTTCGCACCAAGGATTTATAACAATTATTTAGCAGAAAGGTCTATCATCCAGCAATATTTTATACACTTTACAATAGAATAAAGGGAGTAAAATCACCAAAAATGAAGAAAAACATCAGATTTAAATATATATCATTGGTATTGGAAATTTTATGCATTATCATTCATTGGAAAATTGTTTTGTTTATGACAAAATGTGAAAAAGACAGAAAAAATCAAACAGTATTTTCTTCCCTCACAGCATTCGTCATAAAATTAGAGCAAGAGCCAATAAACATTTATAACTGACTGATACTCAACAGTTTGCTGTATCTTATGCATGGAAACAGTTCAACTGCATTTAAAACTGAGCTCTCCAAACCTACTTTTCATAGAGCTACTTCCCATTTTTGAAATTATTTTCCAAAATATTCACACCACAAATTTACCAAACTCTACAGGAGTTTTTCTTTACCAGTCTATGATGAAGTAATTGATTTTCTTTTTGGGCTTCTCCTAGACACACATTAATAATAAGTTGATTCAGCCAAAGAAAACATATATGCATATTGTAAATATGATATTGAAAACTTTCTTTGATCCTGTTTTCCTTCTTCTTTATACCACAAAGCTTCAAATAAGAAGACATAAAAATAAAAATATTTCCCAACCAGTAGAATTTCTTCATATTTTGCCCCCAAATAACCTTCATCCCAAATTAAAATTTTTATAGTAAAATACTAGAGCTACAAAAGGATATATGAAGGGTATTGGTTCAAGAAAACATTAACTGCTAATGATTACCAAGGATGTTGATGCTTAAAATTCATCATAGATATTCTCAAGAAGATAAGACAAATAAAAAGAAGAAGTTCAGATCAAGTTTAACATTTTTTTTCACTTAAAAATAATTACTTCATCATATCCACTTAAAATAAACTTCCTTACACAATACCTTATATGGATTATGCCAACAAATTCAGATGATTTTCAGATTACGCAAAGTGATATATTTTCTGAAAGCCACAAGAAGAATTTTCCCATAGAAATTTATTCTAATTTCATAATGAATATTTTCAAGGGGCCCAATAAAAGAACAATTAGGATAAATTAAATAACTGAATCTGTTTATACTTGTTATTGATTTCCCAAAAAATGTGATCAATGTTTATAGTATTTACTAATATACTAGGCAAATAAACAGTTTAAGCTGTAAAAATTTATTTTGAACATCAAAATATCACAATCTTGTATATATGTGAATTTTGTAATGGTATTTAATTATGTGAAAAATGACTGACAACATTGAAGAAGAAAAAAGTATAAAATAAAACTAATGCAGTTATGACAATATGAGAACTAGTATGTAAACAGTTTAAATTTAATATTTAGCTTTAATTCATACATAAATGAAAAAAGATAATACCGAATTATTAATATCAGAATACCAGAATCAGAATAACTTGATAATATTTGTGAGATCTATAACACAGCTTTTGTACAAATAAAACATTATACCAATCCATGTTGTTTCATTAGCTAAATCCAATACTAGTCTCTATTAAATGTCATAGGAAAGTCTGAAAACTGATTATTAGTGTAATAAAGAGGAAGTACAAAGAGTAGATGTATGCCTTTTCTTGAGCACTTTAACACTTACAATTCCTTATGCAACTTTAATAAAGTAACTATTAAAAATTGCTTCAACAAACACGTTTGAAGTATTATTCACCCTACTTCACCGTATGAGTTTTATGGTAACAACATATTTGTTTATAACTCCACTCGCTTTAGGTGAAAGCCAAAGATGCTCTTGACATAAAAATATCTAATTCTGATGTTTTCAGTTTAAGTAATAACACATTATCATAATATTATTGCTGCCAATTCAATAAATGATTTAACCATGCAATGCAATGTTTTTTTTGAGAAGTGGGAAGGTCGGAGATGTTTCTTTAGCTTTGAACCTCTATGATTTAGATATTTTAGGTATGAATGGTATCCAAGATTCAACTGTATTTATGTGGTCTTGTTGATAAAATGTTCACAATGATTTTAAATGAATGACTCTTCAGACGGAAACATAGAAACATTTAAAATCGTACAAAATGTGTAAATATTACAGTCCACTTACCTTCTTCTCCATTTAAGTCTGGTTCTGTCTTGATTGTCTGTTGCTTTTGCTGATTTTGTTGTTGCCTACTGTTCACTACATCAGGCATGACAGCATCAATAAGTGATAGGCTCTCTATCATTCGTACTTCTTGTCCATCCTTCAAAATAATAAAAATAATATCTCTGTATTGAGTTAACAACACAAAGTTTTCTGTAGCTATATACAGAACATATACTTACTTCGCCAATGCTTATTTCCGCTTCAGTGTACTGAAGACCTTTCTGGAGGATACTAAGCAGGGCCGATGGAGGTACGAGAGCTCCATTTATATTTGATTGCGAGATATGAGATTCAATTCCAAAAGTATACGCAGAGTGCTGAAAACCTGAACAGAAATATATTAATTAGAAGAACAATAAAATTTCACGATCAACAAAGCAAACATTGATTTCCTTTAACTTACCGGACTCTTGGAGATACCGATATACAAGAAAGTTGACTTCATCGCTTGAAAAACTCATCTTGATAAATTAAAATGGAATCATTCCATCTAAATACGCGTTGTAAACAAAGAAAATTTCATACATATAAGTCATAACATTCATAAAAGTCACATGCAAAAGTGTAAATAATGAGATACACTCAAACTTACTTACCAAAGCAGAAAATATAGATATTCTTTCAAGCCGATTAGCAAAAAATTTGTAGGTAAAAATATCCTACAGATGAACAACAAATGTACGATATTTTTAAAAATTTATCTCAACAAGACCATAATAGCAATTATCCACTCAAAACAAATGCCTGATTCGCCTGCACCCTGCACTGTGCCTTCAAATCTAGTTTTTCTTGGCGGAAGATGTCAAGCCATTCCAAGAAATAGTGCAAGATAAATCCACTTTTTTCAATTGAATTTCGTAAGAATATCGCTTGGCTGGAACCAATAACCTTAAGCAAGGTTTTCTAAAGATATACTTGAACTAATGTTTATCTCTCAATAACCAAAATAAAACAATTGTAAAACAAAACCGCGCAATAATACGTATCCTCTGCTAAAATACCTATGCTGTTTTATAGAAGTCTTCACGTGAGCGGGTGAAATGCTTATATTCCTGTAACTTCTGTTGGGTCTACTCAAATGCGTATTTAATGAATGAAATGGGGTAAAAAATCTACCCAAGTAAGAAGAATACTGTAAAATTTTTCTGGATTCATTCTTTATATCGTATGTTGGTAGTCATTTTAAACTTCTTAAGCTTCTTCCGAGACACGAGAGGCGGGAAGCTATTTTTGTTAACTCGCTTTCTTTGATGCGAGATCTATTTTGATTGCACATAAGCAACTTGCTTAGGATGCAGCTGCATCGGTAAAGTAGTGCTCAAAAAAATTAAGATTCTTGCACTAAAGAGTCGGTCAATAGCAACGACGCGCAAGTCCGCTTCGAAAACGCAAGCGTCCCACCCCGAGGTCACCCGGGTGAGCGCCTAGTACTAATGGTTATATGCCTGCTGTGTGTTCTTCGTCGTTTGACTTATTAATGTAAAAAGTGTAGCAATATTTTTGGAAAATTAAAGATGCCGAGGATTAAAGCATCTCCGAAAAAATGTGTGAAGACGGTGAACTCATCTCAATCTTCGAATACATGGGTGTTTCTCCTTAAAGGTATGTTAAATGCAGAGAAAACAAGAAAGCGTCTCCAGTCGGCGAGCTGTCAGAGGCTATGCTGACATTGAATTATGTATTATTTACAGCCATTAATTAATATTGAAGTCGATGAAATATTGTTTGTTATCGTCCGATTAGTGTGTATTTTGTGTGGTATAGCATTCAATAGTATAGAAAACGGTATCTTTTCGCAAGATTCGTAGTAAATATTGAAAATGGCCAAATATAACGTGGGCTAAAGATAGTTCCCCTGGTAAGCTCATTGGCATGCGTCAAAATTTTTGGACTGCGAAATTTTGATACGTATTAAATATTGTAACCCAACGTGAATTAAGAAAGGTAGGGTAATAGCTATGGAAAGCTTTATCAAAATGCATCTTCATTCTAACGACGTAAAATTCTTATCATTGCTAAGCAATCGTGGAAAGATGAATATTCCAGATTTCTGGAAAAATGGTGCGCGCCGAAATTTCCATTTTATACCTTGATATTTGAAATTGTAAACGTTCTACCATAACACCGTAAATCTTTGATAATGCAATGAAAATTAAACAGTCAATTTAGTTGTAGTTATATTCTGTGAAGAATTCATTTCAAGAAATAAGTTCCCCTTCGTCAATAATACGATGATTATCAAAGATTAAGATCAAATTATGCAGTAATTATTGACGAAAACAGCTCTTGCATCGTTATGCCTTATCTGTAGACACAAATTCAAAAAAAGTTGGGTCGGCCGTAACAGGAAAGCGAGACCTACGTTATGGCGTAGAACAGTTCGTTAATCGCCACTTTTATATCTCAAAAGAAATCATCGGGAGGGTATATTAATTATCGATTCTGTATTCTTGCTAACTCCCCTCACCGAAAGATTGTGTCATTGACAATGAAAACGTCTAGTTACTTGAATGTGAATTTGTAATTAATTGCTGCTCTTTGTTTTCAAAACCAAAAGGAGAAGCACTTGAAAATTCTGATGGTGCTGGACAAGGTGGTGCTACTACGGACGTGGTTCAATTAAGACACCCTCAAACAGGAGCAGGTTCATCATTCCTGTTTAGTCCTGGCGATGGAATGGTACAGGAAGTCCTCACATTTTCGGAAAATAAGAGGTTAGTGTTTTACGCATTTTTGGTATTCCTGAGTGGATTGTATTATCTCTTGTTAAGGGAAGGAATGATTTTAGATGAATTGGATTTTTAGTCTTAAGTTTGCTCGGAAATCAAGCTCAGCGTAAATTTTGGCGGTAATTCTATTTTGCCTCAGGATTCAGAGTGCTGCAAGACAATAATGTTGTGTTATTATGCTCTTCGTTTTTTATTTCAACCCATTGTGATTACTGTGTTGTCTTTGGTCACACGTTAGGATTGTTGTATGGGATTTAGTATTTTTCCATCGGTTAACTTTTCGTGAGCAATTTCAAAGAAAGAGTAACTGTACATTCAGGTCATCCTGTGAATTCAGCGAGTGATTTCAGTTTACGAATTCACGTAAATTTTACATTTAACGACAAGTTTTGAATGATGTTAGTTTATATTTTCTGAAAGTTTAACTAGGATGAAGCCTCATTACAGGCTTGTTGTTTATGAGAAATGCAAGTATTTTAAGATTCTTGGACATCCTGTTTGAATGACTTAAGAACTTATTTCATCACATTTATTGTTAATATTTTGGAATTTAAATTATTCTAAAATGCATCACAGAAGTATGAAGGCATTTTTCCTTGTTTCATGGGAGAATATTTATAAGATATCATGAATGAGTTTTAATTTTCTAGAAGACTCCAAGAGTTATGGTGATTAATAAGTAATTATATTTGCTCCAAGAGAAGAAATATTATCACCAAGTTTAATTAAAGCTAGGGAATTTATAACCTCACTCTCAAGGCAGTGTAAAGGGCTCTCAAATAGCATTTATTGAGTTAGTATTTTTTGCGATTGCTCATTGCTGGCTTCCTTTTGATACAAGGCATATATTAAAGGTGATATGAGTAACAAGCTATCCCAAATTCTAATGAATATATACAATTCATTATGCCACCCTTTGAAGGATTTTATTGGATTTCATTGCATCATAAATCTGTGTTAATATTTTTATAGATGGAGATGATCATTGACTGACCCTTTTAGATTATAAACTATGACTTAGTAACCCAGCAATTTGCATTTTGCATGGCTATTAATTTGTATTTGAGAATCCTTAAGCCTCTCAACTTCCTGAAATTGGTTTTCTCTTTTATGCTTCTCTAGCATTATGCAATGTGCATGCAAAGTGGTAGTAGTTGAACTTTGTTGCATTTACATTGAATTTAAGGAAAAGTATTTTTTATACACCTTACCAGTTCTTTGATAAATTGAAAATAAACTGTTAATTCTAATTTTACACCACAAAATTGTTACCCTGAGTAGTTAGTGGGATTTATAGTTGGATTAAAATCAGATTGCTTTCGTTGATTTGATTTGATTGATTCGTTTTAGGAGAATAGGAAGATGCTTTCATCTGAATAATAATTTGTACACTATTTCAGATGCTCAAAGTGAAAGAAAACCCTAAAAGTATTTTTTAGTTTGTAGCTCATTGTATTTCAATTATTTCAATTATGTTTATTGAGTTTTTTAAGGTAACAACAAAAATGGTAATATGTATAATATAAATGTAGAAACGTTTGATGATGCTACTTGTTTTAAAATTGTGAACATTTCAACTTCTGATGTTGTTTAATGGTATAATGCTTTTTCCTTAGGTCGTGGTTCATTGAGGACAATGTGAAATCTGAAGGAAAAATGCATCTCTCAACTCCTATTGATCCGATTTTCCTTGTCCTGCCATATTTGAGGAAGGTGTGTTCTAGCATTATTTTGATAGCAATGTGATCCTATTTCTCTTTTGACTTATTGGTCAGTTTTGAGACTAAACATGTTTATTTTACCTCAATTTTTCTGATGGGTATTTATGATTTATCTGAATCATACAACTTTCTTGGAGCAATGAGTGTTTTGTTTATCAATTGCTTAAAGTATAGATATTTTAAATTTTTTGTTTGGATCCTATTAGTTCACTTATTTTATTTATTTATTCCTATTTTTTGAGGACTTGTCATCACTGTCACTTAAACTGTGCTGACACCTTTCTTGAAGGAACTGAATGCATTATTCAGTTCGTAATTTACACATCTCTGGCCTTATTTTGAAGCCCAAGATTTTGATTGCTCTCAACATATCTCATTCCTTGATAATAGTTTTCATATCAGTTTTTAGAAAATCTTTGTTATGTTACTACATGTTTTATCTTTAAATGATATTCTGGTTATATATGCTTACCTTAAGTATAAATTGTTGTCATTTTTTAACACCTCATGATGCTCATTTACTTAGTTGATTGTAAATTATCTTTAGGAGATGGTTGAAATTAAGATAGTAATGTCAAATCAACTTATTTGAATCTCAAGCAAAGGGTTTTCCTTCAATCAATCCAATACACAGAATGGATCAGAATTTGTAGTGGTTTTTCATTTGATTTTATAATTAGCATTGCTTATCATTATTTTGAAGAATCAAATATTTTACAGCCAAAATCCGAATGAGAATTGAATTAAAATTATTTTTCACTTTATATGATTTTTACTTTCTCCCTATACGTAGTATAGAGAAAGTATTGTATTTGCAAAAAAATTCGACCTCCAGATTTTGATGGAAATAGATGTTTTGGGGCCCATAGAGCTAGTTTTCGCTATTTTCCCGAACATGTCTGTCTCTGTCTGTGGTAAAGTTTGTGGGTGCTCTACTTAAAAAAGTAATTATCCAATCATTTCAAAATTAATATTTAGTATTTTCCTAACAATACCAAGAGTTGATTAGTTTTTGATGAATATTGCTTAATTGGAAGTTGCGGTTTATCCGGAACAAAATTTTGTTTCTTGAATATCTCTGTCAGAATACAATTTAGGTATATACAATTATTTACAAAACTTATAGTTAATGTACTTTACCACAAATTTTGTATGAATCATTTTTTCGTAACACTGATTGTTTAGGAGTTATTCTTGAATAATGGTTAACCGAAAGTTGTTGTTTATCCAGAAATGGAAGTTTTTCATACATATCTCTGTCAAAATCCAATGTAGGTATATACATTTGCATACAAAAGTTATAGATAATGTACTTTACTACAACTTTTGTATGAAACATTTTTTCGTAACACTGATTATTATTAGAGTTATTCTTGAATAATGGTTAACCTGAAGTGGTTTTTTATCCAGAAATGGAAGTTTTTCATATTTATCTCTTTTACTTGTATACAATTATGTACCAAAATTATAGATAATATATTTTACTACAACTTTTGTAGGAGACATTTTCCTGTAACACCTATTGTTTTGGAGTTATTTATATATTACCGGCATAGGCTTCTGTTTTCAATAAATAAGGAAAAAGTCATGTGTTGGCCACATCAGATTTTTTAGGGATAAAGGTTACTTTCTCTATGGATGTATCACTTAGATCATGCTTTGAATGTGACAGTATTTCTTATTTATTATTAAATACACAAAGCCTTAAATTCAATGTAAATTCTGGATATGATTGGTGAAAAATTTATTTATTTATTAAGTTACAAGATGGATTCATTGTGTTTGAAAACAATTTGGAAATCTCTTTTTTGATATCAGTTAGCAAATTTGGGTTACCTTATGATACACCATGTTAGCAGGAAAATATTTTCTTCATGTTTACATTATTTTTAAATTCAATTTCTATTTTGGCTATTAGGTATTTCAATTGCTGTCTAGATTTACTAAGTCTTAAAGTTTTATTTTATAGACAAACCAGTGTGTCCCATTGGATCAGCTTTTGAAGGATGATGAATTCCCAGACACATCTCGGCTGCTTAGCTCTGTTGGTTTGAAACATTTAAATCAAGTAGCTGACAGAAAAGGTAAGCAGCGTTTGCATCTAAATTTCTTATTTACTTAATTTATAATTGTCTGAGTGAGTGTTTGAAGGAAAGTTCTTTCCTTTTTATAAATTAAAAAATGTTCATTTCCATTCTGTTTGTAACTTTGATTTGTTAAGAAATTGTTGAAATGATGTATGATTAATATCTTATAGTAAATTTATTTTCAATGACTGCTTTTGAGCAGATCATTCATTACAAAGACTCTAATTGAAAATAAATTCTTTGGTATCTATCAAGTGCTCTAAAATTCCTTCTGAATCCAATCTTCCATGAAATAAGTTAAGTCAGAACATTTAAAGTTCTCCTTGATGGCAGTATAATTATAATGAGAATATCTTCCAAGCAATATACATAAACTTTGCTTATGCATTTCTGTTTACCTTTTGTATGTGATACTTCTAAAAATTTTGTAGAAAAAGTAGCAATTTCAAAAGTTTCCTATACTATTGCTGGTCAAAGAATGGTACAGGGTTTAAGATATTCTTAATACTTGACACCTTGATTGATATTGAACTCTTTGAAGATTATGGCAAACGAGGATAATTAAAATTATTCGTATGCAATTTCTTTATTTTTATTTTTGAATTTCTTGAAATGAATCATGTTTAAATTTAAAATGTCTTTGCTTTATGAAAGTTGAAATTTTAAATTAATATAGCAAAGTGTATCTCATGCATCCATTGATTCTGGAACTGAAAAATAGTTGTATAAAATCAAAATGGAATTACTGTTACACCGTATCTCTTAAACTTGTATTCTATTTGTTTTTCAGGTGATGAGGAACTTAATGCCTACAAATACAATGAAGAGAAAACTCTAGCCTGGTTGCAGCGTAAGACAGAAAGAGTGGCAGATATCTTGCGCCAGAAGGGCGTTCATGTAGGAGGTGGTGCTATGTCTGCATCTTTCCTCAAGACCAAGCAGCAGTCTGACATAGATTCAAATGGTAGAGTTGCTTTTAACTTATATCTATGGATTTAGTAGTAGCCTTATCACTTGAATTGTTAGTTTCCTGGAAACTCTTTTATCTAATGTTATTGAAACCTGAGGGAATAACTATTTCTTCGTTATAGTTTAAATATTTTAAAATCCATTTGTTTCGTGTGAGTTCCAACTTTTGGAATTTCACACTTTGTTTACCTAAATTAATGTTTTTCTTCTCCTTAGCTAAACAGAAGTGATTATAGTGAGATGACTGGGACTTGAACCTTGGCCTCTGACTTTTCAGACAGTTATTCTAACCAATAAATTATCATTCCACAATTCTGATTCTGTTAAACAAGTGATGATGATGAATGATTCATGGCACCAGTAAGTGGAGCACCACCACCCAATTAACTGAAGTGGAATAGATGTGGTATAGTAGTTTAATGGTTGAATAAATATCTGAAAAGTGGGAGTCCTGAGTTTGAGTTCCATTCATTTCAGTATTTTTCACTTTCTTGTTATTATTTATTATTATTGTATACATGCTTCAGTTAGACTACTGTCAGCCCGTAAGCATTCAAGTAAGACTTACACAATGTATTCAAACACTCCACAATCCTTAACACTAAAAGTCCCAAACGGCCTAAGTTTAAAACAAAATCAATTTTATCAGAAACAGTAACAGAGCACTCGCACACAAAAAGTAAGATTGAATCCATAAATTGTGCCTCCCTGTATCTCCTCCAGCACATTTTTACCACAAAGATCCTTCCATCAAAGTTACCTCTCAGTTTACATCTGTACTTTGGATGTCATTTACACAAAATAATTGAGATGGGTTGGTTTGGGTACCCTGTTCTTGGTACTGCTGGTTCTTGGCCCTTAGAACTGGTATGTCTATGTAAGAACCCTGCAAGCTGCCTTTTGGCGTGTGGCTGGGGGTGCAAGCACCTTGACTCTATTTTCCTAAACGGTTGCTTTCGCGTATACTTTGCGGAAAAAATGAATTTTTGAAACGATTCGTTTTAGCATCTATTTCCCTAATCTTTCGGGCAGTATCAGCACGGCCCATATAACAGGGGGGTCGCATTATATCGGTTACATCATCTGAAAACGTAATTTCTCTGAACTTATTTAATAAATTTATCCTTTGAATTTTTCTTCTATCTTCTAATGATTCCCATCCCGCGTCCTGTAACATCTGAGTGACACTCGCTGTTTTATCGTAGCAATTCTTTACAAATCGTATCGCCTTCCGTTGTACTTTTTCTAAATCCCGAATATGACATTTCTCGGCGGGGTCCCATACACTACATGCATACTCAAGGTGAGGCCTAACTAACGCTAAGTAACATCGCTCGCGAACCTTTTCTTCGCTCCTACCGACTATTCTTTCAACGAAGCCGAGTTTCTTAAGTGCTTTTCCACATATATTTCGGATGTGGGCACTCCATGATAGATTATTCGTGAGAGTTACTCCAAGATACTTTACCGATTCTACTGTCATTAGGTTTACCCCTCGGAGACTATAAGAATAATCATTTATTATAGATTTACTTTCGAATAGATCGCATAAAGACGGTACTTAGGAACCGGCATGAAGCAGTGTCAAGGATTTGAATTTTGCATCCAAACCTGAAATGCTCTTTGCCGTCTTCAAGGTTACGGCCAGTGTCTTGCACGAGATTATTATTTTTCATTCATAGCTTAAAATACCATATTTTAATAGTATCAACAATTCTTTAAAACTCCTTTATATGTTCAATCTACTTCCTTATTAATTTTGACGTTGGCATCTAACAATGTCATGACTATACCAGCGTGTTGAGCAGTATAGGTGTTGAAGTTGTATCAACCGTAACAGTGGTAAATGCGAAAAGTTGTCAATTAAAGTAAGAAGATAAGCTTGTATTTGTAGCATTATGTAGGTAGATTCAATTTTGAATTAACTAACTGGTCAAGGTTAGAACAAATCAACAGATGATTTGAGAACAACACGAAGGAAGGTTTGGGTCCGGAGTTGTTATCCAAAATGTGTCCCACATTTCTGTGAATGAAAATGCTTTCATATGCATCAAGTTAGGAAGAATTCTGAACTGATTTTATGAGCCTTAAGTTTTCTTTGTTGATTTTGTGATCAGGTTTGTGTATGTGTTGTGCTACTCTGGACTTGTTTATGTGATTGTATTTGAAATAGGCTAAGTGCTCTTTGAATCTAGTTTCTATTTTTCTCCTCGTTTGTCAGATGTATAATTGGAACTTTTTTAGCTCTAATGTAATAACACAGCCATGTTCCTTTCTTTCATCTTTGTTTGTTTTCTGCTTCTTTATAAAATGTAACCATTACATGGGACAATGATTTCATAATGGGTCTGTTTCCTTTTCAGAATCCTATCTCAAGTATGCACACGGTATAGTATCAGAGTATCTTGCTGACGATCTCAGTGGAAAGTTGCTCAAGTTCATGGGTCTGTCGGCATCCATCCAGGCCCCCTCCCCACCTGTCTCCTCATCTCCTGGCATGGATTCCGGGGGAAGTGGAGGTGGAAAACGTAAAGCACCACCCACGCACCATCACTCGCCGTCCCCTCACCTCGGTTCCTTAATACCTCCTCACAATCTACTCCCCACTCACCAAGACAAGAAGCTTCGGCAAGATTCAGCAGAAGCCGAATCCTCCCACGACGACCACTTCAAGAACGGTGTCCTGGATCTCACAAAGCCGGAAAAGGTGGGACACCGGATTTAAGCACTAAAATTGAGTCTGTTTGTTTTGCTTGTAAAAAGAATGAAGAATGTAAGGTTTGTATGACGTGCCGGGATCTGGTCCGCCATTTCCGCATTTCCAGCTCTTTGATCTTCTCCTTGTTGCTCAAAGTCGTTTCCATTTCAATCGATTTTGTGTCCGTCCTGGATTATTTTATTGTTGGAATCATCGTTCTGACGTGTGTTAGATGGCCTCTTGAAAATCATCTTCTTTTCTCGGAAGTTTGTACGTTTTGATTTGCTATCCCCATTTGGGCTTATAAGCAACGCATTGGTTTTGGAACAATTTTATGGTAATAAAAATCTTCTATATATAGTTGGTTCAATGGAGGAAATTTGTGAAACTCTCTGCAGTCACTTTTTTGTCTTGCTTTACTTGGCTGTGATATGAATATCTCTGGTTTACAATTTGAAAGTCGTTTAACATATGTGAGGTAATTATGCCCCTATGCTATACCACGATACAAGGTGTCAAACTATTTTGTAAAATTGGTCATCTATAAGAGGAGAATGATTCTGTGGGAGAATATCTTTGTGATATGGTGAATATGTACTTAATTTGTGGCCATTATCCTGACTGGCAATGCATGTTGTTGATTATTAACTGCATCTGTTGGAATGATGTCTTAACATTGGTTTTAAAAAGAAGGAAAATTTTTCTCAGAAAAATCTCAAATTGATGGTTCTTTGCATGTCAAACTACACATCTTTGAAAGTGATTTACCCATGTAACTCATTTCTTCACAAGCTATCATACTTGTAATTTTTATGGTGTGGTTTAAGGTAATCATAGAGACTCTATGAATTTGAAGAGTGGCATACATTGTATTTGTAAGTTGTGAATATACCTGGGTAATTAATTACGTCTCCGTGTTATTCAGCAAAATCTCTCTCACAAGGACAATGTGCTGCATGCAATCACTCGAATCTCACGATAGTCAGTATTAACTTTCTTCAGAGCTCAGGGTTTATTTTGGACTCAACCTAATTTTTTCATAGTTTCAAAGTGTTGCATTTTAATTCTCTATAGTTTGGCTACCTCAGATTACCTACTCTTAAATCTCAGATGGGAAAATTTAATACACTCGTAACGGTTGCTTTTCAGCAGTTCTTTAGGAGATTTTGAATGATTATTAATGGCGGCTGCCATTCAGTGGTGGTAGGTGACAGCCAGTGTGTAATTTTTGAATGAAAGTGACTGGGATGTTTTATATTGACGAGTGAAAGGAGTTTAAATAATTGATGTATTTCCTATTGTGGGGTGGTTACTTTACCTAACTAAACAAACTGCCTCAATACCACTACATACTGTGTGACTCAGGAAATGGTAACATAATCAGGTATTGAATATCAATACAAGATCACTTTTTCAGTTGTATTGTGAAATATTTTATCACTCCAATCATTTAGTTTTGTTCTGCCAATCATTTAGTTTTGTTGCATCATATTTAATTTTTATACTTTCACAAATGCCATTTTTTAGTCCTAGTTACCTCATTTTAGATTATCTGTTGTTGCTCTGGAGATGTTAAATTTTTATCTGGCTTTTGGATGTTTACATATGTTCAAAATTTAGCGATTGAGTTATGGAAGAAGTTGGAATTAGTTTTCGAGGAGTAAGAACTGTGCTCTTGATAAATCTATTTGATTGGATATTGTTGCAATTTGTTCTGTAGAGATTTGCAAAATTCATTTGGTATGTATTTATGAGCATATTGCAGAAAACATGAATTTATGAAGAAGGAAAATGTGAAGCAACTCTCCCAATCCTCACTGTACTTTATTCTTTTTGTCGATTTTTTTAATGCAATAAACATGGTTAATTTGAAATTTCGTCTCTCAAAATTTTCTTGAATTGTAATTATAAATGTGGAATTATATTACCATACTTGGTCAGTATTAAAATTATTGGTGTAGATGTGCGTAAATGATGTTAAAATGTAGTGAAAACGTAATCTTATATTTATTCCACAATTACAGTTCCAACCGTAACTAGCTCTTTATCATCTCTGCATGGAACCATTGCTGTTTAAGATAAAAATTGTGGTATAAATAGTAATATTTTCATCTAGATTTTTGTTTCTTAACATATCACAAAGTTGCTAAACCTGTGAATAGATGGTATTACATTTTGAATGAAAGAATTGGTGTTGAATAGTTCAGAATAAATATTTTTGTCAAACTAAGCTATATCTTGATTATATTTACTAGTCTATGAAAACCTTTATTTTCATGAAAAGATTTTGTGGAATATAGTTTGAAACAATAGTTATGTTTTTGTGAGTTGTGAATGCAAGATTTCATCAGTTTTAATTTTACAGTTGAATCTATAAACTATTTTTATACATTGATAACTATTTGTCCAGTTTTTTTAATTTAAAAATTACCATTTACATTCAGTTTGAACTGTCGATATTTACAATCTGCTTAATTTGGTTATGTTGATTTCTATGGTGTTGCTCTTTGAGGAATGGAGTTTCAAATTAACCTGTTCTGAATTTTTATTTTAATTCACTTTACATTTAAGTTGAATTAATACCTTTCATTTAGCTTCTGAAAAGTGATGGCGGTAAAAAACATGGTTAGATTTTCAAAACTGTGTGGGAAAACATCCAATGGAGATCGATGTTGATCAAATCAAGATTTTTAAGGATTCTGTAAAAATTCAACTTTGTGACATCTCTAATTCAATTGTATTGGGAATTCATTAGTGTCATAGTGTTTGCAAATTTTTGCTTATCTCGTATGTGTGATATTTTTGTAGGTAACATGAAATGTTATCTCTCAGAAAATTGTCATGTGTGCAGTAATGTGGTATCTGGCTGACATCCTCACGTGCCCATGCAAAACAATGGCACAAATGCACAAAAAGATAAAAAGGTATCTATGGTTTGAAGAAGAGTAATGACTTTCGGGCTCAAAATTGTTTATTTTGTCCAAGGAGTCTTTTTAATGGCGTCAATTTCTTGTGTACAAATGGGGACTAAGTTATAAATGGCATGAGTAGACTCATTTGGGCTGCTATAAGTTGCCTTACTCTGAAAGGCAGTGTCATTTCCATCCGATTTCAGGCGATTCCACCTTCGGCTAAGGAGAAGGCTCGAGCCAAGTCTGCTGCAGGCTCTAAAAATATAGCGTCTTTCTTCAAGAAGAAGTAAGCGTTGCAGAAGAAAATGAGGGGAGGAGAGAGATAAACATGTTCCTATTCTGTGGGATGTGCCGTTGAGTCACAGGTCTAGTTACAGGATGTGTGCGATGAGGACAACAGTGATGACTTCAGCCGTAACTTCATTCATCTTGGTGACCCTGTGGAATTTCCTCGTCTCTCGCAGAAGTTAAGATGCGAGATCCCCAAGGGAAAAACACGAGGATAGTTTTAGTGCATCATGTTCCATATTCAATGTTGAATATTTAAAAGAGAATAGGGTAGCAACTACCAAGCAGACTGTTAATGCAATTGTGTTTTGTTGGTTTATTTCTGGATGCTAACTGGATATTCAGACTTAATAAGTGGTGGAAATGGAAGTTGATGTACGAATGGAAGCAGAACCACATGAAAAACAAAGTTCATGGGTAATGCGAAGAATAATATGTGGTCACTCGATAAATGATTGAGAAATGTGTGAAGAGAGTTTTAAATTGGTCTATTTTTTGGCCATTTTTTAAACGTCACGAAAGCCACGTATTTGTGTTGTGGAGTTCTTTTTTTAATAAGTCTTTTTAACTGTAATGAAAAGTTTACTGATCAGTCTTGCTCTCTTCCGCAAGGAATACTATAAATTTGTGTTTAGATATTTTTTGTAATTTTGTGGTTGCTGTGCAGAAACAACTTTTGTGAACAAGTATTAGGAATGTGATTCTTCAAGAGTAATGTTGTCTACAGTATTCATGGATTCCTGTAAAATGATATTGTTGATGGATATGTAACTTTAGATATTTTTTTTGTAAAACTGGTTATGAATGTAGTGAAATAGAAAAATGACAAAAAATAACTCATTCTTATAGTATTTTTTTGAGGGCCTATTTCTGTGAATAGGTGTGAAAGTGTGTTCATGTGTGATAATTTTTCACAGAACAATTTATGGAACGCAAGATATCTGGAATTTTTTAAACAATAAAAGAACATCCATACATTCCATCAAACAGTATTCTTTCATAAATTATGAATAATAATCTGTCCTCATCATGCATGCCTAATTCATCTTATTTACTTGAATGAGAGGCAAAATATTTCCAAGGAACTGACAGGATATCTGACTGGACTAGAATTTGAATTTGTGCCCTGGTACTCCTATGGAATTTTCTCAGTTTTAGATGTGCAATGCTATCTTTTACCCTTTCCAAAGAAAAAAATCTGATGTGGCCAGCACATGACTTTCTCCATATATAAGATGTAAATACTTATCTACGACAGTAATTTCGAACTCTAAACATTATAAATAATGTTGTTCGGGACATGCTGGATGAAAAGCGATGGAACTGGCCTTTCGCCCATAGAGCCAAGAGCGCCCACAAAGTACATAATCAGCAACTTCCGGTTTATCAGTATTTCAGGAATAACTCCTAAACAATCAGTGATACGAAAATATGTTTCAAACAAAAGTTATAGTAATATATTTTCTAAATCATTTATAAATAATAGTATATACCTAAATATCATATTTATGGAGATATTTTGAAAACCGGAAATGAGCTTTGAAGAATGAAGCTCAACTTCCGGTTAACCGATTTACTTCAAAAACTAATCAACTCTAAAGACTGTAATAAAAGTACTACATATGAAATTTGGTGTTGATCCGCCTAATAGTTTTCATGTTAGAGCGCCCACAAAGTACATAATCATCTTCTTCCGGTTTATCAGTGTTTCACAAATAACTCCTAATCAACCGGTGATACAAAAATATGTTAAATACAAAAGTTATAGTAAATTACGTTATCTAAAACTTTTATAAGTAATAGAATATACGTATATATCATATTTATGGAGATATTTTGAAAACCGGAAATGAGCTTTAATGAATAAAGCTCGACTTCCGGTTGACCGATTTACTCCAAAAACTAATCAACTCTGACAGCACACACCACAGTACTATATATGAAGTTTGGTGTTGATACGACCAATAGTTTTCACGTTAGAGCGTCCACTATCACACACACACATACACACACACACACACACACACATACACACAGACATCATTCCGAAAATGGTCAAAACGTGTTCTAGGGACCCCAAAACATGTATTTCCGTTGAAATCTCGATGTCGAATTTTTTCATGAAAACAATACTTTCTCTATACTTCGTATATGGAGAAAGTAAAAATATCAATGTGTAGATCAGTTTCAATCCCGTTTCTTTATGATGGAGAATTATTGAGACCAAGGAGAATTGCCCCATAAGGAAAGTAAACGAGATCTCTGTGAGAAGTAAATAAGAAAGAAATGATGCCAATACTTCAATTTAATTCCTTGTTTGAGAGAAGCTGTAAATACCATGAAGTAAAAGTTAAAGGAAATCCTTGTTATATGCTTAAAAATATGGATGTTTAAAACACACTTAAGACCATCATGAAGACATTTATTTCTGATATACTAAATAAAAAGGATATGAAGTATCTGTTGAATTATGTAGAAGGAACCAGGATAGGGTATGATCAAGTATCAATATTTTTTCAAACACCAGAACTGATAATTAGGCATTGGCAGGGTAATGGTTAAGGTGCTAGCCTGCCATGTAGAAGGCTTAGGCTCAATACCTGGATATAGCAATTTATCTGCATGCATATTTTTGGGAGGCCACAAGTCAATTCAGACTATAAAAAATGAGTACCAGATGTAAGTAAGGTAATAGGTGATTGAAATGTAGTGCCTGTCTAACTAAATTCATTCTTTATCCTTTGGCTAAGTATTAGCAGCTTGTTTACTCCCATGGCTTGAGATGCTATGAGGAAGACAATTATTGATAAACTTTGTTTTGCTGTTTTGTGTGACTCTGATATGACAAGTGGTGTATTTCTTATTGAAGAAATTTCAATTTTTTGGTATGCAGACATCCAATTTATCTTCTTATCTCGTCACCGTCAGATACAAAATTATTTATGAAATGAAGCACAAGGTGTTGCTGAGAAAATCTGATCCATTAACAATAAGTAGGTGGTAGATGAACAGAGGTTCCTTGAATTTATTCCTAGCAATGGCCATTGTAATAGGCATATATTGAAACCTTTGAAAGTTAGGATTCCTGAATCATTGGTTGAAGATCTATTGTTGAATGGCTTAGCTGTTTAAAAGCAATTGGTGTCAATGCATTGATAAATAGTAATATTCTATCATAGTACCTTGAGAAGGCTTGTGACTCCATGGAGTAAGTATTTTGGAATTCGGCTCTTCAAATCGATTTAAATGAAAATGGGAATTCAGACCAAACATTTCTCCATAGAAAGGCTGCATGAAATAGGTGAACATGTGAAACCATAAGGCCACCCTTGATCTTAGCCTTTACTCAATTAGATTAAAATGGAAGGATATCCATTTGATTTTTTTATTGGTGTCATTAGCAAGATTGGAAAACAACATTTTTAAATATCGGCATTAGGAACAGTTGCAAGACTGCATTTTAACCCTCAAAAATGCCTCATGTGGCCTGTAGGCTGCTGGTCCCCTTCCGCTGGTTAGGTATTTTAGTAACTTTAGTAACTGAAATGTTAAATAAGTTATGCACTTGGAAGATATGTTTTTTATCAAATTTTTAATCTCTGATTACCTCTTGGACTTCAGGATCAGTATACCTTAACATGTCAGTTTATCTGATTCCCTTCTTTTATGTAATGCATTGTTATTATCAGAAAGTGATAACGGGAACATTACAAAAATATTAAGTGGTTGGTGAATCATGCCATAAATCTTAGTAAAATGTTACTCTTTCTCTTTGTTGTGAACTAAGCCTCAAATTATTTTAACAAAAGAAGTTGAAAAGATGGTGGACTAAAATTTAAATTTAATGCATTGCTTGTGCAGATAATACTAATCTCTATGAGATGATATGCCTGATGGTAATTTATATTAGGTTAGTTTCATTCAAAGATGGAAAATTTATCACAATTGGTAGTTAGATAATAGATAGGTTGGTAATAGATGCCTTGCGCTTTACAAGAAATTATGAAGTAGTCTAATCTGGAAAACCCTAACCTAGCAATCTGGTAAGTACTGGTGCATTCAATCCCAACAATTTTTGGTGAATCCCATGTTTTCTGTTGCTTACTTAAGCTAATTATAACTTCTGGTAAAACCAGGTTTGACAGTAAAATTCACAGACGTGATGGTGATGTTTTGTGGAAATGTAATTATAACAATAATATGGAAATACTAAATAATTCTGTGGTAAAAAGTAAATCTATGGGATCTGGTTACATGTTGATTATTCATTGGAGCATTGATGCTATGTCTTGAACAGTTACTATACTTCCTATTTTATGCTGGACTTTTCATACTGTATAAATATATGGTAAATATATTGTGCATCCTCAGCACATTAAGCTCAATCATTAAAGTTAATGAACAGAATTTTTGAAAGGAAATACTTCTGAAGAAATCTTGGGCTAACTATAGAAGATTATGAAGCACAAATGATCCTTCTTGATGAGAGACCCTCTACATTTCTAACCTACTATAAGAAGATAGTGCAGATGATATTAAAAGAGATGTTGTTTTTGGAATCCATGGAATGTAGGGAATCAGAGGAGAGAATTTTTACCTGAAAAATTTGTAAAGTTGAGATAAAAGTACTCAAATGGATAAAGTAAATAATAATAAAGATATCTTTTCCAATGGAAACAGGAAGACCCCAATTACATCCATTTCAATAATTATTACTATTTATAAAGACACAACCATTCCCTTGCCAGAAAAATCTGACTAGCCAGGATTCGAACCTGGGACCTTGGTGTTGGAGTGTACACTAACTGCTCCACCACCTCAGCAGGTACTAAGAATAGAGAACTATTGGATCATGTAAAGAAAATACGTGATATATTTTTGTAATTAACTTAGGATGGAGAGCAAGAAATTTAATATGAGCAGTAACTGTTGAAAAAGCTGGAATATTTAGTTTATGTTTGATGGTTTAAAAATATATTTGAAGATCAATTAAAAAAAAATTGGACTGTGTTTATGGCCATGTTGATTTTTCACTATTTCATGATGAAGTTAATTGGGTTTTACCATAGAGTAAGGAAGTTCCTTACTCTATGGTTTTACATAGCTATGTATAGCATTATGAAACTTAACTTTTTGGTTTAGTTCAAGTGAGATGAATTAGATTTTAATTTTTCTAGTTCTAAGTGATTTTAGCATAGAGAAAAAATCCTTTGTTGGTCCTTTACCTGGAAATGTAGTGCAACAAATTCAGAAGGATGACCATAAGCATGAATTGGAGGATCCCCAATTGGTTAATAATTTGGTAATCCCACTTGACTCCCAAATGCTGCTCTTGGCATTTCCTCTAAACATGTAGATTAGGGGTTCCCAAATTGAAATATTACCTTCGCTTACTCCAGGGAGTATGCAAAGGTCCTGGTGTACTGTTAATTGTAGGTCAACAAGTTTATTATTTCTTAATCCTAGTAATGTATTCGAAAATATGTTGTGTTAGCATTTTATGTGGGCTTTTCTATGTTGGCACTGTCTGGCAAACCTGTCTGTGTGTAAGCACGTATAACTTAAAAATGTATATCTTATCATAATGAATATTGCGGTGTGGTATACCATTACAATGATTGCTGTGATCATAGAATGAGGCATTTTCTTGATTGAGCATTTATTTCCTCAATAAACTTTCATCTTGAGTATTGTCTTTTGTGGTCAATCCAAACGTATGGAAAGTTATTATGGTCACCCATATTTCATGTAATATTATTTTGGGAAGTATAATTTTCCAAAAATATCCATTCAAAGAATTTTTGAATGGATTATGTCAGTTACTAAGCTTTTCTGCATTGAAAATGGAATTAACGTCTATCTGTAAGCACTTCAATACGTGTAAATACAACAATACAGCAGCTTACAATAGGCATTTTCTTTAACGACCTTAACTGTTCCTTTTTAATCGGTAGGACGATTTTGTAGAGATAATGAGAGTTGGTGAAACACAAATTATGGCCACAATAAATAGCCTTGGCTTGTAAATAGTTTGGCTAATTAATATTTTGTTCTCTTGTCTTGCTCGTCTGATACATTTATCACTTCATCTTTTCTTAGATCATATAAAAACCAAGAAACTACTCGAGGAATGAACAGTGAAGGATATATATGGAAGGCATCGAATGCAACAGAGCGGGAAACTAATCAGACTCCCACCATATGGTAGTCTACAGCCCTACATATGTATGATCAAAGGAAAGCACGAGGTACCTTAAAAATCTGAGGTAAGTCAGATCCAAATAAATGAGAGTTACATGAAGGAAGACGTCAAAAGATAAGAAAGATGCCAAAACGATAAGTGACAGGGAGGGTGGCGGTAAATCCCATTGGGTGATCCACGTATATAGTTCACCGTACCACTCGGTGTTTAATTATGGTAAGCTCACTGTATAGGTATTACACGATAATATTAACTTAAGTTTGGAATCGTTAAATGTGAAATTTTTCTCTTGCGATTTTTAAAGGTATTATTTTATGTTTAGGGAAAAGTACGCGGCATAACAAATAATTGACAACGTTTTGATAGAATTTCGCGTAAAAACAATTTTTGGAATATTGAACGATGTGCGTATCGGTTATGCAATTTCTTATTAATAAAATATAGTAGCCCTTTAAAAATATAAAAATAATGCATTCTTGTATTGGGCGTCTAAAGCCGTATAAATTTTACCAATTTTTATGAAAATTCTTTGTATCCATCGAGTGTGCTACGAAAGACTATTTAAGAAACGGTGCTGTTTCTCCGGTTGACTACCGGGATACTTAAGCTTTTGTGTAAAATGCTTATGAACTTTAATTTGAGTTATGAGTATCATTAAATCACTTATAATTATAATTAATTTACTGTACGAACAGTGTATGAAAAAATCGAATTAAAATACAGGATGTGTTGTATAAGACGTTGTGATATTTCTACGATAAAGTTACCAATACTATTTTTGTTATTACGGAATATTACAAATTAATAGCAGAAGGTATCAATATTTTTAATATGAGTTAAAATTTTAGTTTGGTTTCATGTTTTTCGATAAAAACTTTCCCTCTAACAAAGGTTTGCTTGGCTGCCTAAATGGAGTCTATTTAGTAGATGATGTGAAGAGCTAGTCACTTATTAGAATCTATCATCTTTAATGGTGTTCATATTAACTGCGTCAGGACTAACACCATTGACGCTTATAATCGTGCGACATTTCATTATCATGCAGCACAATTTCTTCCGGTAATCATTTTGTGAATCTTTTCCGAATAAATGGTCTGCTTTTTAACAACCGTTGTTGGAAAAGGAATAGTTCTAAGTTGGTAGTTTTGCAGAAATTCACTTCCCAAAATGTAATTTTGGTCGAATGCTAATTTGAAATGACTCGCTGAGCATGAATTTATCTCAGCCATAAAATGTTCTAGGATTCCTTGAGGGGAAGGATTATTTGAATTTCTTAGAAAAGATTATTTACTGGATATGGGCACGTTTTTAAATTTATCGATGGATCCATCAAACTATATTTTTATTCATCGATGGATCTACGATGCTTTCCACCGATTCCCATCGCTTCTATCTTGATTAATACCCAATAAAGTGCAGATGGTTCTAATGACCGTAGCGGGTCATTCAAATGTCAATTTCCTTACTCCCATAAAAATGCGAGTAAATGGTAACTTACCTTGAGGAATATAAGTATTTAAAAATCAAGAATCAACGAACACAAACATCCATGCAATATTTATGTTTTAACAGAGTTTAAAGAATTGTAGAGATGGAACAAGTTGTACATGCAACAGTGGCATTCTTTTCAAAAAGCAGACAAACCAACCGACTGTTCTTAATTTCATCAAGAATCGATAATCCATCGAAGTAATCAGACAAACATCGATGCCATCCATCGCTCATCTGGTTGATGAAATTAAAAACGTGCCTTGTGGGTTATTGGGGATGAAAAATGGCATAAAAAAGGCTAGTAAAATTTCTCGTTTTCAGTAACATTATATTATCCCATGGTCATAATTTTACTATTTGGATTGATTACAATTTCCTATTCAAATGTTTCCAATCGCCACCTTTAAGTCGGACGGACGCTTCTCTTCGACGCGAAATCACACCTCCCGGACATCGACCGTGTTTCGATTATTTTCGTGCACCGGCGAGCGAGATTCGTGCTCAAGGCACCCTCCGAGTGATCTGCGATCACCCCTCAAATATCCCTCCGAAAGGCGCCGTGACCCAACAATCAATACCTCTTTGAGCAAGTGCATGGAGAGCTTTGTTTTGGATAGCAAGGGGAGATATGCGAAAGCCTTTGGAATACTCATCCACGTGTAGGTGTCTCTAACGGATTTCTTCAGGCACCTGTTCAGAGACGAGTTAAGAAGGAAGAAAAACTCTCAGATATTTTTATGCTGGGCATGATTCGGATGATCATTCGAGTCATGAGTTTTCCCGTAATTGACGTACTATAGTCATTTTTCCATAAGCATGAATTCGTGCAGTATGAGTGTACTACGTACATACTCTGTGCACCGTAATGCATGCATGTTGCAGTATTTAACAAATAATTTAAAACTAATTCAGTGGGATGAGGATATTGAAATAACATTTCTTAACACTGCTTTTCCCAAGTAACAGTTTGTGTCTGTCTTTTTAGAAAATCATGATCGGGAATGTGGCCATTTATTTAAATATTGCGTCATCGTCCAACAGCAGTTGGTGTATAGGAATTACTTTTTGATAGCCCAAATTCTCCAATAATTGTTAATGCTTTCGGGTGATACTTGCTGGAACTTCTCCATAATCAAATTGGAAAGAAACAATATGTCTGCGTCCACAAATTTGTGAATGCAGACATAATTATATTGTATAGACGCACAATAACTTTCGAAAGCATTTAGTTGTATGACATCTTTGACATCTTGGTGGTGAACATCACTTTAGCTCAGTATTAAGGAACCATCACCAGCGATGACTTTAAGAAAATATGGGAATTCTTAGCTTCAATGATGTTTTCGTAAATTGGGGCTCTTACAATTAAAGCCGTAAGCACCATTCCGTTTGCAGGTTAATGTGAGATTATTGAATGATTGAGCATTGATAGTTGATGATTCGCTAAATTATAGAAAGGGCTAAGATTGAAAAATTGCCAGAGTAAAAACAGCTCCTTTGGGACAAACTTAAAACTAATTTTTTAAACACTTTCAATGTAAAAATAGCAAAAATCACCTTGTAACCTTACCAATTATGTAGCTATATAAATTACAGTATAATGTGATAGACAGTGATAGTGTGATATAATTAGTAGCCTGCAAACTTTCAAACACTTACTGGAGGTGATTCAACCGCCCCACGCATAAACTTGCAAACAGACTTGCGTTTACTTCTTCAGCATTCCTAATTTACGTATTGATAAGAGCTGTTTCTCAGAACATCATCTGTTCCATGATGTATAATCAAACCATCTCTTAAACGGAAAGATGTTATTCGTGCTTAGAATATAATGATATGTTACGGCAAGTATATTCCCTTCAATTTTAGACTCAATATGAAGGTCTCATAACCACAATAGAAATGGATGACTGATTTTTCCGCAGCACTTGGAAATTGTGGAATTATTTCAGAAAATGTACCATTCCTTACCTTTGTTGTTCTTTTAATGATCTAATTCCACAGAAAGACGCATTCTTCCGTGGATTTTCTTGTGAAAGAGTGAAATGAATTATATTTTTTTGTGAATTGTAAGTATAATGATGGACAATATGATTTTAGCAAAGAAACTATGAAAACTGACAATGTTATGGTAACTGTACTTACGAAATATCTGGGGCGTATGTGCTGTAGAGTGGGTATCAGGTATATGTTGTTTGCAACTTGTTGTAATTGAATATATCTTTGTATGTTCAAGACAATGGTTGAAGTTACCACCTGGCGATCGTTTAACAGCGGCAAATTTTAATAATAAATGTATAAATTAGTCTTTTTTTATCTGGAATACATAGTTTATCTCTATTATAATATAGGAATAAAATAAGAATACCTGCCGGGAAAGTGGGAGAACTGGGTTCGAGTCCCAGCCAAGTCACTATTTTTCACTTCTGTGCAACTTTTAATATCTATGAATTAACTAATTAAGTAATAATTCCTCATTAGTTTGGAATACGTAGTTAATATCTAATTTGTCAGGAAATACTTTCTCATTCTCGTCCCCAGCTAATGTCAGCCCTATTTCCTTCTGGAACCAAAGAAATATGTTGCGATTGTTTCAGCCTCATGGTCAGACACATGCCCTTACGCAGTCAAAGCTGCCAGTCCCTAAATTTGTTTGGGTAGCCGATCGATACCCCTTAGCTAGCAATAATAGTCTGGCTCGGAGTAAGCTCAGGTGCGTAATTCCTCGCTGAACGAGTCTCCTCTCGATTCATTGAGAAGCGCATTTCAAATCTTACGATTATATTCTACTAATTATTCTTTATTATTCACTCGCAAGTGATCCTATGAGTCCATCCCTTCTTCACGCCGTTCCTAGTTGAGTATATGTCAACGTGGAAATAGTTTTACTCTTGAATGAATAAGAGCTCATATTCCCATATTTCATTTAATGGGATCAGGGGTGTTGGCAGGACATCTGTGGAAGGGTTTCAGAGTAATAAGAAAAAGAATATTACCTGTAATCTCGGGACGGGCAAATTGTTGCTTAAAATATAACTTGGATATAAGCAGGCATACCATAGCCCTATTCGGACGTATTTTTATTCATGCTAACTATATTCGATTGATTTCAAGAGATTGATATTATCTCAGATAAATCATAGAATTTCTTAAGGATTGTTGATGTATTTTCAAAGCCAAAGCCTAACGTGCTGCCCAGTTGGCTTACGGGGGGCCCTAAAAATAGGGAGCATTTACATAGAGGATTTCACATGATCACAGAGGTCGTTCATACCAACATATGTTTTATATACTTTTTGATTGTAGTAAATGTTGATTTTTGGGAGACTAAATGGCTGTAATATTTCATCGATAACTCTGTTTCACTTGGGGTATAGAAGCCTGTAGACCCCATGGATTCCTATCCCCTCATAGCCCTTATGAGGGAGTTCCATCCTCCCGTTGGTTACTCCTCTGAATGGGATATTTTCATTTCTTAAAGAACAGGAAAGAAACAAAGATTTTTTATTTACTCTTGTTTCAGTATTGTTCGTGGTTGTGATTATATGATATCTCCTGAGGAAGCAACGGTGGTGTCATTAGGTCTCTATTATGGATGTCATAAAATGGTTATATAAAATCTCCACTGGGCTTCTCGTAGTCAATGGTGGTGAGTTTAGGTTTAATTTAGTCTTAGTACTTTGGGAGCATAAATTATTTCCGAATCGCTACGTTAATTATTCCCAGTGTTTGTTCCAGATTTTTCAGACAAACATACATTAACCTCATCAAGTTGGAAAACGAAACTAATTCCTGATACAGAAGCTACTGACTTATAAATGTTGTTGATAAATGGCATTAATTTGTTCCCAACTCATTGAAATTATAGAGGGTTATTCATAAGGTCATAAGGTAAGGTAAATATTTTGGGTACGAGTTTTAAAATGACCTCCGGGCTGGAAAATAGTCCTATTCGGAAGAAATTTCACGCGAACGCAATTTACAATGTTATTGCATTAAACATTTGAAATACATAGAGTTACACCACGAAACTATTTAAAAATTTCCCCATTTTATCTTAATAATATGAAATTTTATCATTCGTCAACCCTTTCGGTTTTATTATACAAGGAATTGCATTTACATTTACATTTAATCCCTGCAATCCGCCAGTGGCGCGTGGCAGGGGGTGTAAAACTCCGACATTCCTATCTAACCTGGAGTGCTAGTAGCTTCTCTAATACTTCGCGGAAAAAACGACCAAAAGTAACTATCTGTCCTAGCAACTACTTCCCTGTGTCGCTTTTTTGTTTTTTTTTTCCGAAGATCGCGAAAGTTTATAACTGGGATAGCAATATCAGCCCTCCTATCTTCCCCGAAATCGGTAGTGATATATTTATCAAAAAGCTTCCGTCGATACTCAAGTCTTCTATCACTAAGAGAGTTCCATCCGAGGGATTCTATCATAGCCGAATCATTGCATTAAGGGAAAGGGCTCGAAAAATTCAAGTAAATTCGTTTGCCAAGTCATTGCAGAAGTGGATGAGTTCAGCCGATGATTTTTTTATCTAGGACTTTCATTAGCTGTGATATCCCCGTGAAACGATAAAATGAATATTTCGGAAATTTTAAGGCTCTTAATGTCATTTTCTTAAAGTGAATAAGATTAATAATTTCTTACCTTGTGATTCAATTATGAAACCATAGTAGAGAAATCAGTCTAAAATTGGTTCTGATCCTTACTCAAATTAACTTCGATTGTAATTGGGATTTAAAAAGTAGGGAAAACAAACGTTTTAGTATCTAAAGGAGAAATCTGAAATAAGAAATCGTCCGCAAAACCTTTTCAAATGGGTATTCATCAAAATCATTTACCTGGAATTGTATATTGCCTACATCTCATTTTAATTCAGTATTTGTGGGCTGCAACTTGACATTTTCGTCGCACGCTAACAAGTGTCGTCATGAAAAATCATTAAAACCTGTTGATTGGGACCACGAAACGAGCCCTTGTTTCCATCAGGGTGAAGAGAAGGGGGGCAAGCATCGGAAATAGCTGTGCTCTGTATTCTACTAAAGATATATTTACATGAAATACGGTCGTCGTAAAATAATGGGTTGGAACAGAATGGTGCCATGTTTAGTACGGAACTTTTACTCCTAAATCTCCCATTTTTTCCCGCCCGCTGTTCCTTGCAGCTCCCCTTCTATCTATTTTCTTCTCTTTTATATCGGAAACAATCCCAGCTTATTCTTCTTGTTTTACCCTCTATATATTCCTTTTTCAAAACCACTCTCACTCTGCTTTTAACCTATTCCTTAAAGGCTTGATTTTATCCCTCTTCAATTTGAAGCGGTTTGATCCAATTATTTATTAGTTTAAAAAACATTTAATAATCTGATATAGAATAAACTGCTTTACTCATGAACTTTATATTTTAAGGTATATTGTCCTACTACCTATACGGATGTTCGATCTCTCCCTGTAGGTAGATCAAAATTCAATTCATCGCTATGCTACTTATTGCACGCACGTGTAGACCTCTACCAGGGCTGGCTACTCGGGCCCGACTGATTCAACTTTAAATGTATATTTGTTCTAATAGCCGACCCACATTAAAATAATCCCTTCTCATAGAAAACAGACTATATGTGCTGATGTTGTATTTTAAACTCCGACGATGATTAGTTAAAGTGGTCCAATATAGAGTTAAACAACTACTGCAAATTAAAACTATGTTTTAAACGTTTCGTAGAATTTTCTATTTTTTTAAATAAAAGTGCATTCAATTCCTATCAACAAATAAAATAATTATATTTTTAACATCTTTCATTCAGTCTTGAGCCTTCAAAAAAACACAAGTTCACCGATTTTTGAAGATATATCGATATTTTAAGCATTAGTAATTTCACAAAATAATGTTTATATCAGACGCTACGATTTTCCGCAGAAAGTAAACCAATATAAAATATCCTAAACTCTTAGATTAGATAAAAATTAGAGGACACGATTTCTGTTCGATATGCCGTGGAATCAATCGTACTTATTTCGGTATAAGTACGGAGTGTATTGCTGTGCTAATGCACTAACCCTTACATTATCAAGACCAGAAAAAATTGTTTCCACCCAGGATCGAACCGGGGATCTTCCGCGTGTTAGGCGGATGTGATAATCACTACACCACGGAAACAGAAAGGATGCATACGTTTTAAGATTTGAAAATATTAAGAGAGAAAGTTTTGTATCTGGAGATATCAATGTTAAATATAACCATGCCTGCGCATCGAATGCAAGCTTCGCTTTTCCGACATGGTGAAAATATTCTCTGACATTTTAGATTACATTTCGGTAGGCGATTTTATGAGGTAGTATGCTTTTTATGAGTAGAAACTACAAATGCGGATGGACCTAGATGACAGTCCATAAATTTTGGAGCAATTTTTGGAAAACATATTCCCCGGTTTTATGGTTCGTATTTATATCATTATTTTACTTTCCGTACAGAAATTCAGTTTTAGTTCTCATTTCAGGTATTCAAGTGCTGTCAAGCGAAAGAGAAGAATTTATTTATGGCAGTATAGTTCTTTTTTGTGAAAGAAACCACATATATAGAGTAGTTTTTACCTGGTATCGCATAGATTGTTAGAATATAAGCTCTTGCTCATACACGAAATTAAACTTTCTTCTATTCCCTTATAACTTATATTTATAACTTAAGCTTCCACAAAGAAATATAATAATAATATAATAATTGCACAATTAATTTTCAATCTCAAATTATTATGACCAGAGAACATAGATTTAAATTTTTTCGCTATTTATTTGGTACTTCATAGTTATGTTTACATAATGGTTACTAACTTTAGATGTTTTATCCGGTTGACCGATCTGTAGTTCTTTTAAAATCTTATGGATCCTAGCTTTCTAGGAGGCAGCCATAAAAAGAGAAAACTTTGGCAGAGCATATTGTCTTCTTTTCTTGGGTCATGATATCAACTTAAAAGTAAGATAAGTAGGCATATGCAGTTGAAATCGATTTCAAATTGAAAAATATTTTTGAGGAACTAAGACTACTCGTATCTTCCCTTGTTATCTTTATGGAGTCTCCATTAGTAATGGCTGCATTTTTCCAGTATAATGAGGAGCATGATGAAAATTTTGTTCTTAATCCATTAAAATAATGATAACTCAGTAACACAATATCCGTATACATTCTCTCTGCAAATCTTGTTCTTTGTATATTTTTATAAGTTATATTTACAGTTTGTTCGGTTAACGATCTTTTTCCGATCAAAGATAATGTTCGCTACCCGAAACATTTTTAACGGACCACATTATTTATATTTCATGGAATTTAGAATATATCCATCCGTAGGTCTAAAGGGGAATGAAAATACAATAATTGTTACAACGATGATTCATTTACTATATTAAAAATTTAACATACCTATACTCACATGATTTAAATTCTCAGTTTGCGATGAATTATGAAATACTTGGTTAAAAATCAAATACTCATTTTTTGTTCCACAAAATTGTATTATAGCGACCAGGTTCCCTCAGTATTATATATAATATTTGTTTTCAGAGTTCTAATTTTTTATTATTTATTTTTATTTATAATAAATAGGCCCGTATTTTTTGCAGGCATACTACTTGATAGAAGAGTAATTCATCGTGCCTCAGAGAATGACATTGATGTCTTCCGAAGTACATGTCCGTATAGAAGCCGAAAGGTAAGTTTTTTCCAGATATCTCGTGAGGCCGCCGCTCTACCGGCGATTTTGATTGATTGTTTTAAGGGTTTCCTTCCTTCACCCGCTTATTATCCTCGAATGGAATTAAATTGATGCATCGGAAGAAATCTAATTTGCTCGAGACAGTTACTATCTAGGATGGAAGGTCAATCGAGTTGAGGAAACGCTTTTAATTAACCTTTAGACTTTTAAATTTTCAATACATCCGACTTTGTGAGAATCTCGTTCCGTGTATCGTAAGAGTATGATTTTAGACGTGTGTGCAGCACTCTGTTCCGTAAATATGGTGTAACGTCAAAAGTGTACAAAAATGAAGATGGTTTATATTTTTGGGTTACCCTAACGAAGCAAACCGAGAGCAACCATTCAATTGATTGTCTGTTTGCTGTGGCAACGTTCCTTGTTATGAACTACTTTATTATTTGATCTTGCGAAAGTGGTATCATGATTTTCTCGAAATTTTTAATTTCCTTAAAATTGTTCCCCGTATTTCGTCATAGGTCTGAGTCGTTTGCTAGCCGCAGTGGCGGAATGGTTAGTATGCATGCCTATTCACGCCTATTGGGTTCTAATCCCGGTTATCCGTAAAGAATGATCGAAAATGTTTAATTCATGAATAAATTATTTTATTCTCTTAAAGTACTAGTTTAAAATAAGCAAGAATGATGAAGCATGGTAGTTAAGTTGGTTGGGATACCTACCTGGAAAGTGAGAGATCTGGGTTAGTGACATGACTGGGTTTGGGACCCATGCCACTATTTTTCACTTCCTATCCTAGTAAAAGTAAAATTTATTTTCTATCTTCTGTATTTCCATAGTGTATTACTGCAAATTTTACTTTCTCCCTATACGTAGTATAGAGAAAGTATTGTATTCGCAAAAAAATTCGACCTCCAGATTTCGACGGAAATAGATGTTTTGGGGCCCATAGAGCTCGTTTTCGCTATTTTCCCGAACATGTGTGTCTGTGGTAAAAAAGTTTGTGGGCGCTCTATTGTAAAAAGCAATTATCCGATCATTTACAAAATTCATATTTAATATTTTCCTAACAATGCCAGGAGTTGATTAGTTTTTGATGAATATCGCTTAAACGGAAGTTGCGGTTTACCTGGAACAACATTTTGTTTATTAAATATCGCTGTCAGAATGCGATTAAGGAATATACAATTATTTACAAAACTTATATATAATGTACTTTACTACAACTTTTGTTTGAAACATTTTTTCGTAACACTGATTGTTTTGGAGTTATTTATATATTACCGGCATAGAATTCTGTTTTCAATATATATGGAGAAAGTCGTGTGTTGCCAACATCAGATTTTTTCTGTTTTTGATAAAAAAACAAATTCGGTTGAATGTTTTATCTTGTAATTTTATTATTTTATCATTGTTTACCATTGCAATTTTTCCTGTTTTGAATTTGATTTGATTATTATTTTTTGTAATTTCGTTAAAGTATTGGTTTTATAATTTCAGTGGTATACACAGCTTTCTTTTAAATCTTTTAGCTAGTACTATCAGGTATCAGATTTGCTCAGGTTTTTCACCCCCCCTCCTTCTTCGTGGGAGTTTTCCTGGAATGGATCTTTTTTCCTAATATATCACCTCAGGCTTTTTTACATCCACTCCTTCTAAAGTTTTCCCATCTATCTCTATTCACCTACTCACAACTTATGTTTATAATATCATCAACGAGAAGTTTGATGGAAGAAGAGACTTTTCAGTCTCAATCTCGCCTTATAAAAACCTTATTATGGAATTAATGCATACACAAACTTCTGAACAACTGAAACAGACGGACCGTACAGGGTCCCAAAGAACAGGGTCCCGAAGAACAGGGTCCCGAAGAACAGGGTCCCAAGGGCCTGCAGGCCCTCGGCTGAGAATCATTACAGCAGACCTTGTACCCCTACTTTGAGGGACTTCGCCACAGATCGTAAATCAGTCGCAAAATTCCATGTAAAACGTCTCAGCATGGTGGCTACTGACGTCTCTCACAGTAGTCAAAAGTTTCTGTGTCTTCCCGTTCGTGGAAAAACAATTGAGATCGGCGTCTTTCTCTGCGCAGTAGCGTCCTTTGGGGGTATAAATGTGTGCCTCGAGTGAGTTACATTCCAGGCGGTTATTTCGTTCCGATTGTCGAAAGGGACCGTTGGAGAAAGACGCGACAGGTGAAGACTCGGCTGTCATTGGACAAGGAGCGAGGGTCACCTCTTCTCACCGCTAAGATGAGGTGAGTCATCGTCTCCCCTAATCGGATGATCAATCAAACGCGGTTTTTTATTCGATTTTTCTTTCCATCCTCAGTAGAGTTGACAAATGCGCTCGCCGATTTATCTAATCGAATTACACACAACCTTCTGATATTTTTTGGATGATCGAATTACTTTGATTCCTGAAAACTTCCGATCATCCGTGGACTTTGTACCATAATTAAAAAAACGGACGTACATGCGTTTCCTTTTTATCTAAGCATGTAATCCTTTTGCTTTCAACTTCCTTATTTTCTCATGCTCTCGTTATTCTTTTTCTTAGTTAACTTAGTTTTGTTTATGTTTCCAAAAGGATAGTTTGTTTCATTTTTACGAAATTTCAAATCCCTTTGATATTTCTATTACGACAATTCTTAGTTTGTAATGCAGTCACCGACCGATCTAACCGAATTACTTTGATATCTGAAAGCTGAACTTCCGATCATCCGTTAACGTCGGATCGTAATCTAAAGAAAATTGATCCCCTGTGTATACTTTTCATCTTCAAAGTAATCCCTTTTGTTTTTAAATATTCTATTTTCTCACGTGTTTTTAGTCTTTATTTTTTTCTAAAATTGTGTTCTCTTCACATTTACTGAAGGTTTTTTCAGGTTTTATTCTTACGGAATTTCAAATCCCTTAAATATTTTGAGCACGGTAAGTATATCAGAAAATAGAGCTCAATTTACGTTATTATTTTACTCTATGAGGAATTATCTTAGGTGTTCAACTCGTGTAAACTTGCAGCTATTATCGTGTACTTTATTCCCCCTTGTATGTATTCAAAGTAAAATTATTATCTTAGATATTCACTTCTAGATGATGATGCATTTCCAATTCTTCAGTAACTGAAAAAGATGGGAGCAAAACCTTTAGCTAGTTGCGAGAATGAAATGATGAAAGTATTATTTGTTATTTCCCCAATTCGATTTATCCATTCAGCAATATCGTAGTATTTTGAAAAAATATTTTGCAAAATCATATTTAAACTGCAGTAATATCAATCTCAATAGCGCCTATTAGTATTTCATAATAAAGAACTTGATTTTAGTATCGTAAATTGATTTGTCCGGAAAGATTAAAATACCTGTTAATTTTTCAAAGGCAGTTAGATGATCGTATACTAGACTAATTATTCGAAGGTTTGTAGCAACAAAACGTAGCTTAACTAACATTTATCATGGGAACTGAACTGAAAGCGGAACTGGGAACCCAGAAAAAACTTGTACTATAAGGGAAGAGAAATATTCGGTAAACTAGTGACAGTTATATGTAAAATTTTGTATTAAAAAATGTACGGATAAAATGTATAATAATATGTATGACATATGTAATATGTGATGCCACCGGACGAATAGTCTAACTGTAACATTTTTTTTTCATAATGATAATCATCATGTGCTTTATGCAAGTAAAGACCAGCGGAAAAACAACCTCCATAAGGCAGAACTATCTTAATTTAATTCCTAAATTATTTTTCGAATTTATTATCTACTATCTAAAGCGTAAGGTTCAATTGCATGGAAGCTACTAAATTGAGGAAAATCTAATTTTAACATCCCACCAAGAAAGGTAGTCTCCATCTGGGCCTCGTGTCATCATCAGATTGCTTTTCTTTTGGCTATGTAGACATTTTCTCTAACCGGGAAATAGCTGATCAAAATTTGAGAATGAAAACGTACTTTATAATCTTGGGGAAACCTTAAACATTCAGTACATTTTTAATACAGCTCAGTTTTTTAAGTTGAAATCTTCGATTGAGTTTCAACACACTTTTTGCTAAGGCCGACAAGCTGTTCTCAGCTGTTCAAATAAAACTACTCTAGACGTGAAAATTTATTCAATCACAGTCAATGCCTCACATAATTTATTGGCAATAATTTGATTTTAAATTGAGATTTTTGTTAGAGAGAATCGTCATTAAATTTGAGGAATTACTCATAAAGCTATTTTTCGGATCATGATTTCCACGGCAAAAGAGGTAAAGAATGGAAAACATTCCTGTGAGTTAAAAGACATACTTTATGTTTATCTATGTTAATTTTCAGTTTAAACCTCAGGTTGCAGTTAGTTTCTGTGAATATTAGGAATTCTACATTGTTTAACATGTAGACATAACTATGAAATAATGGTATGCTCTCGGGATATTTTTTAGCGGGTAAATCATTTTATCAGATTTTCTCCAGAATATATCATTTTATTCAGATTGAATATTATTAAAACATAAGGGAATGTTTTATTTAAGTATGTATCTGGCATATTACGTAGTCGATTTAAAATTTAACAAATGAATGGATTTTTCATAATTCATTTCATGCGCATATGGTGAATCAATGCCTTTTATATTTAGAGAGAAATATGACATTTACGGAAGGGACGTAAAAATTTATGAGGTGACCTAGAAAAGTCCACTTTTTTAAGAGCAAAATTGTATATCTCGTTGCCGTCGGTGTTTTCGGCGTGACAGTTATATTGAGAGGACTGTATACGCGCCACAGGGACATCATACTCCTTGCGGTCTATATCCATTCCTCCGATCTAGCGGATTTCTGTCTTTTTGAAGTTAAAACATTTTACGACGTACATAAATCTCCGTTTTGGCATTGCATCGAAGTGTTGCAAACGTAAGGTGTTGCATTGTAATACTTCCAACTTAAAACAATGTAACTTATTGCAACGCCAAAAATTAACTAGATTTATTCAATGGGTAAAAATAGTAAATAATGGCGTGATGAGGGCTTTAGCAATGCTGGATGGATACTTAGCTCCATAGCAAGGTAACTTGTTTTTTAAATTTTATTTTGTTTATATAATCGCACTAGTTGTTTTCGTTTAGACGTGCTTTCTCTTTTAACCAATATTATCCTTTTAATTTTTACGTGGTTATTTAGATGTATGTTCAGAATTGGGATGCTTTTATTTTAATTTACGACTAAGTAGAACCTAAAACTTCGGCCTTTTTTTCTTATTTAAATTCTTCGATATCTAGTATGGACTATGCTAAAAAATCTCATTTTAGCTTAGAATTAAATTAGCGTTATTGCTAACAATAAAGGAATTGTCTTTCATTTACATTTTCCTCGGTATTAAAGATTGCTGTGTCATTAAGAAATCTACTGAGGAATGGATGACGTTGAATATGGCAATCATCGCACTAAAAACTACTCGTATTTTGAAGGATATGTAATTTGTCATTCGTTGGTTGATTGTAATACCCTTAAGAGAAAATGTTTTCCATTAATAATCCTCAGTGAGAAAGGGCAGAAAATGTAATTCTTCATCTTGCTTGGTGTGCCTCGTTGTCCCTAACATAGAATCATTTTAGTTGATAGCGGAAGGGATGTAGTTCAAAATCAGCCCCCGGAATGAATACTGTAAAGAGATTCGCAGATAAAAATTACAACTTTTAAGTAATTTGCGTTTCCTTTACATTTTTGTGAATTTGATTTGCTTAAAAATTGGCTTCTTTAAGAAAGAGCATAAGTATGTTATTCTATTTAAGAGCTACACAGCTATTAAAATCCAAATATCTAAAGGAAAAATCATATTTTTAATGAAAATGTCGACCCGGAACTTAATGATGGCGTAAACCGTTATCAACCTTTACAGTCAGCCTCTTGAATATGTGCGTTAAACATTACAAAAGCTTGCTGATGAATATCATAATAGCACCGAAAACCACAAAAAATATTGCTTATCGCTAATGTACATTTCGACAGATAAAAACTGTGTACCTGTGTCCGCAAAAAAATCGATAGTACTGGCTTTCACCTCGTGTAAGCAAAGGAAGCGAACAGCTTAACATGTGCAACACAATTTTATACTAATACCACAAGATGAACATGGAGAAGATGTAAGACTTCGGAACTTTCTTGATTTTTTGTGATCTTATGACATTTGTATTAATGAATTATGTTTTACCTGTTACACTGTTTATTTCTCATGTGTACACAGTTTTTACCTATCGTTACTGCTTCTTAGATGAAGTTCATTGAGGGCAAAATGTACATTAACGGCAAGCTTAATTTTTTGATGGTTTTTGGAACTATTATTTACTTGTTACCATAACCATCAGTAGCCTACATTTTATTATTTAAAAAGGTCTCGAGCTTAACTATTCTTCCATCTTCCGATTCGACTGCGGTATAGAAAATTCTAGCGAAATCAATTTGCATCGATCGAGAGAGACAACTTTCTTTGGCGTATTTACTTTGGAATGCACGTCGCCATAAAAATCGTGCGGCATGTTATCACGAAGATAGAAAGTAATCAAATGGTTTACTCTCACGTAAAAAACTACGAAAATGTCTTTATTCATGGTAAAATAAGAAACATCTGGCCAGGAATCAGTAGTATATATGATTCGAATGACATGCCTTCGTATTTCATAATTACGATACCGTTATCTTATTTAATTCTATCTAATGGTCTTTTCTCAATTAATCTACGTTCATAATTATTTACTGCGATATATACTCCATAACTATCGCCTTAACTTCGTACACCCTAGAAATGCTACTCAATTTAACACATATGAATAAATTGTGTACTCAAATATCCTTTATTCCTCGACAAATCTCTCCTTCCGCTGTGTAGTCCCATTTTTATGAAAGCTGAAGAAATATGAAATGTGGATGAAAAATATTAATTCTGACACTATTACCAACATAAATGCTTATTATTACAATCATCAATGAAATACTGTATATAATCTTGCATAAATGTAAGTTTTTAAGCACATTATTTATGCTGAAAAAGCCCAATCGACTCATACTCGAGTAAAGGTTTCACTTACCTGTTCTGTCTGGAAAGAGTCTGCCAAAGCAGGAAATCGGTTCATAAATTCCTCGCTTGCTCAATTAACAATTCTTTGTCATTTTTCCTACAAACTTAATGATGCCTAAATTACTATAATTATATTGCTATCTAATTTAAAAATTTACTTGTTAAACAGCTACATTTTCCACCCTAGGCTTGTACTCGAGTCAATCAGTTTTCCCAGTTTATGTAATAAAATTAGATGCCTCGGCTTATATTCGGATCTGCATATAATCGAGTATACAAGGTAAAATAATTTACTAAAAATTTAATAATGTCTACTTTCTGTTTATGAACCCTCCTCAAAATATAAAATTAAACACTGAGTAAATTAATCTTTTCTTGAATTTATCAGACGTGATTTCCAGCCGTAACAACATAAGATGCTGAAATTCATTCCCACAATCGAGAGATTAATTTTATGAATGTTGCACTAACCCTCACTTTAAAACAAAAAATAGTGAAATAGATGAATTATCAGCAAATAATTACTCCATAAAATTCGACTATTAATGTCTGCTAAAATCAATTGGCGTTTTAAATCTAGTATTTGGGGTTGTTTTTATCTAATTTACTCACTGAACAAAGTCGTCGATACTAAATAGTGTAGTAGTATAGTATTAATTTACTATTTTGAACTAACTGTTAAATTTTTTATGTCATTTTAGTAAGTTTCATTTCCCAAACAACTTTTATTATTTGAATTTTTATTTTATTTTTTTGTGATATTTATTATTTTCTTATAGTGTGTTTCTGCAACTTCCTCTTTCTTGATTTTATTTTTTATTTCATTTGAATGTTTCATCTTATGTTTTTTTGTCAAATTAATTTTTTTCTCATAGTGTACCATTGCAATTTTTCCTGTTTCTGACTATATTTTTTTTAAATATTGGTTTTGTAATTTCGTTATAGTACTGATTTTGTAATTTCCATGTAATATACAGCTTTCTTTTACACCTTTTGGCTTGTACTATCAGTAAGTTTTCGCAGGTTTTTCACACCCCCCTTCTTTGTTGGTGTTTTCCTGCTGCGGATCTTTTTTTCTAAGATATCACCTTAGGATTTTTACATCCACTCCTTCTAAAGTTTTTCTCTCTATTGATATTCACCTACACAAAACTTTTTATGTATATAATATGATTGGCGAAAGGTTAGTTGAAAGAAGAGACTTTTCAGTCTCAATCTCGCCTTAGTAAAGACCTCATAGAGACGAATTACCGTCTTAAGCCTTTGCAACTCCAGTAAACCTTAAAAGTAAATTCTAGAATAACTGTGATCTTAGTTACATTTTTATGATTTCTTCCCTCTGATTCAATACCACCACCCGCAGCCATCATCAATGATAATTATTATCTGGGTGACCAAATCTTTAGAAAGCAAAGAGAAAACGGCAAAAATAAAACTTGTAATTTTCTGATGGTTCATTGGTGTACAGAATCCTGCAAAATCCTCCCCAAAATCGGTTCAATCTCCCTAGGAAGGCTGTACCAATCCCCTTCTGGGTAACCACTGGTCTATAATAAGCGTAATCCCAAGAAATATTTCTGGAATCCTCTAGAACAGCTCGTAGATGAACATAGAAGACAGTTTTCACTTAGAGTTAATGTTCACTCTATCCTGAGGGCTTTCAGATAGAAATATTAAATTCATTCTCTCTACTTGACTCTTTTATTAATTTGGCAAACCTAAATAATAAATAACTAACGTAAGTATTTGCATTAAAAAAGAATCCAATCTATACAAAGAAAATACAAATGCGTAATTCAAAGTAATCGATCACGAGGATTCAATTTCTGATAAGAAAACATGATTAAAGTACGGCAGTTTACAAGTTCCCAGATTTTAAAATACCTGCGTAATGCTACCACACTATGGGTCGATGTTGGTCAACTTATCGTAAATCTGATTACAAATTTTAGGAAACTTTATATGAAAGCGGCAATGTACGCAATTCCTATTTTATAATTTGGGAAATTCAGAGGACTCCTCGATGTTGTAACGTCAAACATTATGCATTCGCATGTTAAATTATTGATATTCACGAATTCATTCTCAAGTTGTGAAAAGAGTGATATTCCGTATTGCTTTTATCTAAATTTCGCTGCAATTCTTCTTTTATTTCGTTCAGTATATTATGTCGCCGTTTGAGAAAATCTTGCGATTTCATGTATTACTTGTCCGATACAGCATTGAAAAGAAGGGAAATGCGCTGATCCGTCGGAGAAGAAACATTGAGCTCGTAGGAAATTTATTTTCCATTCGCTTTCCTCTATTTCGTGATCCTTTGCGTGCTCAGCTGAGAGCAATCGAGTCGAAATCACAGATAATCTTCTCTAACGACTTGATTCTATTAACTTTTTTATTGCTGGCGCATAGGGCGTGAGAAATATCTCCATCGCGTTCATAAATCGGAAGTTGTTATGTCCGATCGTTGAGGCTTTGATGAATCGATTATTTAGCTAAGATCAAGGATATACTGAGCGTGTTATCAGTTGTGGTCCAATTCTTTTAGCTATAAGCATATTGAAGTTTGTTTGCGATATTGTTTCCATTTACTTGGGTTGTATTCGGTTGCCACTGAAGTTATCGATTGAAATATATCGACAAATATTTGTATACATCTAGTTTCGATCTTTATAAACTTTGTCATTTTATCGATTTTCTCAAAAATTTTATGTCAGGATAGATAAAGCACGAATTGATTTTTCAGGGAAACTAGATTCTGTTTAATGAAGAAGACAGGAAGATGACGCCTATGCATAGAAACTGTTCGTATGAATTTTATGCTGTTATGCTCTCAATTCCGTTGAATATATTTTAATTTTAAATTTTATTCGAGACTCAGATCATATTTTCATTGAAAAATAAATTAAGTAATTCATAAATTAAAAAGAGCAGCTGCATATTAACAATATTAAAAAGTTTCGTGGAACTTTCTGGTATTTTATTTTGTAAGTTGAGGAAACAAAGGTATGATATCGCCAAGTATTCGTTTATAAATAGAAGAGTTACGGAATTGAACATGTTGCCTGAAGAGGTCTTCAAACCTTTACAAAAAACAAAGAAGGATTTTCAATTTTTTGTGGACGTAGTAATATTGTCTTATTCGAACTAAAAAAAGGAGTTTAGAAGTACATGCATGTAGTAGTTTATTGTGAAAGAATGATATGGATTGTGAAAGAATGATATGAATTGTGAAAGAATGAAATGTTTATCTTCTTTGGGAAATTTGCGGGAAATTTTTAGTTCTTTTTTCGGATATTCTTTGTTACGAGGATTCTATCTTAACTAAATAACATCTACGTCACTGTTGAATGAATGAAAGGCTTCAAGGTTTTTGAGATGTAGAAATTTCACGAAGGATTAGATTTTGGTGAAAGGACTCGATCTATTAAATCTTCAAGGTTATTCTCCCGAATCCCGTCATCGCTTTTGATGCTTTTGTGTGGCATTATTACCTTGAAGTATCTCTTCCGACCGTTTTTCCGGAATGTGAGTTGAGGAACGAATTACACTTGAAAGGAAATTTTCAATCTTTGTATTATTTTCTTAAGTCAAATAACCTGTAGGCTCCCTTTGGTAAGTATACCCATAAATAAAATACTTATACAATAAAATAAATTTTGGAACAATTATCATCCTAGAGTGACTTTTGAGATGTTAATATAATCAAAATCTGTATTTTAATTTAAAATTTGTCGTACAACTTCATTCCTTTAGGGAATGGCTCGAATATCACAATTATATTTTCGCTTCACTTTCACTGGCGCATGAAAATTTTACTTTTCAATCTAATAATTTTATACATAAAAAGCAAAATATCATATAAAAATACCGAATGCTATTAACTTCAGATAAAGAATTACACGGTATCTTGTAATGTACAATGAAAGTAAAAAAATTAGCTAAACCACATAGTAGATCATTCATATAGTTACATACATAATGGGTTTGTGACAGTAATGGTTAGAAAGCTAAAATGAAACCTTTTAGTGTAATAATGTCATATTTATCATGGTATACAGTTAAATGATTAAGAATTATGAAATAAGGAGTACACATAATGACATATTACAGTGAGTGGATAAGGCATATTTTTGATGACATAAGTAATTACATTTATAAAAATCTGATGTGGCCAGCACATGACTTTCTCCATATATATAAGATGTAAATATTTATCTACCGCAGTAATTTCGAACTCTATATTCCATCTAAACTTGGAATATGAGTGATTAATATATATATATATTATTATCTTTGACGCCAAAAACATGAATAATAATGTTTTACGGGACATGATCGATGAAAAACGATGAAATTGGCATTTCGCCCATAGAGCCCAGAGCGCCCACAAAGTACATAATCAGCAACTTCCGGTTTATCAGTATTTCATGAATAACTCCTACACAATCAGTGATACAAAAATATGTTTCAACCAAAAGTTATAGTAAATTTTATTTTCTAAAACTTTTATAAATAATAGTATATACCTAAATATCATATTTTGGTAGATATTTTGAAAACCGGAAATGAGCTTTGAAGAATACAGCTCGACTTCCGGTAAACCGATTTACTCCAAAAACTAATCAACTCTTAAGAAACTAAATAAAGTACTATATATGAAATTTGGTGTTGATATAATGCATCGTTTTTAAGTTAGAGCGCCCACAAAGTACATAACGGCTACTTCCGGTTTATCGGTATTTCACGAATAACTCCTAATCAACCGGTGATACAAAAATATTCTAAATACAAAAGTTATAGTAAATTACATTATCTAAAACTTTTATAAGTAATACAATGCACGTATATATCATATTTATGGAGATATTTTGAAAACCGGAAATGAGCTATAATGAATGAAGCTCGACTTCCGGTCAACCGATTTACTCCAAAAACTAATCAACTCTGACAGCACACACCACAGTACTATATACGAAGTTTGGTATTAATACGACCAATAGTTTTCACGATAGAGCGCCCACTAACACACACACACATACAGACACACACACACACACACACACACACACACACACACACACACACACACACACACACACACACACACACACACACACACACACACACACACATACACACAGACATCATTCCGAAAATAGTCAAAACGTGTTCTAGGGACCCCAAAACATGTATTTCCGTTGAAATCTCGAAGTCGAATTTTTTCATGAAAACAATACTTTCTCTATACTTCGTATATGGAGAAAGTAAAAATTTAGCTTTCTTTTTTAAATAAAAAATCTAAATTAGTGTAGTTTGATGTTCTATCTATACTCAAGCCTTTATATGGATAGGATAAACTATGTAATGTATATTTCTGATCTGTAATTCTGTAATCTACCAAAATATATTTATTACGAATTATCGTATAACCTATTGTCTTAAACATTTTGAACTCAGTTTTATAGAAAAAATTAATCCTATCAATTAGTATTAACGAATATCATTAAAGGTAGTGAACTATTTAACGTCCGCTATTCTACTTTTATTTTAGTTGTGTACCTATTTTTTCTTGTAATATAATCATTTGCTTTTCGTCATCTCCTATTTTTGTTACGCAATTATTTATATTAATTTTTCTATTTGATATAAATATATATTGCTTTGTTTGCCTTTAAAATAGTCTTTAACCTGCTTTCTCCGTATAATTTAACTATTCGTAGGTTTCCTAGGTTTCTACACCCCCTGCGGGTGGTGTAGAAGCCTAGGAAAGGAACAGGAAAACACCTCTTGCGGGTGTTTTCCTGTTGCGATGCATATTTTTTCTTTCAGTGAAACCTTAGTTTTAAAAATCCACAATGTAGTTTTTTCTTTCTTCCTATACGTAGCATAGAGAAAGTATTGTATTCGCAAAAAAAATTCGACCTCCAGATTTCAACGGAAATAGATGTTTTAGGGCCCATAGAGTTCGTTTTTGCTATTTTCCCGAACATGTCTGTCTGTATGTCCGTGTGTCTGTGTGTGTGTGTGTCTGTCTGTGGTAAAAAAGTTTGTGGGCGCTCTATCTTAAAAAGTAATTATCCGATAATTTCCAAAATTCATATTTAGTATTTTCCTAACAATGCCAAGAGTTGATTAGTTTTTGATGAATATTGCTTAACCGAAAGTTGCGGTTTAACCGGAACAAAAGTTTGCTTTTTAAATATCTCTGTCAGAATGCAATGTAGGTTTATACAATTATATACAAAAGTTATAGATAATTTAAGTTACTACAACTTTTGTTTGAAATATGTTTTCGTAACACTGATTGTTTAGGAGTTATTCTTGAATAATGGTTAACCAGAAGTTGTTTTTTATCCAGAAATTGAGCTTTTTCATACATATCTCTGTCAGAATGCAATATAGGTATATACAATTACATACAAAAGTTATAGATAAATTATTTTACTACAACTTTTGTTTGAAACATTTTTATGTAACACTCATTGTTTTGGAGTTATTTATATTTTACCGGCATAGGCTTCTGTTTACAATAAATATGGAGAAAGTCATTTGTTGGCCACATCAGATTTTTTACTGGTGATTTATTTATTCAAGCTATCTCTTTCTTAAAAAAATATAGGGCGAATGGTTAGATGTGAGAAGATAATTATTAGTGATGGAGATTAACTTTAATGTTGCACGAGAAAGTGAGCGTCTTTACCCAAGACTGTAAAAGAAGTGAAGAATAGCGACTTGCCCGGGACTCCAGCCCAGGTCTCCCACCTTTCGGGTAGGTTTTCCATTCACTAAAGTGTCAAGCCACGTTCTTATTACTTCTGAATTATTAATCTCAACCTCGTCCTCATAAGAGACGCTTTATCCTTATTCTTATGGTAGGTTAGTGTCCTAAAATTCCCATCTTAACGCCCTTTCCTTAATCTCGTGATAGCTTATCCTATTCTTATATAATCTATTGTCTCCATCCAGACAGGCTCACTTCACGGACGGGATTCTAACATTTATATAGCAGGGCTTGTAAATCTCGGACTATATTTCTGATTTGACGTGATCCTGTGTTCTCATAAAATTTCGGCGATATTTCGTAGGGAATCTACTCGATTCCCATCTAGAAGTTTGCGGATTTTGAGGCAGTGTATTCGTCATGACGTGCGGTTATGGAATAAAAATTGCAAAAGAAATCCCGACTCAAAACAACGGTCATTGACTTCAGCTTACCCAACCTTCTCTCTTCGCCATAGAGAAATGCGTTGTAAAAAAATTGAATAGAATATTTTCGGTTTATTTTCGGAATGCTTGCTGAAGAGGATTGAGTTTTTCCCAATAACGAGTGGAAACTCTCTTCTTTTGCGGTCCTATTTCTGTCATGAAAGTATCTGAAGAAATAAATTTCGTAAGCATATTCATTACCTGTAAGCTGTAAATAACTAAAACTATGAAACGTAAACTTTATAAGTCAATTTTTTTTATTTATAGGAATTTCAGATGCGAATTAAAAGTATATTCTACAAACAGAAGCATTTCTTATTTATCGATAATATTTTTTGTAAAAATCCACGCAATAAGGATTTACTATCAGAGTATGTAAAGTATACTGCTGTCATTGAAGTAGGCTAGATGCAAGTTATGTATTTGAGCCAAAGGCTTGATAGGAAAATTAGTTTTATAAGACAGCTTAACCGTAAAAAACTCCTAAGGTGTACTGTGCCAATAAGAGGTAAATTATGGAGTGAAATAACATTTTTTATTCCCCGACTATTTAAAAACCTTTCATTTATTTATTATTTATTAAAATAAATCGTTTAAAGTTTAAAAATGACATTATATTTAGATTATTTGTGGTGTAGATTTACATAATGCATAAATTCTACGAGAATATGAGTTTCGAGATGGTATTATTTTGAAGGCATTGTCAGAAAATAAACAAAAATAGAACAAATTAAGTAAATATATTATATTTAATAATAGCTATTTTGATTTAATGGCATAGTTTATATCGGGTCGATTTTAACCTTGAGGTTTGTTTCTTCTCTTTCTGATTGCATTTTCTTTCCCATTGAGGGTCCAGATTTTCCGGTGGCGTCCGAGCACCGAAATAGTACTAGTTAAGGCGATTCACAGTTTTGCTAACGAAATATGTTTTAGAAGAGCGATTTCACACGTTGAGGCTTGCGTGCTAACTGTAATTCTAACGAGGTTGGAACGTTGATAATTCTTCCCGTTATTTTACGATTGCAATGTCGGAGTCGGAATTTAATTTTGCGATCCTCGGTGATAAACAGCGCATTTTAAGACGACTTACTGTATATTTCCAGAATAAATGGTATTATCAGTTCATTATTGATTCAAAATTGTGATTAGTACAGTTTAGGCCAGTTTAATAACACAAGCACACATAGCATCTCTCGGGGTGGAAAATGTTTAGGAATCGTAGATCCCTAAAAATGTGAAATCGCAAGAAGATATTTTACTCGGTTGGATTGGCAGTGGATGCAAATAAGATTTGCAAGGGAAGATATCAGATTAAGCTGGTACTAACGGGTAAAATGAGAATTTAGTATAATTTTTATAGAAATCAGTCTAAAAGAAAATAAGGAAGAGAAAAAGGTTGACTTAGTGAATCAAGTGCCCTAGTTCTCTGATCATTCCATTTTAGAATTGTCTATTTTCAAAGTAAAGTAGAGAGAGGTGGTGATTTTCCGTTTATATAACTCAGCACGACTCTGCCTCAGTCAGACACTCGACTCCTGCAAGTTTTAATCTAGTTAAGACTTCAGGCCTTCCCTATAGATTGAAGGTGTAGTTCTTGGGATTACAACCGGGTTACTTCAGTGATGCCAAAGTTTTAGCTGCTGTCTCTGCAGCCATCTTATAGACATGTGACTTGTGATCATGGGTATAAAATAGCATCGCTATTGAAATATACGTAAGGTGCTTCACAGAAGGTCAGTAAGAGCGACTTCCTACCCAAAAGACGGGAGATACACGGCAAAAGATGAATGATGAATGAATACTATTGGAAGATGGAGATCCTCTGCCATTTAAAAAATGGTACTTTTACCAACGGGCATACCTTTCCCAATCCTTCACCCCTCATAGCCCTTCCCAGTAAATTCTTTCCATCCCCCTCCTACCCTTCCCTCCACTTCCTTGCATATAAAGAAAATAATTTCCTAAGCATAAATCATTAAAACTGTGGAAATTAAACTTGAGAAGTCAACTTTTTTGATTTTTTGGAATTGCAAATGCGAATCAAAAGTATATTCTACAAACAGAAGCATTTATTATGTATGGATAATGTTTTTGTAATAGAAGAGTGGTTAGCGTGCTCGCACGTCATCGCTCCAACCACCACGGTCCCGGGTTCGATTCCCGGCGAGTCGGATTTTTCCAATTAGGGAATGGTCGTGTGTGATTGTTCATTGTTATTGTTAATTACCTTCCACTATAAGGATCTAGAAATTTGATGTTTGTGGGGTACATGGAATAAATATATTAACCTAGATTTTCTTTTTCTTGTCCACTGAAGATGCTTTCTCGGAAGTGAAACCGGTAGTGCAGATAAATCCTGTGGAAAATTACAAAGCTTTTTCAATTGTTATTATGGTTTTCCACAAAGTTACGCTTTCACATATCGATATTAATCCGGGCGTTTCGGTTGTTTCGAAAACCGGTGGCGAAGAGGTACTGAGCGCCGACAAAGACGGCTATTGGAGTTTTTAAATCTCTTATTCAACAACAGACGTGTTACAACTTTTCTTTCCTTGCATTTTAAGCGATAAAATTTTCACGATCGCTGACGTTCGTATACATAAATACAGTCATGCTCATACGCGGGAACTTCATATAGAGATGCCTTTCTCTTCCTACCTGTGGAGTTAGGGACCGAAATAAAGGTCATGCCCCCCACCGCTGCATCTTTGTTTCCAGAATTATCCAAGTAAGAGCGTTTCCGACTGTCCCTTCACTCTACCGTAATAAAAAAATAGTCAAGTGATGAAAGGTAAAAAGAGAGAAGGAAAAAGTGATTGCGTGGCTTTAATGGGGCGTGCGTGAGTATCTGAGGCGGCGACACTCCAATTCCCATGCACGGTGCGGCGATTCTGCCATATTCGATACAGTCGCCTATCGATGCAATTTGCACGCGATCATAGATCCAATATTTTCCTTATCGGCGATCCGTTACTATCGGACGGATTATAGTTCTACCTTACACCATCTTAAACTGGAGGCGTTTTAAGGCGTGTCGTATCGTCGGCCATATAAATTTAATCATAACGAAAAGTAGTATTAAAGTCTTGGTCTATGATGTAGCGATTTGGGATGGGTTTCTTTAGGATCTGTTGGTACCTTCTCGGAACCAATACTGATTTATCGAAAATTAATATAGTAATAAATATGATTTAGTATTATTTAAATATCAATAAATATATCTTTAAAATACGAAGCTATAAAACATGCGATTATTTAAAAAAGGTCAAGTATGACACGTAGAATTACTAAAAAAAAACGAGAATATTGTAAAATATACTTTTTAAAGTCGAAAACACATTAAAATAGTCTCCGGCCTGTAAGACTCGATTTTTTCTGGAGAAATTCGTGGAAAATCACCCTGGATCTGATATGATTTATTTCAATGTTAGATTTTTTCCAAAGACTACCTACGGCTAAATGCGTAAATACATCAATTTATATTTAATCCCTACCTCTTGATTTCGTCCCATATAACGTTATGTCAACATGTTTTTTTAGGTCAGTTGATGAGAAATCGTTTTTCAGTTTCACAGTAAACAGTGACAAAGCGTAATAAGAGTGTTAATATGATTCCAAAATACATGACCAAAACTAGGTTGCGCGCGTCTTATAAGCAGAAAATAATAATACGTAGAATCAATAGGAGTATCAATCTGACGCAATTAAAATTGAAAATTGTAAAAAAAGATAATATCAAAGTAGCGAAAATAAGAATCTAACGCAACATCATAGGTCATTTTTAAGAATTAATTGTTTCCCTTCCACAGATCAAAGACGGGATCGTCTTCGAATTCGCTTCGTCTAAATTCGTGTACCGTTATTAATTACCCTTATATTGCATTTGTATATAATAGATCGTTATTTAAAAAATATCTGCAATTGATTGTCATTTCATAGAATTTTGATACGTACTTATGCTTTATATCTATATTTTTAAAGTTATGTTTGTTTATACTGTTAGCAGTATAAACCAATACATTTTTACCACGATTTTAGTTCTAAGTCATGATAAGGGTATCTTTCTAACATCCTTTCGTCATTTTTTCCGGCAAATTCGTTCGGGTTTTTCACATTCCCCTTATTATGGGTTTTTCCATCTGTGGATGTCTTCTCCCAAGTTACACTTAAGTTATTTTAATCCGCAGCTAAAATGTTTCGATTATTATTATTAAATTAAATAATATTTACTATTATTACTCATAAGGTCTATTTTAAATTGACGTTGGGCTACATGGAAGAGGAAACTCTGAATTCTGAATCCCGCCTATTGTCAACCTGTTATTTATTTATGTATTATTCCCTTAAAAACCGTCTTTTCGTCGATATTAATTTAAAGTTGGTCAACTCTTATTCACTAATAAGATACTTATAAATAATAACGAATAAAGCAATTATACCTATACCTCACTATAATTGATTATTCGACCATGGTTTCGATCCTATAGATCATTATCAGGCATCAGGAATAAAATATATATTAAATTGACGGGTTAAATGGGAGAAGCTTATAGTATTATATAATTATTATCTCAATTTAGCCTGAAATTAAGACTTTATTTATGTATGAACGATACCTTTAAAAATCGTCGATTCAGTGCCATTAAGCAGGAGCAAAAAAGTGGTGACTTATTCAGTTGCAATATTTACCTATCGTGTAAAATGATATTGCTTCACTGCTCATTAATCAGAAGAACAACAGCAGTGAATTATTCCGTTGCGATATTTACCCATCACCCGAAAAGATATTAATCGCGTCGAGCTTAGGTCGAGGCGGCGATGAAGAGTTAAATCTATATTAGCGGGGGGGATGTTGAAAGCACAGCGCAAGTAGGGACCTTCCCATGGAAGGGGGAGTGGGGATACCACACCTCGGGGTGGCGTGTCCGAGGGGGTGTGGCAACGACCGGCGTGTCTGGCGGCGCCTCCACCCCCGAGTGAGAGACCCGATCGCCGGCCTTTCCGATATTCCCCCCGCGCCTCTCCGTGCTTGGCACATCGCTCCACAACAAACTCCTCACTCTATTTCTCTCGCCTCCCACTTCCACCACTCTTGTCCACGCGTTTCCTCACCCTCTCGTCCCTCGCAGCCCGAGATTCTCCCCCTTTTCCGTTCGTTTTTATGCGTTTCGTTGTTCGGCTTCTCATATCCGTTTTCTGACCTACTTTTCCGTGAGTTTAGGGCGTTACTGCAGCCGGCCTTTATCGTTTCTCAGAGCTTTTTCTATTGTTGCATCGACGTTGATTTTTTCCCTATAAGGTTGGTGTGACGCAAGGATCGATCTTAGGTCCTGTAAGTGCAGCAAAATGGAAGTCGTTCGCGGTGTTCAATGTTTTATTTTTTTCGTGTTACTTGACTTTTCCTCATGCTATAATTGATGCGTTGATTGTATCATTGCTGGATGGTTTTATTTCTCACGAATATAGCTCGGCTGCAATAACGTTCGGAGCTTGAGCTTTGGTGATAACCAATGCAGGGATCCTAGGATAATTGCGTCCTGGAAATTAACGTCCCGGAAATTTGCTTCCCTGGGACATTTGGGTTCCAAATATGTATGTGTATAGGTATGTTTTAATGATTTTTCTTGGTTGTGTTCGTTTAATCGATCCAACTCATCCCAACCTTGTCCTTGGGACGAAAACTACCGTTAACACCAATTCTAGTGCTCCAATATCTATTTCTATTTATTTAGCAAAGAAAACTAGGACAACTTTTCATTAACTTGCTATATCTATGTAAATGAAATTTATGTAAAACTATTTGAACGAATTTTATTGCTTTCATTAATTGATAAATATATATCTATCATCGAGAGAAAACTGCAGGATTTCATGTGTAAACAAACTAATAGATTGTATTTGAGGTGTGAATTTGTCTGTCTGTGTTAAGCAAGTAAGAAACTACAAACAGCGAGGGAATAATCGTAATTAAACTTTTCCTCAGCTTTTTATATTTCTAACACTCACAGAAATTTCATAGTACATACTGGAAAATACTATCATGTATATTCGTTATACAGTTTTTAGATTTAATTTTACCCAAGTATCAACAGCCCTTTTTTCAGATGTTGATTTTACGATAGAAAGAGAGAACAAACGAGTTAAAGAGTATCTCACTTTGTTGCTCTTTATATTCTGCGTAAAATACCGCAGAGAAATTTACGACCAGTCGCTTTACAAATCCTCGGAAATTCAGTTATCGCTGTCGCCTTAATATTTTTAGCGCTTTTCGAACGAAGTGCTTTTTTACGATTTTTCCCTTTCTCATGAATTTATTACTAACCTATCCCAACTGTTCGAAACCCGCTTTCTTTCCTATGGAGAACGTATACTCCCCACCCAGACTTCCTCCCTTCCCTTCCCATACCTTTCGTCCTCTATTATTTTGATGCTTTCTTCTCCCTTCAATCAGCGAGGTTTTTACGGCCCCTTTCGCATGCGGGAGTGGTGTTGACAATACGGCAAGAAAGGAAAGGAGAAAGGCCAAGGGTGAAGGTGGAGTAAGTATCTCCACCTTCCGTGAGTTCTCTAATGGAATCCCACTTACAAAACTTCCTCAGGGGAATGTCCTAATCTTTCTCTTTCCTCACTCTTCCTTGATTCCTCACTTTCTTCTGGAGACCGGAAAAGGAATTTCCTGCAAAAGATCCCGAAGAGCGTCGAGGAATGATTTATGCGAGAGAGAAAGGATAATTTATTTCGGATCTCGTTTTTGTTTTTCCGCGGGAGATGGGGAAGGTCGGAGGTTTTCTTTTTATGACCAGAGGGTATAAAAGTTACCGCGTCGATTTTGCATCAAGAATGAAAGCAGAGTGACGAGTTACTGTTTTTTTACGTGGGTTTCTTTTCGGACTGTTTTTTTTGCGAGTTCGAAGTTTATGAGGAGTTTCGATTATATTCGCTAGATAGCAGAATAGCGTGATTGTCGAAATCTTAATGTAAATTTAATAAATTCAACTAGCCATGATCTAGTAGAAGTTCATAATGAAACAAACGAAAAGGAAAGAGTATTTCTTCTACAGGTAGTTCATTAAAAACGACCGGTTTTGGAGAGTAATCGCCATCTTTGGTTAAAAGTGCTTAAAAAGAGAAAACTGTTTTAAACACTGAAATAAAAAAGGGAATTCCTTCTCAATGAATGTACTAATCCGATAAAAAATAAGAACTTATTTTCAAAGAAATTAGAATCAGATCTTCCTCTTTACAGCCGAAAATTATAATTGAAGTACATTTTATTAAGTTGCTCGTCTTTCATTCGTTTGACATCGTGTTGGTAATTTTACTGAAAATAAAGGTGGGATGGATTTAAAATCGATAATTTTTTATCACATATAATGTCGCATATTTAAATGTAAAAAATATAAAGATATAGTTCTAAATCTTGAAAATAAAAATGAAAGAACGTCATCATGTTTCTTAAAAGTGAAAAACGGTGAAGAGGTTACGTATCCAGAATTTTCGAAATATTGCTTATCTCACGCTGTTTTTCTGATATACAATTTTGACTTATCGCAAAGATTCCAATTCCTTAAAAATTTTGTAAGAGAAATTTCTTGCTTCAAAACTAAAAGTGTCAAAGTTATATGAAAACAGCTAACAGTGCTAACTACGATAAAATGATAAAAAGACTCTTACTAAATTACCTTAGGTAATAATATTTTAGACAGCTCTGAGATACAATCAGTTACCTCTGGCCAAAAGAAAATAAATGTCTGATTTTTTGAGTCGGTAGCGACTTGAAAAGGCTTGAGAGAAACAAAAAGGAGAGAAAAGTGACTTTCGGTTCGCTTTCCTTTCGCTAGTCTTAAAAATGGCAATGATTAGAGTTCATTCTTCTCTCTGCGCTAAATCTCCGGATTAAATAGAAACGTCCGTAATTTTACCTTTCAGCCAAAAGCCGTAAAATGTGATTGCAAAATACCCATACATAATCGCAAATTCACGTCTTTGAAGTAGCAGCCTGAGTCGATCTAAAGTTCGGCGATGTATTATTTATTTTTTTTCCCGGAAAATTATTTCGGCGAGACACGACACGTAATTATCAGCTGTGATTCCACGACAATCAAGATAAATATACGAGTATATACATTGGGTATAAAATATATCCCATATGAATAGATGGTCAATTAAAGTATTAAAGGAATTACTTATAGAAAATAACATAATTAGATAAATTAAATAATGAAGGGATGAAAAAGAATGAAATGAATATTCATTTGCAGTTAAATATATAAAAATTAATTAAATGAAATAATTCTGATAATGAAGGGACTAAAAATAATGAAATTAATAATAGTATGTAATTATATATATATATATAATTAAATAAGATAATCTGATAATACATCTTGGAAGACTTTTAATTTAATTTCATCAAAAACTTTGTTAATATAAAAAGAAATTTATTTGCATTTCTCTTGATGTTGGTAATTTAAATAAAATGAGGGAAGAGACTTCAATCCACCGCCTAAGTTTTGAAAATCGAGACACTAGCTTTAAGCATTAAAGTCGAAGAAACCGACTATTCTATTTGTAATCATATAATAGATATTAGAGAAAATTTCAGCCGCTTGAAATAGTTTCCCAAACATTTTCTTTTTCTTAACAGCGGCCGAGGCAATTTCATCGGCTTCAAGAAAGCAGCTGATAACTCTTCAAACTCATCAGGTTCTTCGTCCAATTCAATAGCCAAAATAGCAGCCAACGCAAGAAGAATGGGAGCTATTGCAAGAGCAACAGCTGCTATAGTGTCAATGAGGCAGACATCACTTGATGGAGATGGGGGTAAGTTCAAATGTCGTAAAAGTTTATTGAATAAACTGTTGCTTTAACGAGTGAAAATTGCAAGTTTTTTTAGAACTATATCACAACAGCGTTTGTACAAAGAATATGTCAATGTTGGTCGTTTATTTCAGTCGTATAACTTGTGATTGATTGAGCCAAGCGGGAAATTTTGAATACGCATCGCGGGTCGCGGAAATCGACGGGGCATGTTCTGCGTGCTGCATAACCTTAAGGATATAAAAGTTCAAATTTTTCGTTTCTGTTTCTCCTCGCGTTTTGTCGTGTAGTTTTACGTACAGAGGAATCTCATTTCCTTATTCTCTTGAAAGTTTTACTGTTAGCTCTGGCCTATTACTTTTTTTCTCTTTAGAAAACTCTTTTCGGATTTTAGGTAGCTACCTCTCTCTTTTACCATATTCTGATGAATGGAATATTTTCATTTGTAATTTGGTACAGGATGGAGAAAAATGTATCTTTCATTTACTTTCCTCAGTCTTGATTATGGTTGTGATGAAAAGAAGGCTGCTGATCTATGACCGGGTAATTGTACTGATCAATGAAGAAAGCAAAGGAAAACTACCTCACTCCTCATCCTGCCTAGTAAACCTCATTCCTCTCTGCAAGTTCTTAGTAGCTTATGTAAGAGGGAGTGGGGCACCAACTAGCCTTCGGGCTGAATACTTCACAAGCATATCTCTCTTTTAAATAAACTCTAGTTAAACAGACGCATGAATAAAATTAGCTACCTGAATATAGAATGATGAATATTTTAATATGAATATTTTATAAAGTGATAGAAGTAATGTATCAAATATACTTATAAAATGAAGGCCTAGATCATGAATAATTTAAAATCAAAATTATTTACCTTGTATCGACGAAAATATAAAAGATGTTTGCTCCAGCGTACCTCTGTTTTTGGAGACAAGTGTTTGAATGCCCCGCGTGTGAAATATCAACTCGTTTGAAGAGCGGAGATAGTATTATCTCCTACCACGCTCTGAAACTGGCGCTCGCATTTCAATAACTTTTCCATTCTTGAAGCATACTCATGCAGTTTGTAGTATTTACATATACAAATCAATAAATAGATGTCTATATCTAACTCAATAACCTAGATTGAGCAATTTCATAATAGGAGATTTGCGTAACTTTGTGGAAACTCTTTTCATATCTGCAATTTTCCGTAATTCCACAACATCTAGATACATATCGGATGTTTAGTTAATTGATACTTTTGCTAAGTAATAATAGTACAAATGGTTATCAATCAATATGGAATTAAAATATTTATTTATTCCACAATATCACTGAGCACTTTTTGCTGAACAATTTGCTCATTGGAAATTAAGATTTTAAGACCTTTAATTAAGATAATCTGTCGTATAAAATTATTTATCGTGAGTTTATGAATAGCATATCTGTAATGAATTTCCATATATAATTTTCAGTATGCATAGACTACCATTTTGGATATAGTTATCAGAGATAACTCTTTTAAATTTCTGAATTAATTTAAATTGATACTCCGAAGGCGGCCCTCTCTGGCTCAACGATAAAGAACGGACCTGGGTTTCAGAGGATTTTTATATAATAATTAGGGCCTCAAACAGGAAAAAATTATATCCCTATATGATTCGGGAAGAAGACAACGATGTGAACTTAAGTTTTTATATACACAACGAAAAAACTGAATATCGAGGCATATAAACTTATAAACCAGCTACAGGGTATTGCAGCGGCATGTTGAACAAGCAGAATTTGTCTGGATTGAAAAATACTCCGTCATAAAAGTATATAAAAGTTAAACGTCGTAGAGTACTGAACCGGGTACCCGAAGATAATCAGTGCCATAAAGTCTGCTGGTACCTATAATTAAAATTTAAGTATTCTTTTGTTGTTCTCTGAATATGATTCTCTAGGAGTACCTTAAGTTTTAATTACAGAAAAATATTGAAAGAAACATTTATGTAACGTACCCCGAGTGTTACATTTCGAGGCAATAAGCTGGCTATATAAGACTTATAAAATCAAGAGACCCTTCATGATTTCTGGCGAGGTATATTCGAAATTTGATCCGGTTTCCGCGGTTATCGCAACGTTGGAAAGTTTTTGACAGCTTTTGCATCAGGAAGTTCAAGGTTTCTGTCTTCAAGGTGTCTGTTACTGGCTTCCGTTCAAAGCGCACCGATTCAGCACGTGTCCTGAACTTTCCACAGTAACCGCGATGGAAGTTCTAGCAGCCCGAAATACCAAGGTTAAGTCAACGATGTTTTGAACAATATTTGCCCGATCCTTTTGTTTCCTGCTATACCTCGTGTTCCCGTACGACCTCCGTGTGATTTGCTTAATTAAATCAATTCTCAGACTGCTTTTGCTACAGCTGGGCTATTAATCAGAGCTCTTATTGTGCTGGGAACCATTCCGAATTTTTCATTTTTTTATGCATCTAATTTGAAATATTGAATTAGCTTAAAATTATGATTTATGATTACGAAAAAGATATGATCAATCGATGATAATTTACCCTTTATCCTCTTTCCTTTTCCTTCTACTAACCGAATTTTGTTCATATCATTTCATGAATTCTGCTATATTTACCAGATTAGATAGTTGCTATGCGCCATTTTTTGATGAAAATAGAATGCATTCCGTATTCCTTCGAGTGTTTCATCTTGCCAATAACAAAGTTTAAAAGTTTACTAATGTCTTCGTTTCTGAAGAACTGCCCATTACATGATATGTTAATTCGAAATTCCATCTCCTTTATATTCTGTAGGCTATACCTTCACTGTTTTATGATGATAGTGGCAAAAAATATATTTTTCAATAAATTATTGCAGGAATATTTTGTATATACAAATTATTTAGGTAAAATATTTCTCAAAACAGTTACTCATTAAGCTCCTTTATATCAACAGAAAAAGACAGCGTATATCCTCAGGGATGAATAGCTGAAATCACTACACTGCAATCCTAAATATAAAATATATGTAAGACAGAGAAAGTGTTTGTATATGTGTGAGGGTATGTTAGCTTAAAATATGAGCACGATTTTGTACCGGCTTTAAGACTACAAGTACTTTGGTAATTGGCTCATATATGAGTATAGGGAAGTCAAGCAATGAGAATTAAATAGTGTATTGTACAATTTCAAAATAATTTTTTTTAATAAAATTTAACTCTGCAACGGAAACAGTTTTCAAATTCCCGAAAACATTACTTCTCAGTTTTAAAACGATTGAGCATAAATTTTTGATTATTTTCTATTTTTTATAATACTTATAGAATTCCCAAGGAAAAACGTACTTGAAGAAAGTCTGACAGGGCCGGGAATCGAACCCGGGAATTCCTTGGGAATTTTCCTGGGTGCATGCCCTTATGTGCAAAGTCATCTCAACCCTTTCCTTGTATACTTAAACAATATTGATATGGTTGGATGTGTTGACATAAACCATTTTTATGGGGATAAAGAAAAAAAGGTTATAAAAGGAATGGGTTATAGAAGGCATGAAGATATGTAATAGGAAGGCCTTGGGAGTAATGAATACTAAGGGTATCGTGTGAATTTCATATTCTATACAAGCAAGGTTACTATCGTATTTCATAATTTTAAACTTCCTCGTTGAGAATTAAGGCCAATTTTATAATTACATTACAAAAATAAGGTTTTATCAAAAATAAAGACAAATGTCCATTTTTAATGCCACCGTGATTAAGGATTTATGAATATATCAATAATTACATATCATTTAAACGATATTAAGTTGAAATTACGAATCATTTTATTTATTACATTCATTACTTTCACAAAATGATATCCATTACATTAATGTTAGATATAATTACTCAGTATATCGCGACAATGAGAGTAACAATGAAGCTAATTTTTATTCAGGCATTGCTGTCTTGACCCCCTTCACTCGTTATTTCCCACGTAACTTGCGACGGCAGCCACTTTGGTCATTTTTATGGTGAAAACGCTATTACGAGCGAATATTAAGCAAGAGTTTGGCCATTTGTTATCCCTCTTAGCTGTCAGTCACCGTGACGTGAAAGTAGTCACGCAACCCCTTAGGAGATCACGTAGCAGCGGCTCATTGGCAGGGCACGGATGCACCTTTCAAAAGTTACTTCATCTTGGGTTTATTCAGCCCCCTGATCACGCTCTGTTGGATTTTCACCTCGCGTCGGAAGGTTGGATATAGTTCCCGGGAAACGGAGGTCAAGGTGCATTTTTCAAGGTTAATTGTAGCACCTACTCCAATTTCAACCCGCTAGTTAGTAGGTGTAAACGTAAAGGCATTTGAAACTTGCTCGTCCAATATAATGCGCACCAGGGTGCCTCGTTTAGCTACTTTTTTTCTGATCGAAATGTAATACCCGGCGAAAGTGTCTCACTCAAATAGAAATTGCAGATTTCAAAATTTTGACAACGGGAAAAAATTTCAAATCAAATTATATTTTATTTGAGAATTTTTGCCTCGAAATTCCGTCAAAAACGCCAAAATTGTCAATAATTTTAGGTCGACTAAGGTGAATTGTTTTTGGATAAAGAAGTGCCACTTGGGATGAAAACTAAAATTTAAGCCACAATTTGTCAGTTATTTGCCCCTAGAGGGGACAGAGATGTCTGTCTATGATCAATGATCACATGAGATCAATGGAGCCTGTAAAAGCGACAAATTCAGTACAATTAAGCTGTTTTATTGCTCCTTCTGTCATTGTCTATTCCTTCACCTAGTGGTTGGTACCAGTAGCGAATAATGCTTTAACGCACCTATTTATTGCGTTTAATATCGTTTTAATTCTATAAGTATTATTTTTATAGTTTTGAGTACATCATGGCTCAACTTAAAAGTGATGGCATTGATGCTCTTGGTATACAGGAAAAAACACCAGTACTGTACTTCTTTCGCTAGTAATGTTCTCCATAGCAGTGAGTCAATTTCGATACTGTTAATAATTAATTGCTGTCGTTTGCACATAAATATTCATAAATTTATTTATTAATCCATCCGGTCTCAGTGAATCGCCTTAATACATTCATTGAGTGAGATTTTGAATTTTCTCATTTTATCAGTCAATATTTACAATTTTATCAGTCAATATAAAAGTTATGAATCTAATTCGTAGTTATAATACCCTAAGTATTCCTGCGTACATTTTATGATTAACCAATTTCATTGGAGATTCAACTATCTGGTACCCGCCAAAAACTAGTGAATGATATCTTATTAATTTTATATAAAAAGATATTACATTTTAAACTTATCAGTCAGTTACATTTCTTACATGTTGTCCTACAGGAATTAAGGTATATAAGAATGATTATACCTTTACCAATTGTTTATATTAGGTCCCACTATATTTGAATAATCATTCAATATTGCTTCTAAATGTGATTTTTTCATATTTTTAAATAACTTCAATTTAATACGGTAAGAGAGTTAAAATTAAGGAAGTATTAAAAAAAAAACGATTTAATGCTTGGACTACTCAACGTTCAAGTTTAGGTACGAATGTCGTAAATATTCCAGCATCTTATGTCAGTATCTTTATTTATAAGACGCCTGTTTCAATTTGACTTCAACTCTTCTCTTCGAAAGAAGAACGATCTCTTTGCCTCCAAACGATGAAAGCAGATTATAAGAGGTGGAAGCTTCAGCAGAAATCGAATTCATATTGATCGATATCACACCTACTAAATGAGAGGTCGGAGGGAATCGATGCCGCGAAACAAGTTGTCTAGACAAAGTGGCCTCCTTTTTCATTATTTGTTAAATATTTTTTTCAATTATCCCCGTTTACCTATGTGGTGAATAGATCTACTTCGTATCGAGATGCTATGTTGGGTTTTAATTAAATATGACGGATAGAATTAGAAAATTACTGCTGAAATAGGGTTGTATTTTCCCTGGAGAAAATTTTGTACTGAGTTTTAAGGAATCAAATTTATATGTAGTACCTACGACTTACGCACGATTGAGAAAAGTATCTCTCATTAACTTTTGTATAGAATAATTTATCCTTTATTTACTTTTGTTGCAGTCTCGTAAATGGGTGTGATACTACTCAGGTATGAGTGGTGCTGAATAGTTGCGCTAATTAAGGTATTTCCTTACGGAATGCTCGGAACAGAGTTACTCGTAGAGTCACTGTGCTTCAATTTTGCGTAAAATTTATAGTATTCTGGCTTGGTGAGGATAGGAAGGGAAAACCACCTCACTCCTCATCTTGCCTAGTAATTCTCATTCCCCCTTCTTGGTCTTGGTTGTTTATATTTGAAAGGGTGAAGAACCAGCCGGCCTTAGGAGTGATTACCTTACGGAATGCCATTAATTTCAATGGAAGACTTTTTCAAAACGAACGAGTATACAGATTAATGATTAAACTTGTATTAATAATTAATGTTCATATTTAAAAACGTACTTTACTGAAGTAAATAAGTGTTGCAGAAATAAAAGCAAGATTAGCAAAAGAGGTCTTCAGCCAAAAGAAAAACTTGCTATGCTGTAAGAACCTAGATCTGGAGCTGAGAAAAAGGCTATGTATGGAGCATTCTTGTAAAGTATTCTTGTAAATACGGAGAAATGACAATTTTTTTCAATTTTAAAAAGTTATTCACGGGAGATTTGAATGTATCGATTTTCTTACTTTATGCTAATGAATGTATTTCCGTTACTCGTTTACCACGTGCTTCTGAACCACGCTCTCGACCACGTTATCTCTTGCGATCGGCTTTCGGTGACGTCTCCAACTCCATCCGCCATCGGCACCTGCTCCCTTCAATGGCGATTTCCCTTTCATTCATACTCCGAGATTCATTGTGCATGCATCGATTCCGCCGACTTCCAATTTATTTCCAGAAAGAAGTCTGTGAATATCTGATGAGGAGGAAAATCCTTTGTGTCCTGCGACGCAATTCCCCTGCCGTTTGCGAGGCCTTCTCATCGCGACAGATGCCGACTCCCGTATCGTACTTTTTTCCGACCGGTTTTTTCAATATTTGACTCTCAGAATGGTTTGGAAGCGTTCAGGGTCAAACCAGCTGTATTGAAACTCGGAGTTTGAATCTTAGCTCCATCATTTCTTTTTGGTATAGGTAGAAGTCATAAATACAGTCGTACATTATTTATGCTTTTTCCTTCTTATTTTGAGTTGTCTGTCTGCATTTCTGCAAATAATTATGCATCACGTGATGATTTTTTCTCTATGATCAAACGAATTGACGACCGGTTTTATATATAATCTAATGATTTAACTATTTTCCATATTAATGTATAAAGTCAATCAAAGAGAGTTTGACTTTGTGGAACTCCATCCAGGTAATTGGGAAAAAAATATCTAAGCAAATGTTCCACTGTTAGGGTTTATTTAAACAGGCGACCGGTTTCAGACTACAAGTCCATCTTTAGGGACAAAGTTTTTTTCAGGATTTCACATACATACAAATAGAACAGCGCAAGAGACGAATCAGAACAAGCGAAATTAGCAGAATTAGCTTTTAATGATCGTGAAATGCACATTTAGGAATGAATTCTAACAGTGGAACTTTTGCTTAGTTACTTCCTTCCCAATTACCGGTATAAAAAATGTATCTGACACTGAATATAATGTTCCATAACACTGCTGATGAAAGACGTTAATGTTTAACAAACTACGGCAAAAAATCTTTTCCTGCTTTTCATCTATAGACACCTTATCCAATTTTCAATTTCCTTTATTTAGTGATCTATCTCTCTCTCTATGTATATATATATTTCCTGCCTAGGTTTTTATACTCACGTGGTATTGCCTTTTCATTTCAATAAATCTAAATTAAAATCAACGTAATCAAACTAACTGCATTTTAATTTCAAATTCAATATTTATCATCATTCAATGCTATTCTCCTGTAAAGAAACATTCTTCTTTTTGATAATGCATTTCGCAAACACCACTTTACATTTTACATACATTAAATTACACCATTTTAGATATACATAATTATCCTTATCCAATTACAAGTTTAATATTACATCACTGAAGAATAAAATTGAGAATATCTAGCTAATTTCGTTTATCTTCGTATATTTATAGACGTTGAATTATTTGATCTGTGGTAGGTAGTAAAACAGTTGTCACACCCCTTCTTCGAAGGCATTTTCTAACTGTGGATCTATTTTCGTAAAATAGTAACTTGGGTTTTTTTACATCCACTGCTGCTAAAGTTTTCTTCTCTATTTCTATCTACCTTTAAGTTATTTGTGTTTTTATTTATTCCATTAGCTGCAAGTTTGATGGAAGAAGAGTTTATTCTTTTTCAATCTCATCTTCATAAAAATCTTAAAATTATTTTTTTAGGTATTTAAGAGTCGATCCCAACTTAATATTTACCCATAGCTTCTAATTTTATTGTTCGATCACCTTTAATTGATATTGAATGCTTTGTGCATCTCAGATGTGGCCTTCGGGATTAATAGCAAAAAATATTTCTTTTCCTTTTATTAAGCGTATGAGACTGAAAAATAGGTCGAACGATCCGAAAATAATATTTTTGGTATCCTATGTGGAAATTTAATAAAGGGATAATTTGCAGTTTCTATTCTTTCGATTGTGAAGTTAATCTCTGAATGGAGTACGTCTGGCTACGCTATGCCTCACCGAATAATCGATGGGACGACTTCTACGTATGAATGATAATACGTATTTGAACAATGATAAAAATCATCTCATCTTCCACAGGCGACTCTTATCGTAAAAAATAGGAAGATACGCTACATCGAAAAGGTATAGTGGTTAGAAGAAAGAGAAAGTAGACAATTCGCCTCTCAATTGCGGTCTGACGGATTCATATTCATAAATTCATTTTTATACGAATATATACTGCCACTTTAATTCCGCCTTATGGTAAAAAACATTTTTCAGCTCCGATCTAACTGATTATAATTGTAGGCTATTAAGTTGCCGAATGGCTCAAAAATGCGCCTTCCTATGAAAAAGGTTTCTCAGCACCGTTTTTGGTGATTATATGTATCTTTATGGCGCAAATATTTTGATAAGTTATATTATTCTTTTGTACTTTTTTATGCTCGTTGATCAGTTTTTCAAAATGATATCAAATAGATCAGTCTCACTAGTAAATGTGAATACGAGGTTGATATATTAATAGTAAAATCAAGAGATAGTGTCTCAAACAAAAATACATGATTTTTTTATATTAACGTCGCGATTAGAAATGCTTCTTTTAGGCTGAAGGATACAATAGTAAAGAACGACGGATGCTACATAAACATTTTTTTGGTTTACCATAAAGGGAGCTTGTTTTACAATAGACGTTTTATGTAACATTTGAAATGTATTTAGAATATTTAATAACGTTTAAAATATATTAATCTTGGTTAAAAAAAAGTGTTGATGCGAAAATATTATCCCTTGATTTAGTTAATACAATATTCATTTTGAATAGATAGAAAATGCATTTCGCAAATATCTGAGTTTTCTCTTGCATACGTGATTCTGATTTTTTCTTGGAATCATTATCTCACAGTGTTGAAAAGGATCTCTCTACTAGTCCCACCAGTATTCTCCTTCTCGACTTTCCGCTTTTTTGCAGAGTTCAAGTCCATATCTTTTCTCAAGGAGAAGCATTTGTCAAAGACTAGAAAGTATGGAAAACCTTTCCTTTTCTATGAAGCTCCAAAGGTTCGTGTCTATACGCAATGCAAAATATTTCTGGCACCAAGGATAGAACTATAGGAAGTTTTTGTCCCGAAAATAGATTCTCTTATCTTTTTGACAGGTATAGAATTCACGGATTTTGTGAATTACGCAGCGTTTTGCGGGTTTGCTTGAACAATTCAATGCGTGTTCTTCATGTCCTGGTATAAGTATGTGCTCTGGTACAACAAAAAGTGAGGAAGAATCATTCATAAACTCGCGAAATAATTATGTTACCTATTTATTATTTACACATTACAGCAGTAGTCAGTCGCAAGGACAGGTGGCGACGGTAAGTTATACCATATTCCATATTCAACGACCAATTCAAACAATATTAGGAGAATATATATATACGAGTAAAATGTAGCTTGCATACTGCAAGCAGATCGGCAATACTAATTTCATATCGGCATCACATCGGGACGGTCCTCATAAGAAAAAAAAGGATTTAATTTTTTCTTAAAATTCGCAGAAATTTCATCTTCTGGCATCGAACCCGGTTCTTACTGGAAAACCTACTATGAAAAACAATAGAAGATCACCATCTCTAACTATGTGTGAAAATTCAAGCAGAAACATTGGCAACAAATGCCTCAAAAGACGCTCTAATGTTCACGAATGTAAATGGCTCTCGGGACTCGAACCAAGGACGATCTTGGAAATTTAAAAAATGTTTCTGAAAGTTATTAATGATCTCAATCTATATGCCAAATTTCAAGTTTCTATATTATTGGGAAAGGTTTCAAAATAATTCCTAAAAATTGGATCAACTTCTGATTGCAGAGACACCTGGTGTCGAACCCAGGACACATTGATAGCTGTGAATGCACTGTTTGATTTGTATGGACTTGATCTTTCTATATGCAAAGTTTGAAGTTGATATCGTGCCGGGAAGTACCTAAAATTTGTTACCGATATCTCCGTAAGAAAGGCATTGAGGAATTTAAATGTCCCTCTGTGATCAACCAAGGACCATCAGCGAATATGTGAAATTCGATTATGATAGATTTTTAAGGTATGTAACCTCATACTGAATTTCAATTTTTTATGCCATCGGAAAAGGGTCCAAAAAAATCTTAAAAATCGCCGCAATGCATTTTAAACGGCCGATTTTTGCCCCGACCTAGCATCGAACCCAGGATCCGTGAAACTCATTTATGTTTTCGAAAGATCGTGACCATATATATAGGCTCCATGAGTTTTGATTCTCTACCTATCCGGGAAGTATTTTTTAAAAATCCCCGAAAATCACGGCAATGCATTTAAAAAGGAAAAATCGGGACTTTGGGGCCCTCTGGAATCGAACCAATGACACTGAGGTTCAAAATCACATTTTTTCTGGAGGTTACACGTTATGGCCAATATGTCGTAAATATTTAAGGTCAATGACGATTGTGGTTTAGCCTGTGAATTTGTATCCTCGCTATATATATATATGGATACATGAATGAATCCGGAGAAGCATCTATATATAATAGATATATATATATATATATATATATATATATATATATATATATATATATAATTATTGGACAAACATATTAATACAATCGTATGAAGTTGGGTCATATTTAATTTTTTGAATTTGCATCTAAACAGACGGATGCATACAAGATAATTATTTTTTTATCTCCTGATTTTGCTTTAGTATTTCATAAAAATAGAGAAACGTGTAAAAAATGTCTTAGTCATTGTATTGACAAATAAGGCAATATTTGTTGTAGAAAACTTCCTTTTCGGAATTTACTTCTTGTTTCTATTTTAAATAGTTCTTAAGAATATGCATATGATCTTATACCTGGAATTTCCGAAAAAATACTGATAATTTAATGAGAATTAAATTAATTACGAAATTTTCTTCCCACTACAATTCAAGTCATAACCAAAATATATAGACCAAAGAAATCGCTTAACTGCTCATGAATGCTTCAACATTCTGTTACTCTTCGCCGAAATTTGCGAAATCAAACGCCCCTTCCTCTGTGGCAACATTTGAAATAAAGGAAAAACCTGAGAAAATACGAGGAATTGATAATTTATCGGTCTTTGATACACCGTGACGGGTCTATATTTTTATATAAAAAATCGTAATACTTGACTTCTAATCCGTAAAAAAATCCGTAGTAAAAAAACTTTTTCACACATCAAAAGAAAAACGAAATCATTCATGATGAAAGAGGTGATTTCATGAAAAGATTTCCCAAGATTTTTTCTGGTTTTAAAAATTGATTCGATTACGCAGCACTTGACTTAGCCTGCTAAATCTGTGATATCTGTACCGAATAGCCGGCAGGTTTATTATACTGTCGCCGATGGTTCGATAACATATCACCAACGAGACGTCGCGCTGGATTCTGTGAATTTAACGAGGAGGAAATTGCGCCATGATTTTACACAATCATTGGATAAATATGTACCTATAAGATAAAGCGTTGATTGAGTTTTCACAGCTAATATCTTCATTTTTTCATTTGAGCTTTCCGTTATATCTGAATTACATGCGGTGGTTGGATAATCATACAAATAAGTCCCACTTATGCGAGCCTACGATACCTCGTATACTTCACTTGACCTGTATAATTCCTCATAACTCTCATCCACTATACAAGCCCCTATACATCTTTACCCCTAAGATGTATATATTCTGTTAATGCTCCAACTAGCCCTGATCATTTTACTCATCCCATTCCTCATACCAACACATACCTTAATTCCCTTTTAATTACTGACTTTGGACCTCTAAATTTTTGAGCTCCTTACCTCACAGAATTAAGAACTCATTCTCTTTAAAATATTTTAAAAATTAGCTATTCAATCATCTTCTGTTTTTTGTGACTAATCTGTGTTGCGCTTTGTTTAAGTATTCTCTAATTATTTTACAAATTTTTGAACATTGTATTGATCTAATTTTGGAATTCTTCTGTTGTATAATATTTTGGGAGCAAAAATGTATCTATTTCTTAGCTTATATATTATACCTCTACAGATAATAAACAATAATTATTGATTATAATCAATCAATTCAGAAGTAATAAATCAAACTGAATCTGTATTTTTCTTTTAACGTAATATCTTGCAATATCTCTTGTATCGTCATCCGTTTGAAGTCTCGTGGAGTCACAACTCTTCTTTCAGGGATTGCAATCCAATAGAAAAATCATAATTTTAAATCGGAAATGAATTATAAAATTAATTGTACCTGCAAGGTATCAACTCTTTTGATTAGGATATTTGTTTTTAAACTTCTCATATGCTGGCGCCTCTTGAGATCTAAAAATTAGCTCTTTCAACTCTATGAATTTCAACTATTTTCATCCTCGATTGATTGATACCAGGGCTCCTCTTGCGGCAGTAAATATTAATCCTGTTTATGTAATAATGATATCAATTCAAAATGTATGACCATGATGATAGTTTTACTTTTATAGTATATAATTATGAGCCATCGATGATTCGTTTGCTGTAACCGAATATCAACTTTGGTTTCCATTCAATGGAGCACACCTAAAAACCTTAGCAGAAATAATGTTTAATTGTTGCCTCTAGCAGCTATAAAATGAGAGACCTATTGTTATCACATATCATCTTGCATTAAAATAAATAAATAGTTTCATTGAATAAACTTGCATCTCTTGTTTTGATATACTTCATTTGATGAACCGTAATCTTTGATGTTTTCTTAAGCTATGATTTAAATGGAGCAGACGCTAGGCTAAAATGATATTGTGTTTGAGAAAACTTCCAAGGAGTATCCGCTTTGAAATTTTTTATTATTTTAGCAGCGTTTACCATCTCGAGATGCTAAGATGATGCCTGACTAATATGAACATGACTTTTTTGATTTCTTTATATTTTAACTCTTTCAGACCCGTGTCCAATATACTGGACTCCATTTTCAATGCTTATTATATATTATTTATATTAATTGAATATTTATTTTTTTGCATTCTTTTATGGGTTTTTTCTTTTATTTTAACATTATGCCATTCCTAAATTAAAGGAGTCTCATAGTAAGATTTTATAGCTTATCGAATGACGGAATGTCATGAGTTTTTTAAAGAATTTGGAGGCTAATTTATGTTTCCATTTTACTATTATTATAAATTTTATATATATATCATTGAACAAATGTTTGTTTAGTCTTCTATATGTGTATTTAATATCAAACATAGTTTTAAATCATAACTTTAACTTTATTGATAGTTTAAAATACGTGTCCAAAATATTGGACATCTCGTAAAATGTTAACTAAATTACGAATTTCAAAGTTTATAAGTGAAATAAGTATAAATATATCTATAAAAGACTAATAAATATAAAAATAATTTTTTCCTTTATGGATAAAAATTCAGATCTGAAAGTATTAATTTACATTCTCATTCCCAGGAATCATCAGGTTTTTTATTTTACGCTCAATAATCTAGGAATCATTTCTATATTAAAATAAAAATTTTGTGAACAACTTGGGGCGTAAAAGTAAATTTAAACAGTAAAGAGACGCGAAGATGCGGTAAATAGAATCCTGCGCTTAATTTACAATTAATTTAACCGGTCCTTCTTCTTGCCTGTGGGCTGATTTCTGTTTCCTTTTACAATGTTTCATCGTATTTTCGTAGTAGTTAGTAATAAGTTTTCACTCGTTCATTTTCGAATTAACTTAGAGAAACATGCAAAAGTAGTGTAAATGTGTGTAATTTCGAGATGGGCTTCTATATTATTATAATTTGACCCTAAATCAGGCGAGGTTATGCCCTGGCAGGGCTCTCTTCCACTTAACCTTGTATGTAAGTTTAATATATGTTTTTATATTATTTAGTGTGTTAGCAGGACTAAAATAGTGAAAAAAACAATGTAGAGGATTGGATTTCAGGAAGAAATTTCCACAACTGAAGTTTGATAGGAAAAATCACGTAGCGGGAATATACTCAGGCAGGAAGAAAAGAGAGAAAAAAATAAAATTACAAATTTTAAAGTTTTGATGATATAACTAATAAAGATGATGTTTTTAGAGCCAGATTCACAGTTCGATCACTGTTACTTTTGAGTATACAGCATGGGTTCAGCCTATAAGTAGATGTATCCAATTGCTAGTTTGTTCGTAGGGTTCAACGTTCTTATTTTCAACTGCATATAGGTACCTCCAAATATACCAGGTTTCCGTTCCGTCAAATTCCTTTCGTTTACAGGCATGAGTAAATAAAGATCTACAAAACGGCGTGAAAAAATGACTCTACGGCGATCATACACATCAAAGTGCCACTTTATAGAAAAAGGAGCATCTTAAAGCATCGAGCATATGCTTTCCATCCACTTTTCCCACCATCAAACTCTCTTCACGCAGCTCCTTTATTTTTATGCCCCTCGTGATATTTTTTCACCAGACGATCCGTAGCCTATCGGTAGTCCCCTTCCCAAAGTCGTGTTTCCTTGCTCGATATCTCCTTCCATTGGACTCGGGTGATCCCCCTTGTGTCCATCACCTCCCGCCCTACCTCAGCCACCTCCTCTTGCGTCTCCCCGGGAGCGATTCCCTTCCATTTAACCCTCAAAACATTTTCCCATTCCTTAACTGCGCTCAGCCTCGCGAGCAATGTCTTCGCAGGCGCCTGGGCGTCGAGAGGGTTCGTCGAGTCACAGGGCGGGCGGCGGGGCGGGCGAGACCTCCGCCGCCCCGGGAACCTCTTCGCACAACACCGGTGAGATGCGCTGTGAAGTGCCCCATCTGACGCCCACGTGCGACCGTTATTTTTGGCGCGTGGGAATTCACGCCGATAGGAAAGGTTTTTCAGAACCGTTCACGCTCGTTTCAGCGTTTCACTCACGGATTATTTATTTTCGACAGTTTGGATTGACGGTTAGGAAGCTGAGTGTTATTATGTGTTTCACTTCGAGTACGGAACTTTTTTATTCGGTCTGTCTCGCTGTTTATTTTAAAAGGCTCGAATCCTGGGGTGCAGTAAGTGTTCCGTTCCCGAGCGGTGGACTTCGGATCCCTAGCGGAGCGTGAGTTGCCGCAAAGGGAATAGAATCGTTTGCATGCAGTACAATAAGGAGTTTTTCGAGATATAGCTCACTTAACCCAAGAAGTACTTTTTGACATTGTGCTCGATTTGGAAGGTTTCGTCTTTTAGGGTTTCGGGAAAACGGCTATCTTATGTCCAAGTTTACTCAGGGATCACGCGATTTAAAGTTGCTTATTGCAGGTTTATTCAAAATGCCTCCGGCAAAATTCAGTTGCATGATAGACTTTCCCGGAATATTTTACCATTTCCCTTTCTTCTTGTAGTACTTTCTAATGTAGTAAATGCTTACATGGAAACTTTTAATCTCTTGGACATTAAATTCGAATTTTGTATTATTTAATGAACTTCACGGCCCACGAGGTGGAAAGGACGACTTAGATACCTATAAGAATAAATTATATTTAGGATATTTAACTCGATTTAATTATTTTCAGAAAGAGTCATGTACCCAAGAAGACAACGTCCTCAGCCTCTCCGAAGAAATCCTTTAGTTGGAGGAACTCCCATTACAGAGGAAACAGCTAAGGTAAGAACTAGAAACTTATTTTTGAAATATCGGAGGAGTGATTTCATATATAACCTTCTTTTCTTCCTATTACTTCTGATTACATAGCATTTTACGTATAATTTCCATATTTATCCAGGGTCCATAATATTTTTGGGACATATGCTATCATTTTGTGAATTTTATTCTATACTACAGTATATTAAAAACCTAATAGTTTTGTATGAATTTACTAGTAGTCTTTACCACTTAATCATACTTTTCAGTGCACTTTATTTCTCATGATACTTCATCAGTTTCATAAATTACAGTGATTTTAATTAAGTAACTTTCCAGCTTGAGGTAACCAAGTTTTAATATAAAGTTTTAAAAAATCCTACCAGGATGTTCAGGAGATATTGACGTATGTTTATCATATATATACTATTTTATAATTTGGTGAATTGACTTTAAATTAGGATAAATTATCACAAAGATACATTTCAGTGTTTTTATTTAAGAAGGGTGATTATCATTTTGCACCGACTCAAAGCAGTCAAGCATTCAGTCGTGGAATTACCTTTGCAGAGACCTCTTATTCGACATTTTGCCTCATTAGAAAACAACGAAAGAGTAAGAACGAGTGCAAGTGCCTTCATAAGTATTTTGGAGCTCTTGAGGGTCGCTACCGACGCATTTATCATGATGTTTCCCTCTTAATCGAACTCGTTTCCCTCTCCGTTGTTAACAGGCACTTCGTCGCGTGGTCTTCGGACATTCGAATGCTCCCACGAGGAGTGAATGGTTGCGCACGGCGATTGTCTTTCGCGAACCAGACGCGGATCTGTCCTATGGACTTCGTCTCCCGCGCAATGGGACACGATCTCTATTGGCTGCCTTGCAGGCCCACGTGCTCAAACAACTGCTCTTCCCTCCACCACCCCCGAGGCCTCCTCCCAAAGTCCCAGGCGCCGCTCTTAGGTGAGTAAAAGAGTACTGTTTGAGCCACAGGTAAATCAAACTATTTTCTACCCTGACTGGGTTCTCACGATGGAGCATTTAACCCTTGGGGGTCAACCGGGTCGACCATGACTCCAAACTACGTAATACTTACGGAAGACATTCAATGATGTGTACAGTATTGAGTGATTTGTTGTCGATATATTTATGGATGCTTAAATGGTTAATAATAATTTATTAGTATTGATGATAATGGTTATAATAATTGATTCTGTAATCTTTTGTGTTAGTTAAGCTGATGATAGATAAGTTACGTGACCATCTGATACAATGTCAATAGCAGAGTACATTGAAATGATACTCTAGTGGTAATATGATAAGATTCTTTACTTTTAGTACTATGGTAAATATTTCTTATTACAATCTGTATCTTTTAGTTTTGATGATGTAAAAAATCTAGAGACTTCCTTAATTTTTGTTTTAATGGTAAATGGCAAGACTATTATTTTACTACAATTTGTTTTAGATTTCATCCAGAATTCGAATCAAAGTTCACTCATTAGTTGTGTAATGCAATTCTGATTTCACTCACTAAACTCACTGAGTACTCACTGCGAATTCGAACCTGTTATTTAAGCAAATAAAGTTATCATAAGGGTTGTGGTATTTAGCCCTTATATGAGACAGCTTAAGGTTTGCAAGGGTTTTCGAATGATTCAGGTATATGCCGTACATATGTTTATTTCTTTGGCCTTGGGAATCCAGACGCCGAAAGTAGGTCGTGCAAAATTTATATACGCCTGCAATTGACGATATGTTTACGGAGTTTCAGATGAATAACCAAGGTCAAATAGAAAGTCGGTCCTACATCTCGAGCAAGACATGCGATACAAGAAATTCACTTCACAAGTATCGATCTTTCACCTCCAAACGCCGCTTTCGTCCCATCTACGAGGACTGCTGAGCTTGTATATTGGGTTTAAACCTCATGTTAACGGTTGGTTTGGGTGTCAAGTTTTTTTAATTGAGAGAAGTGGGGGATAAAAGATACCATTACCCATTCATAATAATGTGGTTATCATTTCTCAAGTTTTGCTGGCTTTTCAGGATCCCACTCTTTCTGACATCTTCTCAATGATTGATTTCGTTGGCAAAAGAACTCGAATGCTGTATTTTTAATCAATTAAATTATTCCTGAAATCGAGATGCGGGTAGCTATTTTTACCTAAAAATGACTTTTTCATCCATTTTTGTATTTGTTCTCTATTATCATCAGTGACTTTTCTCAAACCAGGTACTTCTTACTCAATAAGAAAATTTGGAACACCGCTGTTTGAAGAATAAGAGGTTTAAAATCTCCAAAAGCCGTCTTATTTGGCGTTCCTCGTCTTTTTAACCGGTATTCGGAGGAAACAAGAAGAGTACGATGTCCTTCCTTGATTTCTTTCGAATACCGGTGAATGAGACGAGGAAAGCCGGCTAGGTACTCTGTAGCTGTTTTATTTTCATAGTATATTCGCAGGTATTTTATTTTCCTTTCCTGTGGGCATTTTGCTGCAATCTATAGCCAATGATACAAGGAATGTTTTTTAAGTAACCATCTTTGAAATTAAAAACAAGCAACGATACTTGTGTTGTGCTTGAATCCACTTTTAAACATAATGTACACCAATATTAAGGCGCCTATATCGTACAGGCAGCTTTTGAACTCCATATCCAGAATGGAAATGAGAAATCTGCAGCCTACCACCTTAAGCGTTCAGTCATAGTACGATAAAAACATCTTGAAGCTTAAGGAAACTCCTTAGATAATGACGAAATCGTAAAACGTCTATCATCTTGAACTTTTCCGTCACATTTCAGCACTTAGACTTCAGAAATGAAGTATTGTTGCTTGGTTATCCATTCTCCTTCCATTACTTCACTCATAATGTTTTCTCCAACCTTTCTCTGATCTACCGATACATTTCTGCCACTTTCACATCTTTTGTAGTATGAAAATAAACAAAGGGGCGTATTTCATACTCGGTAGGATTTTCCATTGACTGATTGCATTTACATACACATAAATTAAGTTAAACATACCTTAATATCAAGGAAAATTATGTTGAAAAGTACATTTAAGTACAGGCTTTCATGTGGAAATAAAATTGACAAAATAACGCTTGAGTTTTTTCGCGCCTCATATAAAAGCATCTTTACGTGAGGAATGAAAGATGTATATGTATGTTGTTATTAAACGGAAACGCAATCTTAAAAATTGAAACTGTTCTATAAGGAGTTAAAGTCTCTTTCATCTATAAAACAACTGATTCCTAAAAGAAAATGCCACGAAGTAGACACAATATAAAGAGAATTGTCGATGGGACATTTTTGTCCAGTCGAGGTACTAGAGCTATATCCAGTGGTTCTAGTATTTATGCCTATTCTTACAGAGCTCTTCGACCGAGTGTGGAAAAACAGCAGGATGCGATGTGGCAATCTTTGGCAGATATAATTTGGCGTGCGGGGGACCGGGAAAGGGCCGTAGTGTGCGCCGTACCAACAACTTCATCTGGAGGAGAAGCGCCATCTTACGTTGCGCAGAGTCCTTCGTATTTTCAGGATGGAGTGACAGAAAGGGTAAGAATCGGCTTCTTACAGAAGTTTATCGAAAATAAAATCACCTTCGCGCACCCGGGTCAAAAATACAGTCGGACCTCGCTAAGTCAAATTTGAAGGAACTTGAAACAGTGTTCGACTTAAAGAATTTTCGACATAATAACCAAAGTCCTAACGTATCTATCAATTGTAAGACCTATGTTCACCTACGCATCACCCACTTGGCGTTGCACATACAACACCTATTTACCAAAGCTGTATAGATTTGAAAGTAAAGCACTCAAAAGGGTTTTAAACGTTCCATATCACACCAGTACTTCCGAAAAATACAAATTCCATAATATCTCACCTCTCTCCCCAACTTTAAATAGAATAACTCAAAAACTCAACCCAATACTGAAACACATTCAAAATTCCTAATTTTCCAGAACACGGGATTACAATCTAAAAACAACATCAACAAATGCCGTCGCCCAAAATCTGCTTTAAATTAATAAACCCTTAACTTAGCATGGAAGTGTACTTCATTCATTCGTTCGACTTACCAAATTTTTGGGTAGGGAAAACGGCATAACGGCGTACCGATAATGTAGTAATCTTGGTAATCTCGTGACAATTTATGATTTTAGGAACTTTTCCACAAAAAGATTTTTTTCTATTTAGAAATTGCTTCGGTTATTGTTGATGTTATCATTTAGATATGTTATTGCAAAAACTGATGGATAGCCTCGGTCGATCTTCAAAATGTAGTATGTCGACCAAGTGTACAACATTGCCAAAAATACCGCAAGTTTGCTAAACATTTGGTAGTCATAGCTAAGACTATAGCGTAAATATCAAGGAAAAACCGTAAATTTAGCTTAAAAATAAAAAAGCAATACAATTTAACATTCTAAGCGCATATATAATATTATTACTTACCTTTGATCCAAAACGGTTATTCGGTTATCGGTTATTAACTTTAAAATTGGTCGTTACTGAAATCAATTGATAAAAGACCAATACGCTTGCTTCTTATATTGAAAACTTTGTGTTTTGTTTTTAGTTTTGAGTTAAAATAAATGGAATTTCCTATGTATTTCCTCTCCTATTTCCTATTATATGCCAACATTTGAGCCAATACAACGACGGAAAATTGCGTAATAGATGTTTGAAAATTTATCACGAAATTAATGAGAGAAGGCTGGTCTTAATAGAACGCCATAACAGCTAGTGAAGAATGTATGAACTAGGACTTACTAAGTTTAGTTTTTCTCTATTATCTTATCACGAACTTACCAATATGACAAAAATACCAATGTTTACCCTAATAGGTGCAGTTAATCAAGGACAATTCTTTTCGGCTTAATTATAATTATAATTCCGTTTACTATATTATCGTTGTATACGAATACAATTAGGTAACATACCGATACATGTATCCGCAATATGTGCATTTACTATGAAACAAAACAATGAATCAGCTTAACTTTAGAGAAAAAAAGTCTGTTAACTTTGTTTGACGTCGATGAACCGATGCATGTAGCTCTCCATAGCTTCAATCTTACTATGAATTGACTCTTTCCCTTATAGCAGATAATATAAAAGCTTCGGTACATTTTCATGGTTTTCCTAAACGTGTTCTGAAATTCAGACCCAGAATAATAACAAAATAGCCATGGAAAATCCAAATAAGGGATGTTGAAGCTGAAAAGTCCTCTAGCCATGGTCTAAAATACGTTGGACTTATGGAAATTCGGTCAGGGGCTAACGAGTTATTAGACTTTGTAAGGTTTTCGATTTAGGGGATTTCGACTTAGCGAGGTCCAACAGTAATTCTTTTCACTATCCACGATGGGAACTATTGAAAAATCGCGTGGAGTCGAAGCTGAGGTTGTTATTGTTGAATGTGAGAATGAGAGTGTTTGAAAATGAGCTATAAGTAGCTATTTGTGGTTGCTTAAACTTTTTGAATTAATATAATTCTCAATAAGGAATCGTTCTCTCAAACGCGACTACTTTCTAACGTAGATTATCAATTATTTGATCGTTAAAGAATAAAAAACCTCTTCCTATTCTTATAAATGACAGGAATTAACGGAACTGAATTCACTTATACATTTCTTTCTTTACAGCTACGAATATTTAATTTTTCAACTCGTGAAGATCTGGAGATATTCCTCAAGTGCTACGCTTACATTGTGAGTTCATAAAATTTTATCCTTTATACATCTTAAATACTCGAGATTGAAAGTAAAACTACCGGATATTTTCAATTAGTTATATTTGGTGTATACTTACATAATAAATATACTTACATAATTATTATAATTAAAATTACCATCTGCAATTCAAACGGTATTCTAATATTAACGAAACTCCAGAGAAACTTAATAATTTTAATCAATTTTTCTTAAAATATATAATTCAATTACTTGCAAAAATAAGGTTTACTCGTGTTAATTTTTTATTGTTGTCTGCTTTTTATGTATTTTATTTTTGTGAAGTTTTTTAATTCTCATATTCTTGTACTAACATGAATAAAGTCAATTCTCATAGTATATTAATTGGACAAATATATTTAAAATTCCACTATCTATCTTAACCCATATCAGCCCAGTGGCAACATTTATTGCCAAAAGTTTAAAAATATAAATTTTAGTATTTTGAACTATTAATTATTCTTAAATATGTTATATTCATATTTATAGTAGATTTTTTTTAATTAAAATAAAAAAATTATATATATCAATCGAATAATTTGAATGAAATAAAATAAAATGTTATAGCATGTTCACCCATTCCCGCGAATCATTGGAGGTCGATGTATCTACTATGCAAAAAAATTATTGCTTTACAATATAACTGTTTAATCTTTGCCGTTACACAAATTGCATTGTATGGCCTTTAATGTGGAATCAAAAAGTTTCAAAAATTATTTTAAGTTACAACCAAAATTAACAACTAAACTTTGGTGGCAACAAATGTTGCCACTGGGCAGATGGGTTGTCACTTTTAGGTAATTTCTCTCATTGATGAACATTGACGTATTTTTTTGAATTTTATGTTTGTGTTTAGTCTTTCATCTCTTCTTATGTAACTAGAATGATATTTTAGAATGTTTTGCCTAGTTTAAGGTAGTTTTTCAAAAGGCAGTGAATTTTCGACTAACGAAAGATTTTTGAGAGCATGGTTTAAAAATTGCAAAAAGTGTCTTTGAAGGAAAACCATCGAACGGCATTGTAAACATTCATTCGCGAGCCTGGATATCCGGTCTTTTGGTATGTTTATTATAGGGGCAAAGGAACGAAATGTCGGTTCGTTTGCTTCTGGAGGAGTCAGGGATTACGGTCCCTGTCATAAAAATCAAATCCTTGGAATGGTCGAAAATACAAACTTTCTCTTGCACATATGTTGGGTTATACCATAGTATCCATCTGCAAAAACAGAAATTAGACGAACAGAATCAGATCAGACTCTTCTTTCGTGAGGTACAGACGTAGAGCTAAGAAGCAACCTTCAACGTGACGACTTTTGGAGCAGAAGACAACAACAGTTATTCACCGAGGATAAAATATGTAAGTGTAGTTTTATTGAGAGTTATTTAAAATATCAAACAAAACAGGAAAGTTACTTGTAAATAATTTATATTTTCTCCAAGGGAAAAACAAGAACTTTCGGTGAATGATGTTATCTCCATTCTTGAGGAGGATGAAAGTGATTACGCAGGGCAGAATATCATCATCGAGCCCCCTCATGAAAGCGGGAATGTGACTGATGAAGATTCAGACATTTCTGATACCGAAGCTTCAGGAGAGCCCCTGCATCTTCCTCGGATGATACTGCGATCCAGAGGTTTTGTTGGAGAAGCTCTGGAGGACGATCAACCCTCTACTTTTACCCCAGTAGAAGCTTCTTCGCATGATGTCCCAGCCATTGCTTCACGAAAAAGGAGAAAGGCAGTAATACGTGAGTGGAACCGTGATCCATTGAACATTGATTTCGGTATGCCGAAATTTTATCCATACTATCAGCCAAACGCAGAAAGTTTGGCTGAGTTATCCGTAAAATCCCCCATAGATGCATTACTTCTTTTCTTTACACAAGATTTGGTGAAATTGATTGTTGAGCAAACGAATATTTACACAGCATCAAAGGGGGAACATAGTTTCCAAGTGTTAGAGGAAGAAATATTTACTGTGCTGGGTGTCCTGCTTCTCTCTGGGTATCACCCTTACCCCTCCAGACGCTTGTATTGGAATACAGCTGATGACGTAAAAAACGATCTTGTTCCGAATGCCATCAGGAGAAATAGATTCGAAAGTATCTTGAGATTTTTGCATTTAGCTGATAATTCAAAACTTATTTCTGATCGGATGTATAAAGTAAGACCGCTTTTTGATTCACTGAACAAATCATTCAAAATTATTAGCCCTAACGTAAGCTGTACCATTGATGAGAGTATGATCCCATATTATGGACACCACGGTTGTAAACAGTTTATTCGAGGAAAGCCAATTAGATTTGGATTTAAATTATGGTGTCTCGCCAATACAAATGGATATTTAATTCATGCAGAGCCCTATTGCGGTTCTGACACCAGATTACCTGATTCAGGATTGGGTCAAGGAGCAAATGTTGTTTTGGGTTTGATTGATCATTGTGACATTCTACCTGGAATGAAGATATACTTTGATAATTTATTTACATCTGAAAGTTTGATTCGAGCGCTGAAAAGTAAAGGAACCGTCAGAGAGAATAGGATTAAACCCTATTTTCAACTTACGGAGAAAAAAATATTTCGCAAAGAGAGCCGCGGAGTCATAGAAGGAAAATCTTATGGAGAATTAGTCATTGCTAGGTGGAATGACAATGCCGTTGTCACTGTTATGACAAACTGCGATCAATTGACTCCTTTCAAAACAGTCGAGAGGTATTCTGTAGCCAAGAAAGGAAAGATTACTGTTCCCATTCCTTATAGTATTTTTCAGTATGATCTAAATAAGGGAGGAGTAGACCTGAATGATCAATTTGTGGCGCAATATCGCACAAATATTCGCACCAAAAAGTGGTGGTGGGCCTTTTTTGGATGGGCAGTTGATGTCTCCTGTGTTCAGGGCTGGCTTGTATATAGAAAATTTGTTAACAATAATATTCCATTGCTGGATTTCCGCAGAGAATGTGTAATGTTTCTTTTGCGGCATTATGGTACTCAATCTGCTGGAAGAGGTCCAAGGCCCTCCACATCCCTAGCATTAGATCCTATACGGTTAGACCGAAAAGACCATTTTATTGTAAAAGGATCCTCACGTTTCCGCCGGTGTAAATATTGTAGTAAGAGGACAATACATATGTGTAAGAAGTGTAATATTCCTCTGCATACAAAATGTTTTGAAAGTTTTCATTTAAAGTGATTGTATTTATAGGTATTATTATTAATTTTTATAATAAGGTATAAAGTGTAACAAGTTATTTATGAGAAATAGTGATATATATTCTCATGTATTAACCATTATATTTAGAAAAATGATAAAGAAATTGCCCCTTTCTTGTGCGATTTTTTGTGGTGTTTTTGTAATTTTTTGTCAAATTAATAAATTATGCTATGCAATTATTATGTAATTTCCTATTGTTGATTTAATGCATTTCGTTAAATACATATAAAGAAAAAAAAACTAATTTCGTTCTGTTTTATTTCTTAAATCTCAAAGAAAACCAAAATTTCAGGTAATTCACCCAAAGTAACCTTATCTGCCCAGTGGCAACATTTGTTGCCATCTAAAATCAACATGTTCCAGTTTGTGCAAAAATCTAAAACTCTGTCAATGCATTGTTAGTATGATTATTAGATGGAATTAATCCAAAAATACCATTAAATAGCAAAAAAAAGTTTTAGGCATTAATGGGTTAATAGTTTTATAAATCAATCAGCAGTCTACCTACCTACCAAGTAAAACAATTCTGCAACAAAAAGTAACAAAATGTTTTAAAATAGAGTTTTAGAAAATCTTGTCAGCATGTTCAACAGATTTTGTTTACCTGATAATCGTATAGATGATTTTCTAGCTTACCGATTCCACCTCATATTACCATAAAGTAGCAAAAAGATAAATTTCAGTGTTTTAATTCAGGAAAAATGATTATAACCTTGATCGCTGCTGTACTAATTGAGTGAAGTTTAACCTATTATTCGTTGATTTCCATTGTCTCTTATCAGTTTCAGGAAGAACCTGGACCAGGCACCCTTCTTCTTCTCTATAGTACGGTTCTATCAAGAGGAATCGATAAGTATGTATCCATTATTCATTTTGTAAACTATGCACATAATGATCTCAAATTAGGACTTCTACATATATATATCCAGATTATATTGAGAATTTAATTTGATGTGATTTTAGCTTCAAGATTGTCTTTATTTGATTTTATGTCATTGTACCTTCTTGAATGGCTCTTAAGAGGTTATATCCACCTAGAAAATCAATTATTTGACAATATTACACACTTTTTATTATGTTATTGATATGATTTAAATGTTTGTAACATACTCGGGTGATTTCATAGCGATTTCTGTAAAATTGTCGAAGTTATAGAATACTGCGTGTATGTAGTCGGATTTATATTCATTCGTGTACTAGTATGCCGCTGCATCCAATGACGAATTACTACAAGGGTGCTTCGGATTTTTGCTATCCCTAACATTCTCATCGTGCATGCTTTTGTATTGACGACTGTTAGTCAAGTCACTATCATAGAACCATACTTGAAACTTTAAACGCGCTTTTCTTGAAATACAGTTGTCTGCAATGGTGGACGTTATATCTCGAAAGTCGTTCGATTAATATTTTTCAAATTTCCTTAAAAGACGCAAAATATTAAAAAGATCGCAGAGAATCTCAGATTTTAAGAATCGATCTCAAAATTTGTAGAAAATGCGTAACAAATGTGAAATTTTCAATTCTCAAAATTAAATTCGTTTTCAATTTTAAAAAGAGATCGATTTTGAAATTTTGCGACCTTCAAATACTTCTATATGTTGTTAAAATTAATAATCAATTTTTATTTTTAATTTAGGTTGTATCGTTTGTGCAGGAGAATGTCCCCTCTCCGAAACCTTTAAACACGCATGAGCATCTTTCGACGACCATTTTGCTTTTGATATAATAATTTATACAACTCTCATATAATTCAAATATTTACAACATTTTACAAATAAATATTGCAAATTAAACAAGCAAGCATCTCATTTGACTATAAAATCTGCCTCATTTGCGCTATATCCTTCTGAGAAAAAATTCCGAAACGTAACCACATATTGGCTCCCGGATAGCCATGTGGGCAGCGCCTTCGGATTCGGTGAGAGCAGTCATGGGTTCGATTCCCGGTGAGATCCCATGTGCGAAATGAAGTAAATTGTTGAAACAATTACTACTTAACCATATTTTTCGGGCCACTCCGTGGTTGTAGCCCCTTAACTCTAACTCGGTGACGAAAAGCATTCATTTCCCGTTTAGTCATGAGATATCAATAACGCCTCCAACTTTAATTTCAGCGTTCGATCAGATCTCGGAGAAGAAAGATTTGCGCTCCTCACAGCGGTCTCCGGAATATCTGCAGCAGCCGATGTGATGAACGCTCACGCGGTAAGTATACACCATTCTATAATTCATTGAAGAGGCTGTAACTAAATAGAAGATTAATTTGAAAAAAATACGCATCTGATTACAACAATAATCAACTTACATGCTGAAGTATCCTTGCATTAGAAAAGCTCTCAATCGTGGCGGAAGTTGTGTATCGATAATAACTTTTAGATTTGACATCTACTAGAATTTTGTCTTGCATGTACTCTTCGAGCTTCACTACACTTTGTATGGATTTGATAAGGCTTTTCTATCAAATTTCCTAAAGGCGTCTGATTGTTGTCGAAACAGGTCGTCTTTTTTCAATTATATGCTGCATAATTTACTAAGTGTGTCTTACTCCTTTAGGAATGATTAATCGGCTTGCTTCCCCCTTCGTGTTACAGGCCCAAAAACCCGGTGCCAAAACTTTCCCAGGATCTTTTCAAATAACAGCAGTGATGCCTTCCTCAGAAAATTCCTCAGAAGAAGGACCCGAGTGCGTGGTGACTCTAATCCTTACAGGGAGAGCAACCCCTTACCTTCATAATGGTGTCATTTATGTCGGCGATGAGAACACATACGTAAGTAGCACTTCGATTATAAAGTGTTTGGATTTTTCTAGAGTAAGATACCTGTAAACTACAGGTTCCCAAAGTGATCTATATGGACACCCAGGGGCCTATATAGATTCACAGGGGTCCATTTCAGGAAGAAAAGAACGCGGTCCACGAGATGTAAAAGGGGCCCATAGACCTAAGTCCATTTAGGTGCAGATTATCAAGGGATACTAGCAATTCAGGCAACAGAAAGATATCCCTGTTGCTTATCCTGCATTCTGGGCATACCAAAAGGTTTTAATAGATTTCCTATTTTCATAACTCGTGGAAATGGGTTTCGGCGAGGTCACTGATCTTCTTTCGTAAGAAAGAATTATGTTGCTAACACCGAACGTGGAAATTTACGTCTATACATCACTAATTTGAAGCCAAATATTGACTGATTGCTATCGGAGCATCGACTTCATCCTTCTTATTAACAGAATTTATTTTTACATTCATTTTATGTAAGAATTTTACGTATTAAGTTCTGTTTTAGAGGTTTAACGATGTAAATTTCATTAGCGATATTGCCCCTATTGATGATAGTATCGCTGTTAAATTGGCAATTCTTAATTCTTAAATTCGGTAATCCGAACCTTCCTGTTTTTTCCGAATACCAGTGAATGAGGCGAGGAGCGCCGACAATGACGGCTATTGGAGATTTAAAACCTCTGATTCATTATCAGCCGTTTTCCAAATTTTCTTTCTTCACAACTATAGTGCCTTCTCTTTCCATTTAGGCTCGGCCTCGCTACGGAATCCCCTTCAGAAGCGAGGTGGGGTTCTTGGTTTGGCGGGGAGACGCGGACGACGCGGCCGCGGCTGCCATGTCTTCGTCCTCCACTTCTTCGATGGCACCTCCCGAAGATGGACGCCATCCGGGGTCTCGCCTGAAGACCCCGTCACTTCCCATATGGGTGACGTTCTGCGGAGGGCACTACGGAGTTCTCTTCAACACCAACAGAGAGCTGTTAAGGGACTATCACGCGGAGAGAAGGTATTATCATTTCGACACTTCTCAGCACGGTCGCTGAGAACTATTATAATTTCAGCAAATGGAGTGATATAAAAAAATCTACAGAAGGCCAAGAAGCAGTCGTAATGGGCCACATTTTTGTTTGGAGGTTTTAAACATAGTACTACTACTCCATTCGTATTTATTAATTAACCATTTTTAATTAACTGTTAAATTTTTCACATACCATTTTTTAGTGTGATTCATTTTATAAAGAATTCTAATACAAAAAAAATGTGGTGCATTACTTTCTAGGCAACGCTCGTAGTTTTATTTTAATGTTTTATTTAATATTTTTTTAGATATTTAATATTTTCTTATTGTGTAATGTTGCTTTTTTTCCTTTTTTTTGATTTTATATTGTTAATTTTTGTAATTTCGTTTGAATGTTATATATTTTTTTTGATATTTATTATTTTCTCATAGTCTACTATTACAATTGTTCCTTTTTTATTTCTTGATATTATTATCATTTTTGTAATATCGTTAAAGTTTTGCTTTTGTAATGTACCTGTTATACACTGCTTTCTTTTACATCTTTTAGCTTGTACTATCAGTAGGTTTACGCAGGTTTTTCACACCCCCTTCTTTGTGGGTGTTTTCCTGCAGCGGATCGTTTTTCCTAAGATATCACCTTTGGTATTTCTTACATCCATTCCTTCTAAAGTATTCCTCTCTATTTCTATTCACCAACACATAACTTTTCTGTTGATAATATTATTGACGAAAGGTTAGATGAAAGAAGAGACTTTTCAGTCTCACTCTCGCCTCAATAAAGGCATAATAATAGATATAATACCAAAGTCGTCTTTGTTAGTGTTCCGCACCTCATTTCCACCGTTATTTTTGTTATTTCCTATACAGGTGGCATGGAAGTGCGGATCGCCGAAAAGGACGGCTATTGCAGATATTAAACCTTGAATTCATTGACAGCCGTGTTCCAATCTTTCTTTCCCTCATTTCAATCCTTTTTATTGATATGGAAGGAGAAATTGGTTTAAATATTATATTATTTAGATATTAAAGGGAGGATAAATATGATTGTAGTAGTACCGTATAGTAAAGAGCCTGCTCGGAAATTTTCGCGCATCCCGTCTTGTAGGGTTATACCAAGTACTTGCTGGTAGTTTATTTCTATATTTTGCCATGTTCTAGTTTCTCATCTTTTAGTTATTACTATCATTAGGTTTTTTTAAATTTTTCACGCCCCCTTTTTTGTGGGTTTTTCCTGGATATTTTTTTCCTAAGAATCTCTTATGTTTTCTACATCCACAATTCTTCTAATTGTTTCTCATACTATTCTCTTTAATTTAATTATTCTATAATTAATGACGATTGGTTGGATGGAAGAAGAGAATTTTTGGCTCTATCTTGCCCAAATAAAGACGATTGTTATAATTGCATCCTCACTCACAAGAACTCCTTGCCCTATGCACTCAACGGTACGACATTCACTTCCTCTTACAAGTTGTTGTTAGTAGCCAGCTTTCGCTAATCGTTCTTTATTTACATTAGCTATTTACTACGGGTCACTCTTATAGCACAGTTTTCGCACACGATCATCACGAGCCAACCCTACGCGTCTTATTTCAGATTTGACCTATTCTATTACTCGGGGGGCCACACCGGCAACCACACGATTCTCGGAGTGGACACCCGTTTTGCTGGCGGTGGAGGAATCAGTTCAATGATGGACGAAACATTGTACGGTGGCAGTGCTTCCAGAAATTATAACCTAGGAGACATCAATGGCGCACCTCCCCTCGAAAGCCTCATTCACACCAAGTTAGTATCTCGTGTCATTTCGTCACCCTATCCGGTAAACGCATTTTAAAGAGAATTAGTGATTTATGTCAACCAGAGCATTAGGCTGCCTTTGAACCGACAAAAAACACCTTTGACCGGAGGGCAACCAAACCTGAACAGAAATCACAGATTTACTTTATTGGTCCTGAAGATGAGTCGCTTTCGAAATACGCATTGGGTGTTTCTAAAAAGAGCGGCAATCCTTTCCTTGTTTCTCCGATTACCGGTGAAGTGAGGAACGCCGACTAATAAGGCTATTAGAGATTTTAAACCGCTAATTTATGAACAGCCAAATTTTCTTTCTGTACACCGCTAATAAGATCCGGAATCAGTTTCCGACTATTATAAGCCGGATATTATTTTCTGGGGTTAAAATCGATACGCAAAAGTCTGCGCTGAAATATTTCAGTTTTTTCTGGGTATTGTGACGTCGCGAGATGATTTTTCTTTAAATAAAGTCTTTCCTTTCCGAAAAACTCTTTATTTCCGAATTTTCAACACTCACATCGCATTTCTTCTCCAATCCTTTTCTTTCTTACCAAACATTCAACTATCACTTATTTATCAACACAGCATGACAACCAACAGACGTTAAAACATCAACAATCATCAATATAGCTAATTTAAACAAACAAACAGCTTTATAAGAAAAATAATTACACAAAAAAATTAAATTAAAACATTAAATAAAAAAATGGCACGACGTTACCGTATGCAGTTGAGCTCATTTAAGTTAACCGGTAACAAAAGGAGTAAAGGAAAACCGGTTCTATACCCTGATAACAATGATTTAAAATGAAGTAGATAAAGGGTTACATTATTTAAAATGGTTTCGGAGTTATTTTTCAAAGATTGCTTGGTTTGATTCCTCTACTTGGGAAATGGATGTATCGAAGAATTTTTGCATGTGAATTTTCAAAAAATGTGAGCATTTGAACTCTGTACCTAACTCATAGAAATAGTTTGGTTGACTCTTTTGATATCCGAATAAATAAAAATGTATGCCATTCTCTGGTTTCCTTAGGTGGAGAGACGCTCAAGTCACGTGGAACGGAACGGTTCCTCACGTCTAGAATGGATACACGAAGTAATTGGACCACTGAAAGTATTTTGACGCGGCAAATTCTATTGTTACGTCATTGTATTATGTTAGGAATGGGAGTGACAAAAACAATCTCGTTTTAGCCCACACGTCTTCTCAATAACACAAAAGTATTTATGGGGATAACCATGGGTATTCATATTTGCGAAACATTTCATTCACTCGGAAATGACGTGCTTTAAAATTGATATCCATTTTACTGGTGAAATTTACAAAGATGGAATGAAGTTTTAATATAGTGCATGAAAGCGTGCGACTTTACCCAAGGTTGTACAAGAAGTGAAAAAACCTTCCCGGAAAGTGGGAGACCAGGGTTCGAGTCTCAGCCAAGTCACTATGTTTCACTTCTTGTACAACCTTGGTAAAATTTAGACACAGAATCGTACTCTCACTCCAAATTTAAATTATTTTGATTGTGATGTCTAACAATAACAGTGATACCGTCTCCGACTACATAATTTCATGTCATTGTCCAATGTAAGTCTCATTCTTGCTTTAAACGTATTTTCTTGCTAAAAGTAGGATTTGGTGAAAATTTGAAAATAACTTGGATGATGCTTTAGAGAATCCAAGAAGAAAGTCCAGCTAAATTGGTTTATTCATGGAGAATGGTTTATCTTGCCAACGTCACGAAGTTTATTTTAAGACTGAGAAGATAGCACGATGGAAACTTTGGTTGAATTGAGATTCTCGAACCCATTGCCCCGAATGGACATTATATTAGCGCCTTGGATCGTTCAGTTGCGCTACAATCACTCAATCAAATGTTTGTCCATTTTTATAATAGATTTGCAGTAATATCAATGACGCAGTTTAACTTCTTATGTATCGAGAAATAGGTTTACTCTGTAACTTCTCTGTACTCTTTCTTTTCATCCGTTTATACGTTTCCCTTGATAATACCTATTATAACAGGTTATCGACTGTTAGAGAACTATATAATAACAACTGTAAGGTTTTATCTCGATACCCTCCAAAACTGAGAGTCTTCTTTGTTCTCCTATTATTAGAGATGAGTTGTGAATGGGTAGTCTTTTCCAAAACAGAAAGTAAATCATAGGTTCCAAATAACGCGGCAAACAGAACAAAAACGCATGAAAATGTTTGGAAAAACAGAAAATTGGGAGAGTACGATTGCAGAGGAAAACAATTACACTAGGGTTTTTAGTCATTCCTCTAAAATATAAATTTTGTGTTTTTATGACTGAAATCTATATAATTTCCAACTTAATGATATTTTCTTTGACTTTTCATATATTCTAACCGTCTCGCTTGTTCCTAACATACAATTCTCTGTACTCTTCTTGCCGAAAAAATAAGATTTCCGAAAGAAAACTTTTTGCTGATTTAGTTCATAGAATATAATTAAGATGATGTGATTGGTGTTGTGTTGCTCCTAAGGATTTATTGTATCTTGAGCCTCACTCATTTATTGACATTTGTAATCAATGGTTGCAAATCGAGAAGAAAGGTTCAATGGACTAGTGCAGCGATGTTCTTATTACTGATTGCCATTATTGTATATATGTTTAAATTTATGAACGAATATATTTTAAGAAATAAAGAAGAAAACTAATAATTGTATATTGTGTTGGAAAAATAGATTATTTGCACACAAAAATCGTGTTCCGAGTGAAAAGTTTAGCCCAGTTATGATTACTAATTTCCTACTTATTGGCATTTTTCTTTCTGAGAAAAGTAGATCACTACCCTCAGTTAACAAAATATAACGCGTAATACCTCTTGCTTCACTCTTATAAATTTCCTAGCATCCTATCCCCAATTCAGTCCTTTAAAATATTGCCTCCTTCTCAATATATGAAACACCCACAAGTTCTACTATTTAAATTTCTTCTGTTAAAATGTTACGCTCTCTATCATGTTTAAAAATTCCACGTTCGTTTTATCGAGAGCGAAATATTGAACGAGCTTATGAAAATCTTTACTTTGTTTGCTAAATTTACTAGGTAAACTTACTTCGAAGAAATATCTCTCCTACGAATAAAGATATCTCTGGTTGATGGGTTAATAAATAGTTAAATTAAAATGTGTGTGATATCGCTTTCCACGACCTAGTCGATTCAGTAAGTTTTCTTAGGTGGTCAGCCGGGTCAGTTGTTCGAAGTTTATCGACGTTTCGGTACCTTCCTTTTGACCAGTTATGCAGACTTCATCTTAAAGATGGCGCTAGAGGAATACGCCGTTATGTCGATGAACTTCGATGCACTGACCCGGCTGAGAAAAATTCCTACAATAGTTAATTCATTTATGTCAAAAAAACGAATAAAATCTTAGGTTATATAGTAATCCAACATACAGCTAATCTTCTAAACCCTTACATCCGTGCGTTTGCTAGATTTGGAACGAAATGGAATTTACGACATATTTTTATGTTTATGGTATTTTAAATTCCTACGAACACATCTCGCTAAATGGTGTACTTTCCATTGTCTTTTCATAGAGGATAGAGGAAAATGTATCTATGTTTTTCGTTGCTGATATGTTAACAGAGCTACTGAGATATGAATGATAATGATGGGTAATGGCATTCACTCCTCATCGAATGTTAAAAATAGTTCCATTCATACGATAAATGTGTCTCAATCGCGTGGATTATTTTCACTGAAAGCATTCTAGCTCAATGGGGAAAGCAAGGGCAAGTTACCACACTCCTCGTCCTTTTTTAGTCACCACATTCCCTCTAAAAAGATTTTTGTTGGTGATGGAGGGATGGAGTATCTTTTGGAATGATGATTTGTACAGTTGATCACAAAAACATCGATCGGGTTCTACCCCCGAGTCTTATGCAGTCAGTGAGACACAAATCTGGCAGCACTGCAGTCTGCCGCCCGTAAGATAGACGCTATTTTATATTAAAGCTTGATTACAAGGTTGAATTACTCGATGTTCCGTGTCGTGATTATTCATATCCTTTCGAAGCATATTCTCTCCCTTTGATTTTCTTCTACATAATGTTTTCAGGACGACATCTAAGGATTGAAATTTAATACAATATGATACAATTATCAAGAGAAGACGTGGTTTGAGTAGAATCACACGTTATTGTTCTATTTATTTTGATATTCAACTAACTTGATGGGAGAGATCATTGCGCCCTTAGTGATCGTACAATAATTAGGCATTGCTTGCCGAAAGGTGATGCGTAATTATTCGTTACCATGAGAATAAAAATTTTAGAAATCATAACGGATACGGAGGTTCTTAGCCCACCTAGTCTTCGAAATGGATAACGCATATCAGTTATCAGTTGTCATTATCTTTTCTCTCTTATCAGAATGAAATTTTTACTCTGATACTGATGCTGTTTCAAAACGAGAAGGATTACTCCATACTTCTGTTTTATTAATACGTTACAGCTCTTATTGATCTGCAGTCAACGTCAAGCACACATCAACGAATTCCCCATTAATATATCTACCTACCTCCGCTAGATACCTACGTCAGCATTATGGGTGAGTCTTATAACTTAATTTTTCATAATTGAAGCCTGCTTGAAAATCAAATTATTTGCTTGTTTTTAAACTGTATTTTTTTAATGAGATTCACAGAGTCAGGTGAATTGTGGAAAGAGTACCGCCTCTCTTTCCTTCATTTTACATGTATTTTTAAATTGCAATATGTGTTGTGCTTTTTGAATTGAAACAAGTTGTTACTTTCAAGGGGAAAGGTGTTTTCTGTTTTTGGCAGCCATCTCAGCGTTTCTTCTATGCGCTAAAGGTAGGAAATATATTTAGTTGAATTACTGATTTTTAACAAATATTAACTACTTCAGTCATAAGAGGAGGCTTAAGGTAGTGTGGTAGGAGTATTTTACCTGCGTAAAATCAAAATTTATCATAAATATCAGCTACTAATTTGATTTAACTATTAAAAATTCCGCAGTAGTGTCGGAATAACTATCTTATTGTTGCATTAATGGCTATCTTAGAATGGTAGAAATTTGTTCATATATTGGAATGAAATTAAAGGATATTTTGCAAAAATATGTTTCTTATCTTCACCTGACAGGTGAAATAGGATCTACGTCCCCACTGAAAACTGTTTGCTACCGGCAAGGTATTGCCCAAATCCCTGTCTATGAAAATTGCACTTACGTTGTACTACAAGTTGGCAGTCTCGACAGCAAATCAGGATTGGTTCGACGTAAATATAACATCTTTGTTGAATTTTAATCTTTTTGCACAAATTATGTGTATAAAACTTAGTGGAATAATTCATATTTCAGAACCCTACACTTCGGGATACCTTTCAGATTACAAAATCAAATTTCCTCACCTAAAGCTCATCTTAGGTTTGTATCCATTCGACAGTAGCCCATATGGTCTACCGGTGGTAAGTATTTTTGCTTTCTATGATAATTTAGTAATATTTATCCGGCCTTTAATTAAAAAGGTCCAATGAAATATACGAGATATGTGAAAAAATATGACTTCGCTTGGATCACTACGGTGGAAAGCACGTTTTCTATGACAATTTGTTTTCGGTAAAGGTCATTTCTCTATTTTTCATGCTATGCATTTTTTATAAGGTAATTAGTTCTAAAGCTGGAAGAACCAGAGTCATAAAGAGTGCAGTTTCAACCATCAAGGATATAGGATATGATGGGATCGATTTGAAATTTAAGAAAATGGTACGTATTACTATCTTTTTCGATTAATGCTTCTAAATACGAAGGTGTTTCGGAAAGTAACCGCCGTTGATGCGTTATGCTATTAAAGGTATTTGTTTTCTGAGTGATTACTTTGACGCAATCTGTGATTCTTAAAGCTTTGAGCTGTGTTAGAGGTTTAAAATCTCCAATAGCCGTCTTTGCCGGCGTTCCTCCCCTCATTCACCGGTATTAGGAGAAACCCGGGAAATAAATATCTTAGAACTTAATGACCCCTGAGGAAGATAGCATCGCTTTCAAAATACATTGGGTGTTTTTTAGAAGAGTCGCAATCCTTTCTTGGTTTCTCCGTATACCGATGAACGAGGTGAGGAGCAACGACAAAGATGGCTATTAGGGATTTAAAACCTATAATTTTTCTTTCTTTACTTCGAGTTGCTCGTATTGCTATAACTTCACAAAATGCTCCTGGATAGCCAAGGGGGCAGCGTGTCCGGCTTTGAGAAAGCGTTCCTGGGTTCAATTCCCGATGGAAGCCCATTTACGAAATGACATACGATGGCTAAGCTCTTTGAACCAACAGAACCAAACAAACTTTACGAAATAAGTGCTGCGATAGAAATTCCGGTCGAATGCGAGACGAGTGGTGTGATAAGAGTTCTCGAAGCAAAATATCTGTCAGAAGCGGACATCGTGAATTGAGTGCTGTTTACGAACATTGAACAAAGATGTTGTGGATCCAATCCTCAACCAGTGGAACCAATTTCATAAAGGTGGAAGAGCAAACATTCATGTTTAACGCAGAATTGGTGGGATTTCTGTCAAATGGGATGCTTTTGATCATACCCAGCATAGCCTAGTCTTGTAAAGAAGGAAATATTCGGACACGGCTTTTAGTGAATTAGAGATTTAAAATCTCGAAAAGCCGTCTTTGTCGGCGTCTCTTCTCTTACTTCCCGGTAGTCGGATAAAGCAAGAAACGTTTTAAACCTTTAATAGCCTGGTCTTGGCTCCACAATATTTCCTGTTCACTGTTTATCTGTTCAGTCACACGAAGAAGCTGCTTTGAGCAACAGCACTTCCATGTCCATGAAGATCTTCAAATGCTGTGACAATCTGACTGTATACACAAGGGGTCGATTTTCATGCAAAGGGAATTTACAGCTTTTTGAGATACTATGAGAAATACTCGAATTTAAATGGTGGCTGTTTTGAAAAATAGTGCAAATCAGTTGTTTTAATTTATACAAATTAAAATATTTTTGATCTCGGTGGTAGTTTTATATATAGCTAACCGGCGCACTGTGGGCTAGAATCGGAAAAAGCTGGCCAAAAATAAGAAAGAGCTTTTTTGAGTGAGGACTTTGAAACTTCGCATGGTCATTTTTAAATAAATTCTACATATAAGAGCGAAATCATTTTTGTTGATTCTTACGCGTTACAATTCTACAGGGGGTCAAAGTTGACCAATTTTCGCGAAAATTTCCAGTTTCCGATTTTTTACGAAATTCTTCAACTTCAAGTCGATTGTGAACCCAAACTAGGAAAATCATCGGGTGAAATATGATTCCATATTATAAATATGTTCTTTGTATTTCATAAGACTTGGTTTCAATGAGCTCTGCCGAATATTTATATACTTTACATTACAAAATGGCGGACCCTTATTTTGGAGCAAAGTTTTACCTAAAGCGAGGAAAATAGTAGATTGAGACACCGTGTGACACGGGATTACTTACATCACAATAAGCTATGAACCTTCCTCAATGGGAATCTGAAATAAAATCTTGCCCCAATTTGCCCCAATAATTTATAAATCGACTTTTCGACAACGCTACAAGGGCCGGATCCGCCCGGCGGAGCACCGTCCTCCGCTACGCTGTCGTGTTTTGAGTGGAACAACGAACCAAAACGATTCTGATTCGTTCTTTTTTAGATTTTAACCATTATTATACTTTGTACATTAGTTATATATCATTTTTTAAGTTAATAGTTTCTTAAGATATGTTTGTGATTTTGATACTGACTGCTTCTTCACTCTCACTCTCTACAATACTGAAAATGTTCTTACAAAATCGGTAGAACTAGCCGTCACTTTGTGTAATTTTATTACAGAATTAAATACATAGGTTGTTACATACGTATTATGAAAATGGTGGAATATAGCTTAGAAGTTTTTCAAATACAAAATTTGCCCACATCTGGAGTTGTTTTGGCGACCGTCGAGGTGCTCTGGAGCGCTGGAAAATTTCGGCAAAAGGCTCGTTTTATTGCAGGCAGCTGCGCTTTTCCGGATTAACGGTACCCTTTGTATTGCATGTCTGTGATTTTTCCTTACATGCGTAGGAATAATTCAGTTCTATTTGAACATTGGATACGAAGAGGTTGTGCTTTGTGCTTTCTAATTAGCTACGACAGTTCTGTGAAACAAGAATTATTCGACAATCTCCTGGTAGCAGTACTCGTGTGAGCTTTTAGATATTTCATAGGAATTATATCTCGTAAGGTATGTTTTTCATTATATTTTCTTTTTTATTTAATGCATCAGAATATGGTGGTAAATTGTGATGTATTGTCTGATCGTTTTAAAATATGCTCACAATTGTTTGAATGCATTCTACTCCCTTTGTCCTGCATATACTATTGAAGGAAAGATATAGTTACGAAATACATGTTGCATTTTCACATATTGTTATAATTTTTCCAGGTTTTCAGTGTATTAATACGTAATTTAATTAGTATTTCTGCAAAAATCATGGCTGATATGGTCAATAATCAGTTAACGGATTTTGGCATCGGTATCGACCGTTCCGTCTTCAAGAAAGAAAATCAATGTCACGCTTATTTTCAAATATGGTTTGGATGGTAGTTCTGGCCATTGGAAGTACAAACAATTCCAAACAATAAATTATTAAGAAAGTAACTTACGCCAAGAAATCGAAAAGTTTAAGCCAGTGAATGTAGGTAATCACCGCATTAAGTTCTGTTTGTTGCTTACAATGATAAACGGAAAGGTAACATTTTCTCAAATCAAAGGTAATATTTCTTGGATATATGTAGCTAAATTTGACCAAGAATCTTTTGTTGTATTCCTTCTTATAGGTATGTAATGCGCTGACCGAGAGCCCGGGATTGAAATGCTACATTTGTGGGGCGAAAATTTCGGAGATGAACGATCTATCGACAATTAGTAATCGAGACGTTGACGAAGAAAATTTGTCCTATGGCATTTCTACGCTGCATTCTACATAAGATTTTTTGAGTGTTTATTACATATATCTTACCGACTTATCTTTAAGTAATGGCAGGTGAGAGTACAATATTGATGAGTATGGTTTTATGTCATAAGACGTACCCATTGAACTTATCTCAATATTCCTACATAGGCTCGTGGTAATCATAAATTACTGCTTTTGGAGAGGAAATCTCATATTCAGAAAGAGTTTAGAAAAAAGATGGGACTGATTGTAGATGTACCTAAACCAGGATATGGCTCCACAAAAGATGGAAATATATCAAGGCGTTTCTTTGAAATTCCGTGTCTAGCAGCTGAAATAACAGGTGCGAAATGAAGTTATTTTTATTAATGCGTAATCTTTTATTAAATGTAAAAATCAGGAAACTGAAATAGATAAGGATGAAATCTTCACTATCAAAGATAAAAGTTCTGTTTAAGGTTTGTTTTATATTATTAAGTTTTTGTGAACTACCGTTTCTCAATACCAATTTAATTAATCATTTCTTAAAAGGAATTGACGAAGATCAAATAAAAAGATTCGCCAATATCTTGAAGGCAATTTCAAGTGGTTTTCCACTAAATGAAAGAGCATTCAAATATTATTGCTGCGCTACAGCAGAGATGTATGTCCGATTATATCCGTGGTACTACATGCAACCAACAGTACATAAAGTACTTATACACGGGGCTGAAATTGTAAAAGAGGCAATCCTTCCGTTGGGGCAACTAACAGAAGAGGTAATGGAGGCCCGAAATAAAGACGCAAGGAAATACCGGGAGAGAATCACAAGGAAACACTCCAGAGTGGCCAAAAACGAGAATTTGTTCCAAAGATTACTTCTAACTTCTTATGCGCTAATTTCAATATCGGCACCAGTTAGAGCAACAAAAGGATCGAGGAATCTGAGCGAAGAGATTAAGGAACTCCTAGTCATGAACGATGAGGAGGAATTGGCTTATGGGGATGAAGATTCTTCAGACGAGGAATGTATTTAATAGAGAAGGTAATGTATAAAAACACCGTATACTTCATTAAAACTCGCTTAAATCTTTGACTGCATGATTTAGTAGAAATTTAGCATTATCGTACGAAAATAAACTACTACATGATATTAATATCGCTGTCGTGGTCCCATGCTTTAAAGCACAGCCCATTTCATTTTTTTCAATTATCACCCTACAAGAAATGGTGAATTTCTAATAATTGTTGATATCTAAGATATGTACGAAGTGTAATAATGGTTAAAATCTACAAAAGAACGAATCAGAATCGTATTGGTTCGTTGTTCCTCTCAAAACACGACAGCGTAGCGGAGGACGGTGCTCCGCCGGGCGGATACTGCCCTTGTAGCGTTGTCGAAAAGTCGATTTATAAATTATTGGGGCAAATTGGGGCAAGATTTTATTTCAGATTCCCATTGAGGAAGATTCATAGCTTACTGTGATGTAAGTAATCCCGTGTCACACGGTGTCTCAATCTACTATTTTCCTCGCTTATGTAAAACTTTGTTCCAAAATAAGGGTCCGCCATTTTGTAATGTAAAGTATATAAACATTCGGCAGAGCTCATTGAATCCAAGTCTTATGAAGGACAAAGAACATATTTATAATATGGAATCATATTTCACCGGATGATTTTCCTAGTTTGGGTTCACAATCGACTTAAAGTTGAAGAATTTCGCGAAAAATCGGAAACTGGAAATTTTCGCGAAAATTGGTCAACTTTGACCCATTGTAGTATTGTAACGCGTAAGAATCAACAAAAATGATTTCGCTCTTATATGTAGAATTTATTTAAAAATGACCATGCGAAGTTTCAAAGTCCTTACTCAAAAAAAGCACTTTCTTATTTTTGGCCAGCTTTTTTCGATTCTAGCCCACTGTGCGGCGGTTAGTTTTCGAATTGACCTCGTATCATGACTGTTGTTCCTCACGGAATGTTCCCCTGTGATATGTAAGCTAGACTATCGGAAATAAATCGAACGGATTGCTTTTGCAGTTTGTTCCTGAGATCGCTGAAGTCGCTTCCGGGATCCGGCTAGCGATGGGAAGTGATGGAGGTACTCTTTCTGGTTACTTCACGAGGAATATTACCAGAGAAGACTTCCAATATGCAGATCTCGCAGAGATAGCGAAGTGAGTGACTAACCTTCCACGATACCTCTGGATATTTGTTTATATTGCCACGATCGTGGTCTCGTGAGCTCATGGTCGACTTATACGTTATCAGCTCTTGAATTTATTTTTAAAAAATAAAACGTGTTCCCAAACTTTTTTCCCCTGGACCCCTTTCAATTTTCCATGAATCCCCTAGCTTGCTTACGAGTAATACTGAATTTTCTTATTAAAAAGCCATATCTGATTTCCATTCGATTATGTTTTCTTTTAAAATGGGATCTTCCAAAAACTCTAAAACGCACTCTGTTCGAATAAATCGAAGTCGAATTTAACAAATAAGGTTTATTGCTTAAATAACAATGAATGCTTCAAATCGATGACTGAGTGATGATTGACTGAAGAGTGACTGATGGCTGCTGCCGACTGGTTGCCGAAAGACTACGGCTGGCTGCCGATTGACTGCCAATGACTGACTGAAGACTGACTGCCTCTGACGGACTGTTGACTGGCAACTGACGACTGTCGGAAGAAGAATGAGAGCAGCAATCTCGCCAGGTGTCGCTTCCGTCTTCCAGCAGACGATACAAACAAAAGAACGCTCGTTTGCGTGAACATACCGCCCGCCTCGTTGCGTCCATCTGCAACGATTATCTTTTAACTGGAATAATAAAATAAAAAGAATAAAGCAAACAATAACAATAGAAAAATAAACATTCTTGAGTTGATTACCGCCCGCCGTAAAGGGCTGGTTTCCCAATTAAGGCTGCATAATAACCCTTGGCCGTTGAATCGACTGGCAAGGGTATCAGTTTTATGAGTGGTCGCATCAATTCAGTCCCGGCTGTCTTCACTGTTGCTACTCGAACTAGGTCATCTCTTCCTGGGTGCAGTGCGATGATCTTTCCCATCGGCCATCTCGTCGGAGGTGTTATTTCGTCCTTGATGAGCACGATATCTCCTATCTTGAGACGTTGTATAGGTTTCAGCCACTTACTCCGCTGCTGCATGTGGTGAAGAACGTCCTTTTTCCAAGTCTTCCAAAATGCATTCCGCATACAAGTGATCAGTTTCCATCTTGAAGAAAACGTTTGGTTTAGGTCGACTTCCAAAAAAGGTGAGGGTGGAGAAAGTAATGACGATCCGATTAAAAAATGACCTGGAGTTAGAATAGTAAAATCACTTGCTTCATTATCGATTACTGTTAAAGGCCTTGAATTGAGACAAGCTTCGATTTGCAGAATTAAAGTTAACAGTTCCTCGTATGTAAGCTTAGCATCACCTAAGACTCTTTTGAGATGATATTTGAAGCTCCGAACTGCTGCTTCCCACAAGCCGCCAAAATGAGGTGCTCTTGGAGGGATGAATGACCAATGAGTCCCATCTTTGGCAATCTGCGAAGCCACTTCTGCACTGAAAGATGAGGTTTCTGAGAATAAATGCTTGAGTTCCTGCGAAGCTCCTCGAAATGTTGTGGCGTTGTCGCTGCATAAAACTGTGCATATTCCTCTCCTAGCAGTAAATCGATGATAAGCTGCTAAGAAAGATTGTGTGGTTAAGTCGGTGACAATTTCTAAGTGAATAGCTCTAGTGACCATACAAATAAAGATTGCTATGTATCCTTTGTGGGATCGATTACCCCTGCCCTTAGCTGTTCTCAAGAATAGTGGACCAGCATAGTCAAGCCCAGTATAAGAGAATGCTCTCTGAGGGGTTAGTCTCACAGCAGGTAGCGGTGACATCGTCTGCGATAAAGGTTTTGAAGCGAATCTTGCACACTTAACACAATTTCGATAGACTGCCTGGATTAATCTTCTGCCTCCAACAATCCAGTAAAATGTACTTAAATAGCTTCTCATTAGCTGAGGACCACCATGTAGTGTGGTTGAATGAGCATCCTCAACAAGTAACCTAGTGAATTTACTTCTTTTAGGAAGAATGATCGGGTGTTTCTCATCAAAGGAAAAGGAAGAATATTGCAAACGGCCGCCTACTCTTAAGAGGCCCTGTTCGCACAGGAAAGGGGACAAACGTCTTAAAGCGCTTCCCTTCTTTAAAGTTTTACCCTTGAGAATACGAATGATATCTTCCATGAAGAATTCCTGCTGTACCATTTTCCAGAATAGAGTCTTAGCTTTAGTTAACTCAGCCGAAGTTAACCATTTACGGTTTCTCTCAGAACTTGGTAAACGCCATCGACCACAATAAGCCAATATTCTAATGATTTTTGTATAAGATGAGAATCGTTCAAAATAGTGCAAAAATGATTCGTCAACACTTGAGTTACAGACTAAGACTTTAGACTTCCGTTCAATATCCGTTGAGGTTTGAACTGACTCAATGGAAGGCCATTCTTTGCGATCAAGTGAAATCCATCTTGGGCCATTCCACCATAATTGAGAATTGCGAAGTTTTTCGGAAGTATATCCTCGAGTAGCACAATCTGCCGGATTATCTGCTGATTTCACATGGTGCCATTGACTGAAAGGGCATGTTTCAAGTATTTCGCTTACTCTATTCGCGACAAATGACTTCCAATTTGAAGGATGTCCTTTTAGCCAACATAAAACTACTTGAGAATCAGACCAGCAATGAACACTACTCGGTTTGAATGATAATTCTGAAAGAATATGCGATATGACTCTAGCCAGTAATAAAGCTCCACATAACTCCAACCGGGGTAGACTGACTGTCTTTATAGGTGCCACCTTGGCTTTAGCAAAGATAAGTTTTGCAGTACCTTGTCTTGGACAATAATAAATGGCTGCTGCATAGGCTCGCTCCGATGCGTCTGAAAACCCATGAAGTTGCCAATGATCTTCCGTGTAGGTTCCAAACCATCGTGGGATCTTCAGGTGCTGCAGGTCTAACAGTTGATTTGTTAGCAAGGTCCAAGTATTTTCGTATTTGCCGGTAATAGGAGTATCCCAATCCATTCCAGCTATCCACAAGTCCTGTAAGAGTATTTTGGCATTGATTAATACGGGTGATAACCATCCTAAAGGATCGAATAGTCTAGCGACTTGTGATAGAATTATTCTTTTAGTTACAACCGACGAGGTCGTTAATTGGTCCATTCTAAAAGAAAAGAAGTCCCTCTTGGGTGACCATCTGATACCGAGTATGGGCAGTAACTCAGGTGGTTCAATAGCCTTTCCCATTGGGTGGTAGCTCTGAAGATTTTCGAGGAGTGCTATGTTATTCGATGACCATTTCCCCAAGGGAAATCCAGCGGTTTCCAGGATTCCAATTATTTGATGTCTCTTCTTTAGAGCATCTTCGATGGTATCTCCACCTGAAAATATATCATCGACGTAAGTCTGACGTCGCAGAATTGCAGATCCTTCTGGAAACCTTTCCTCTTCATCCTCTGCCAATTGTAGTAATGTCCTGATGGCCAGATAAGGTGCTGAGGCTGTTCCGTATGTGACCGTTGTCAGCTTATAGTCCTTTAGGGGTTGTGCAGGATCTGACCTCCATATGATGCGTTGGTATGCGTCTGCATCATCGTCCTTAACTAAAATTTGTCTAAACATTTTTACGATGTCAGCACTGAATACAAATTTATAAAACCTCCAACGAGTTAAAATGCTAGTTAGATCAAGTTGTAATTTAGGACCAGTCTTTAAGAAGTCATTAAGAGAATATCCTGTGTAACAACAACGAGATGCATTAAATACAACCCTTAGTTTTTTAGTGCCATCATTGCGAATGACTGCATGATGTGGCACATAGTATGAAGAAGGTTTGTGAACATCTTGGTGTGGTACTTCCACCATATGTCCCAATCTTTCATACTCCTCCATGAAGTGTAGGTAGGCAATCCTTAATGGCTCCTTGCTTTGTCTTCGACTTTCCGCCTTCAAGAATGCTGAAATGGCTATGGCTCTTGAACCTGAAAAATGTGGTGTATTGAATAAAGGCAACTTTACCACATAACGTCCATCTGTATTGCGATGTACAGTTTTTGTGAAGAGTTCTTCACAGCGATCATCATCAGGTGATCTCTTGGGCTGCGACGGAAATTCTTCCAATTCCCATAATTTGGAGAGCATCTCGGATGTATCAGGTTGCAGCAATGTTTGAAACGCGGCAGCATGGTCACTCGAATCCTCCATGTCGGCTGCTGCTGTCTGGCCGGTGAGGATCCAACCTAATGCTGTCTCTTGAGCAATTGGAGTGCCTCGTGGTCCACGCTTAACGCCGTTTCTCAGTACGGTGGCGTAGACATCTGCACCGAGAATAACGTCGACTCTCTGCGGTTTATGGAAGAATGGATCAGCCAACTGCAAACCTTTGATATGAGGCCAGCTGCTGTGCACGACTTCTTTGTTTGGTAAAAACGAAGTCAGTTTATTTAGAATCAGAGCTGGAAATTTAAGAGAGAAAGAAGGATTAAAACTTGAACATAAAGTAAGATTTGCGGTGCCGTGGGAGACAGCCGTAACAATTCCGCCAACTCCCGTGACGGGCACATTCACATTCTTCCTCTTTAATACTAATAGATTTGCAAGACTTTCAGAAATAAATGATCTTTCTGCAGCAGGGTCCAGTAACGCTCTAGCAGTGATAGTATATTCCTCGTCAGATTTTAGCACAATCTGAGCGGTTGCTAGTAAAACAGTTTTGCCAATCAATGACGTAAAGCTTGCAGCTGTTACGTCATTTGCAGGAACTCGCGAAGAAGTTGGAGCTGTTAATTCATTCGAAATTTCGCAATTAACTCTTGTAATTTCTTCATGCAACTTTGTATGGTGCTTTTTATTGCATATTAAACATCGACTGGTAATGCGACAATCGGAGAGTGTATGGTTTTGTCTGAGACAATTAAGGCAAAGTTTATTTCGCTGAGCAAATTCCTTTCGCGCAGCAATGGTCATTTCCCTGAATCTGGCGCAGAAGCCCAATGAATGACCACCTTTGCATAAAATGCACGATTGTTGTCTTCTTAATTTAGGTTGAATGACAGCGGTGTACATCTGTTTCGATTTGACGAAGTTTCCTTCGAAATTTGCTTGATCGAATGATCGCACTCTCTTTTCTAAGAATTGGCTGAGACTTTTAAAGGTTGAAAAACCCTCAACATTCTCTTGCGTAATTTCCCACGCTTCCCTGGTTTCGTAATCCAATTTCTTAGTAGTCAAATGGACAAACCACGGGTCCCATTGCTCAATTGGACATTGCAAGTCGCGAAGACCTTGAATTGCTTCTTCGACGACATCGATTAAGCGGTTAATTTCACTGGGAGACTTTTGCTTGACCGGTTTGGCATATATTATTCTGTCTAAATGAGTAGCTAATCGAATGCGGGGATTATCGTATCGACGTAATAGTTTTTCCCAAGCTACATCAAGATTAGTGCCAACAATATTAATTCCCTTTAGTCGCTGAGCAGCAGGTCCTTCCAAGCTGTTGATAAGATATTGCAACTTGACCACGGAAGAAAGTTTAGGATTTTCTTTGATGATTGAACAGTACAAGCCTTTAAATGTTTCCCACTCGCTTTGTTTCCCACCGAATTTAGGAACAGTTAGTGACGGAGTAGAATTAATTGTGAAATCATTATGCACAACTTGAGCCGTGGGTTGTTGATTAAATGAAGTATTATCGGAACCTCCAACCGATTTCAATTGTCGTAAATCGACCGACAATGCGGCTTTCGCACACAAATATTCCTCTTCGACTGTACTGTACGCATCAAACTTGAAATAATCGTCTTCGGCCAATGACTCCTCGAATTCAATTAATTCATTATGCCTCGAATAGAATTCTTTCCAATAATGATCGAGTAATTCGAGTCGGCCTTGGATATAAAGTTCGGTTTGAATCTTTTGAGACTTTTTCTCTTTAGTATTTTTCACAAAATTCAAGATTCTGTTGGCATTTGTTATTTGCCTTCGTAAGAGGGCTTTTCCTTCGGACATAATGAGGGAATCAATTAGCTTACGAATAGAGCGACTTCTCCCTCGTAGAATCCGGTAGGTTTCAAATGCGGCTGGAAGGTGTCCGGGTCTAACTGGGCGATTCCTCCACGAGCTGATGGACTGCGACTGAAGATCTCGCACGGGGACGAAGAACCACGGACGATGAACCACGGACGATCAGCCACGGACGACAAACCACGGACGATGAACTACGGACGATCAGCCACGGACGACAAACCACGCTCTGCTACCAAATTTTGTTCGAATAAATCGAAGTCGAATTTAACAAATAAGGTTTATTGCTTAAATAACAATGAATGCTTCAAATCGATGACTGAGTGATGATTGACTGAAGAGTGACTGATGGCTGCTGCCGACTGGTTGCCGAAAGACTACGGCTGGCTGCCGATTGACTGCCAATGACTGACTGAAGACTGACTGCCTCTGACGGACTGTTGACTGGCAACTGACGACTGTCGGAAGAAGAATGAGAGCAGCAATCTCGCCAGGTGTCGCTTCCGTCTTCCAGCAGACGATACAAACAAAAGAACGCTCGTTTGCGTGAACACACTCAAAAATCGAAATATCTTGGTTTTTAAATTTTTTTAATAAGCCTCTTTGGGAACCTATGACGTAGAAGGAAGTCGTTCATTCTCGGTGAATTGAATTTAGGAATATTTCTCGGGACTCTAACCGGGTAGCGTCTCTCCATACCGTCGACTTTTCGGTTACATACTCGGACATCATCTTCAGGACAATGGGATGAGATAATGAGATCTCATTGTCCTGAAGATGGTCGCCGAGTATGCGGCCGAAACTTAAGCATTAGCTGTGTGTATTGAACTATTTTTTTCTTTTCAGAGATTTGGACTTCATATCTCTGCAGTGCTATAAACCAAGTAAAACAAAGCCTTATACGGAGTTAGTGGCGCCTTTGTACTCTGAATCAGGGAGCTCAGATTCTGTGGTGAGTCATTAAAGACCACCCTTGCTACGTAGAGCAACTCAGTTTTCATTTTTTGTTCTTCCAAATATGGACAATCTGAAGGTTCATTAGAGAATATATTTGCAGAAGTAGTTTTAATTTATTGCCCTTCAATTTTCTTCAATCTAAAATTTCTCTTCTGCGAATGTATTAACTCCTCAACGCCCTCGGGCAAACTATTACGTCCAGCGCTATCCTTTAATTTTTCATCTTATAGAAGCAGTTTTTCTCCTTTAATGTTACTTAACATACATATATTCTCATTTATAATGAGTTTTTTTGTATTTGCATGTTTTGTATTTTTTTGCGTTTGTTATATTAACTTAAAGTTTATTTAGCCCGATTTTTTTCACCGGTGATCATTTTTAAAACTACTAATACTCTCTACCAACCCAATTAAAAGTTCTGTTTTATTCCCTTAATTGCTCTTTGTGATATCAGTGCAAATACAAACCACTTGATATCTAGTTTAAATATACCACAAGCAAAAATATTGTTTGCTTTAAGCATAACCTGAGAGAAATTAGTTAGTGCAGCCCAATTTATGTGTTCCCAAAGCGTTGTTATTTCCAACATAACAAAGAAGTTGTCACGTGTGAAATTGAGGTAAATGTTGAAATTTTCATTTACAGTTGGTTTCGGGCCTTATATCGAACATGAAATTTTTCGGGTTCAAAACCTAAGGTGTTTCTAGAAGACAGAATTCTACTGTCTAACCTTAGCCTCCCATCTACCTTTCCTATTACACAGTAAATATGCTCCTTGATGGTTAAATGGTATGATGGTCAAGAGTAGTAGACATCGAAAAAAAAATCAAAGGACGCTAGCATCCTCGTACACCTTTCTCTGGTATAATCTGATGAGAGATACGATAAACATAACTATTTTTTATGATTTGAGTAGTTTTTAGCTTTTAAAATAGCATATCATACGGCCACTCGGTTTGGTTGTTCTTCTGCAAAATGCCCCAGAAAACTACCTTTAATCGGTAAAACTACTACTTATGGATTTTTCTAGATATTTATGACTTACTAACTCTTAAGGATGTCCTAAAAAACCTTAAACTAATTCTAACCCACTGATCTTTCATTTTTAATGATTTCCTGGTGATTGGGATATTTGGAAATTTATATTTTTATCAATTTGACAATTTAAAATTTATTTTTTTCGATTCCGGAATGCTCCGGGGTATATTAGACTTTCTTATAATCATTCAGTAATCTGTTCATATAGAGCATAGGTTCCCAAAATGTAAATCCATGAGGACCCCCAGGGGTCCATGTCAGGAACCACAGTGGAAAAGACTCGCTATTGAAATAAATAAATATATATATATATATATATATATATACGCAGATGAGGACATTAAACTCTCTTGAATCCTAGATGCGTACACAAACGAAACCGTATTTATTTCATTAATTCATAAGAAAATCCCAAGAATTTTTAAATTGATTTTTGAAAAATTAGGATGAAATAATTACATTATAATTATAACAGTAAAATTAACTTATTACGAAATAAAACGGTCTGGTTCCATATTGATACAGAGAAAAATACGCTGGTGATCAGTTTCAAGTATTTCTACAAGTTAAAAGGGATGTTCTCTATTTCTACCATCAGGCGGTTCTGAAACCAGAAAATGTACGAGAACATTAACAGAAATTAGAACGCGTTCTGTTTTTCAGATCACTGGCTAGTTCATTTCTACATGTTGGGTTGTTTCTACGGTACAATTTTCTGTTTCATTCATTTCTCTGTTAAGACGTACATTTTAATTGACAGTGTAAACAAGCCTTTAGTCATGTGTGCAAACGTTTCATTTAAGTTTCGTTTGTAGAGTGGATGTATTGAAGATTTTGTGAGCTTTGGAGCACCACCCAGGAAGGTTCTCATGGGGATTCAGAACTATGCGGTGTCGCACACTCTGGATGACGCTGACACGTTTACGCCAGGATCACCTGCAGCAGAAAGCGGATTTGAACAATACCCTTTATATAAGCCTGGTTTTCTATACTTAGATCAGGTAAAGTGATTTTATTCATGAGGATGCTGACTTACGCTATATTCTATCACAAGGAAGCCATAAATATCTAAATATCAAGGTTAAGGACCTTCGTTTTATGTTCACGACCATCAGGATCTTGATATCAAATAACTATATTTTACTCATAACTTCTCTCAAAATGACCTTAATTTACTACTAGTAGCTCTGTGTAAACATCTCGCGCAAATTGTAACTATAGTTGTTTTGGTATTTTAGTAGTATGTAGTGGTTGGAGTGTTTATTTTGATGTGTTTTGGTGGAGAAATAGTTTACGTGCCCGTTTTAATATACCTTGCTCGTATCGATGGATATCTGTATCTAGATGGTATCTACACATCCAGTAAGAAAACTCTATGAGCAAATTTTAATTTCAACTCAATATTTTGACCAAATGGTACATTTTTCATTTGTTGGTCTATTTTTAGCAGAATGTGAGAAATTTTCTCTTTAAAATTTATATTTTTTGATGAAGTGCGAAGGAAAAACACAGGTTTATAAATAATATACCTATTGTATGAGGTAAATACTGAGTTTTTTGACGCACAGTGATCTAGAACCGAAATAGGCTGGCGAGAAATGTGAGTTTTGCGATCATAATTGATGTCGAGTAATATAATGGACTGGTTTATAAAATGAGATAATGTTATAGCCGATTATTTTCTTGAAATTGGATTATCAACAGCTTGATGTAAATCCCATTTCAGGATTTGGTAGGCATTTTTCGCAAAGTTTAGTGTTACTTTAATGAGCAGGAATCAACGTAAATGACTTGTATGCAGATTTCATTCAAAAGTGGCCACGCGAAGTTTCAAAGTTCACAATAAAAAAAACACTTTCGTAATATAAGGTAGCTTTTTCGAATCTAACCCTCTTTGTGAAGGTATGTACCAACAAACTGTACGAGCTAAAATTTTCCTCTAACTGACGATTCTCTCTTTACTGTTTTAATATCGTGCATTTAAGAATGAATTGTTATCTATACATACTGATATTAATGGAGAACAAATTTAGTATTAATTATTTACAAATGTTTGAATTGAAGTTAAAAATAGCACAGGAAAGCGTGCCACTTGACCCAAGGTTGTATAAGAATCGTTTTTATACATAATCTGATTTAATAAAAATATACAATAATATCATATATTATATGCAACGGTTATTTTACGCTTCTGCATTCTTTATTTCGGAAATTTTAGAGCTCTCGGACCTGGTTCCCCACTTTCTGGGCAGGAATGATTTTTTTTGTTGTCTGAATAGTGTGCATCTGAGAACGCATGTGTTTTGATTATTGACAAACTCCTTGTTTATAATGTAATCAATGTGATCTACCTTTATTTTGTGGAACTTCATAATGAAATAAATTGAATTAACTTCGGAAATTTGGTGGAAAATAGCAAATTATTTCAATTAATTTCATTATTGCCATATTTAGACTGTCTTTGATAATTGTTTTTCTTATTTACTGCTAGATAACCGGAGAAGACTGGGAATTTTATCGTGATGAGGCATCTAATTCTCCTTACGCCGTTAATTACTTACAATGGGCCTCATTCGATGATATGATTTCCGTTGCCGAAAAGGTATACTTTATATGTTTTACTTGAATTGAATTGAATTGAATGAAAAAACTTCTTGATATATCAATATTTCTTTTTTTAACAAAAAATTTTTGCGTTTTGTTAAAAAAGCTACAATTTTTTTCTAAGAGTCAAAGTACGTTTATTTTTCTTTCTTAAACTGCATATGCTCATTTTATTATTGCAAAATAGTTGTGCTTCTCCACTTTATGGTGTTAGCAACTGAAGCATGTTAACATTGAAAAATGGTTTCATATTCAATAATAATTTATTATTTTCTTTCACTCTTACTTGACTTCCTATGGTGCATATATGTATTTTTGTTTACATATGTTACTCTATGAAAACAATTGTTTTGTTTTCCTTTCTTCTTCTTACATTTTTTGAAACATATTTGCCATTATTGAAGATGACTAATTTTGTTTCTAAAGAGGTTTTTCTTTTTTATATCCTTTTCTAAGGTATATTTTTTTCTCTTCTAAAGGTAAAATGTACTGGGCTAATTTTGATAATAGAAAAATTAGTTCAGATTAGTTATTGCATTGTTAATTTTCTTATTTTTTCATATTCTTCGTATTTCTTGTCACTTAAGCACTACTTGTTTGTTGCTTATTTTTATACGGTGAGCTCCGAGCTGTTTTCAAAATGCATTTTATAATATTTTGTGATATCATTCTTTTGTGCTATTGACGTTCTGTAGACAGACCTTTGTCTGATGGAACGCATCTTTGTTGAATTAAACAATAATAAAAAAATGAAAAAAAGCAAGCGTTACAGAAACGCTCTCTGACGCAGGTTGGTTATCATTGAAAGACTGGAGATTAGAAGATTGGTTACGATTGCTTTATAATTTTAGGATTAGTAAGAGTTAAGTCAATAAGTACGAGTAAGTCGCTAAACTGTATAGAGGCAACGTAAAAAATGCACTTCACTCACATTGTTTCCTTCTGTTATTTCAGGCTAAATATATAAAGGAAAAAAATCTGGGTGGAGCTGCGTTGACAACCTATAGCGGAGTGGACCAAGTAAACGAGGAGTTACCCTTCGCCAAATACATTGCCGAACTTCTGAGCAGTTAATATGTTAACTCGTAACGAAATTAAAATTGTAACGGATATCGAAATAAAAAGATTCAATTCACTCAACAAACGCCAACCGACGAGTTTTATTTGAAGTGTCATTATTTCTTTCGTGTCTTGAGCAATAAAAATAAAAAAAATGATCAAACTTCAGAAGAATCACAAAATATCGATATTATAAAATTAGGAAAGAAACTTAGAACACGGCTATTAATTATTGATTAATATTATTTAAATACACCATTTGGTCTATGAATCGAGTTAAAATTTGAATTTGTCCATACAGTTTCGTTACTGGATTTATCTTCCACCCGTGCTTATGATAGCATTGCTATTGAAAATTATATTGGGTGTTTCTTAGAGAGTTGGTAACCCGGGCCTTTTGTTTCCGAATACCAGAGACTACCGATTTCAGATAATCAGGTTAGGCATATAAGATTAAATTAAATACAACAAGGGCTATTGTCGCATTTGAGTTCTTACATCCCGATAAGGGAGTCCATCTCTCTCTTGACTTGGCCAATTCTTCGTCTTGTACATCCTTCTTCAATTCCCCTCTTGTTTCCCTATTTACGACTTACCTTACCATTCAAAGTATATCATACTCAGGAAAAACGATGCCAAATTTATTTCCTAACGTAAGAATAAAAGACGAATTGTTTATATTTGGTGAACCTGTCCAATATTTAATGACTATTACATATTTTGAAAACAGTAATACCTTTGGTTTATAAATTCATCTCTGCCAATTACTCGTTGACAATAACTTAAGTTAAACAGAAACATTAACATGCGTATGTCATCAAAATATGTAATATCAATGTAAACTCTACCTTCAATAGAGCACACCTTCACCTTTGGTTATTTTCACCATCCTACCTTTGGATATAAACATCGAAAACAGAAACATTGTGATCAATTGAAGTGGATGTGGCAATGACAGTGTATTTTCAATTGTGTAACGATAAAAAAATAAGATAGTGAGCTTCTCGATATTTTTAGCCTTTTTCCACACGAATTTCTCCTAACTGTTTCGTATTACGGTTGAAAATTTGAAACAGATATACGGAAGAACGTTTTGTAAATGTATGCACGGTATGGCTTTATTTAATGAAACAGGGATACGAATATTTGCAAAAGGATGTTCAGAAGCTAGCAATTTCTTAAATGGGGCTCCCGGATAGCCATGTGGGCAGCGCATTCTGCGTAGGTGAAGGCGGTCCCCAGTTCTATTTCCGGTGGGAGCGAAATGACCTGGGCTGTCAAAGCTCATACTTTAGAGAATACTAAACTACAAGTTCTTAAATGTGGGCATGAAGAGTAATAGAGAAGATTAAGCGGGATGATTGCAATTATACTATAGTTTTCATATACTTCCGCCTAAGTCGGTGTAATAAATAATCATATGAGTTCCTTAGAAATGTAATTTATTATTTTCCTACAAACCAATCTATTCACTTTGAACATGCTGGTGGTGATCTTACTCCGCTATCGAAATAACAATCTAAATCTTCGCTTATTATCGTTTCGCTTTTATCAGTTGCTCATTCGTCTAAAGATAATGATTCAATGTTATTTTTCGTCACTCTGTTTTTCAGATGCCTATCAGTGTGTTTTAGTGAAAAATTAAGGCGTTTCAAAGCCTTTGTGTTCGTTTCATGATGATGGGTGGGTTAAACAACTATCTGTTCGTATCATTTGAGGCTGCTAATAAGTTATAAGTCTTCAAATGCTGTAATGAGTTTTTCAATTACAGGGAATCGTTCAGTTTTGCTGTTGGCTATCATCTTTACGTCCCTCATTACTGCAGAAGGTAAGACATTCATTCTGAATTGTGAAATACATCAATGATTGTAAAGAAAGCAAATTTTGAGCACGGCTATTAATGAAGTAATGGTTTAAAATCTCTAATAGCCGCCTTTGTTGACGGCTATTAGAGGTTTTAAACCTCTAATTTAATAACAGCCGTATGATTATAAACAGATTACAATTTACATTTAAAATTTTAATGGACATACTTTTCTGATAATGAATTGATCTAAACTTCTCAGGAACGCTCTTTTTAATATTTATAGAAAAATGAAAGTATTCCGGTTATTTATAAGGTATATTATTATTCGGTATCTTCATAATAGTTAGTGAGTGATAATATCGATGAAAAATTACGGTCATGTATCCTCATTTTCAGATGCAACCACAATACCACTGCTGTGCTATCGAGAAGGATTGTACAACGATGGCAAAGGGAGCCATAACGAGAATTGCACTCACGTCATTCTGAAAGTCGGAAGTGTACAGAGCAAGAGTGGCTTTGCATCCCGTAATGTTCTTCTTTACGTTCGTATTCGTCAATTTTCACAGAATTACCCACTGATTAACACTGTACTCACTGTTTGTGTTTCAGAATGGTATGACCCATCATTCTTCTCCAGTTTCAAATCACGCTATCCCTACCTCAAGCTTGTTTTAGGCCTCGATCCTTTCGACCAGCACAAATCAGATCTACCGGAGGTAAAATCAATATAGAGGGTGCATTTTAAAGCAAAACCCACCTTAAATTTATAATACATTGAGTTGTCATTTTCCGCGAATATTTTCTATATGGATCTCTTTTCATTAAGCTATGTATATTGCTCCTGATTTTTCCAGAAAATTAATATATCATAGTTCCATTCCTAGGTAATTAAGACTGAGACTGGGAGAGAGAGAATAATTGAAAGCGCTGTTTCTATAGTTAATAATATGACCTACGACGGTATCGATTTGGTATTCAGGGATAAGGCAAGTATTTTCATCTCATATAATCTTTTTATAGTATATTATTAACATTTCTTAGATAAGTTCAAAAATACCTAAATATTAATAACATAATAGTCATAAGAAAATATTCAAGGATTATCACATTTAATATTTTATTTTTCTGACTTAAATTCAGTTTACTTTGCTCAATGTAAATTTTTTTCCACATACATTTATGCATTTAATGTACGTAAAGTATAGGATACGATCTTTCGAAAATGCTCTGAAAATCAATGAAATATTAACATTATATGATTAAATATACATTACAATTAGTATTTACAGTCTGAAATGTTTCCGACCCAACAAAGATTTCCATTTGATTGACAAACATCAACTGTTCGTCCAAAATGGCTGCAATATTGGTGAATACCTTTACAAAGATGCGCAAAACACTTTCAAAAACCAAAACGCACCAATTATTTTCCAGAATACCCATGTATTTATAAGAAAGGTACAAAGTTTGACTCTCATTTACTTTGATGATAACGAAATACGAATCCGCAATGTTTTCAGTATGTTCATGAGACTGCTGTGATAGCATCAGGGATACGGAAGGCAATTGGTGGTAAGAGCGTTACCCTTTCCGGATACTTCGTGAGGGACATCACTAGAGATGACTTGCACCATGAAGATCTTTCCGAAATTGCTGAGTGAGTATTGACAGACAGACGCAGCTACGTCATCATAATAGACGACCTCGTATCTCCTCCAAATGCATTTAGAAAAGAATGCTCACTTTAATTCTTTCTAAATAGATTAAAAATTCCAACTGCATAGAACAACATTTGTGGAAATTGATTGATTTTAAATTCATATGCTTATCAAATGCAAATCGCACTACATCGGATCTCGAAACCAAAAAGCAAGCTTCAGGACTGTGTATCACACTTTTGATGAAAGCTATGTTTTTCTCTGTGGGGCATGGTCGTTTCCCGCAATTGCATTAGCATGACCGAGTCGAGAATTTCCACAAATTTTAGGTGTTTATTATTATTATATACATATGACTACAAGTAGGTGCAGGACTTGGCGGCAGTGTTTACAATACAATATAGTAAAAAAATATACGTCATACACATAGTTAAAATTAAACAAAAAATCACAAAAAGACTTGTATTGAGGGGAAAACTCATCTGCCTGGCATTTACCCTATAAAGGAGGAAAACCCCTTAGAAAACCATTCTTAGGCAGTAGTCATAAAACTCTCAAGAAAATAAAATATATACCTTATAAAAAATTGAACCTATACACTTAGCAATTAGGAAACATAACCCTTTTAACGATAATTGTCCAAAATGTTAATTGCTCATTCATCCACTCGTCCACTAACTTAGAATTCATTTAACTAATACATCTTATTTCCAGAGTGCGAATCAAGCTTCTTGCTGAGGGGGAACTTTTTGTTGAGGAGGGGAAATATTTCGCAAATCTGTTTCGCGCACCTACATCAAAATAAAAACATTTCCTCTGTTACGATATTGAAAGATCTCGCTAAAGACTGCAATTTAAAGGGATTCGCCCCCATTCAATAATTCTTTTTTGACTCATAGTTGTATGTTCCAGGTACCATATTCTGATGAATGGAATATTTTCATTTGCCATTTGGTACAGGGTAGAGAAAAATGTATCTTTAATTTACTTCTGTCACAGTCTTGATCATATGTGTGTTGAAATGAAAGCTAGCGAGATATGAGTGAATAATTGCATTATCAAGGTCTCTACTTATGGACTGCTAAGAAAAGTGTTACTCGTCGAGTCATTATGCTTCACCTGTGTGGATATGTTCCGCTTATAACATTCTGGCTCAGTGAGGAAAGCAATGGCAAACTCCCTTACTCCTCATTCTGCCTAGTGAACCTCATTCCTCTCTGCAAGCTCTTAGTAACTTATTTCGGAAGGGCTGAGATATCAACTGACCTTCGGGCTGAATACATTACAGACTTGTAATATTTTAGAAATGCTAAGTTAGTATTATATGTGTAGACTAGCTGAAGCGCCCGTTGATTCTCAACGGGGAATATAGAAGTGGATTAACTTCAAGTTGCCGGTCGTGCGATGCATAAATTCCCTTTAGAATACAGTCTAAAATCCCAAGCTATTCTTACTGTACAGGAAAATTCATGAGCTCGGCTCAACAATCGCATTGATCGAGAGGAGGATTGTCTGTTTACAACCTCAACAATTTTGGAAAATTCACGCGTACTTTGTCGAAATTCTCGAAATTTAGATTTTTTATGGAAGTAGACTGATATTGGTTAATTTTAGGAAAAGATTGATAATTGGTGATTTTATGTAAAAACAATCCAAACATGAACTCATGTATGTGCTGATTAGATCAAAATATTAACAACCATAAATGTTTACAGGAATTTGGACTTCTTAACATTGGAATGCTTCGAACCTATCAAAAGCAATTCTTATGCTCAACTAACCGCACCGTTGTATTCTAAAACAGGAAATTCTGTGGTAAGGATATAATTTAGGTTAATATATGTGCGTATTATGAATTATTTCGCTCAAAGAGGTAATTGATATCTTCTTGACTCAAAGCCCGGATTTTTATTTATTCATTCTACTGTCTTTACATTGATCACGAAGTGTTTTTCATTTATTTACAAAGTTCGCTGCAAATAGACAAAATTCTGGTGGTAGTTAATCAAATAATATACAAAATATAATTAATTTTAAATTATAATAATAATAAGTAATTTACATTGCTAAATATATTAAAATAAGCACCCTATACATAAAGATATAATTATTAGTAAATAAAAATTAAAGTAAAAAAGTAAATTACTCTTTAAATGCACAGTATTAGCTGCATTCAAAATATTATAAATTCAACTTCAAATAAAAAATAAATAGTATATCTAGGTAGGTCATCCATCGTTTTCAGGGTTCCTGGTATGCCTTCATTCCAGGTTAAGTGTTACGTCGTATTAAGCCAGGCCTGGTTGTGGCTGACACATGCAATTTCATTCCTGCCATTATAATTATCTAATTTCTGAATGTAAAATTCTCCTTAAGGACCGATGCATTAAATCGTACCGGAAAATGGGAGTTCCAGCAAAGAAGATAATTATGCCAGTCCAGACATACGCAGTAACCCATACACTTGATGATCCCGACTTAACCGAGCCTGGATCTCCCGCGAAAAACAAGGGTTGGGCCAAGTACCCGTTGAAAATGGATGGCCTTCTATATTTGGATCAGGTAAATTTCAGTTAAATCTAAAGAAAGGAAAATGTATAAACACATATGGATGTAATATTCATTGAAAAAATATTTATGAATATCAAAATTATTCATAAATGTAGATCAAAGATAGTCAGCGAGCTTATTTACCGTTCGCAAAAGATTCAAATTTGCTTACTGAAAATATAAATTTCGCAGACTTAGGTGAAATATGCTATCCTTGAAAAATTGATTAAGGTGATTAAATATCAGAATTTACTAAAATGATAAGATGAACCCTCTAAAGAAATTCGTGAATTTTATTCACAAAAATATAAACCAAACCCATGCTCATTTATGCAAGAGATACTCCCGGATAGCCATGTGGGCAACGCGTTCGGCCATGAAGAAAGCGGTCCCGGTTTGAGCCTACGTGCGAAATGACTTAAGCTGTCGAAGTACTCGTAAAAAATCTACTACTACGATACTCGATCGATTTTCCCCGCCTCTGTATGACTACCACGCTTAGATACTGACTTACACACCCATATCTCTTCATTTTTATTTTAAGACTAATGTATTTTCTCGTTTCTATTTAAGATAACAACTGCTGAGTGGGAATTTTACAGGGATCAAAAATCCAGAGCTCCTTATGCTGTAAATTATCTTCAGTGGGCATCATTTGAAGACGAAATTTCTCTTGCCGCTAAGGTATAGTAAATCAATGGATTTGGATCAATCAATTTTCAACTATTTCACTAATGGGTATAGTTTTTCCGCAGAGAAGCGCACCTTGATTTTTAACTTTACTTAAACTTAATAGCCCAGTCAAATTAGGCAAAAAAGGCTCGACCTTGCAAAAGGTCATGTATAGCTGTTTTTTTATATATTGTTATAATTTTTACCAATAGTATGAAACCGTGTATGTGGCTTCGAAAGACCTATACGAGCTACGCAATGCCCAAAATACTAGGGAAATTTGTGTACTTTTTTTCAATATCTTTAAAAGTATGTCCTTTACAGGAAACAATATTATTGCATTTTTAAAAGAAGATTTTCCGAAATTTAGAAGCTAAGTTAGCTCCGTCCGTTCAGAACCTTTTGAGAAAAAGCTCTTCGAAAATATGTGATTTATTTCCAAAAGGGAAAAAGTTCGCTTTGATGATGTATTTTGCCAAATATCGGTAGAAGTACTCATAACAAGAGGCCATTTATATTCATAAATATGCACTATATTTATAAGGTTTGATTTTATCTCAAAATCTCAAAATAACTACCATGGGCACACAGCAATGCTTCGCAAGGTGTCGTACCCTTTAAGTATGATATTATTGCCACGAAACCATGATGATATTGATAATAATCCATAAATCGTTTGTTTCCTTTCAAAGAAGAATGTGTTAAATGGATAAAGTAAGACACAATTAATGGAGTCTAACATAAGTTTGAAGATGGGAGAGTTCATAGTTTTATAGTGATACTGAAATTCTCATTCTCATTTCCAGGCAAATTACATAAAGAGGAAAGGCCTTGGCGGAGGTGCATTAACTTCTTATGGAAGACTGGACAAGGTTGAAAATGAGTTACCTCTCACTCAAATATTTAGTGAACTTCTTAAGGACTGATTTACAAACATCACTCTTGCATGAGAGTTGTATTTGATTTTCTGATTTGTATTTGAATTAAAATGAAAGGATTGAAAAATATTCATTGCTCGAACTGAGATTTAGTTGTGCTCAGCCTCATAATATTTTACCTGTTCTTGTATATGTCTGTTAAAAAGAGATAATAAAAGAGTTGCTATGAAGTCAGAAAAAGAGCTTATATGAGATCTTCTGAGAGGAGCCAGTATGAAGTTAGGCTCTTATCGTCATGCAACGGTTAATTATTCGCATCATTGAAAGCGATCCTTTGAATTCTGGTGGAAAAGATAGAATTAGACAGGTGAATGACGAGTGCTTTCTGCATGCGAATGTTATCAGCTATTTTCGGAATCCTATAAGTAATTTGTGTACAATCTACAGAATTGTATACTTAAAATTGAATTCATGAATAGCATTATATGGGTGCTTACTTTTCTTTTAATTGCTCAAAGGCACAATGAAAGTTCGGCATCATTATGAAAATTTCCATGTGATATTTCTAAGCAGGCTGATTGATTGAACTTTCGATACGTTACTATTTTTATATTAATTCATTCGTAACTGTGCAATGACGTAACGGAAACCGAGATGATTGATCTCAGAAATAAATCTCCGAATAGATGACCATCATATGATGCAAAGAAAACTGTCGATGCCTTCAGCGTAGGGCATTCCATGTTCCGCAAGAACTTCAATCAAATTATAATTCCCTCCAAAAAACATCCCTAAATGTATAAGGATTCTAGGTCCTGTTTTTCAATCAAATCAAAAACTAGATAAAAAGCGTATTATGAGTATATTATTCGAGTATCTGTTCAAAAACTCTATGAGGAATGATGTACTGTCTTCGGGAGGTTTCCCTTCGGACTAGGGCGAATACCACATAAGATATTTTATTTTCTCTCCCCTCACAGGAATATCTACAACCTAGTCTGGCGCCTATTTGTAATCTTTAAATATAAGTAAATAAATTAAGATGGAAACTATTAGTGTATGAAATGACCACTCAAGGACCTCTTATAGATATCAGTTCACTTTAGCAATAACTTTTCAGTTGTCTTTTATCTGGGATGACATTGTATTCGTATTTTCGCACGGTTATGCTTTATCAATCTTATCAGATTAAAATCCTGACATCATGATAAAAGGCATTCTTTTATTCTGTGTGCACTGGAGGATTTGGTCGAATATTGAGAAATTTTCTGTAGCTATACGTTGGAGATCTGCGGGAAATGTCTAAAGTTTCAGCGATGAAGTCTATTGTGGTTTTAGTAGCATTCTCAGTTTTTCTCATTCTTGTAAATGGTGAGATTGTTTATTCTCAGTTATACTCCTACTATGCATGACCCTCATAGAATGAAAACATATCTCTCTTAGTGTTCACTTTCAGAGATATGAATGTGTGTTTTTTTGTGAATCATGATTGCAGAGTTTTGAATAGTCAATCCCATGCTAAATCTTTGGGTTGGGACCCATGGTATTGGAATTCAAACGTCTGTTCATCTTTATAATGGATGCGTCTTTTCATTTACAGGTGAATCTGGAGATGAATCATCAAAAAAGGTTGTTTGCTACCGCTATGGTCTGCAATATTTCTACAAGGATAGTTACAATGAAAATTGTACGCACATTGTTTTCAGAGTTGGACTAATCGACAGAAAAACTGGAAAAGTCAAGGGTAAACAACTCTCTGATGTGATACATTAAAAATTTATGAGATATTTTATTCAACCTTTAAAAATTAAATTAAATTTTAAAATTCCAGCCTACAACAGATTGTACGACCTCAAAAGGTACAAAACTGCATATCCTTATCTCAAACTTATTTTAGGCATAAATCCATTCGACACACAAGTGAGTGCTTTACCTCAAGTAAGTAAACATCCAAAGTACTATCCATAGAATTAGTTTATAGTTATTCTAATCTTGTACTTAAAATTAAGTACAGCCATATGAGAAGCAAGGTTACCTATAATTTGTGTGTCTTTAAAATTTTAGCCCATTATATATTCCAAACGTATTTGTTGAGAATTGTGAATTTTCCAATGACTTGCTGTGGTAGTAGTCAATTTTTGGATCATGCATATAAATTAGGAAGCATAAAATTGATGGTCACCTCTTTGGCTTGTCAAGTAGGTAAGACATTCACCTTAAATGTGGGCTGTCCTGGGTTTGATTCCCAGACAAGGTCCATATTTAAAATTGGGAACCTGTCAAAGCATCTTACATAAAAAGTACCTTTTCTACATCATAGATTTGTCCTAAAATTAAGAAACAAATGCTGGTTAGATAAAAGTTGCACTATCCCATCACAGTGTTTTATAAGTCTAAAAGAACCCCATTTAATTACTGAGATGAAATTGAAGACATTTATCAACTTCCAAATTTTCTTAGCTTGATTTCTTTGAGAAGTAGTAAAAATATATTGTGTTCAGCGGTCATTGGTCATATAGGTGGAATACATGAAGTTCATTCTTTCCTTTTGCTTCTTGCATTTCTTTTCAAGAGAGTCATGTAAATTGTATTTTAACCCTTTTCCATCCAGTAAGTCCAAATAGAATAACATAGATTTTTTTTATTCTTACGTCCATTCATTTCACTCATTGACTCCATTTTGGCTCATAGATCATAGTATATAATTCTAGCAGCAGGTTTCATGACTTACAGTTCAAGAAAAATTGTGATCTTCTGCTTTAAATGAAGATTGCTATATTCATGCTCGTGAGTTGTTGTCTGTATTGGTAGTGGTGTTTACATTATTGAAAAACTGAGGTAGGTGCAATATTTTGTTAATAAATATTTAAAATTCTTTCCATAACATTCAACATTGTACGTTTATGGATTTAAGCAGTTGCCCCAAAATATGCTTAACATAATTCCATTTGGAATCATGTCAGAAATGTTGGCTTTGATTATATTTGTATGAATTATTATGTTCTGGATATATATAATACCTTCAAAGACCTTTGAGTAGGAAAAATAAATTATTTGGTCACTTTTTCAAAATTCTGACCAGAAAGGGTTAATAACATACTTAGTACTGAAGCTTTGAATAGCTAAATGTATGAAATAAGACAAAAACATTATTATTTGAGAAAGTCTGAATGTTCAATTAATAACTATTAATACCAGTGAAATAGAAAATTATTAGGTTCTTTATCTGTTCTAAATTTCTTCTATGAATGAACAACTATTGCAATTTTAGTTTCATTCATTCACATGAAGTAGTTATATTTTAAGGAAATAATGTTTGGGTTTTTATAAATCTTACATTCACAACTTTTTCAAATGCTGAGTGATGGACTAATATTAACCACCAATAAATGCTGGTGACATGGTCCTTGGTTTTGGTACACATTTTTACAATTTCTTTCATTCTTGATGGATGGTCTAACTCCATGAAGACCATTCAGTTTTCCATCATTTCAAATTTTGCATCTTGGATCTAAAGGTCTCAAAATAATTTATCTGTAATAACAATATTTTCCACCTGAAATATTTTACCAGTTTCTAAATGCTTCACATTCCCTTTGTGTCTTTAAGTATACTTCAGCCATGATACTCAGGAGGTTAGGATTGTAATTCTCAAGTAATGGTCCGTGGACTCGATAGGGTTCTACACTTGGAGATATTTAGGCTAAGGTCTAAACTAATTTCTTAGTACTGTGGCACTTCAGGCATAAAATGTCGTCTCCCACCTTTCCTGAAAAAGTTACGTATTTCAATAATTTAGTGTCCCAGTGCCTTTTATTATAACACCTGAAAATAAAATGAAAAATATTCTATCCATGCTTACTTACCAACTAGATTTTTATTCCACCAAACAATTCCCAGGATGAAACAATTGAATATAATCAATACAGTAAGCCTATCTGCTTTTCATAGTTTATTTTTATATTTTTCTCCTTAGGTGTTAAACTCAGCATCTGGGAGACGGAGGATTATCCGAAGTGCAGTTGACTATATGAATAAAGAAGGCTATGATGGTATTGATCTTGCTTTTCAACATAAGGTTGGAAAATTATTTAATTAAACCATATCCATTTCTTATTTTTTAATTTATAGAAAATTCTTCATGAAAGTTATATATAAGATATTTTTTTAAATTTTCATAATGAAATTACTCTTATTTTCTCTCCGAGTTTTTATTGATAATCCTTAAAAATAAAGTCTCAAATCATATGAACTTAAAAAAATGAGGTATTGAGTAGTTAAATATTATATTAAACGACTCCATACTCTGGTTTATACTTGATTTATTCCTTGAAAGTTCTTCAATCTATTATAAATTTATGGTAATGATATGATGATTTAAACAAATAAACCTCAAAACTTAAATTAGAAATTTATGTAATCATTTTTTGACCACAATAATTGAAAACATCAAAATATGATTAAGTAAGCAAATTATAGATGCGATCCATTTTAATCTTATTTGCTTTTAAAATGGTGAAGCCCCTTCAGACTTTTGACAGCATAACTATAATTTGTTTTATAAGTAATCTTTGTCACATTTGCTGGGATGTATATTTTCTTGAACAATGCAGGTGACAATTTTGTTTGATAAGACTACATATGATGTTCATTGTCAGTTACTTATTTGCAATTTTTATTTAAAAAGTGCTATTTAATACCTATGAAAAACTGTTAATCATTTCATCCATACCTAGGTTGTGAAACTAATTCACCAAAGAAATTGTTAAACAAGCAAAAAAAATTCATTTAGAAAATTATCAAACTATTCTGTAAAAATATTAATATACCAGTAATATAATATGTGCATTATAAAGAAAATTATGATGGATGTTTCACTATCCTATCACTTTCAGTAAAGGGTGCAAACTGACATAACACTGGATAGATAACAATAACCATGTAAGGTGAAATAATTTACAGTCAATTTAATTCTTTGATTGTATAAATATTGTATTTCTTTCAGTATGTTCATCAGACAGCAATGGTAGCATCTGGTATCAGAAAGATAGTTGGTAAAAATGGTACAACTCTATCAGGCCTTTTCCTAAGGAATGTTTCCTCAGATGATTTTCATCATAGCAAACTTTCAGATATAGCAGAGTAAGTATTTTTACCACTCAATTCTACACCCAGCATTGAGATTTGATGGTATTTGTCATCAAAATACCTAAGCTAGCACTGCATTCAAAATCAAATTAACTCTGAGTAATGAGATGTGCATAAGATGTATTCTATTGTGAAAATTATTCACTTCTTATGAGGAAATTGTTGGAAGAGATGAATTTATTTGACTGGTGCTATGTATGTGTGAAGAGAAGCATATGTGGAAAGCTGAAACTAGCTGGAATAGAACATATGAGTTGCATGACTGTGATACTCCTTAATATGTCATTGAACTGCATATATCTTGCTAGTTTTCAACTGAGTCTCTGACCAGGAGATTCTAGTGTGCAGAGAACATGAAAGGCATAACTCCAAAAATGTTGTTTGTGCCAAGCCAGAGAGAATATACCCAAAAAATCAGTAAGGGTGCTTCAACTATTAGCATAGTGTGTATATCAAAGGTAACCATAACTTCAGTATTTTCACTATCTGCAAGCGCAAATTCTATGATGTTATTTTAAAAATTGGTTATCACCTGCACATATATTTGATGTAATTTTTTTAACCTCATTTATGTAATATCTTTATGATTACAAATGGATAATTTACTATATTCTACCAATCATTAGAATAATAAATCAGTTACTCTGTGTCTTCCTTTTAATCATTGTTGTGGTATACCAGTTTTATCAATTTGATAGCTGATATAAATAACCCTCCCTTACAGAGACTTGGACTTCATGACCCTTGAATGCTTTGAAACAACCAAAACAAAACCTTACACTGAACTATCTGCACCTTTATATTCCAAGGATGAGAAATCTGTGGTAGGTCAATGAATAGATTCTAGAAATAGCTACAATCATCTCTTTCTTAACTTATTCTAATATTCTTTGAAGAATTGCCTGATTAAATTTACCCTCCCTGTAATTTTTATCTCTGAATATCAAATTTTTAACATTTTTTGAGTGAATAAATGAAGCCATAATTAAGAATTTTCCAAAAGCTAAGTATTTTTATTGTTCTCTGCTTGAGTTTCCAACATCATATATTTGTTGTCTCACTTTTTTTACATTTTAAAAATTTGGACATTCCTTTAATGATATTTATTCAGCACAAATCACATAATGATGTTACTAGATAACAATACTGGTCCTGATGAATGAAACAAAAGACAATGATTTTATCATGTAACCAAATGGCTGCCCAGAATATATTTTGTTGAGCACATAGAGTGTATTTCTTAAAGCAGAAAGAAGATGTATACTTCTTTCTATTATGAATTTCCACAACATCACAGCCGCCTCCATAGATTTTATTTCTTAAAGTGTAATTATGAAGAGGTCCCAGCATGTACTACAGCAATATATATCAAGTTTGAGTTCATTTTTTATTTTTCATAAGAATTATATCATTGTCAATCAACATGTGTTTGTACTCTACTGAATTGACTTTTTTTTTAAATACATATGTATACTTCAGAGTCGCTCAATCAAATGGTTCCTGAAGAAGGGAGCTCCTAGAAAGAAGCTTCTCATGGGTATTCAGACGTATGCAGTGACACACACTTTAGATGACCCAGATGGTAACAATGTAGGATCATCTTCAAAAGAACCAGGATGGCTTGTCCCCCCTGGTCATGCTAGAGGGTTTCTACATTTGCACCAGGTAATAACTCCATTTTCAAAGAAACCAACTGTATTTTTGAATGGATATTGTTATGAGAATGATTCATAATTTTCATTTTGGTTGTAATTTTTATATGCTTATTTCACACAAAAGAAATGATTATATATTATATATTAGTTAATATAATCTTGAGATCCAAGGTTTTCTTCTAGATATCAGAACCCCTCTGGGTATTTGACAGAGATGAGATGTCACAGGCCCCTTTTGCATCAAACTATTTTCAGTGGGCATCATTTGAGGATAATGTATCCATTTCTGCAAAGGTAAGATACTTAGTTTCTTAATAGAAGCATCTGATCCTTATCCATTCCCCCTATTTGCTAATTGATAAGTAGTAGTCACCAACTTGTTCCCTACCACAGACAAGTTGGTGTTTCAATTTTTCCCGTGTGTGGTGAGTATTTCCCAGAAGATAAAATTGATAATCAGAGGGAAGGGAGGGAATTGAAAAGAACAATAATTTTTCTTGTATTGTTACCATATTATTTTAAAGTTGGTGATTATTGATAAATGCATAAAAATAGCTGTGTAACTCTTAATGCAAAAAATTACTCTTAATGGAAAATTCTTTAATATATTCTCCTAACTATATTGCACTTACTTTTGAACTTTAAGTCTTTGAGAGACAATATATCTGAAAATTTCATTTCTCTGTATAATGTAGTACTTGAAAAAGACACCAATTCACTCATCCAAGATTGGCTTTATTAATTGTATGTAGTGTATCAAGAAATATAATGCTTATATCCAAGTCTTTTTCTGCATGATTACTTCCATAAATGTTGATGTTTATTGGGGACAAGGAAGATGGCAGGTACGAAATATATTGCTATTAAGAATGAAATCTTCTTCATTCAAGTTTATTGTATTAAGATGTATTTTTTCATCATCAGCCACATACTTTAATTAGGGTGTGTATAATTAAGGTAAACATTTATCTTTGTAGTCTTCCTCTCTTACCCTAAGAATCAGCATTAAAACTCATGTATTGAAAAATAATCATACTATGTATTGCAGATAAATCCATTTAAGGAAATTATTACCGTATTTACTCAAAAATAACCATGCTTTGTTTCCAAATTTTTCATCCTAAAAATAGAGGAGGTTGTATTTGTGTTACTTTACTTGTCATGGGGATTTAAAAATAGACAGAGAAGAGAGAAATCATGGGCTTCAACATGAAAATATCATTTTGTTATAAATTTATTTATCAAATCAAAAAGATGTCACATCTCATCTGTTGATGAGCAAAATATGCAGTGTATAAGGTTCATGATATAGTATATATATATATATATATATATATATATATATATATATATATATATATATATATATATATATATATATATATATATATATATATATATATATATATATATATATATATATATATATATATATATATATATAAGTTATAAGATACACTTCAGAAGGGGCACTCATATTTGCCAACTAGTATTTTCCTTTATTTGTGAGCCTGAAACAAGGGGGTGGTTATATTCCAGGGAGGGTTATTTTTGAGTAAATGCAGTATAGAAATATTCCTCATTTGTGAATTTCAGTTTACAATACCCATTGGCAAGCACAAAAACCCAAAAAAGGTATGCGTGACCCACAAACCACAATTTCCCTTAATTTAAGTATATTCTGGATGTTTTTCACAAAGAGGCAGTACTATACCATTGACAACAGTTTTCATTATAACAAATGTCACCTGTTCTTGATTTGGATATAGTTTGGTTGAGCTTTCCCATAGTTATTATATCTTATATTTTCAGGTCCATTTTGCTAAAGAAAAGGGTCTTTCAGGAATAGCATTGACAACTTCACAATGGAATGATGAAACAGATAAGCAATTGCCGTTTGCTAAATTTGTGAATGGACTCCTAAACGATGAAGACTCAAGTTCTGCTTCTGAAGATGAATCTGATTGAATAAGAGAAAGACTGGTCAAAAGAAACAATTGGATATTGGATTCTGATGGAGAGTATAGAACTGCCATAAAACCTGCTTGTTTTGTAAATTTCTCCTTTTAGAGGAAGCAAATAGAACCATTTTCCACCTTAATATATTACTAATTCCAATCATTAAAGTGAGACCAAAGAAATTTGAGAATGCAATCTTCCTTTTTAGTAAAGCTTATTTGACAAATGTGAAAATCCAGGATCAACTCAGTGATGAAAGAAGGAGTCTGATATGTTAGAGAAGTTATAAATTCAATTCATTCCTCCCAGATGCAATTTTCAGTGCCATAAATGTTCTAATAACTTTCCTCATAGATGAATTAGGTTACAGAACTGCTATTTTTAAACTACTGGTATTACCTAAATATTGGTGTTATAAAACAAGAAATGTTCTTCAGATATGAAGATATAACTTCAAATCAAAAACGTTTGATACATGTAAGAGTAATTTGTTTAAGTTTGATAAAACAAATAATCCAAAAATATATTTTGAATAAACCTCATTTTCATAAAATATAGAATATCTTATGTTGTCTTTCCTACCATTCATCTTAATTTTTCCTAACAAAAAATGTAGTAAAACTATATTATAAATATTCTGTGGAACTGAGACCAAGCTATTTCTTCTCCTTCCTTTATGGAGTTCCACAAAGTTACAGCTCCCTATATTGATTATATACTAAAACTATTTTTAATTGATTATTCAGCTCTTGGTGCTAAATTAATTATAAACATAATCATTGTAAGTTAGTTTCTTGTCTTACCTTAACTCAGTTGGCTTGGCATGATAAAATAGAAGTCAGCGCCTTTTTCACAATTTATGGTGAAATTTGATAGGTAAAGAAAAATGTAATTAACTGGGGAGACTTTTCAAAAGTATTCTAAAATATTGAATCTCAGGCATAACCGGGTTAGAGCACTTGAAAATGAACTATATTTACTCTCTCCGTAAAATGCCTGAATTAGAATACAAAACATTGAAAAATGTTTATTTCACTCCTATATAGGAGAAATAGATTTATTGGCCTCATTTATTCCACGCACTCCCACCCCTTCCTCTTCCCAACACACTCCCATCCCACCATCTCCTATCTCACACTCTGCCCCGCCCACTCCCATCCCTCCTATACCCCACCCACTCCCGCCCCACCCTCTACCGCACTATCTCCCATCCCACCTCTACCACAACGTCTCCCATCTCACCCTCTGCCTCGCCCAATCCCATCCCTCTACCACACCTCATACCCTCTCAATTCTAACCCTCTCCCATCAAACAGTCTGCACTGCCCACTCCCACCCCTCCCTCCACCCACCCTACTGCCATCCCTCCCTGCCCTACACACTCCCACCCCTCCCTCTCCCCCACCAATTTCCACCCCTCCCTCTTCCCCACCCACTCTCCCACCACCCTCTCCCCCAACCACTCCCAACCCACCTATACCATGCCCTCTCCCATCTCAACCTCAGCTCCGCCCACTCCCATCCCTCCCTCCACCCACCCTACCGCCATCCCTCCGTGCCCTACCCACTCCCATCCCTCCCTCTATCCCGCCCACTCCCATTACTCCCTCTAAACATACCTACCCCATCCCTCCCAACACAACTCCCACTCTCATCCCTCCCGCTACCCAGTCTACCATTTTACCACACTCTACTCCACCGAATCTACCCCTACCTTACCCGAAGCAATGTCACACTTACCGCTCACTGCTCCACCCAAAGCCTTACCGGTCACTCTCAACCCTCTGTCCTAACCAATACCTTCGCTCACTCGCAGCACTCAACCCTCACTCTATTCCACACCTTGAACAATCAATCGCTTCTCTCTCTTCTTCTCCAATAACCATATCTCATACATTACCATCACTTCTTCCCAATGAAACATTAGGAAATATACGAGAAATCCAATGAAAAGGTACAGAATATATATATTATACATAGCCCCGCCTTACATATCATAATATATCTATACATTCTGCAAAAGTTAGTTTGGCTAAGGGTGCAAAGTTTTTTATAATCATATTATATACATTTCAAGTCACGGTACAGTATACAAATTCCGGCCTTACATATTTTATAGTATACATCATTGAAAATATATTTTAGCTCGGAAAAAAAAGAATGTATTTCATATCATACATACATAGTGCAGTACCCTGGTGATGCGTTCAATATAGAAGTCCTAAATCATCCTACTCCAATAATTTTCTCCCATCAATTACCATCACTCCTTCTTCACAATGAGACATTAGGAAATATACGAGCAATCCAATGACAAGGTACAGAATATATATATTTTACATATCCCCGCCTCACACATCATAATAAATCTATACATTCTGCAATAGTTATCTTGGTTAAGGGCGCAAAGTTTTTTATGTCCAAATTATATACATTTCAACTCATGGTACTGTAAACAAATTCTGGCCTTAAATTTTTTTATAGTATGCATCAATGAAAATATATTTTAGCTCGGAAGAAAAAGAATGTATTTCATATCATATTCATCTTCCGGGGTACAGTGATGCTTTTGGGGTTCGCCATCGGGATCTGGTAGTGCAGTACCCTGGTGATGTGCTCAATGTAGAAGTCCTATATCATCCTACTTTGGAGCGCGCTGATTTTTTCCAGCAGGAATGCAGAGACGCTAGAGGAGGAGGGCTATTTAGACTGTGTAGCAGAAGCCGAATGCAAGGACCTCAGCTTCTTCCCGTACCCGGAGGCGTTGTTCTTTCGCTTGGACGTCGAAGGAGTTCTCCTTGTTTTCGAAGGGCCCCATGAAGTCCTCGATATGGAAAGAAGATCGAGGAAATGAATATTAAAATGTTAGATCCTATCTAATTCTTAAGAATGAATACGGAAGTGAATATAAGCATACATCCAATGAAAACAGTAATATTGATACCTAGACTGATTCATTATAGAAGCGGAAGTAGATTCCAAGAACTATATAACTTTCCATTAAACTAACACGTGATATGAAATATCCACTTTCATCTTAATTCCAGTAGTTAAGAATGTGCAGATGCAACTAACAAACAGAAATTTCTATGAATCTAAGGAAAATGTGCCTATTCCACAAGTTGTATTTTTGCCTATCAATATCTAAAACCTAACTGGTTTCGATGAATGATTGTCATCATCTGATCGTGTTTTTGATACTTTTAGACAGAAATTTAATTTGTGGGAAAAATATTCTTTCCTAAGAATTAATCCACAACACATTGCCTGATTCTGGGAAGTATCACATTTTGTTTTCAAAATCCGGGGACTCTGCAATGAGGTTATCAACTTTTTCTGACTGAGTGGGAAAAGTAATCACAATAACCTTTATTCATCCATCGGTATTCAGATCTACGCGTTTGCAATTATATCCAAAAATTTTATTTTTAGGGTTGATTTGGTTGAGTTAGAATCCTAGTACATGGCTTTTCAATGTATCATTATGTATCTAACAATTAGAGAAGGTTCTTAAAAAATACAGATTAATCCTGCGCCTGTTTTGATAGGCAGCCAAAATTACCTAATAGAACATTTTCTGGCAATGCTTTGGTACCTATGTTGCAAAATTTGTTCAGTTAAATATTGACCACATCCTACAACATCTACTTTATTTATCATGTACACAATCATTGAATCCTCATATTTAAGACCCAAATCCATTGGTTAGTCCGAGTTCTCAGAGTCTTGCATATAACATCCTCTGGATTTCTCAAGGTAAAATTTATTAGAGAGAGAGATGATTTTTAGAAGTGACTCGATTTCATGTGGTGCATTCCTGATATTCGGCAGTGATTTGAACCGATTAGAATACCTCACAAAACAAGACATTTATGGTTAGCGACGAAATTAATCATTGGAGTTTTCTTTACGAAAGTGAATGGAAGTTGCGCGTCGAGAGATTGAAGTATTCATGACGTTAAAAAGTGATATCCCTATTACGGCTCTTACGGAAATATTTTGGAAACTACTTTCTCTATTTTGAGAATAACATCACAGAGAAATTAAACCCAATGGAAAGCAAATTTGGGGTTAGCATTGCAGATATCTGAATGTATGCATGAATATACTTTTAACTTCTTTTAAGATATGATGAGGAAGCGATTGCGTATGTTTGTGAAACACAAATCAACAAGAAAGCTAAAATAGGAGGAACGAAAAAAAACTGATTAGCTACGACTTCGGAACGTTAACTCGAAACAAAGTTATAGGCATCCAATGTAAGTAGGACAATAGCGTTTTAAAGAAAGAACATAATTCGTAAGGTGAAATTGAAATTAAAGGAAGCGACATTTCTAAAACGTAAAAACAATGGCCATAGTAAAAGCGCTAATATCCCCAATGAATTCCAAAAAAAGCTAAGATTTCCTCACAAAATATTATTCAAGAAAGGAAATAAATACTAACAGAAAAGATCGTTGGGGTGCCTGCAAATGGTGCCCACCTGCAAGGCAGAGTCAAATGCCTGACAGAAGACTTATGCTACTTAGACTTGGGCAGTCGTTTGTGTTCCAAGTGTCTTCCATTAATAAACCCCAAAATCGCAATTGTAAATAAGGAAGATCTACGAACCGATAAAGCATATATATTGTGATATTTTTGTTTTAAATTTCAGTACCAGGAAGCATACAGTAAGAATTGTTTGGAAATTAACTAAAGTTAACGCCAATTGCCATATTTACTGTCTTGATTGTAGGTTTAGCATTACTGCTAGACTAGATAATTGATTTAGAAGGTAAAATTTGTTAATCGAAAAGCATCTTTAACGATCATTAGGATATCCAAATATTGATTCCTTATAATATTATTATAATGGAGGATAAAGTGCGTATGTAAAATCCCTCCTCCAGTATGTGAGATACGTCTTTCTTATCTATTAATTTTATACTAATAATATTAATAATTTTTAATAATATTACTATTTTATACCGATAACTACCTTAAGCTACCTTTCGTACAACTGTATAAAAATATCGCAAATTATTTTATCTTATTTATCCCAATTAATAATTCCTACATTGTCATGTCAAAAGAATGGGATTATTGATATAAAGTTAAAGTAGATATTTGAGACGGGCATCCGCTTACATTGGAGACCTTTAACGAATTAAAAGTAATCGAAAAAAGGGAAATTTGTTAGCGAAATATCCGCACTATTGATCATCGTAAAATGGGAATCATAATAACATTAGATTCCATTTCGATTTAAATATAGTAAATAATTTATTAATTGAATTTCAAAAGTGGATCCTTCAAATAAAAATTAGTGACTTCTTAATGACAATTATTTGTTTAAAAAAATAAAAGGATATTTAAGACGTTGAATTTAGATCGTGGTCAGTCTCGTCGCGAGATGACTGTGGCCAAAAATTCAAACTATACGGATTAAGCACCACTGATTAATCAACGTCACTGAATACGTTTACTAATTAAATTTACAAAAATCATAATAATTTGAAAATTGATGAGCTATTTATGTATGTATAGTAATTATTCGACACGTGATAGTGTGACGTATTAATTATTATGAAAATGCAATACTATTCCCTGAGCAGCTAGACAATTTTCAATGAAGCAGTAGGATTAGGGTGAAATTTCATACGTTTTAAATTGCATGATAAAATTTAATAATTGAAACGCGATTATATATCAGTATTATTTAAAATCGTCATCGCCAATTTATATAGTCTTTGTAATGTATAGAAGCTGAAGTATATTTATGGAGAAATACTAATAATACCTTGCACTATGGAAACATCGCTCTACTATTACGACTATATTATCGAAGAAATTATTTTACCAAAGTGATTCAAACTTATGCATTGAGAGGAAAAAATTACCTTAAAGGGTTTATTCGGTGAATAAACTCGTTTACTTCTATTTACTAAAATGTAATGAAACCGCACGTAAAGAATTCCTTATTTTCAGTCTGCACCATAAGAAATATTTTGCATACATTTGAGTTGCTAGTGGTATTATGTTAAAATTAAGGTCATATTTCGCATCATGAGATATTTACCGATATCAAATTAAAGTATAATGTTATCGTCTATGTGATACAATGAAATCTACATTGAATTCCTTGGCTCGTCCGAGGTAGGTAATATACCACAATGAACAATGAAAATGGAAGCGAAAGAATTCTAGGTCAATGAAACAAAACATTGAGATAAACGGAACACCTTACGAAATATTGCTCGCTAATTTTAAAATGAATTTTATCTAAGGAACGGAGAGGGAAAACAAAATCAACCTTGTGTGTGTATATGTGAAAGTAGCTCTCATTTCCCTTTACAGAGATTTAGAGTGAGGCGAGAAAGTGATACTTTATATTTATGACTCACGCAGGAAAGCACCAAGGCTAATCGGAAAAAAAATCATGGCTCCTGAAATGAAGTACGTAACTGTGACTAGCTGTAACTTTTCCTTATTAAGATATTTAGAGTAAACGCGGAAAGATACGCGTTCGTTAGTAATTAGGGTAGCAATGCACCATAATTAAATCTAACAGGTAGGAAATGAAAAGAAAATGTAGTCACACCGATGATAAGGACTGTGATGTCCAATAGCTTACGTTCATTATGTTCCAAAACGATATCATCTGAATGAATTTAATAATTTAGTTTGTGAGTAAGTATAACTATGTATGTAATACTCTAATACAGATGAATCCCCAATAAAAATCTATCTCAATCTCTCTTCCTCTATATGAATGGCTTTTTCATATCCTTACGCATGCCAGAGCGCAATACATTTCTTTCTTATGTCGGCATTCACTGGAAATTCTCCTCCCTGTCCACATAGTGTGAAATAGCGATAAATAAAAGGAAAAGTATTTCTATTGGATATAATTGTACTTCAATACGGATTTCGATGTTAAGAACTCTAATTCTGGAACTTCCAGCAATGAAGGCCAATGAATACGTAGGCCATGTCTACTTCACTTTTGAACAATTACAATCAGCATCAACGATTAAGTATGATTATCATCTAAGGTTATAGGATAGATAAAAAGCCAGTAAATTAACATATTTGTAATACTCTTACTTCACGATATAACAAATTACTCCGTTTTTTTATGCTAAAAAACATAAAATTTGCTCGAGCAGTTGACTTGATAATCTCGCTGTAAAATATGCGTGAAGATTCTGTGGAGTTATTTCATATTTTATGAAATCAAATCATTAACGCGATCTGTATATGAAAAAGTTAGAGTTAATTGCTTATCATAATTTTGAATAAAACGAACTCCTCACTTAAATTGAATAGTATATGCAAAGTGGAGGAGAATTTGAGTAAGAATTCCCCCTTGTCATTTCGCCTTAAATTAGAATGACTCTTAACATTGCATTATGTTAAAAAGAAAGGTTACTTGATTAAAAGCTACCTTCACATCCCTAACAGTAATATTAGAATTTCATACACCCTATACGATTCAACTACTACCGATTATTTACCAAAACATATTAAATCCAATCAACTGCACATGGTTATTCTCAATGGCACTAGACGAAACGGTTTCATTTCAGCATTCTTTCACTTGGACGGAGAATTGCAAAATATTTGGAAGTGCCATTGCATGACGTAGAATACATAATGAAAAGTAAGAGTATTAAGTGCACTCACCCAAATTGATCAAATGTCGTTCCTCGAGTTTCTTCCTGGAGGTCATAACGTGCCCATTACCTTTCGACAGGAAGTAAGCAGAGACCCATCGATGTGAGAGTGAAAAGTTCAGTTTTTGAAAACTGGAAAAATAGAAATACCAAATTAGTAAAATATCAATTAATTTCATTCAGACAGTAATCAACGCCCATGAATAGGTATATTTCGTGGCCGATAATTTTATAATTGGGATATCCGTTATATGAAACCACTATTTCCAAGTCCTCTATGGTGTTATGTACCAGGTAAAGTATGTACAAGTGAAATGCCAAAAAGATCTCATAATGTTATACTGAAGTTAATTAATGTAACTGAATCTTTTAAGAAGTAGAGTTAAAAAAGGGTTTGTTCATTCATTCTACTAACGGTATTATACTATATTCACTAGAGGTCTTCTGTAATATCGAAAATAATAAATAAAATATTCACCTAGTATTTTCATTAGCATAGACGATTTGAAATCATCAAAGTCAATAAAATGAAAAAAAACAACGAAAATTAAATTCGTCGATAAAATGTAAATATTAATTCTCTCTACTTGATAAGTTGAAGTCCCTGTCGCAGGTGTCCACGAAACTCTTTCGTGAATAATCTCTTCAGCGACTGTCCACATTGAAACACGCGAGCCGCACACAAAAAGAAAACACCTAAAGGAGAGCCTATTCACTTGAAACCTAGAAAAAATTGAAAATTACATTAATATTGTGTAATATTTGCCATTGAGTAAATATTGTAATCTGGAACATTGAGCATGTACAAACATAACCGGTTTGATTGGAGACTTTAAAAGGAGAATTCCATTACATTTATGTCAGCATGTCCTTCCACATACTATTGAAGATCGATACTTAATGACCGTGGTATACATAGTCATAAAAACATAAATCCGGCTAATAAATGCTCGTTACAAAGGTAACGAGCATTTCATTCATTTAATAATGAATTAGTTGAGGTTATATGAAATCTTATACGTCATTGAAATTAAAAATTAAATTCAGAAGAGGAAAGATTAGTTACCTATTTATATTTACCTATAGTAACGAGTATATTTATATCTAAAAGAATAGACGCAGCCTTGTTTATATAGACGATAAAACACACAGAGAGAATATACTTCTCAATTTAATGTGTCTTTGTATCATCGACACCATAAAAACCTGGACAATATGCACTAATACAATTTAGTAATGGTGGTAAAGCTATCAGAATCAAATCTCGCAAAATATTTTGAATGCACTACGATGTACATTAAATTGGTTGACGATAAATTAAAAAAATTATAAAGTGGTGAAACAATTCGCAGAACATCAAAGAATAAGCAGAAAATCTTCTAAAAGAGCCCTTGGCTATGTTTCTTACATGCTCTCAAAATTTGTCAGTAGGTCTGTAATTATCTATTTTTATATGTTACTACTATCAACTCAATGAATTTCGTCAGTAAGTACTATAAATACTGTGTTTATTGAAGTAAGGAAGCGATCAAAAATATACTTTTATTGAATAGAGCTCGAGCATTTAGGAGTAAAAGTTTTATTAAGGCGTTGAACGAATGCGGAAACCATTAAAACTGCAACACTTGATATTTGTTAGTGTAAAATTAATGTTTGTTAATGTCGTTCAGTTTCTGTACATTAAAATTCGCCATTTAAGAAAGCAAGGGGTCATTACTATTTTTTTTGTATTATTATTAATATTATGTTCCAAAATTTTCTCAACCTTAATAAACTAATTTCACCGTGTGCCCTTGCTCCTTCTGGTTACTTCGGAAAAGCCGTTCAATTATATAGTGCGATCGGAACTCGTAAATTCAACAAGACTATTCAATTACGTAAGCGATTGGAAAATTATTTTAAATAAAACAAAATGAAGATATGAATAAGTGATTATCTAATTCGATGATAAAAAGTAAATATCAATTGTAATTACCTGTATTAAAGTCCCAGTCGCCGGTGTTCACGAGCCTCAGCCGTGCCTAATCTCTTCAACAACCTCTGATTTTATGAAACATTCGAACGACTCGATATAATATAATCCTATAATGAAAGTAAAATTATTGGAATCTAAGCTTAAATAAAATAATCATGAATAATCTTGGATAAACATTAATATATTATAGATTGGGAAGATGAATCAGTTATTTTCAATGGACTGTAACTGTTGCATTCAAAAAAATGTTTTCCGTTATTCTATATTTCGATAAATCTGCTAAATCCATGCAAAACTTGAGGTTAGATATTTTTTATCTTAAGCTTATTCACTTAAGAATTTGCGTAAGATACGTACTTTTTTCATTGGTAATTAAAGAGTCGATTGAACTTTTACGACGATCATTTACGGACTTATCATTACGCACTCATCCAATTGGATTATTACAAAATCTATCGGAAGAACACGATCGTTTTCAATGGAATACGCGACGAAGAAAAAGATGTAATCATCTATCTCTAAAGACGTCTGAACTTAATGACCTATTCATAGAGAAAGGAACGTGGCGCACCTATGGTACGCAACGACGACACTTGACTTCGAAAGAGAAAAAAACTTCATTGACAGGAGACAAATAAAATGAAAATCTATTCGGATAACTAAATAAACTTACCAAAAAAAATACGGAATCCTAATTCGAGACCACGGAAACATTTAGGCCTTGGAAAATCCTCCACTTAATTAAAGATAATCACTTAACGAATAACAATAAACACAAAATAAATCCCTAGTGTTTACAGTTACGCTCCGTTTCAAAAGGGTTGGGATATCAACGCAAGTCGGTAAACTTGACTTCAGAAGTTTCTTCAGAAAAATCGGCAGAAGGTAATTTGAAATTATAGTAAAATTTGAATTGAAATTTGAAATTAAGATATTGATTTCAGAATTATTTCATATACAATTATAGGGTAAAACCTTAATACGAACTGATTTTAATTACCAACTACCGTTATATTAAAAAAAAGATTTCCGTTATTCTACTGTTCGAGATATTTGCTGTAGACCACGCAAATTTTGCAAATGAATCATTATCTCATATAAGTTGTATCATATAAACAAACTTATCATAAGGTATTTACCAAATCGAGTGATTATAATACAGACTATCAAGTACAAGCTGAGAGCATACGGAATGCATGATACTCAGAGAAGAATTTTTCTGTCCTCACGGACGACTGAACTTAATGACCAACTCATAGGCACGGAAACGTTGCGGAAAAATATTACAAAACGGAGAAACTTAAAATATCAGACTCCTTCTCGAGGTAGCAAATATTTCTTTGATAAGAGAACTTCAATTAAGATATATTATGGAACATAGTATACGCATGAAATCCTTCGCGACGTTCACGGATATCTTAACACACGGAAATTCGTTCTCTCCTTTCATTGACGAATAATCAGAAACATTAATAATTATTTCTAAAAAGATATCGCTACTCTTTACGCCTAATAATTACTTAAAAATATAGTTACAATTTACAATATCCCTCTGATTCCCAGGTTCCGTAATTAACGCAAGTAGATAAATTTAACGGACCCTCCAAAAACGTCACTAAAAGGTACTCACCTGAAGAAACCCGGGTAGCAACTGAGATTTTTACCGTTTGAACAATTTTTGATCACTAATCCTGTCCTGTGATTGGTCCATTTCGAATTCCCTGTCATCCGTCCCTCCCACCTCCTGTTTTTGTAATGTTATAATCATTAATTTTAATTCATTAATAGGAGATTACATTAGGTATTAATAAATTAAATTTTAAGATTTTTCGAACTCCTACATTTTCATAAATGATGAATTTTACACTTTTCGTTTATTGTTATAACTACTCGTGGCCGCGTGAACAAATGAATGGGATAAGCGTATCGGTACACTTAAAAGATTAGCATGGCTATTTCTGATTTTTTTAATAAAATTGACAGATTTTTTTCTTTCTATGATGTTTGCTTAAGGAAACTCATGATGGTGTTTGAGAGCAATAAGATATGTTGATAAATTGTGTGATAACCTTTTCACAATCCAAAAAAATAATTCCTTTATCCGGAAATTTCGTACACTTTCCTACAACGAAAGAAAATGAGTGCGCTTAAATCCTGTCGAAAAGAATACTAGGAGTATATGGTTAAACACTCTCTTCGGGTTGCATTGCATGATTATAAATATCTTCTATAGACAATACAATGTCAACATTCATACCTTCTGTTTCATTCCTCCTCAACTCCTTTCCTCAGCTTTTCATTTCGCCTTAGTAATTTGGTATATATATTCCGCCTTTTAGTTGCTATGTCCCCTTACCTACTTACAGATGAGACAATTGAAGTGCTGAGTTACACATACTGTAGCACAACTCTTTCTTCTTTTTCAGTTCTTTTGAGGGAAATCACAAGGCTTGGATATAACAGCGAAGAATCTTCTTCGAATATTCTTCTGGTCGATTCACGAGTCCGATTTTCTTGGCATCGATGGAACCCTCAAAAGAAAAATTTGTAGGTATTTTAGTGGTTGCTAATGGCCGCCATTGTGAGAACAGAAACGAGGACACGGTCAGTCACGGGACAAACACTTCTTCTGAAATGCCATTTGCGTGATTCAGCTTTTTGAAGACGATCGAATTTCGGAAATTTCGGAAATGGTCATGTCGTCGCCTCATGGTGCGTTGTGAAGGCATGTGAAGTGACAAAGTTTTGTGACTTTGAGTGCTAACTATCTGTTATGTATTCAAATCGAATTTGTTGCTAGGGAATAGGATTAAGTGTCTCCTGGATTTACGTTTTGTTGAGAATATGCAACAAGAACGACGTAAAATACCAAATCAAGCGCGGCTTAACTAGATATGCTTGGCTTTAGAGCAGAATGAATTCTTCTATCAATGATTCCATTAACTAAGGGTGAATTAGTGTAGAATTCTAAATCAGTGTTTAAAGAATCGTCAATGAATGAAAACCTAAACCTAAAACCTGGATGAAGGTTCATGCTGGAGTTTTATGATATGTGTCACCTTCGTACAATCACGTATTGCCTTCAGTGATGCACGGCATAAATGTAAGTATGAGCAATACATAAGTATACTTGTATATTGTCAATCCATGCGAAGTTTCCGAACAAATATCATAGCCTAAGAGGGAGATAGTCATGTAATTACTTAAGCGATGTTCCTACTACTTCCAATCTGTTAGTTTGTCGGAATTTGTTATATTGTTATGCCCGGAAGGATAGTAGCAATTTCGTTGCTCGTTATTCAATTTATCGAATGATTCGATTGTCAACCAAGATCTTTTTGGTGAGGAATAGTAGAAAAATTAATAAAATCAAATCTGAATGTAAACTTGTGAATACAAAAGTCCCTTAATCACCACTTCTCTAACGTTTAATTTTGATTGGTTGACCTGTTGTTTTAGAGGTATATCAGTGGAGATATAAGGTCGTATCAGTAGAGATATCAGGTCATATTTTTTATCAAGTATTGCCAGCTGTACCAATGTAAATCAATTAATTGTGCCCTTAAGCAAATCCTATGTTGTTTATAGAAAATGCGGACTTATAATGTAAGATAAATCGAATACTACAATTATATATACATGCAGGAGAAAATATCTTAATTTGGTAATGCAATGTGGCAATATTATTCCGGAAATTCCAAAATTCGATCGTCTTGAAAAACCTGAATCACGCAAATGGCATTTCAGAAGAAGTGTTTGTCCCGTGACTGACCGTGTCCTCGTTTCTGTTCTCACAATGGCGGCCATTATCAACCACTAAAATACCTGCAAATTTTTCTTTTGAGAGTTCCATCAATGCTAAGAAAATCGGACTCGTGGATCGACCAGAAGAATATTTGAAGAAAAAGATTCTTCATTGTTTTTATCCAAGCCTTGTGATTACCCTCAAAAGAACAGAAAAAGTGTGTTGGAAAGAGTTGTGCTACAGTATTTGCAACTCAGCACTTAAGCTGTCTCATCTGTAAGAAGTAGTGATAAAAATAAATATGATTAATAGGGGAAATAGCAACTAAAAGGTTAAATATATATACCAAATTACTAAGGCGAAAAGAAAAGCTGAGGAAAGGAGTTGAATAGGAATGACACTGAAGGTATAATTGTTGACATTCTATTGTCTATAAAAGATATTTATAATCATGCAATGCAACCCTAAGGGAATTTATAACTATATACTCCTAGTATTCTTTTCGACAGGCTTAAGGTGCACTCCTTTTTTATCGTTGTAGGAAAGTGTACGAAATTTCCGGATAAAGGGAATTATTCTTGTGGATTGTGAAAAGGTTATCACGCTATATATCAACATATCTTATTGCTCTCAAACACCATCATGAGTTTCCTTAAGCAAACATCATAGAAAGGGATAATTCTGTCTATTTAATTAAATAAAATCAGAAATAGTCATGTTAATCTTTTACGTGTACCGATACGCTTATCCCTTTCATTTGTTCACACGGTCACGAGTAGTTATAATAATAAAAAAAGTGTAAAATTTAACATTTATGAAAATATAGGAGTTCGAAAAATCTTAATACTCAATTTATTAATACCTAATGTAATATTCTATTAATAAATTTAAAATTATTGATTATAATATTATAAAAACAGGATGTGGGAGGGACGGATGACAGTGAATTCGAAATGGGCCAATCACAGGATAGGATCAGTGTTCAAAAATTGTTCAAACGGTTAATTTCTCATTTACTGCCCGGATTTCTTCAGGTGAGTACCTTTAACTGACTTTTTTGGAGGGTTCGTTAAATTTAAAATTATCGACTTGAGTTAATTACGGAACCTGGGAATCAGAGGGATATTGTAAATTGTAACTATATTTTTAAGTAATTATTAGGCGTATAAAGTAGCGATCTCTATTTAGAAATAATTATTAATGTTCTTCTTATTAATGATTATTCGTAAATGAAAGGAGAGAACGAATTTTCGTGTGTTAAGATAACCGTGAACGTCGCGAAGGATTTCATGCGTATGCTATGTTCCATAATATATCTTAATTGATGTTCTCTTATGAACGAAATATTTGCTATCTCGAGTAGGAGTTTATTATATTTTATGTTTCTTCGTTTTGTAATATTTGTCCGTAACGTTTCCGTGTCTATGAGTAGGCCATTAAGTTCAGTCGTCCTTGAGGACAGAAACATTCTTCTCTGATTATCATGCATTCCGTATACTCACAGCTTGTAATTCATGGTCGGTATTGTAATCACTCGATTTGGTAAATACCTTTTGATAAAAATTTGTTTATTTATATTAGAAAGGAATATGTAAAATAATTATTCATTTGCAAAATTTGCTCGGTATACAGCAAATATTCTATACACCCCCTGCCATACTCCGAAAGGCGGCTTTTAGGGTATTAATGTAGATGTAGAATATCTCAAACCATAGAATAACGAAATTATTTTTTTGAATGTAACAGTTACAGTCCATTGAAAATAACTGATTCATCTTGCTGATCTATAATGTATTAATGTTTATCCAAGATTATTCATTATTATTTTATGAAGCTTGTATTCCAATAATTTTACTTTCATTATAGGATTATATTATGTCGAGTCTTTCGAATATTTCATAAAATCAGAGCTTGTTGAAGAGATTAGCCACGGAGCAGGCTCTTGGACACCGGCGACTGGGACTTTAATACAGGTAATTACAATTGATATTTACTTTTTACCGTCAAATTGTTTTTATCACTGATTTATATCTTCAATTTGTTTTATTTAAAATCATTTTCCAATCACTTACATAATTAAATAGTCTTGTTGAATTTACGAGTTCCAAGCGCACTATATAATTGAACATCTTTTCCGAAGTAACCAGTAGGAGAAAGGGCACACGGTGAAATTAGTTTATTAAGGTTGAGAAAATTTTGGAACACAATATCAATAATAATAATAAATTGATTAGTTATGACCCCTTGCTTTCTGAAATGGCGAATTTTTAAGCACATAAACTGATAACCTATGAAGATCGACTGTCTTTTTGGAATTTCCTTTGAATTTGCTCTTTTTGATTATTTTAACGTTAAGTCTACACTAACGAAGATCAAGTGTTGCATTTTTAATGCGTTCTACATTCGTCTGAAACCTTAGTGAAAGTTTTATTCCTAAATGCTCGAGCTCTTTTCTATAAAGGTATATTTTTGATCGCTTCCTTACTTCAGTAAACACAGAATTTATATTACTTACTGACGAATTTCATTGAGTTGATAGTAGTAACATATAAAAATAGATAATCACAGATCTACTGACAAATTTTGGGAGTATGTCAGAGACAGCCGAGGGCTTTTTTAGTAGATTATATGCTTATTCTTTGATGACATGCGAATTGTTTCACCACTTTATACTTTTATTTTAAATATATCGTCAACCTATTTAATGTCCATCTCAGTGCATTCATAATATTTTGCTAGATTGGATTCGGATAGCTTAACTACCATTACTGAATGATATTAGTGCAAATAGTCCAGGTTCTTATGGTGTAAATAATACAAAGACACAGTAAAATTGAGAAGTATTACTTTTCTCTGTGTTTTATCGTCAATTTAAATACGGTTGCGTCTATGTTCTTGACTATCATTATACTCGTTACTCAAAATCATAGGTAACTAATTTTTTCTCTTCTAAATTTAATTTTTATATTCAATGTCGTATAAGATTGCATATAACCTCAACTCTGCACTATTAGAATCCTTTGGAACGAGCATTTAATAGCCGGATTGACTTTTTTGCCTGTATATCATGGTCATTAAGTACCGATCTTTAATAGTATGCGGAAGGACATGCTGAAATCAATGTAATGGAATTCCCTTTTGAAAGTCGCCTATCATATCGGTTATGATTGTACATGCTCAAGACTCCAGATTACAATATTTACTCAATGCAAATATTACACAATATTAATTCTTCAATTTTTTTTAGATTTCGAGTGAATAGGTTCTCCTTAGGTGTTTTCCTTGCGTGAGAATCTCGCGTGTTTCAAAATAAACAGTCGTCGAAGAGATCAGTCACGGATGAGTTTCGTGGACACATGCGACAAGGACTTCAACTTATTATGTAGGGATAATTAATATTTACATTTAATCGACGAATTTAATTTTCGTTGCTCCTTTTTTTCATTTTATTGAATTTGGTGAATAGCAAATCGTCTATATTATTAAGAATACTAGGTGAATATTTTATTTATTATTTTCGATATTACAGAAGACCTCTAGTGAATATAATATAATACCGTTAGTAGAATGAATGAACAAACCCTTTTTTAACTCTACTTCTTAAAAGATTCAGTTACATTAATTAACTTCAGTATAACATTATGAGATATTTTTGGCATTTCACTTGTACTTTACCTGGTACATAACACCATAGAGGACTTGGAAATAGTGGTTTCTTATAACGGAAATCCCAATTGTAAAATTATCGGCTACGAAACATACCTGTTCACGGGCGTTGATTACGGTCTGAATGAAATTAATTGATATTTTACTTATCTGGTATTTCTGTTTTTCCAGTTTTCAAAAACTGAACTTTTCACTCTCACATCGATGGGTCTCTGCTTTACTTCCTGTCGAAAGGGAATGGGCACGGTATGACCTCCAGGAAGAAACTCGAGGAACGACATTTGATTAATTTGGGTAAGTGCACTTAATACTCTTACTTTTCATTATGTATTCTACGTCATGTAATGACATTTCTAATTATTTTGCAATTCTCCGTCCAAGTGAAAGAATGCTGAAATGAAACCGTCTCGTCTAGTGCCATTGAGAATAATCATGTGCAGTTGATTGGATTTAATATGTTTTGGTAAATAATCGGTAGTGGTCGAATCGTATAGGGTGTATGAAATTCTAATATTACTGTTAGGGATGTGTAGGTAGCTTTTAATCAGGTAACCTTTCTTTTTAACGTAATGCAATGTTAAGAGTCATTCTAATTTAAGGCGAAATGACAAGGGCGGAATTCTTACTCAAATTCTCCTCCGCTCTGCATATACTATTCAATTTAAGTGAGGAGCTCGTTTTATTCAAATTTTATGATAAGCAATTATCTCTAACTTTTTAATATATAGATTGCGTTAATGATTTGATTTCATAAAAAAAAATAACTCGACGGAAACTTTACGCATATTTTACAGGGAGATTATCAGGACAACTGCTCGAGCAAATTTTATGTTTGTTAGCATAAAAAAACGTAGTAATTTGTTATATCGTGAAGTAAGAGTATTACAAATATGTTAATTTACTGGCTTTTTCTCTATTTTTTAACTTTGGATGATAATCATACTTAATCGTTGATGCTGATTGTAATTGTTCAAAAGTGAAGTAGACATGGGCTACGTATTCATTGGCCTTCTTTGCTGGAAGTTTCAGAATTAGAGTTTTTAACATCGAAAACCCTATTAAAGTACAGTTATATCCGATAGAAATACATTTTCATTTTATTTATCGCTATTTCATATTATGTGGACAGGGAGGAGAATTTCCAGTGAACGCCGAAATAAGAAAGAATAGTATTGCGCTCTGTCAAGCGTAAGGATATGAAAAAGCCATTCATATAGAGAAAGATAGATTGATATAGATATGTATTGGGGATTCATCTTTATTTGAGTATTACATACATAGTTATACTTACTCACAAACTAAATTATTAAATTCATTCATAGCATATCGTTCTTGAACATTATGAACGTAAACTGTAGGACTTCTCAATTTTATCATCGGTTTGACTACATTTTCTTTTTATCTACAACCTGTTAGATTTAATTATGGTGCATTGTTATCCTAGTTACTAATAAACACAAATCTTTCCACGTTTACTCTAAATATCCGAATAAGGAAAAGTTACAGCTAGTCACAGTAACGTCCATGATTTCAGGAGCCATGAATTTTTCCGATTAGCCTTGGTGCTATCCTTCGTGAGTCATAACTATATAGTTTCACTTTCCCGCCTCACTCTAAATCTCTGTAAAGAGAAATGAGAGCTACTTTCATACATACACACTCAAGGTTGATTTTGCTTTCCCTATCCGTACCTTAGAATAATTTTTTTAAAATTAGGGAGCAATATTTCGTAATGTGTTCCGTTTATCTCGATGTTTTGTTTCATTGACCTCGAATTCTTTCGCTTCCATTTTCGTTGTTCAGTGTGGTGTATTACCTACCTCGGACGAGCCAAGGAATTCCATGTACATTTCATTGTATCACGTAGGCGATAACAAATGCTTTAATTTGATATCGGTAAATATCTCATAATGCGAAATGTGACCTTAATCTTAACATAATGCCGCTAGCAACTCAAATGTATGCAAAATATTTCTTATGGTGCAGACTGAAAATAAGGAATTCTTTCCATGCTGTTTCATTACATTTTAGTAAATAGAAGTATACTAGTTCATTCACAGAATAAACCTTTTAATGTAATTCCTTTTTTCCTCTCAATTCATAAGTTTGAATCACTTTAAATAATTTCTTCGATAACATAGGTGAAATAGTAGAGCCATGTTTCCATAGTGCAAAGTAATAAAGTATTATTAGTATTTCTCCATAAATATACTTCAGCTTATATATATTACATAGACCATATAAAAGACGATGACGATTTGAATTAATACTGATATATAATCTCGTTTCAATTATTTAATTTTATCATGCAATTGAAAACGTATGAAATTTCACCCTAATCCTACTTCTAAATTTAAAATTGTCTAGCTGCTGAGGGAATAGTATTGCATATTCATAATAATTAACCTGTCACACTATCATGGGTCGAATTAATACTATAAATACATAAATAGCTCATCAATGTTCAAAATATTATGATTTTTGTAAATTTCATTACTAAACGTATTCAGTGACGTTGATTAATCAGTGGTGCTTAATCCGTAAAGTTTGAATTCATGGCCCCATCCTCTCGCGACGAGACGGACCACGATCTAAATTCAACGTCTCCAATATCCTTTTATGATTTTTGAAAAAATATTTGTCACAAAGGAGAATCACTAATTTTTATTTTAAAGAATCCACTTTTGAAATTCAATTAATAAATTATTTACTTTATTTAAATGGAAATCCTTTTATGTTTTTTGAAGCAAATAACTGCCATAATGAAGAGTCACTAATTTTTAATTTGAAGGATCCACTTTGAAAATTGAAGTAATTAATTTTTTAATTAATCTAATCGAAATGGAATTTCTACTAATCGAAATGGAATCTAATGTTATTATAATTCCCATTTTACGATGACCCATAGTGCGGATATTTCGCGAACAAATTCCCCTGATTTCGATTATTTTTAATTCGTTAAATGTTTCCAATGTAAACGGATGTCCGTCACAATTGATTTACTTTAAATTTATATCAATAATCCCATTCTTTTGATATGACAATGTAGGAATTATTAAATGCGAAAAATAAGATAAAATAACTTGCGATATTTTTATACCGTTGTAAGAAAGGTAGCTTAAGGTAGTTATCGTTATAAAATAGTAATACTACTAAAAATTATTAATATAAGTAGTATTAAATTAATAGATGACAAAGACGAATCTCACATACTGGAGGATGGATTTAAAATACACACTTTTTTCCTCCATTATAATATTAAGGAATAAATATTTGGTATTATAATGATGGTTTAAGATGCGTTTCGATTTACCCCCGAGTAACCAATTTTACCTTCTAAATCAATTGTCTAGTCTAGCACTAATGCTAAACCTACATTCAAGACAGTAAATATGACAATTTGCGTTAACTTTAGTTAATTTCCAAACTACTCTTACTGTATGCTTCTTGGTTCTGAAATTTAAAAAAATAGTATCACAATAATATACTCTTTATCGGTTGGTACATCTCCCTTATTTACAATTGCGATTTTGGGGCTTATTGCTGGAAGACACTTGGAACAAAAATGACTGCCCAAGTTTGAGACCATAAGTCATCGGTCAGGTTTTGCCTCTGCCTTGCAGGTGGGTGACATTTGCAGGCACCCCAACGTACTTTTCTGTTAGTATTTATTTCCTTTCTTGAATAATATTTTGTGAGGAAATCTTAGTTGTTTTGGAATTCATTGGGGATATTAGCGCTTTTACTATGGCCATTGTTTTTACGTTTTAGAAATGTAGCTTCCTTTAATTTCAATTTCACCTTACGAATTATGTTCTTTCTTTAAAACGCTATTGTCCTACTTACATTGGATGCCTATAAATTTGTTTCGAGTTAACGATTCCGAAGTCGTAGTTAAAACAGTTTTTTTTCGTTCCTCCTATTTTAGCTTTCTTGCTTGATTTGTGTTCCATAAAAATACGCAATCACTTTCCCATCATATCTTAAAAGAAGTTAAAAGTATATTCATGCATACAGTCAGATATCTGCAATGCTAACCCCAAATTTGCTTTCCATTGGGTTGAATTTCTCTGTGATGCTATTCTCAAAATAGAGGGAGTAGTTTCCCAAATATTTCCGTAAGAGCCGTAATAGCGATTTCACTTTTTAACGTCATGAATACTTCAATCTCTCGACGCTCAACTTCCATTCACTTTCGTAAAGCCAACTCCAATGAGTAATTTCGTCGCTAACCATAAATGTCTTTTTTGTGAGGTACTCTAATCAGTTCAAATAATTTCCTTTCATCGACAAACTGAGCCCGATCATCAGGAATGCACCACATGAAATCGAGTCACTTCTTAAAATCATCTCTCTCTCTAATAAATATTACCTTGAGAAATCAAGAGGATATTTATTATATGCAAGACTCTGAAAATTCGGACTAGCCGCTGGATTTGGGTTTTTTATACGAGTATTCAATGATTGCTTTCATGATAAATAATGTAGATGTGGTCAATATTTAGCTGCACCAATTTTGCAACATAGGTACCAAAGAAATTCCAGAAAATGTTCTATTAGGTAATTTCGGCTGCCTATCAAAACAGGCGCAGGATTAATCTGTATTTTTTTTTTTAAGAACCTTCTCAAAGATACATAATAATAGATTGATAGGCCATGTACTAGGATACTAATTCAGCCAAATCTACCCTAAAGATAAAATTTTCGGTTGTATTTGCAAACGCGTGGATCAGAATACGGATGAATGAATAAAGGTTATTGTGATTGCTTTTCCCACTCAGAAAAAGTTGATAACGTCATTGCAGAGTCCCCGGATTTTGAAAAAAAAATGTGATACTTCGCAGAATCAGGTAAGGGGTTATGGATTAATTCTTAGGCAATTATACCTTTCCCACAAATTAAATTTCTGTCTACTAGTTACTAAAACACGATCAGATGATGACAATCATTCATCGAAACCAGTCGGGTTTTAGATGTTGCTAGGCAAAAATACAACTTGTGGAATAGGCTCAATTTCCTGAGATTCTAAGAAATTTCTGTTTGTAAGGTTCTTCCTCATATTCTTAACTACTAGAATTAAGATGAAAGTGGATATTTCATATCACGTGTTAGTTTAATGGAAAGTTATATAGTTCTTGGAATCTACTTCCGCTTCTATAATGAATCAGTCTAGGTATCAATATTACTGTTTTCATTGGATGTATGCTTATATTCACTTCCGTATTCATTCTTAAGAATTAGATAGGATCTAACATTTTAATATTCATTTCCTCGATCTTCTTTCCATATCGAGGACTTCATGGGGCCCTTCGAAAACAAGGACGCATTCGACAGCCAAGCGAAAGAACAACGCCTCCGGGTGCGGGAAGTAGCTGAGATATATGCATTCGGCATCTACGACACGGTCTAAATAGCCCTCCTCCTCTAGCGTCTCCGCATTCCTGCCGGAAAAAATCAGGGTGCTCCAAAGTAGGATGATTTAGAAATTCTACATTGAGCACATTACCAGGGTACTGCACTACCAGACCCCGAGGGCAAACCCCTAAAGCTTCGCTGTACCCTGAAGGTTGAATATGATGTGAAATACATTCTTTTTCTTCCGAGCCAAAATATATTTTCAATGATGTATACTATAAAAAAGTAAGGCTGGAATTTGTATACAGTACGTTGACTTGAAATGCATAAAATTTGGACATAAAAAACCTTATCGCCCTTATCCAAATTAACCATTGCAGATTGTATAGATTTATTATGATGTATGATGCGGTGCCATGTATAATGTGTATATATATTTTGTACATTTTCATTGGATTGCGTGTATATTTCCTAATGTTCCATTGTGATGAAGGAGTGATGTAACGGATGGGAGATAATTATTGGAGTAGGATGATTTAAAAATTCTACATTGAGCACATCACCAGGGTACTGCACTACCAAAATATATTTTCAATGATGTATACTATTTAAAATGTAAGGTCGGAATTTGTATACTGTACCATGACTTGAAAAGTATATAATATAAATATAAAAATCTTTGCGCCCTTAGCCAAACTAAGTATTGCAGAATGCATAGATATATTATGATTTGTAAGGTGGGGCTATGTATAATATCTATATTCTGTACCTTTTAATTAGATTGTTCGTATATTTCCAAATGTTTCAATGGGCAGAAGAGATGGTAAAGGATGGGATATAGTTATTGGAGAAGAAGAGAGAGAAAGTGATTGATTGGTCGAGGGGTGGAATAAAGTGAGGGTTGAGTGTTGTGAGTGAGCGAAGGTATTGGTTAGGACAGATGGTTGGGAATGGGTGGTAAGTCTTTGGGTGGAGCAGTGAGCGGTAAGTGTGGCAGTGCTTCGGGTAGAGGTAGGGGTAAGTTCGGTGGAGTACAGTGTCGTAAAGTGGTAGATTGGGTAGAGGGAGGGATGGGAGTGGTCGGAGTAAAAAATGGGAAGGGAGTGAGTGGGGTAGAGAGAGGGATGTTAGTGGGTGTGTCACAGGGAGGGATGGTGGTTTCGTGGGTAGAAGGATGGATGGGAGTGGAGGGGTGGATGGAGGGATGGATGGGAGTGGGAGTGGTGTTGGGGGGGATGGGGTAGGTATGTTTAGAGGGAGTAATGGTTGTGGGGGAGCAGAGGGTGGGAAAGTAGTGGGTGAGTTATAGGGAGGAATGGGAGAGGGCGGGATAGAGGGAAGGATGGGAGTGGGTAGGGCAGGGAGGGATGGCGGTAGAGTGGGTGGATTGAGGGATGGGATTGGGCGGATTAGAGGGTGAGATGGGAGAAGCGTGGTAGAGGTGGGATGGGAGTGGGTGGGGAAGAGGGAGGGATGGTAGTGGGTGAGGAAGAGGGAGGGAAGGTAATGTGTTGGTTAGATGGTGGGGTAGGGGGAGGGGTGGGGGTGGAAGGGGGAGAGGGTGGGATGGGAAAGGGAGGGGTAGAGGTTGGGATGGGAGTGGGTGGTGAAAAGGGAGGGGTGGGATTTGGTTGGGATTAGGGTGGTATGGGAGTTGGCGGGGAAGTGTGTGGGATGGGAAAGGGTATGGTAGAGGGTGGGGATTTGAGAGGGTATGAGGTGGGGTAGAGGGATGGGAGTGGGCGATAATTTTATGTTACTGCGTCGATTAATGGATAAAAATATGGTTTCGCACCTGATTTCAGCTTTTTACGTAATAGACCCCAAATTTATGTTGATTTATTAGTTGCACTTCGTTTTCCTGCGAATGAATTTTTTCTAATCATTTCACAATATTTTGAAATTAATCTGTAACATAAGTGAGTCACTTTAGAAGCACGATTAAAGTCGGGAACATTCAGAAGCACTCACTTAAATGAATCGTTATCTTGATATCGCGACCGAAGGAAATAGTTGATTTCCTACAAAATGAACTTTCATAACTAACGTTTTTTTAATTCTTACTAATTCGTATTGTGAATTCGAGTTGTGAAAATTGATACTAACTCGCTATAACTCTCGCAATTTCCCGCGACGGCTATTCTTTTTTTATTTTTAATTTTCACTCACATTTTTGTCCTCGTAATCTCATTCCCATTTAAACAACAAAAATTGAACGCTAAAACTACCTGGGATGTGGTAATCTGTCTAAGGTCTAACCTAAAAGAATCCCATTCACCTCCTAGATAATACGCTCCGCAGCCCGGGCAATATGCTGTTCGCCACAATGATTAAGTGGTGTTTGACATGATTGTAATAGTAATGATAGACCCAGTCAGGACGGAGCACTCTGGGGATTTTAATGCCAATAAAGAGAGAGGCCCCGGAAAGCCAATTGGGTAGCGCGTTTGACTTGGATTAAGGCGGTCCAGGGTTTCGATTCCCGATTCCCGGAGCAATACATGTGGAATGACCTCCGCGGTTTAATAAATTATAACAACATTACTACAGAAAAAAGCGTGAATTACTGAAAGTTGACTTCATACGCCTTACGTGATTGTGATTTTCTTTAGCTAATCGTAGCTTAAATATTTTACTGCATTACTTTATTCTGGTTGAAATGATGGTTTTCTACTTAATGAACCTTTATAACTTTCTTAAATTCTAACTAATTAGCGTAATTTGTACTTCAATTTAACAATAAATGTGTTTTAGTCTTCAATACTCAAGGTAGCCGGAAATTAAAAGAAGTTGGAAATTTCGGGTCTTCTCGTAACGAGTAAAGAGGAATCTGTTTCCAACTTACAGCCGCTGCCCTTTTTTAAAAAAATTACTATATTCCGAAAAAGTCCCAGATTTCGCTGGTATCACAATCCCTGGGACCTCACGATAGGAGCCATCCTATCGCTTGGCCTTCTGGTGTTGCTAATTCCAGCATTTCAATCTTATGCAGCTAAGACTACGTCGTTCGATTTTTTGTGGGAAGCTGTACTAAGAATAAGTTATCTCTTGGTTGATTATTTTATGAAAGTAAATAAACATATCACTTTGGTACTGATGCTGGGCATGATAAAAGTAAATAAAATCTAAAAAAGAAGCATATAATTTATTATTATTAAGTTTAGAATAAATTAATAAGAACATTTAATTCATATCAAGAATTAATTGATTTTTTTGTGGGGAGCTGTACAAGGAAAATATACAAATATCATGTCCATGAACTAGCTCTTTTTCAGGTTTTGATTTTACTTCAAATTGAGCAATTTCTTATCCTAGTCCCACAGATTAAGCTTATCAGAGGTTTACTATCTTCAAGAGATTTATTTACTGTTCTCAGTATCTCAGAAATGTGAGGTGTGAATTTAAAGTAGATCAACATGCCTCTAAGCTAATAAAATGTACTTGTAGACTTTGTTGCAAAGGTTTCATGATAACTTATCAGAATTAAGAGTTATCAAGAGCATACTCAAATATTTAATCCTCTTCTCAATTATATTTAATCTCCTTCCTCTTTAAAATCAATAGCTTGAGTTCTGTTTATAACTTCATGTTTAAAACAAGGTGACCTCTTATCTTGCATTGTTTTTCATCTCTGAGTAATATTTTCATCTTTAAAAATGATGTCAAGGAGACTTGATGAACTGAAATATGAACTAGTTGTATTAAGAGGTCATATCAAACAAAGGTTATAAATATTTATTTATTTATGCATTGGTTCCGTGGCATAGCGGTTAAGGCGCTAACCTGCCTTGCAGAAGGATAGGGTAGCTAGCCATGGCAAATCACCTTCTGGCATTTTTCATTGAGGCCATAAGTTGTAAATGTGTAAAAATGAGTACCAGAGGTAAAACTCAGGGTAATAGTAGGCTTTAGAAGCATAGTGCTGGCCACACTACCTTCATACTGTTATGCAAAATATTAGCATAGAGTATAGTTAATCTATGGTATTAGCAACCTTAACCTGCTAACTCCAAAGAACATTCAAACGCGATGAAAAAGGGATATTACTACTATTATAAATATGTAATAATGGTGAGATACAAGTAGAGGTTAAATTGTCAAATTTGTAAGTATTAAAATCATAATTCTCGGGCTTTTTTGTATAAAATTAATATAATTATTTTATTGTTTTTGTTATTTTAAAATGTCATGCATTTATATCACATAATCCAAAATACTGTCAATAAAGACCTTACTTACCTTACCATAGCATCAAATTCTTGCTGTACATGATACCTGTGGTACCATTTATATTTCAGAGCAGAGACAAGATGTTTTCACTAAATATATGATCGACAAAGTAGCATGATTAAAAAATCCATTCAAAAATGAAAATCCATTATTGTGGATAAATCATTTTATTCTTTCGATTTAATTAGTTTATTCATTTTAACTGGATAACCATTCTCAAAGGTTCCTCCTCATTGAATACTCATATCGATTAATGCAACAAAATTATATTTTCATTACTTTAATAAAACGGAATGGTTAACAAGATAACAAAATAACATATTTACTGAAGGCATTTCGATATATTCTTCATCTTGATAAATCTCTCATATGGATTTATTAGGGGGTATTTGTCCTAAATAATTGCGATCAGACAATCCAGAACTGTCATTGGGGAGTTCTGGGAAGATAGGTCGTATTCCGCACAGGAATACACTCTCTCATTATCATTGATATCCGAAGAATTCTATTCCTCACTTTAAAATTACCGCCCTTTAAATCTCATACACCGCTCTTCGACTGGTAGCGGCCAGTAGCGGCTTTTAGTGGACTCATTTGGAAGTAAAACCGTTTACATTCACTGCGCGGCATTTCCGATATAAGCAACCTTGAGATTAGATGATACTGTCGTTTACAGTAAAGGTACCTCCGGTTTTCCTTGCCTTTAAAGTAGAGTAATGAATTAAACGAACTGCTCTATGGTAGGCCATCATGATCAGACTTTCTATCGGTGTTTATATCCTGGAGCTCAATCAAAACTTCGATGCATATGAGTCATGGACGTGAGTTATGCGAGCGATAGCTTCCGACTTATATTCCTACTTCCATGACAATCACCCACAAATTGCACCACACGGAAAGGAGCGAGGAGGTTGAAACGTGACGACTTTCCGCGTGAATTGCGTTTGAAATGATGCGTGGAAAGAATACAGAGCTCTGATTTGTAACTTTACTTTTTAATGCCTCATCCTTAGTTGTGGAATAATTGACCTTGAGTTTCTGCATTGTTTTGCTCTGATTTACTTTCCGAATCCGTTTTGAAGATCCACTTCCCGACTAGAAATCCTAAGTTCATGACAAATAGAAACAACGAAGAACTAGAGATGGACAAATTGTCCCCATTCTCGAAATGTATTCTAAAAGAACTTATGATATCGAGCATCTTTTTTAAACTTACTACAGCTTTGCTGAAAAAAATCTAAGCCATATAGCATAGTTTTAGACATACACATAACTTCGTGTTACTAAACGGGGGTAATAACTGATGGTTAGAAAACTCCATGGAAAGAGGGAGAGCTGGGTTCTAATCCCTATCGTATCGCTATTTCTTACTTCCGTTTAGCCTTGGATTTCTAAGCGCGCACTTCCCAGTTCTATTTCAAATTTAATTTACCTAAATTGTTTTGTTTCCTATAGTTTATATTAATCGATACTTTTAAATGAAAACAGCGGGAAATATTCCTGCCTGCAAGTTTCCCCTTCGTTTTGGGCCTGCGAGATGACTTTGGTCAATATATGTGAAGCATAGAAACTAGTCACTGCACTACAGGAGCCGGCAATTAAATCTTAGCTGACAGAAAATTCGTTTACATTTGCAAGATATAAATATTGCTATCGCATCTACAAATAAATTACAATTTCTGCATCGTTTAAGTTATGCACATTAAGCCATGGAAATAAGTACATAATTATTTAAATACTACTACGTTCAAAAAGTTCCCGAACTTATTTTTTCCCGCGGAAACGTCGAGCAGGAGAAATGTAAAATTCAGGTAGTAGATAGCGTCTCCTCTTGTGGGTTGCCTACCACCTATCAACCTACTCTATCTACCACCTATCAACCTACCCTATCTACCACCAGAATTTTGCATTTCTCCTGCTCGGCGTTTTTGCGGGAAAAAATTAATTCGGGAACTTTTTGAACGTAGTATTATTGCAGTATGCAATATTAGTAATTAAAATAATTTTATTTATTAATAACACATCAACAAACAGCAAAAAACAAATGCGGTTGACGATTAACAATAATAATAATAATTAAAATGATAAACTTATTAAACAATAGGGTAAATAATAAAATATAAAGACGAGATTATAGAGACTAGAGTTATAGACTTCCATATCCAGTCTCTTACAACTATATTTAGGGTTGATTTAAGAGGTAAGTAAACTAGATCGAAGTTTATATCGGAAGAAAAAGAGTTGAAAATTGAGGATATTTGGAAGAAGAGTGACCGTTTTGTTATTGACAGACGTGGGGTACTCAAGGAAAAGGTATTATTAGATAGGAGCGTAGTTCTCATGGAATCAGAAAAGAGAGAGTAGGAATGGAGAATCAACCTTGTTATTGATAACATTATATATTAGCTATGTATCAGGAAGGCAATGTCGGACTGAGTATGCGAGGTTTTAACAGAAAAATTTTTATAAGAATGAGTGAAGATGAGTGTTTGACGTATACCTACAAGACGGCATTCGGACACACTATTTTAAAAAAGAAATTTAAGACTCGGTTCAAAACAGTACTCAAACATATAACAGTTATCAATACATAATTGATAGTAGTATCGTTGAAAGTGTTTCTAAAGCTTAGATCAGCGGTTCCCAACCTTTTTAGTTGGCGACCCACCTTTCCTTATTGGAATACCTCCACGGTCCATAGGTCCAGAGTGCAGTAAAAAACCTGATTTGCGTCGTATCCTTTCCTTATGTGTATATAATTTACCATCAAATATTGCTATCCTGATAATTTATTCGATAGGTTTCTGATAGTTTTAGGATCGAGTCGCGACCCACCGTTTGGGAACCACTGGCTTGGATCATTTCGCATGGAGTCTCCCACCGGGAATCGAACCCGGGACCGTTTTCACCGAAGTCGAACGCGCTACCCACATAGTTATTAAGGATCCAAATACTTAATAATTTTAATTATTAGTACCTTACTCAATGTATTATTATGCATGTTGTTATATTATTGATGCATGTTGTTATAACAGTATTTGACGCAATGTAAGCCCTTCGCATGCAAATATCACTTGAAACTTAAAGCCATGAATGATAACCGCATGAATTTGCACTTTGAAGTTCTATGTCCGTGACTAACATGCGCTTACGCCGCAGCATCTGTTATTTGCGTGACTTTCCCGGTAGTGCACTCACTGGCTCGCTTCCGTGATATCACTTCCTTCTCCGTCAAATCAGTGGTAACGTGAAAGACACGAAACCGAGGACAAAAGCGTGCAGAGCCATTGCTACCTTTCCCAATAACAAAAGCGTCACTCGGTCTTCGTTAGAGGGACTTGCATGTGCATTTTATTATCACTTTATAATTAAACCGGGGCAGAAGCCCAATTACAGAGAGATGCAAAGATTTGTAACAAATAAACATGGAACCATGCAGTAAGCTATTATACGTTTTGTTAACGAGATAAAATCTCAAATAAAAAATAATTAGATAAAACTGTAAAAGAATTTCAAAGACATTGCAAAAAGAAATGAATTGTTTGAACAGAAATCATGCGATACAACGAATATCGTGCAATAAATATACAATAAAAATTATCAATACAATATCATGAAATTGCATAAAGAATCAGTCATAAAACTTATAATTTTATAAATTTAATTTGGTCAATGTTTGAATTAAATATGCCAACTAAAATATTGATCGAAAGATCATTAAAATTGAAATGTGAGTAACTTATAATAAAATCTATACAATGCAACGAATGCCATAAATTTTTACTATAATTATGCCGAAAAAATATACAATGTTAAATATCAGCGGATTAATTAATAGCGGTGCTAATATCGTGGATTTAATCCACGATATTAGCATCATCGCAGATTTCAAAAATGTTACCTTTACCGCTCTATTTCTCTCGAATACCTCATTTGAAGCGCTGGCAATTGACAAAGAATTATTTTTGTTCCCCCCTCTCTTGCGATCTCCCTTTCACTATTTGTTTTGTTCTTATCGTCTTGGATTACAGCCAGGATATATTTTTAGTGTTAAACATATAGGCAAGGCCAAGCGACACCTGACTGTTATTCATACGTTGCTAAGCTTTACCATTTGAGTATGCTAAGTAAATATGAAAGCATTGCACAGTCGTTTACAACTTCCAAGAGTTCCAAGCCAGAAATTTTTAATAATAATAGCAATGTTTATTCTTCCCCTTTTAACATTACATTTATAATAAATAACATTATAGGAATATAGATACCCCTAAGATGACAATCATTGTCTTCATTGACTTAACAAAAATTAAATAAGCCATAAGATAGATAAAAATAAATATAGGTCATGTGTAAAATGAATCAAAAATATTATATAACATTTTACAATAAAATCATATTATCCAACAATTTCTTACTGTTTTCTTACAATTTACAGCTTTCACACAGTGAATTGAAATATACAGCCTTTATACCGGTTCAAACTCGAGTGGATCGCTGGAATTAGTTGGCACTGGAATCATTTTTTTTTCTGTGAAAACAAAGCTCCACATTTAAATCTTTTATATTTACATTATATGGGTCATTCTCAAATGATTTGCATTCAAATCAATACCTTTCTCGTGAAGTTTCCATTCCTTTCTCTTTGCATGATCAGTTCGAATAATTAGCTTTCTCGGACAGGCTCATTGGAAATTTAGCGATGAATCATTCTCAGGAAGAATGAATGTTCTTTCCTGAAGTGCCTCAAGTGTCGTAGAGAAGAATTCTCTTTCTCTTGCATCGATCGTCTCCCGCATTACGTTCATTTGTATCGTCTTTTAGCGTTTTCATAAAATCTTTCATATTACAGTAGGTCATTGACTTACGACCTAGGCGACTTACGACGCGTCGTATAGGACGCTCCTTATGCCTTATTAGTCGTAAGACGCTTGAATAATGCTTTTCAGACGGGTAGCGTATGCCTAAATAAGGGTAATAAAAAGATTATACAGTTAACTAAGAAAATGGTTTAATATGTATTCAAACGATATGCTGAGAGATAATAAAAGGGTATTAAAATAATTTAAGAAAAGCTACAAGAATATAAAACGCGAATATTAGAAATAGCTTCTATTTTTTCTTTATGTTAAATTAAAGAAGTTAAATATACTATTTTTCAATTGAGCAGTCTACACTTTGGAACAAAATGGCGTGCTTAGAAAGTATTTATATCACAATTACCATAAAACTTTGAATATCCGACTTATGTCCAAATCGAATTACGGCCGGTCTGTCGGAATCAAACGAGATCGTAAGTCGACGACTGACTATATTGCAAAAATAACTTACTCGTAAACAAAATTTTGCTGGCTAATTGGAAAGATTTGGGTACCCAAAAGCGGTTATTTTCAATTTTCCAACATCCCTTAACCTTATGCTCTCAAACGTCCACACCTAAATATTTAATCACAAATCACCGTGAGGAATCTAAAGGCAGCCACAGAAAAACTATTCCTACTTCAGCCTAGCAACCAAAACTTAGATGAAGCATGATGGAGAAGTCATAAGGGTCAAAGTACGGTCGAGATAGTTTGTGGTCGATCGGGATGTCTTGATAAATATATGTTGATGACCTTGCTCACAATGGGTTTCTTCGAAGTGACTCATGACAAAAAATTATCTGACGCATCCGAATCATGGAGTATAGGTCGAAAACACGGGGAATCGGTTAGTCACTGCGCGGACTATGGAATAGATCTCGGTTACGCAACGCAATAGTTTACGCAGTTGGAAATGCACCGTTCATGCTATGGTGGCTTACGTTTGGCGGATATAGCTGATTTTCGAAGGGCCGCACGAGAAAGCATGAGAAATCTTTTACGCAATTTTACTTTTACCTACTGAAGCTTCCATCGAAACATGCTCACGGCATTTGCTCTAAGTGCTATTTTCTTCCGTGTCATTTCGGATCGATAACGATTCGTCTGCCCAATCTTCTTTGCTAATTAATTCATGAGCGTCCTTTCGGTAGGTTTATGCACAATCAAAAATCCTTATTAAGCGCCATCTCCTTCATTTCCTTATAGTTAACCCCACCCTTTATGTCATCCAACATATTTTGCCTCTGTCTTCCCCTCTGTTTTTTTCCCCTGAATCCTACCCTCAATTACAACCTTTACCAATCCCTCTTCCCTCGATATTTGACCCACCCATTTCTTCTGACGATGCTTAATCACATCAATCAAAGCCCTGTCCTCCCCTATCATCTCTAACTCCTCCGTGTTTGTTTTCCAATCAACCCAACTAACTTTTTCCATTGTACGCCATACCCACATCTCGAAGGTTTCCAAACGTTAGACTTCCTCCTTTCTTAGAGTCCACGTTTCGCACCCATAGAGCAACACACACCAGACCAGGGATTCCACCAATCTTTTCCTGATTCCTTTGTCAAGACCTTGGTCATCAATTCATTTCGCTTCATAAAGGCTTCCTTAGCCAAGGCTACTCTTTTACGAACCTCATCTTCACATTTGCGTCCCAAGAGCGAGTACTTCCCAAGTAAGAAAATTTATCCACTTGCTCTAGTTTTTCCCCATTCACCCTAGCAAATTTAATTCTTCGGAATCATTACTGGCCGTACCAAAATGTAAGCACGAGTTGGCGAATTTGTTTCTCTTTATTTTATTATAAATAATATAAAATAATTTCTGATCCGAAATGTTTTGGAACTCGGTTAACTCGAACTTGCATTTTACGAATCTGTCTTTAATTCGAACGTTTTTCTTGGTCCGTACCATTTCATATGTAAGAAAAAATTAAAAAATCGTTGTTAATTCAAATTTTGTTTTGGTCAATGCGAACTATTTTGGTCTAAGATAAAACCATTCCATAGCACAAATCCAAATGCCGGCCTAGCGACCTTAAAGTGCAGTCTAAGTCCTTTGCTTCTAACACTTGTCGTAGTTACCAACAAGTACATACATCTTGTGCACAATTGGTAAATTTTATGTGCACTCGATGTCACGACAGATCAACTAAGGAAGAGCTCGAGAGCTGTCAATTGCTACATCATTAATTTTATTATTTACGATTATTTCAGGTATGAAGCATGTGTTTTAACCATTATTAAGAAAATTCTTTGATTTGAATCTTTGCATAGTTAGAATATTAACTGGTCCCTTTAGGCTCGAATTTTCCAAGTCCTGCTGTAGTATAAATTGGGATTTAATAAAAATGTTATAGAAATAAAACTTATAAAGGTCAACAATGGAATTTTTATTTCGATCGGTCATCGATAGCCATCGTCAGTCCATCGCCAATTGACCTGATGGACGTCGACGGTAATAAATTCAAGATGGATGAAAATATTGTTGTAGAACCTTCAAAGTTTCATTTCTATAGCATCGTAGTTATGGAATTCCACGAAAAACAGCCGTCATACTATTTTTTGACGGAATTATAATTTACACGAAAAGAAGTTAATTAAATTGCTCACTAAACGCCCAGTAACTGTAAGATCTAATACAATTATCATTCCTTAGAAATTATTGTAATCAACCCTCGACCAATATGAGAAAGATGTTTGTATTGCAGGTAAAATATAAATTACCTGTCATGCTGGATACATTATTGCGTTTCAGTATTTTTTTAAATCACACAGCCATCATTTATCAGTTGTATGCAATTTAGGCAAAATGCCGTTCAAGAGCTCAAATATTATCTCAAGTTTGAATGAAATCACGTCAACTTCCGCTGGCTCGTTAGCTCTTATTTGCTATGCGATTATGCTACCTAACGGGTTCTCTTTGTATTTACGATACATTTGTTTTGGTGTAGCTCCTGGAGCAACAGTAATAATGTTCTTCTTAACTGTGTAGCTTTGACTTATCGTTGTAGTAGCGTAGTATTGTTAAAAGTGCTTCGGCAGCTTGGATCATTTTGCGTATGGGTTCCCACCGGAAATCAACCGCTTTCACCAGCTTCGTCGTATCGGTATTAAAAGAATTGCCTCGAATCAACACCCATAATTCAATCCAATGAAAATGTTTGAAAAAGATTAAAGAAAAAGAAGTTATGTCTTGTGGTATCGCTGCTAAGGTCGAAGATAACTTACCTATTATGTAATGGACCTGATATGACCTTACTTCATGGAATGCCATTATATAAATAATAGTGACGAACTTCGTATTTTCCTGTTTTTTAAATAAACTACCGGTTTCTTCCTTGCAGCCATCCTCAGGGTATTACCTTATTTTGTTACTTTCCCTTGCAAACATAAATATTCGAAAATTTCACTAACTTCTAACTGAAAAGTTGCAGTGAGTTGATGAAATTCTATCTTGAGAGATAAGACGGAAGACGTGTGTGGGGGCCTTAATAAATGGTAGTTTAGTATTAGATGTATTGTTAATAGTGTTTCGACAGCTCATGTTATTTCGCACATAAACTTCTTCTAGGATTCGAACCCGTGACTTTTACCTGAACAGGAAACGTTGCCCACTTGGTTATCTGGGAGTCTAAATAGCAGTTTATCCGCAATGTTTTTCCTCTCTATGTCGACATCAAACTACATTCAATAATGCAGAACGAAAAATATTTGGGTACCTGGGAATGAAATTCGATCTTATATTATTTTATTAGATTTAATTAAGAAATTCTTTATATTTGTAACTTGAAGTAGATGATGAGAAAAATAAAAATTCCTCGGAAATATCTCATTGTTATAATTGTTCTTGCCGCGTATATTGCCGAAGAAAAAATTTAAAGATAAGTTGCAAGCGGCCTTTGACTGAAGATATTCCTCCGTATCAGTCAAAGACACTGCCTTACTTTAATAATGATAAGAATTTTCTGACACGCTGCAAACTTATTCCTATTTTTTCGAAAGCAAAGAAAAAGATTTTTCTTATTAGCAGAATGACGATCACATGTATTTCATGATCGACTAACGCTAGACCAAAATTCAAAGAAAATTTGGTCATGTTATCATGAATTAGCGTGTATTTTTAATATTTATTTAGTTTATTATAAAAGCTAACTTGAGTAGGGAAGCAATTAATTCTAAAAAGAAAATTACGGATTTTGTTTGAAGTGAGGACGAAACGAGTTGTAGCAAGAAACTTACTTTTGGTCCTAAGCTCACTCGATCAGGCTCTTAACTTAAGCATCACTTTAAATACCAAATAAGGGATATATATAGAATATTATTATTATAATACGCTTTTTTAGAGTTGATGTGAATATTATAGTTAAAGTTATACATCATTCAGGACCTAAGTCGTCTTCACCGTGTTGAAACCCTAACTTAATCAAATAATTATAACATTATTAAAACGAAGATGGAGAAGTGACCAGAAAAATCCATCAACTAAATAATTTAATCGACTTCTATAGCTTCATTTACGCTACTGGGTGAACAATCATAAAATAGAATTACTGAGACAATGAGGAATATTTAATTTATCTTACAAACTTTGTTGACCTCCATTGTCATTAATCAGTTCAATTATCTGTAATAATCATTGCTGACAGAAATGAAAATGTTATTCGTTATTAGGAGGTATTTTCGAATATAGAGATCATCTTCCATGAGAGAGAAAAGATAAACGCAATTATCATTCAATGTGAATCCCACCTTTTTACATCGACGAAACGAAGCCAAAATTGAGTAAGAAGACGAAAATATTCTTAGGGACTTAAAATAACAGACATTTCGCGAGGAGACTTCATGCTGAAAGAATCTGCTTGAATTCAATTTTATATTTCAGAAGAGATCCTGATTAAATATGGAAAGACTCTAGGAATCAGGTCAATGATTTTTTTGCGGAAGCGAATTAATTTTCCCAATGATTAAAAATGAATGGTCGATGAACAAAATTAATTTTCATTACTATAACAATAAATAATATATATTTTCACTATGATAAAAAATAAATAAATATATCAATATACATACACGATTTGAGACCGAACGTTTCCGGAAGGTCCTAAATTTGTTAAACACAAAATTAAGTTAGACACGATTGACCAAACTTATTGCTTTAGTAGTTCGATTTTCCATTATACCCTACGTTTTGAGATAAAATCCATGGATTAAAACTAATTTGGTCTTTATTCGAATCAAAAGAATCATACTAGAATAATTGACAAGTTTTTAAAACTTTTATAGATAAGAACTCAGTTAGAATGTATTCTATTCCATGAAGATAGAGCTACTAACCTGGATACAGAATTCAAAAAAGTAAACTTCATGTACTATATTTACAAACGAATGTAGATGAAGGAACGAGAGCTTAGAAAGAGAACAGAAAAAGAGAACTTGAAGAGATACCAACTTTAATATCGTCACATTTTGACCTGGATACCTGGCTTAGAAAAACGTACTCGGTTCATGAAATATTCAAGAGTTACCAAATCATAATTTTTAAGCAGAATTAGTGCCTGTATGAGTAAAAAGGTAAGTACTTTGGAGGTCATGTTCACCATAAAAAACCGTCAAATTATTGACTTCTTTGACGCACATCAACTCTGAAGCAAGCGCTTTCCTGCAAAGTTGAGCCGACAAAGACAGAAAATCGGTTATATTAGCGATGTATCAGTGTTGGTGCCTTTATTTCGTCACCTTCAGGTATCGCCTCGTTGTTTACAGATCTCTCATCGAGAGAGACGCCCTACTAGCCTGAACGTAAACATCCTACGTTGAAATATTCTTGCGCTTCTTTCGGTTGGGGCAGTATTTTGAACGCGAGATGTTTTTGAAAGGAGGAAGAAAAAGGTTATTTCAAGTGGTGAAAATGCTTAAACTGCATTATCGCCCCTTCACGTTGCCCCCGTTTAGTTCCAGTCATTTCCGTCATCGGGCTGGATATCCTTGTCAGTTTATTTTGAGCCTTCTAATTGATGCATTTACAAAATTTTCAATATTTTACTTGGATATGCACATGCAGTTGGAAATAAATAAATTTCTTAAATAAATAACTGATTCGATAACAAATAAATAATTAAATAAATACTCTTATAAGAATATATTTTGAAGAAAATAAACAGATTTCTCCCTCTTTTATGTTTTCTATCGATAGTAATCTATATAACCTATAGCTGATATTTCAATAAAAGCACCATCTGCCGTGTAGTAACTTTTGTTGCCATTGGTAATCTCTATGTTCCTGTATATATAAAATTCTAAAACATTGCATACATATTTTTTGTGTGGTTATAAGAAGAGTGTAATACAAATATGTCTTGGAATAGCAAAACGAAGCTTTTAGCTTGAATGGATTAAACAAGAAATAACATTTCCGATGGATAAAATAGGATATTATTTACCGTTTTTATTATTTGACCCTTTATCAGTCAAGGATAGACCCGAGTGGGCCTCTTCTCCGCTTAAGCTTATATATATGGCTAACATATATATTTCCATATAAAAGGTAGGTTAAGCAGTACTAAAACGGAGAGAGAAAAAGAAAAGGAAATGATTGTTTAGTGAAAATTGGGTCTGGAATGGATATAGCTCGTTAGTCGAGGTGTTACTGCATTTACAACATCGGTCCACGCCTTCTTGTTTGTCATTCCACCCTCGGAAAACAACTCCCTCCACACCTTGGCAGCTCCACGATGAATGCGGCAATGTAAATCCAGCTCCGTTCGGGAAATCGTGACATCTTACAAGGTTCCGCGGATCGATTTAAAATCCAGGTCAAATATCAACAAGTGCATATCTTCAAGGTCATTAGCATTCTCGCTCAAATCTTCTGTTTTTATCGTTTCCCAATGCGCAAGCGGAATTTTCCCGCGCGAAATACGGCAACGTTGCTAACCCTCGTGGCCAGCGAGGGCACAGCTGATAAACGTGCTTCGTCCTGAGGACCAAAGCGGACAAGCGGTGATGGATTCCTCGGAAGAAGTGGCGAATCTGTTTCGATTGAAATGCGAGCTGAGGAAGGAGCTGAACGAGAGGATCAAAGGCTTGCAGCCCGAGGAAATTCGTGAGGAGTCGAACACCGTGACGCAGAAGGTAAGGTTTTGAGGAGGGTCGATCCCGAAGAAAACGCTTCTCGCCTCCGATAACTACTAACCGGTTAGCGGGGAGATAAAGGCGGTGAGAATCCCTTCCAGAGCATTTCGACCACCTGTCATGTAATAAGCAATCGCGGAAGCCCCTCGAACAGTTGTTGGAGTGCGATTTTCGAGTTCAGACTCGTGGTCAAAATGTTACCATGTGGACGTTTGTTGGAGTCTTGAAATATTGGTTTCTCATCTGCTGATGAGTAAAGTGATGGGGTTATATATCAATCGAACGAGGTAATGATGAGTATTTACGACTTGTTTGGTGGTAAACATGATGGATTGAGGTGTTACTCGGTGGAACTCTTTCATAATCATGAAGAAAGTAAAAGTCACTCAGTGTAGTCCTGTTAGTGAGTTTTACTTTCTTAATGATTGTTTGGTGGTGTAGAGCGAGCAATACTCTGCTGGATACGTTTACGATGCGTTTGTTTACCATCGACTGCTCATTTATCTCTCGTCAAGTTGGCATACTATGATTGCCAGGTAACTAAATTTGGCTTGATTGACACTGAGAAAATAAACAAACACACTAAGTGAAATCTAGATGATCAAGCGTTAATTAGTGGAGATCCATTTAAAATCATGAAGCGAAAAATTGGTATATTTTCCATAAATACATACTTGGAAATTACACCAAGTTTTCTCTTCATTATTTTGAACATTCTAAAGTTCTCTCAGATTTATGATTTCCTGAAGCTTTTCATCCTCAAAAGTGAAGGATTTGGATATCTTCTGATCGTTATCCTTTGTCAACCTTACCTCCTATGTGCGCTTTCATTGATAAAATTGAGCTCACTTGACTCCTGCATTTCACAATACAATTCCTTCAGCCGAGATTTACTGCGTATTCTATCTTCTCTTCGCCTTTAATTTCAGTCAAACCGTATGAACATAAATTACCATCTGACGTCTGAAGTTTTACGAGGTATGAACTGAAGTAAGGGTTTTTATTTCACCATTAATTGGAAGATCAAGGAGTGAATAGTGGTCCTTCTTTCACAAGAAATTCTTTACTTTCTAATGAATTTGTGATGCGTAGTTCAACCGTTGTTTCTCAAAAAATCCCATTTAACCGTATTTATAGATCACTGAAAAAATTATACCAATCACTAAGTTGGCACAAAGATTCATCTCAATGTTAAAAAATACTTAATCATGTTGTGTATATTATTATGAGAAAAATAGACGAATTAATCGAAAATTACAAGAGTTTATTAGGTGATAGTTGATTCATTAATTTCTCTTATCGGAAATTTCTTAGATACACCCCTTAATTTATAAGAAATTCCCGTTCGAAGAATGAATAATTGGGTATCGCATCATTAAAAGAATAGATAAGCCGTCTTGGCATAGCAAAGAACACCCTTGCAGTATCGCGTTTTTTCTGATGGAGATGGCCAAGATTATCTCGAAAGAAAAGTGACTATCACGCCTAGTAATTAACCTGAAGTAGATCTCGTTAACGTATCAAGAGAGCAAGACTCAAAATTTCAATCCCGGAAGACGTTAATGAGTCCACCGTGTTTGAATGCTGCCAATGCGACTGTATAATTAACTCTCTGATAGGAAGCCAAATTCCGCATTGTAAGGCTTCTCCAAGGCCGAAAAGGGGGACAAGGTGTCTCTTAATTGGTGTTGATTAAATTTATCGGATCTCAAGTAGATCAACGAAGGAAATGAATGACGACATACCTTTAGTGATTTTCCCTTGAGGTGCGCATGGAGTTACTCAATTGTTTAAAATGTCTAGTAATTTTTTTTATTGATTCCATTATTATTACACTTTAAATTGTTTTGAATGCGAAAATATTAAGCTGATCCAATTGAATCAAATCTTAACTTCTGGATTGGAATGATTGATCAAGTTTCTTGTAATTTCGTATTTCGTCATTTTTTGATCGTTTTATATAAACTTTTCGCATTATTTTACGTCTTTACCATCTGGAGGTATCTTAGTAGAGTTAAATTAAATATTTCTCCATAAAATAACTTCAACAGGCTCCCGGATAGTCATGTGGACAGAGCGTTTGCCTTAGGTGAAAGCGGTCCCGGGTTCGAATCCCGGTGGGAGCCAATGTGCGAAATGACCTAAGCTGTCGAAGCTCTTTTATTACTTTCTCCCTATACGTAGTATAGAGAAAGTATTGTATTCGCAAAAAAATTCGACCTCCAGATTTCGACGGAAATAGATGTTTTGGGGCCCATAGAGCATGTTTTAGCTATTTTCCCGAACATGTCTGTCTGTGTGTCTGTCTGTGGTTAAAAAGTTTGTGGGCGCTCTATCTTAAAAAGTAATTATCCGATCATTTTCAAAATTCATATTTAGAATTTTCCTATCAATGCCAAGAGTTGATTAGTTTTTGGTGAATATCGCTTAACCGGAAGTTGCGGTTTATCCGGAACAAAAGTTTGTTTTTTAAATATCACAGTAAGAATGCAATATAGGTATATATAATTATGAACAAAAGTTGTAGATAATGTACTTTACTACAACTTTTGTATCAAACATTTTTTCGTAATACTGATGTTTTAGGAGTTATTCTTGAATAATGGTTAACCGGAAGTTGTTTACCCAGAAATGGAAGTTTTTCATACATATCTCCGTCAAAATGCAATTAAGGTATATACAATTATTTACAAAAGTTATAGATAGTAAAATTTTCTACAAATTTTGTATGAAACATTTTTTCGTAACACTAATCGTTTAGGAGTTATTCTTCAATAATGGTTAACCGGAAGTTGTTGTTTATCCAGAAATTGAAGTTTTTCATACTTATCTCTGTCAGAATGCAATGTAGGTACACTCCTGGCCAAAATTAACGCAGCACCTCCCTAGCGATCCTTACGGCCGGTGCTGCGTTAATTTTGGCCAGGACTGTACATACAATTATGTACCTAAGTTGTAGATAATATTTTTTACTACAAAGCTTGTATGAAACATTTTCCTGTAACACTCATTAGTTTGGAGTTATTTATATATTACCGGCATAGGCTTATGTTTTCAATAAATACGGAGAAAGTCATGTGTTGGCCACATCAGATTTTTAATAATAATAATAATTTCGACATTGAATAATGCTGCCGAAGAAATTGTTTTCGTATATACTCAGTAGATTTTCATTAAAGCTAGATGCACATCAGAGAATGAGTAGGACCCTTTCTTTGATGGCAAATTTTCAATTTATTTTGGGTAAGGTTGATTTTGTTTGTTTTTTGGTAAGAAAAATTATTGCAGTTGCTTAAATTTTCCCTTTCTTCTCCCTTGAAAGTAATAACTACCCGCCCGAAGAAAATTTACGTTATTGCGCGATAACAGCGCGACACGTACAAGTTCTGTTCGTGTCCTTACACTTTGAAGGTATTGTTTTATCAACACGTCGATTAAGAAAACACGTTCGTCGCTGTTTGAAGAAATATTAGCATGTAGCTCTATATGTGCTGAGTAAACTTCCGGCTAAGGTCTGTCATCCCATTGTTCTTTCCAGTCTACACCTGGCACATCCGACCAATATCGCCATAATCCAGCTTTTTTAAAGTACGTAGCAGAAAATCTTTTCATGCTCCTCATAATACTTTACTACTTTTGGATAAAGTTTATAAATAGTATCAGAACATATGGAATTGTGTTTATTCAATTTGACAAATTGTAATGTTTCATAGCTATGAATATTTTTGAAATAGGTGACAGTTGTTTCCTATGGAGCTTTGACCAAAATATTTTGTAGTTCTGTCAGTTAGTATAAATTAAGGAACAATTATTTAATATCGATCAATTTAACTGAGAATCATGAAGAAAATTAGCCATGAACTTTCAATTCTTCAAATTCATTATTTTCGCTTATCTACATATGCAAAGAAAGTATTAGCATCTTTGGCTCTCCCCAATCGGGCATAAACAACCAAATATGCGATGATCTTGATTATGGCGTGTACTTTCAATCAAACTAACGAAATGAAATAAAAGTAAATCATGAGCTATAATTATACCACTTTAAAATTGCAGTTACTTTTTTACTCGATGTATCGCACGAAGTTCTTCGATACTTTCTTTGCCTGTATATTTGTGTTTCCATCTATTCCTGTCGAAATTCTTTCTCTTACTGTATTTAAGTTTATAGAGAATAAAGATATAATATTTTTTGTAAATATTGTACTTATAGATTATAAAGCGTTTTTTGCATGCATCTCTTACTCTTTCTCTCAATTTATTTACTTTGTTCATTCACATTCCTTGTGGTAATTAACGCTTGATAGTGGTGTACCTGTGTTTCCCTACCCTCAGTAACTACTTAAATGTAACAACTTAAGGAATAATCTTATTTTGTTACCAGTTATACACCTTTGGAAGTGTCGGAAGCTTTTACGCTCTATTACTAATGGAAATCCTCTTTCTATTGTTAAACAGATATACTCCGCGTTATTCTCTGCAAGAATATACAAATAAGAGGACAGTTTTAGAAAATTTGCTTCAAAATTAATTTAGACTTATACATGATTGCTTATGGTGTTTCTCCTTTGAAAACCTACTTATTGCCTGAATCATGCATTAGTAACCGTCACAAGAGCTATGACTGATACGTCCCAGGAGATAGAGCATGGAAACATCAAGAGCTCTTTAGCAGATAAGATAGTTTCTTTACCTTTGAAGTTAAGCCGTACATTGAGGATTAAAAAAACCTTGAGTTTTAGAAACACCTTATTTCCATAATAAGGTTGAGTATGAATGACCTAGTTATTTCAACCTTGCAATTGTTGTAAAACAAAATTAACGTATTGTCCACGAAAGAACACCTCCAAAAGATTCTGGGGAGCTATTCGTAAAACACGAATAGGATGTTACTGGGTAAGATTTTATCCGAGATAAATTTTCTAATAGCCTCATACCTTACCGTTATTCCCATTTATTTCATTCTGAAGGCGATTCTTGTTTTACAAGCCTTTTTTTACTGTTAAATTTTTCAATGTGTTACCCGTAAGAGTAAGATACACACCTCTCGTGAAATTTCGGAAAATTATTTATTTTTATTATTTAATTATTTATTTGCTTAATCAACTCGTTTTATCCAGTGGATGAATTCTTAGGCGTCAATGTCAAAACTATAGCTTGGTTGCTTTTAGAATTACCAGAACAATACTTTTTTATATACTGATTTTTTCTTGGATATTTTATTGAACTTAAAATATTTGTAACCATATTTCGCTGCTTTAACATGAAATACATTCTTGTACCTTTTTAAGTCTCATGATTGCCTGTACCTGTTCTTCATGGTCGATGACTTCTGAACTATTAATATATCCCCTTCAAAGAGAGGATCTTGATCTGACCTTAGTTCATATTTTCGTTACAGGTTCTGCAACATGAAAAATATAGGAAGGCGGAGAGCGTGTCGATATATTTAAGCTTCGAGAAGGAGATTCAGACAGAAAATATTGTTTACGACATCTTCGAGAAAGGGAAGAAATGTTACATTCCGCGCTACTTTCAAGGAAAGCCAATGGAGATGGTGCGACTTCACTCCTACGAGGACTACCAAAACTTACCACGAAACCGATGGAACATAAAACAGCCGCCGAAAGACGAAGATAGAGAAAATGTCTTACAAACAGGCACGTTCATTGCAGTTCGAACACAATGTTTCAACATGAATTTAATCGTAGCTACTTATTCGACACCCTTGCAACTAACTAAATTACGCTCATTGAGTACTGATTCCTTAATATTATTATCAATTAACTGCTGGTAGGCTGTAAACCTTGGCAAACTACCTCACTTCTCATCCTGCCTAGTAAACCTCATTCATCTCTGCTCTTAGTAGATTATGTCAGAGGGGATGAGGCACTAACCGGCCATCGGGCTGAATACTTTACAGACAGATAAATATGATAAGCATACTATAGAATTATTATTTTGTTACTTAGGTACGATATGCAATATTTACCTAAAACCTAGGTAATTCATGCAAAATATGATATGTAATTAATTTTACTGGATTTTTTGGGTTCATGACGGACCTTCTCGGCTACTTTAGGGGGCACTGGGCAGATTCCCGCCTTAAAACACGTATTATTATAACGTCAATAAGGGTCAAACAATCCCTTACTTTGCTAGAAAGCCCTGCATTGCTACAACACTTTGAATGATTGCTTTTTGAAAGATTTTGCATTTTCAGCCAAGGGCCCTAGAGTTATCCGGGTAACTCATTCCATTCAATTAATACCTCTGTTGAGAAAAGGATACTTTGATAAATCCTTAATTTTATATTCACGAGTTTCCCAAAGAATTCCGGTTTCTTGATTGAAATTTTAAAACCTCCTAATCGATCAATACCAGCAATATAATAATAAATACAACCAATCTATTTATTTGTCTTCTTATTTTCAAGTGTATCAAAATTTTTTCCAAGCTAAACCTTAGGTTTTTAAACCCGCAATCTAGTTTTATTCTGTGTACTTTTTTCAAGCAATCTGTTATTTAAAATTTATAAGACGAAGGATTGGATGTATGAAGAGACTTAAAAGATTTAATCTCGCCCTAACAAAAGACGTCTTATTATTAATATTCAAGAGTCTTTAACATATCGGTGACACTGTCCGATTTTCCAAATCTGCCCATCTACGTATCAAGTAGCTTTTCTCTGTGCTGTTTCTATTTTCTACTTTAATAGTAGCCGAGATTCTCTATAGTATACTTATTAACGTACCTTTTCACATGCATTTATTTAGGAAAACTGGACCTCATCTTAATGCCTGGTTTGGGGTTCACGAGGGACGGCAAGAGACTTGGAAGAGGGAAAGGATATTACGACCAATTCTTAATGAAATGTGCGGAGACTCTGAAATGCTCTCCCTACACGATTGGTCTTGCTTTCAGAAAGCAAATGGTCCCAGATTTGCCAACGACTGATATGGATGTGAGCGTCGACGAAGTGATCTGTCCCTGAATACAATGGATTTTTCCACAAACCTCATTAATGGTAGAGAAATTCTTTAGACTGAGCTAAATGATTAACGGGGAATCGTCATTTCAACGATGTTATTTCGTGAGATTCATTTAATAGCAACAGTAGATTGAAAAGTTGATACTGTTTGCCGTTGCTTTAATCATCTCGTACGCCTGATCTCGGTGATAATATGTTATACGGATCTAACTGTGGACACTAAAAAGGTTATAAAGAGTAAATAATGTAATTATAATGAAATTAGAAAATTTATAAGAATAAAACTGTCTAAGTGATAATCCAATAGCTTTAATATACTCTATATTATAATCTCTCTGGCTTATAGAGTATATTAAAGCGAGTCCAGAGATATTAATTATGGCAAATTCGTAACTGATGAAACAGTGTCTTTCATCGTCCTTCTTTGCCCTTTTAAAGTTCTTTTGATACCTCAATAAACCTTGCTTTGTACTGTAGATAGGTTCCACAAGGATGCAAGGAGATCGAGACTAATATTGCAAGACTAATATTCTTACATAAAATAAGTGGATGAGTTCTTGAAATGATCAGCAAGAGGGTGAAACAGGTTTAATTTAAATTCATGTTAAATATGCGTAAATAATGGGTAAGTAAAGCGATCAGAAAAGCAATAGCATTTATGAAAATGGCAGTTTACTTTCTTCATCATCTGCTTTTGTAAGACGTTTTTCTTTTTTTTCTAATCTAAATATCATCATCACTGTCACAACAGTTTACTTCAACATGAGTCATTATTTTGAGTCCTTCTTTCGCTGGTATTACAAATAGATAAGAGAGAGATTTGCCAGGTAAGCATCTAACAAAATGTTTGTTCTTGATTTCTTTACACGATTGTATTCAATCAAACCGTACAAATGGAAACTTTGTCATGGTAGAAGTTAAAACATCGGCATCATCGTTGACCGCGCTGGACGGAAGCCGCACCAATAAAAATTATGCTGATAATAGACTTAAATTGCAATAGCAAACGTGAAATATGCCATTGTTTAACACAAAATTATCTCACGACCTACTCTTGAGTCTTAGAAGGATTCGCGGGCCGTATCCATTAAGAAACATTCACATGAAAATTTTGTAGGAAAATATATTTCACTTGGAATACCTTGAGCAAATAATGTTGTGTAGTAAGTCCCCCAAGCGCACTATTTAATTCACAAAATACTCATGCCAATTATTTGGAAACTTCAAGGAAATTAACCGAAAAAAATGCGATTTGTAAGAGGTCCGACCGCGAAAATTGCATTTATCATTTACTGACACTGGCATTCCTCACGAAACTGTCTAAATTATTTTATTTTATGACGAGCATAAACTCATCTACCCATTTCTTAATAAGTATAATTTTTAAAATCACCCAAAATAAAATTGCTGCTATTTTAGATTTCATCCGCCGATGATAAACCGTGTCTCGGGACATTCCTTCCCCCCAAATTTTGGCTACTGTGATACGTTAGTGTTACAGAATAAGCAATAGAAGGCTTGGGAATGAACTCTTAAATGTATTCAAAGAACGACTGATACAAATTTCCTTCAGCGAAGTATTAAGATATAACATGTTTCGGTTACATTATTTGTAAATTGTCCCTATTATTACCTGAATTATGTTAGAGAATGTTTTTTATACTACGAATTGAAGTACGATATAGCTATCGAGCTAAAGAGTGGGGCTTACGTTTAACTCATCACCAAAGACTAAAAGGTACTATTTTACGCTGATTAATGTTTTATATCGGGACTTCGAAGAGATCTTTTGGTTCCCGGCCACCATTTTTTTTCCTGGATTAAGCAGAGAATCTTAAGATTCATTACGTGATTTGAATATAAATTAGCACACAAGTGCTACTCTGCTAAAACCAAACCAAAGCGAGACAAGGATTGGCAGGAGGAAATATTTTATCATAGAGAATATACTAAATACCTTAACAATTAATCTCATAAATAAACAACTGAGAATTTCGCTAATCATCCGTGATGATTAATAATTGGTTGTGTCAGTAAAACATCTTAAGCCCTTACGTGATGTTAAAACTTAGCTAATGTCTGCATATCACTCTATGATTTAGCACCTCATTGAAATTCAAGTTCTTTACATTGAATATGGATGATATTTATTATTATTACATGAATCTGCAGATAGATTTGAACCAGGTGGCTGAGTTTGAATAAATGAACCTATCATACGATGATGGTCATAATGCGTACAAGTAATGAATAGCCATGATAAAACAGAAAGGGCAAGTAGTAATATGAAATGCATTTTCGAAAACCTAACATTATCAATAGTAAAAATTATCAAACAGTAAAAAACAAATACAATAATACTAATAATTTTTATGTTTTCCATCATTCAATATTTAGTCATCAGTTAATTCATTCGTTATAATATTACCTCACTACTGTTCATTATCATAACATTGCCATTACTGTTCATTAATCAACTTTAAAACACATATTAGTTTACTCAAAGTTTTCTCTTGATTTTTTTTCATTTACGGGAAAGGGATTGAAAAGTTCCTCAGGTAATGCATTCCAATCCAATATGGATCTGTTTAGAGATGAAAATTTCCCTACATCTTTTCTTTTAGAATGAGGATTGCGTGTGTGAAACATTTCCGACAAAGGATTCGCCATCCCTGACGTAGGTGATGGGATGTGCTTGTGTAATCTTCTTCATCTTCTCTTCCACGCTTATGGACTTCGAGCATCACGTCACACACCAAAAATCTGAGCGACCCAAAGAATGATAGCCTCTTTTTTTGGAGTTACCGTTAAGTTCCTTGCGGCAATCTTTCTTTCGTGGATGCCTCTCAAACAGGAATGCACTCGGTGGCTTCCTTCCTAACATCAGGTGACCATTCATAACGGCAACTACGAGGTGCAGTCAATGTTTTCTGCGTTACCTTCGGTAGATATAGGCTATATCACTTATGATGATGATCGGCAATAACACTTTAAAGAATATATATCATATTAATATAGTAATATAATGTATATAATGGGTGTATTTATTATATCAGATATTCATGTAAACCGTACGAGAGGTTGGTTTATTTTGAGGACCCCATCACGTGGGCTAGGATTAACTGGTCGAAGCTTTGAGATAATAGCTTCAAAAAAATTAACTATGCAACCAGGTTAATTAAATAATCGTAAGAGTGAATTAAATTTCTAAAAGACTGAGAAAGTACTTACTTTGCAAGTTATTTTAAAGCGTGGATTAATGAAAGGAATATGTTATTTAGGTTAGGTGAATTGGTTATTTAGCTTGTAATGTAAGAAATATAATAAAAAATATATTAAATATATTTACTGTAATTGTTATAAAATGTACGGTAGTGTAGCATTTTTGTGATTTTTGAAGAATGGTTGTAAAGTGTACATCTGATTATTGTTGAAGTTGTGTGATTTGTAATTTATTTCTAGTGAGTAATCTACGACTAATCTCGTACTAATCTATTTAATGATTAGTTTATAGGTAGTTTTAATTGATTGCAATGCAATTAATGATAATTTCCTATCCTATACATACTTTGCATGTCCTTGGATCAATAAATTTATTATTATTATTATTTTAATTCGACTTTTTATCGGAAATATTTGATCCGAATGAGCCCGATTCCACCAAATCATATATGTAATTTATGCAACTTCTGAACAGTTTTCAGATAAGTTGGTTCTCCTCACCACTAGCTATCTAAAGCTGTGAGTGTTCATACATTACTACCGTTTGTATTCTTATAGATATGAATAAGGCTGGCACGAATAAAAACCAAAGTATTTTTTTCTCTACATACTCTCGTTACTCGTCACATTACTCGTAAATGAAAAGCGTTCAAATCATCGAGGTATAGCAACAGGAATATTTAAACCAAACTTTTTGAATATCCACGTACCACGTTAAAAGATTAAACAAAGATTTGGTCGGAGGAGGAACTCTATGATGCATCTATGTACCAAAATGTAAATGAAAAGCATTCAAATCATCGAGGTATAGCAACAGGAATATTTGCCCCAACGTTTTCAATATCCACCTACCAGGTCAAAAGATTAAACAAAGATTTGGTCGGAGGAGGAAATTAGTCTCAATTCAAGGTCCATAGAGAAAAACGTCATGTTGCGGAAATATATCTACACGGGAAATAGAACGTGAAAGCACGAAAAAAAGACGTTCATAACTCTCTAAAAAACCTCCAATTTATGCAAACTTGAGTTGTAAACACGAAAATTGGAATGAGACAAAATGGTGTCCAAAATTACGATTAAAAAAGATAATTGAAAGAATTTTAAAGAAAACGAGAATTCGAGAAGAAGCATTTGAGGACATCATAAATTTTAATTATTCCAACTTTGCTGAGGAGTTAGCTAAGAAAATCAAGAAAATCCATTTTCGTGAATTTTAAATAAATATGTTATGATTCACATAATTTTTGCCCAGGCCTTACCATGTAGGCCTCTTTTCTAGGCTAGTCCTAGTTTTGTCAAAGATGGCAAAAAGTTACAAAATTTCAGAAAGGCAATAAAAAGGAGACGAAAGACAAGAATGAGGGAAAAACTCTTTGGCAGAATGCTTTCTGAGAAAAACTCACAGAGCGGGAAAACAGAGGATGAGGGTCGAAAAAACAGCGAAAACACACACATAAATTGAATGAGTTCTAAGATAAAGTTTGATATATGACTGTCGACATTTTGGTCAAGTCCTATGATTATGCGGTATGGAATGGTCTTCAACTATATGCCATATAATCAATCGAGGAAATAATAACAATGTGAAACTACATCAAGTGACGAGAAAAATTACTGAGTATCAATTCCACAAGATATTTATTTTCGACCGGTTCCGACTAAGGTCTAGTATGATGACGATTACTAGACCTTAGTCGAAACTGGTCGCAAATAAATATCTTGTGGAATTCAAACTCAGTAATTTTTATCATCATCCTATATTTATATAAGGTCTTATATTTCGGATAGAAGTTTTTACATATGTGGTTTTAAGACCACGGGAGGAAAATAAGATCTAAAGCAATTCATATATTATCATAATACAATTAATAATATATTCTTAAGTATGATCTAGTAGTAGGAACTAATTGGAAACCCATTAAAAATCTCCAGGTTATTCGTATTTTCTGATGCGGCTCTCTAGCGAAGCAAACCGGCCTTGGTGGCCGAGTGAATAGCATCCCATCTCGGGTTCGAACCCCGACTGATCGGACTTTTCCGATCAGGGAATGATTGTGTGTGTTCGCTGTTGCTGTTGCCTCGGTGAAGAACCTCCTGAAAAGTTCAGCAGAGATCAGGGGGACAGATCGAGGCAACAGTAGATCAGCCAAAATAAATGCTTTTCATTTTTAAGATTTTCGTTCGTTCGTTTCGTTTGTGGAAAATGTCTTCGAATTATCAATTAGCTGACGAGATTCCAGCAAAAGTATTTCTCAGCATTATCACCGTCTCTTTCTATAAACAGCGGTCTCTCGATGAATCAGTTTTCCACCCTTTCAAACTAATCAAATATATAAGGATATTATTAAACTACTCCGATATTATTTATTTATTTATATAATGAACAAATCACCAATCAATAGAGCCTCAAACTTTATTTTCACTTTCTGAAGAAATTAATACTAGAATAAAAATATCTAAAAAGCAAGTTCACGGTCTCTAAATAGGATTCGAAGCTTGAGAATTCAACGGAGAATACTTTCTCTGTTACGTAACATACATTTGTAGAAACACTTATTCGAGATATGTACTAAGGTTGTCGATCTAGACAAAAAGGAAACCTTTCACAGAAATGCTACTTTTTAAATCCGAATACTTACCTTTCCATAGGTTTCGCACTATCGATGGAAGGTGGGTATAAGATATTGTAAGTCTTCCATGATCCAAAATCGCTTGTATTTTCTCCAAATTTTAATTTTACGAAAAAAAAACAGTCAATTCATTAGATATAGAATACACAATGTTAAGACTTTAAACCTACTCTAAAAATTGATGCAATCTTCAGTGAACAGTTTTGAACCATATCAGTTAATACTTTCTTCAGTTTTATTCATATAGTAAAATTATTTTTATTTAATTTAAATTAGGATATTTATACGGAAGCGTTCCCTTATTTTCTCAAACTCATCCCTTAATCGAAGCATAATTTTTATAGTAATGTTACAATAAATGAATAATTGAAAATGAACCGTAATTGTCCTCGTGCTGTATGTTGACAAATGTTTAATAAACTAAAAAATGAATTAGGATTGAAATTCCAGGGAAATATTGAATTGATTTCACGTACTCACATCTTAAAAGGTCTTCTTACAGATAATACCGACATATAAATGTTTTGGCAGCGATGTGAATGGCATATTTGAAATTCAATATTCAATTTGAGAGTAATGAACATAGTAAACAAATTATTTCTGCGTTACTCCTATCAAAACGTGTTGATTACTTTTTCTGGTTCAAACTGGTTTTAGCCATCCATCTCCTAATACAAAAATCTCCTGCTAATATCTTGGCATCTTATTTTTCCCTATCTTCGCTGTGCAAAATCTTAAATATGTAGTAGTAGTATTGTTAAAAGTGCTTCGACAGCTGAGGTCATTTCGCACATTGGCATCCACCGGGAATCGAACCCGGGACCGCTTTCACCAAATGCAAACGCGCTGTCCACATGACTATCCGGGAGCTCTTAAACATGATTTCATATCGGAGGCATAGTATATTGTTATATTTTACAATTACCAAATTCAAAGGAGGGAGAAAAAGTTCATGATTATCGACATATTTATCACTGAATGACACTCTGACGATTCATTTTGGTTTTTGGAATGCCCGTATTTGGAGTTTTAAAACTTTTAAACATGAAATTGTAAGTGTACTTTTTCAATTAGTAAATCTGTTTTCTAAGTGAGAGAATAGATAGAAAAAGTTAGAATGTGAATAATTTTCCCATTAATTTATACCCCAGTCTATCATTACGGGAAATACATTGATACTTCTAGATAGCTATACATATATCCTTTCCTATTCCTTCGATAAATGATTTGAAAATTCCCGCCTTTCAGTCTTAGTTCAACAAGTCTCCGATAGAGTACCATTGTCAAAGTCAGTCCGAGAGATTTCTTCCGCTTTCGCGATGGTCTCAATAGAAAGTCACGGGCAAGCACGGGATGTGGATGTGATACTTCGAGGGAGATTTAACTGTAAAAGTATAACTGTTCTCTGTGATCCCCGTAGCGTGTGCCATCCTGTGTTTCGGAATCTATCAGTGTAAATGATTTGAAAAATACTTCCAACGTCAGTGATGTCTTTCATTCATTCATTTAGTTTTTCTGTTTACATCAGACGATTTGGTCAAAAATTTTGGGCCGAAGACCAGTGACCTCTAGTTTTGCCTTAGTTCGTTCACCTTGTTGTTTAGTTCAGCGGCGCCTTTGTTGTTTATCATCACTATTATATTTGCGCAAATATCAATCACCATTCATTTAGTCCTTAGCATCGAAGAATCGAATTTTGCTTCCGATTTTGATGACCAACTTTTGTAATGGTCGTTTGTCAGCTGGAACTTTGAATTTTTTTATAAATATTTGATCTGGAGATGTGTGAGAGTAAAAAACCTGTGCTCGAGTGGGATCCTTCGGATATTGGAAAGTGGCTTGAAAGTATTAACCTAGAAGAGCGAAGCTACTCTATTCTATATCATGCAATTCGAGATGGTAAAATGCTTTTAACTCTTTCTAAGGAGGAAGTATATAAGCTTTTCGATGGAGATTGGGTAAGTGTATATTTCATTGAATTCTTCAAGTTTAAAGTTGTCAAATCTCATGTTTACATTTTCACATCCTTATCTACAATTAAACTTCGTTTTTATTTGAAAATATCATCTACCAGGTTAGATACTTTACTGATGTGAAACACTTTGAGCTTGCACAGAGGCAACTACAGCTGCAAAACCTCGAAAGTTTTATAACATTGGGATATGATCCAGTTACCTACTTGAAGCACATACCGCCAAATTTGATTTCTTCGAAGCTAGAAAGTGATAAATCATCCCATGTCGGATGTTGTTGCCACAGTTTTTGTCAAAAATGTTCGGCGGCTTCACCGATATCTTCATGGTCCGAAAGTGGATGCTGTTCATCAAGGAATTTGGATAATGACGTTCGGACTGACCAAAGACCAGATGGTGCATACCGGTGAGTTTTGGATTATCAAAATTACTTCCGAATCCTAATATTTCATTCCAAGAACTTTCCGAAATCAATACAATTCAACTTAAATTACTCAGTGCCATTTCAACCGAGCAATCAGTATCATCGTATCCAATGGTTTATAATATTTAACGAGCAGCTACTTTCACTGTAAATTTTCATTCAAAACTAGATGAATGTTGTGTACATGATAATTGTATTATAAAGTTTAATCTTAACTCTTTCCTCAATCGTTGGAATATAATTCATTGGGCAAATGATTTTTTGGAAGTGTCTTCCAAAAAATTACAAAACATCTGCTGCTGCATCTAAAAATAATGTATAAAAATAAAATACACTTGTTGATTGTTAAAAAAGCGATGTGTATTCTGGACAAATTATGAGAAAGTTGTGTTATTTTTGTAAATTTTTTATATTTACTATGTCTCTTAAACAGTAAATCTTACTGGGAAGTCTGTAGATGAAGATAAACTAATAGTCACATGAAGGTGGCAGAAATGTTTTTCAATGAGAGACCATAATTAAGCAAAACCTTACAGGAATTCTCTTGTGTCATCTCTTCAAGATTAAATGATTTTAAAAATATAGCATTTATGCCCTCAAAAACTATCTATATATATTTTATATTAATTTTAATGAAAAATTACTCAGTTTCAACTACTCAGTTTACTCAATTAATCTGTTAATTGATAAACCAAGATAATGTCTAAAGACAAATACATAAATATAAAAGTAATTCTTAAGACAATAAAAGTTTATTCTTAGTATTGATTTAGAGCTGATGAGCACCTAATTTCTCAATAGTCTTAAGAAGTGTATAAATCTGAGGGAAACTTTTCTTGAGAAGATAATGGAGGATTAATGGAGAAATCAGTGAATTTAGATCTAAAATTTTTCCTTCCATGAAATCTTAATTCTAATAATTTTATTGCTTTTAACCATTTTATTCACTTTGTCCTCTTTCCTAAATTCAATGAATTACAGTTTTCTTCTGATCCTCTGAATACATTTTTATAGCTACGTAGTATTAAATAGTATCGTGCAACAGTTCCATTAATTAACCTTCAATTTTTACAGATCTGAGCAAGAAAACCAAAGATGTGCCAGTCGTGTTCAGGGGGATGGCTCAGAACTGGATCCTTCAGGGGGAGCCGTACTTCAAGGTCATGCGACAGCGATACTGCACAGTGGAGGTCATCCAGGATTAGCAACCAAATTACCCCCTGAAGTTTGGAAAGCTGTGATAGCGATGGCATATTTGTTCATAGTCACTTGGATAACTGCGTTTGTCATGGTTATTGTTCATGATCGTGTACCTGACATGAAGAAGTATCCTCCACTTCCAGACATATTTCTCGATAATGTTCCACACATTCCATGGGCTTTCCACATGTGCGAAGTTACGGGAACTGTTCTTCTCCTCGTATGGATTGGAGTCCTTCTCTTTCACAAGCACAGGTATTTCTCCATAATTTTTAGTGGAAAATCATTATCTTGTACGACATCTGCGAATTGTGCTTCTTAAAACCCCTGTCTACTTTATTCAAATATTTGTCTTATTACCCGACACTGCATTCATCTAAACTTATTTTGAAAAGTTTTAGTTTCACCAACTAATAAGCTACAAATGTATGATTACCTTGCCCTCTTGGAAGTAAAGAGCAAGTAATTAATGGGTGGATAAGTACATCTGAATTGTCTGACATTGGTTCATGGGAATGATCAAGGATTGTTACTATAAATGTTTTTTTTTTTCATATGGAAATTAAGGAATAGAACCTTCAGAAATGTTTCTGAAAACTTAAATATTTTGTTTGGATTAACTGGTAAAGTTCAACTTGGTCTTATTTAATTACAAAGCCTCAATTTTCCTGGCTCTTACTCGTGAATTAAATATTTTTAGAATAACACTTGAGGTTGAAGTCATTTGTGAGTATAACTTGCTAATATCTCAATATATAACAGACTCAATGGTAACTCAAGAATAAGTAATTGTAAACCTATTTGAAGGAGAAATGTATTTTTAAGCCTTTTCATTTCTTTACATCATTGAGTCCTACCACAAAGTGTGCCTGAAACAATCTATAGGATTATTTCTATGCATAATTTATTCATATTGCTTTTATGTTTCTTGGTGTCTTTGCCACATAGACCATTGCCAATTTATGAATTATTTATAGAAATCATTAAATTTTGATAAGTCCTAAAAAATCCAATTCTAAAAATAAATAGTTTAAGTGAAAGTATGGGTATTTCTAAATGAAAGAACTTTGAAATATAGGACATTTGAACTATTGTGCATTTTGCTTTCTGTCAAAATCCAAAGATAGGAAAACAACAATGCAAGGATGTGGACTGGGAAGAAATGAAAACATATGAAAACAGCCATCATCAGGTCAAATGATGATGGCTGTATGACCGAAACCGGTCGTGTATTATTAAATTTTTGTGGAAAATACAAAGTCTGTGGTTTATTTTCATAAATGGCGTTCCACCAAGTAAAGTCAGTTCATATCAATTTTATTGGAAGCAAAATATTTCAAAGTATTCATTTCTCGAGAAGAAACAAATTGTTATTTTTCATTAAATTTATAGACTAGCTTAAGTTTTTTCTTATATTCCATTATGATATTTTCATATTTAAATTAAAATTTTCTCTAAAGGTAAGTATTTTGGCATCTGTGATAAAATGATGAAATTTTACGAATTTTTTGTCAGTTATCAAGTTGTAATCATAATTAACTGTTTACAGTGATTTTTTTTCAAATACAAACCATCTGTATATGTGCATTTGTGCTGATCAACCTCTCGATACAATATTTTTTAAACCAAAATGTTAGCATAATCTTATACAGGAGAGGTAATATGGTCAGCTAAATAAAAGACGTTATTAGAAGTGTTTCTTAAAATTCCGTAAAATCAGTTTCTTTGAGTATTTCTGTGAATTCATGGTAACAATAAAAAAGATTTGATTATGAGGTCTAAGGAAAAGATTAATCCCTTAATTTGGCTTGAGCTTAAAATCAATAGAAAATGTAACAAAAGATCAGTGGAAGTTTATTTTTGTGGTTCAAAGCATTCATGAGATCATTCCTCGGAAACCCAAGTAATTTTTATGAGTATGACATTAATCCAAACAACTTGGGGCATTAACTTTGATGGTTGCTGTCTTAGTTTTCGGGCAAATTTAATGCATGCCTTCAAGAAAGATTATATCATGTGTAATTATGTTGAAAGGATTTTAATGCAAGAATTTTCTTTTTCTTATTTTATAAAATGGTAACTGCTCTATGGAAGCATAAGTTTTAATGCAGTAAATGTTTGAATATTGCAACCTTTACACTTAAAGTAATTGCTTATTTTTTCTGTACGAATTGCTTGATATGGGCTTTTAAGACAACCATTCTAAGTTGATGTAAACTAATGGATTAATTATGCTAATTGAGATTGTCATATTTCAAATTGACATGCATATTTTAGTTCTGTACTTAACTATTCTCCATAATGTATTGCTTTTATAAACTTGTGCATGAAATGCTCATAAACTTCTCAGCTGTTTTAATTATATTTATTTTATATTTCAGGTTTATATTACTGAGGAGGTTCTTTGCACTGTCTGGAACCGTTTTCCTTCTTCGGTGCGTCACAATGCTCATTACATCACTTTCTGTTCCCGGAAGCCATCTTCAGTGCAATCCTAGGGTATGTTAGCTAATAGTTAAATTTTGAACCTCTTATTAATCCATGCTGAAAATAAGCTTAATTTCCCTTTTCTTCATCATTCCCTTATTCATAGAGTTAAGAAAAATATTGTGAGATCTTAAGTATGTTATCAATTTGACTCTGTGTAGTGATTTACCTAAGCATACTATAATATCATGTAAATATTCTGCAGTAGGAGGGATTTCACTTCTATTAGATCAAGCTGGATAAGTAGGATTTTGCCTTAATATTAGCCATTAAAAATTTTAGGAATTTATTGGGATCATTAGAAAATTCATTTTTTTGTTAATACAAACGTCTCTGATAAATTATTTTGAGTGTTGGTGTGTGCTTCTGCATTGCAGTAAGTATAGATTTTCCTCATCACATCCTCAAATAATGTTTGCAGTGTTCTTGTATAAAATTTACTTCACTGTTTTATTTCTTTTGTTGCTATCAGTGAACATACGGAGGAATTAGAAATTCATTTGATTTTGATTTCCCATTCCCACTCGAGCTGTAAATAATGGAAAATTTGTGTTTGTATAATTACTAAAACTGTGTATATAGAAGTTTTGACCCATGGCATTGTTGTGGCTGAGAAGTGGTATCTCCCCTTGGTCAGCTGTTATTTCTTGAATTCTTTATATATACTGTGTGAAAATGCAATATAAATTCTTATGAAAGTGCAACAATCGAGAACATACATTATGTTGGATTAGGGTAATGTAAACTCGTTAATATTTTGTGATGATTAGTTTACTAACAAAAGCTCCAGAATAAGACTAAGTTCTATGACAGTTATTACGATAGGAGAACGTTCTCAACAGAGTTCATATGTTTTAGCTTAACTTTGTGGAATAAAATTGGAAACATATTTTAGGAATAGAATGTGTGCCTTCCCTGGGGGATATGAATTACACCTAAATGTGTGAACGCATTGGTGAAAAGATCAAACAAAAATATATTGTGAAAGATATGAAACGTTTTTCTTTCAGATGTGTACATATTCTTAAAAATCTTATATATCTTAAGTACAATTTTATTTTATGAAATACAATGAGAGCTTAATTTTCTCAGCTGTTTTACTTAATTTCTTTTTCGAATAATGTGCCAAAGATCCCTACATTAATAGTTGCAGCTACATTGTTTGACATTGTTAATGTAAAAAACACATGAATGTAAACAAGTTCAGGGAATAAGGAAAGGAAATATCCTAGCATGCATTTATTCAATTTTTATACATTTTAGTCTTGAATAAATAAATTCTTTTATTGATATTTTTATTGCAAATACAGTAAATTTTATGAGAGAGGGCCAACTCAAGGGGCATTTGTGTAAAGTGGTATATTAATTAATCACAATAAATCTAGAGAAATATTAAAAGTAATTTTCTTATTTTACCAGTATTAAAATTTAAACATACATATATCATAACGTATCACTGAAGTATAGTGAGTGCATTTACTATTGTGTATTAGGAATTATGGTAGATACAGGTGCATTATTATAGTTTTTATGGCAAAGTTCAAATAAAATTACATTATTGACAAAAGTGGGCCAAGGAGTAAAGATTAGTATGGTGCAGGAGTCTAGATTCTCAGAATCCATTTTAGAGAATAACGAAGGGAGGACAATAGCTGCATTTCAGGTCTGGTTGAAATTTGTTTGGGAGGTAGTTCTCAATGCAACATTCACGAATCACTACCCTTTCGGAGTCAGCAAATCTGCAGTTTATCCAGAATACTGTCTCTTATTTTGTGTTCATGCATTAAATTTTGCGGTGACTGGGCATTAATCAGCTATTAATCATTAACCATTAATCAAAATTGCTTTGCATGACAACTTGTTGAAGAAAAAATGAAAATTAAAGACAGAAAAAGTCAACGAACAGGGATCGAACTTGGAAATCTTTCTGCTGGACCCGGGTATCTTATCAAGTAGGCTATCAGTTGGCTAATGCACAGCACAGGCACCTTATGCAAATAGGCTTTCTGGATAAATCATAGATTTGCAAATCCCAAAATGTGGTGAGGGGGTTTGCGAATTCCAAAAGGGGGGATTGCGAATCCCAAAATGGAGGGGGGGTTTCTCCCTACAAAATTTCAACTAGATCTGAGGTACAGCTACCATGTCTTCCCTATGTGAGATTTGTCTTTGCTACAGGATGTTCAGTTTTGGATCTTCATGGAGAGTTTTAGGAATAAAGGAAGAGGAAAGATAACTCCCTTTCTTCCTTTATTAGGTGAATTTTTAGTCTTGATAGACCAATCTGACAATGATGCAAAAGGTGTTGGGCAAAGTAGGATGTGGAAGAATTGATTCTCAAATACTTAGTAATTTTTATTCACACATTTTCCTCTCATGGATTTCTTCTTAGAGAAGCCTTATGAAATTGATTTTTAACCATCCATTATTACTCAAGTATTATTTTAGAATTAATTGTTCTAGTTCACCATCAAGTAGTTGTCGAGTTAAATATAAATTCCGATTATCAGTGAAGTTTTTCTTTCGTTGACCAAGGTTTCGAGTTCTTTAAAACTCATCAGGCACTCTAAGCAGTTAATACTGGATGTATGATATTTAATTTTTAAGTGATTTATGCACTGATATTTCACTCCATTTGCCTAATTTTGTCCTGTGAAATAAATTCTCATTTGCGATTGAAATATTTAAGTGTCAATGTTGTGTGAATAAGAAAGGAACACTTTTGTTATTCAAAAATTTAAATATAAATTAAATTAATTTTTTGCCATCATAATTTTGCCTCTGCCTCTAAATACCCTAAAAATATCTAGTTAATACCTGTCCTTGGTAGTCAATGTAAATACCTTGATGTTAAGCAAGTACATTCTTACCTTGACTGAGGATGATAACATCCCAAAATCAATTCACTTGCCAAAATTCCATTTCTCTTAAGGTCAAATTTTGTTTATCACAAGTAAGAACTGTCGAAAAGACTATGATAAACTTTTCATAGGTCACATAATTGTATGTTGAACTTAAGTCACCTTTGAGTTTTTGTGCCCACATTTATAGATGTCTATCAACTTCTGTCAACCAAATTGGTCTGTCAAACAGTCGAATAAGCAGTGAAACAATCTTTCTTTGGAAAATTTACCAACTGTTATACTATACAGTGAAATCACTGGTTTTTAATAATGAATTTATCATCAGCTTAGACTATTTTTTAAAGTCCTCGGTATGAAATGAATAGAAGCAGAAGGTACCACTAAATTATAGAAATTTCCATTTACAGAAAAATGAGGGTAAACTCAGTTCCTCGTCATGAAGGTACCATTTAAAATGGTCCGTGTATTGCTGGCAGAGAAATTGTTGAGACTATGCTAAATTTGCAAAAAAAATTGGTGATGGTCAAAATTGTTTGATTATGTAAAAATTTATGATTATCGAGTGAAAGTTATGCCAAACTGAGATTTATATTAGGTTAATTTCTAACATAGCTGCAGAGAAAAAAAAAGTTAAATTTCCAAGAATTGTGGGATTTAGTTCCATTTTTGGAATAGGTGTTTTCATTCCCTAATTAAGATACATGGAATTTTTAGCATCAGACTGCATAAATATTTCTCTTTCCATTAGTGTTAATACTTTCACAGTCAAAAGTTTTTGAGGAAAATCTTTTATGGAGATTAATGAGAAAGCTGAGTAGTATTGTTTCTAAAAGTATTACTCTGCTGTTTGTTGTCAAATTTGCCTAGGATAAAGCTTGAAACATGAAAGTTATTGAATAGTGAAACTGGAAAGATAGTGAATTTATTTTCTGTGCAAGTTCAAATCCCTTACGTTTATAAATAGCACAAGAAAAGCAATTTTTTATGTATCCTTTCAATGCATCCTTTGGTATTTATCATAGCATGCTGCACCTGCAAATGTTCAGGCTGTACCTTATTGATAATACCACGATTAATCTTACTAAAAAACCTATAGCTGATATTGTTTCTTTTACTCACTATCAAGTGAAGAACTCTTCAGTATTTATGATCTGCGGAATCCTTAAAAATTGAATACCCTTTAGAAGTTAATGGTGGTTGCATAATTTTTCATGAGGTAACTCAATAATTAATATTAATTAACCACAGTATTCAATTGAGATGCATAAGGATTTTTCCGCATCTGTATATTTTTGCATATTACCCAAAAATACATTTCATGTCATGTTCTTTGTCATGTGAGAAATTAAAAACATTTAGGGGACGCTTAAATTGGACTGCATGAACAAAATTTCTCTGCCGTAATGCTCAACGTAAACAATTTTCCTTTGCTAAGTTTTGGTTTCTTTTAACTGAATTCTTTGTGGTTTGTATTCCTAATGAACTGAGGGGTATAGAAACAAAATTTTATGTCAGATTGGTGAAGAGTATGTACAGTTTTAAAGATGATCACAGGTGAAAAATTTGGGATGTTCTTAACCTATAAGTTGATATAATGTACATTAAAAATACTAAACATGCAAAGAACAACTCTTTATTAATGGGAATAGATTTGTATTATGTATCCTTGAAAAAAATTAATACGATGAAGTTGTGAAGATTAACGTCGGGCGTAATAGTATGCCTGAGGGCATTGAGGGGTTAATTAAGTTTTGAAATTTAAGATGCAATTAATGCCATGAAAGTATATTTTTCTTTTGAGTTTTTCCCATATTTATGATACTTTATTTTTTGCCCTACTCAATGAAATTCTTTCTCTCCCTTTTTTATTTTTCGTCTGCTGTGGAATACAGACCCCTGTTTTTGGGAATGAGACTCAGGTGAGTTAAACAGCTGATGAAAAGCATAGAAGCAGCTGTTGGTAATCAACCAATCGGGGCTGTTTGTCTCTTGAGATTTGCTTGAAAGTATTCCTTCATTATTTCCTGAAACTCCGTATTCTGTGTTGTGGCTGTGTCTTGCCTCATTTTTTGAACGATGAGCCTTTGGGTGTCCTTTTGTTTACTTCATGAATTCCTAGTCTTTGAAAAAGTTTACCTTTATGTATATCACTATGTCTGGTGTATTGTACATGGGATTAGGTATTCCATCAGCATCTCATCTCTCGCATATTTGAAGTCATTTGTTGGATGTGGAAAAGCAGGTCTTAGGTATATTGCTATCTTTTCTATGATTGCATGAGCCAATGTTTCCCATACATCTCCTTGCACTCTGTCAGTTATTGGTTCAGCATCCATCTTTCATAGAGGTTGTGCCTTTTGTTGTGAAGTAATCTGAATTTTATACTTCTTTATGAGAAATTTTCTCACTGAATATGCTAGTGATTGTGATTTAAAAGGCATCTGATGACTTCAGTTTAGGGAAAAAATACTTATTGTTAGATGATTACCATTAGCTTGGCCTCATCAAGTTAGCGATATTTTTATGCCAATAAAAATATTCTCTTTTTGACACAGTAAAATTTTGACCCATCAATACATTATTGCAAATTGATCTAATTTATATAGAAACATATATATATATATATATTTAGACCAAAATTCATAATTGATTGTATTTCGTTCATTTTAATGCATGTATGATAATGCAACGTACAATAATGCATCAAATATTAATACATAGTCTTGTCATTTATTTAAATGCAATAACACTAGGTGCCACTGGAGATTTATTTCATCTTAACTTCTTGCATGGTTTTTGGAAATGAGAAAAATTGCATTGTATAGAGTTACTTATGAATCTCTCTTCTGATATTATTATTAGTTACTAATATCTGTTTTAACTGACTAGTACACCTTGGCAATAATTCAGGAAAGATTTATTTTCCTGATATAGTTTTGATTCATCGTAAAGCTTTCATTTCGAAAGAATTATTTAACTGCAATCAATGCAACCATCATTCTATGAGGTTCATCATAAATAAATCAGTAAGAATTAGTTATTCATTCAAGGGGTACTAATACAGAAATTGTAATTCAGGTAATATTGATGTATGTATTGAACAAGAAGTGAATCCTATAAATTCTTAGTTCAGGATTGGCATTTATTATACTTTTCCCATTTGAAAACATTAGACAAAGAAAGTGAAAAAAACTTAATTTAGATTTTTAAAGTATAGATTCATTTACAATGTTTCTTAGTTTACATAGTAAATTTTCTATGATTTACAGCAAGAAGTAGTTGTTACTTTATCAGGTGGATATCTAATACCTTGATATAGAGCACTGATTTTTCTTGCTTCGAAAGTTGTTTGCTACTCAAAGAAAGATGATGTGGTTAATTTAAGACAACTGTTATCTATTTTGCTACTGGAATTATTTTTCTATGGGTCCTTCTATTCCTAGTGTATTGGATAAGCTTCCTGCTTTGCCCCTATCAGAAAATTAGAATTAGTTTATTGTTATGCCCCTCCTTTTTTAATACAGCTGTTAACACTTACCTTACTCTTGGGCTCGCAAGTGTATTGTGCACTATTTAATGAATGTTCTTTTTCACAAAATCTTGACCTATAGTTTTTCTACAACATTTAGCAATAAAATCAGGTGATGACTGTAGCCAATAACTGTATGGCGATCAGAAACAGCTATCTTAAATTTTTTATCTCATCAATTCCTCAATGCACTGATTATTACTTAAGTTTCATACTGCACAGCATTTTCATGGCATGTATGTGTATGGAAAAGAAACATCCTTATATTAAATAACTTTGAACTAATGTTTATCCAATTAACATTCCAAATATTGACTGCTTAAAATCTGTTTCTATTTCCAGCCAATAATTCCTATTGATCCTCTCAGAATGTAACACCTGCATCCTGTACTTCTTAAAGTTTTTTATCTTCTTTGATGTCAGACTTAGATCTTTTAGTGACATTTAACTTTAGATTGGATATTTTTTTTTTAATTGATCCTAGGTGGCATTATGTAAGCAACAGTTGAATATTGAGTTATTTTAGATGGTTTTTTGTGGAGATAATTGCTCAGCATGACTTTAAAATGGAGTTCCTGCTTGAAGGAGTTGATTTCTTCAAGTTCAATGGCTAGTTTTAGTGAGTCTCATTGATGATAAAGCTAAATAATTAATAAGTAAGCAATATTGTTTATTCCTAATAATATTCTATTGTTCAGATATTAACCTATTTCATTAGTTACAGGTCTTCAATAATGTAACTAAATGTAGTGAAAGTTTTAGTGTTTGGATTGATGTTAGTGTGTGCACATGATCATTGTATTAGGCAAATGTCTTTTCATTTTTTTATTAGCATTATTTAATTTCACAATTATCATCAAATATGTCCATGTCACAATGTTTGTCTTTATTTTCCTGGACTTAATTGATGCAAAATATATGGAGATTGCTTCGTAATGTATTATAGATGTATATGCTTATCTGTTTGCAAAGAACTGGGTTATTTCCAAGAAAATTTGCTTATATTATGTGTGGTAAAATGTTTGCCTATAATATGAAGTCTTCCATATCCATTAATGTTAATCAAATTTTAGATAAATATTCCTTAAAGTGGCTGTAATGTTGTAAAAGTCTAATTACTAGTGGCTTAAGATCAAAATAGGAAAATTGAAAATTCAATAATTATTGCAATTCAAATGCTTAGTAAATAAGACTGGTTTACTTGAAGTCAATGATATATTCATTAAAATTAGTGAAAATCTGGACATACCTTTTCCTGTATTCTTATTCATAAGCCATATGTAGTAACAGTTTTGGAAACAAGTTCCTCTCATTTTGTGTGTTTATAATCTAATTCAGTAAGTTGGCAATGTTTGGAATTGAAATTGACCTTTTTTTAAATATTTAAAAAAGTTTTAGCCATGGTTTGCTCTATTCTTATTTTCTGCTTTGAACAAGTTGTGCTTCTGGCTTTTTAAATATTCTAATAGCATTCATTCTAGTTACTAGGAATTTAATATTAATATTTTTAGAAATAATAAATTTCCTCATGTATTTAATTACCATATAGTATTGGCTTGCAAATGCAGCTGTAAATAATTTTATTATCAGAAGTTATGTAATATCTTCAAATCTAAGGTGAATCAATAAATGGTGTGAAATAACCTTTGATGTTGAAGCACCTTAACCCAAACAACAACAACTTGTGTAGAGTAAACATAGCTTTTGTTCATGTATAAATATCTTGGATTGCTGTCTGCATCTACTAAAAATTGTAGCTGAATCTTGGTTTACTTGGCTCATGATACTGGTGAATGTGTGCTCACATTGTAATAAAAAATGCTCATCGATTGATCAACAGATTCATGATTATAATATTTTGCATTATATGCTTACTTAAAATTAGTTTTTCATCATTTTTAACTGTGAATTCTTATTCTCATGCTTACGTAATTTGCATGTTGGTCTTTTCATAATTTTAATGCATGAACTGGGTTTTGCTTTGCATTTTCATGAATTAAAAGCATTAAATTTGTTTTAGATAGAGCACAGAGAAGCTTATAACATTTGCAATTCTTTGTTGGTTAATGATTTGGCTAGGCTATTTATAGATAACAAAAAAATCAGCATAGTCAGTATGCTTTATACATGGCTTACTTGGCGTATCCTTTAATATAAATATTTACTTTCATTATGGCTTATTATGTTTGAATTGCTGTAAGTTCAATTTTACAAATTTTTTATCAGTATTGATTGCTATGAAAAGTGTAGGTGTTATTAAAAATAAAGAGAAGATAAATTTTTGCTGTTTAAAGCAAGCCATTTCATACTTTCTAAATATTTTGATAGCCATCTCACACTCACTCATATTTCTTTAAAACTGTGTCTTTTCAGCCTTATGGTGATATTTGGGCCAAAGCACACCAAGCGTATCTTATATGGAAGGGAGCTGGTATGTCAATCCAAGGTGTAAGGACCTGTGGTGATTACATGTTCAGTGGGCATACTGTGGCGCTCACTATGCTAAACTTTTTTATTACAGAATGTAAGTGCTGTTTATTTTCCTCTACCTGTTAAGTATGGGCAATATTTTGGTATTAAATATTTCTAATAACTTACTAATATTAATAATGATGCTGACATAAATAATATTGGTACTTAATGTTATCAGTCCTACAAGTAAGATATATTTATGTCATGAAAGGTATAGATTTATCTCGAAGCCTATTACTGCAATTACTGATGGTATCCTTTCCAGTTGTGAACATTTTGAAAATGAGCAAACCTTCGGCTTTATAGCTTACAGCAACTTTATATTCTTAATAAGAAAAATATTATTTTATAGAGAAATATGTAAAGATTTTTTGATGTAGATCATTTTAAGCATTTCTTTTTAATATTTATTTTGATTTTTAGGAATACTTTATTTACTCGAAAATAGCCCTCCATTAAATTTAATGAGCACCCAAAAATTTGAGTGTTTGAAATTGAAAAATCATTTGCCTGCTAATCTAAAGAGCGCCGTAAGAGGTGCAGCTATGTCACCAGCTCCATATACATGTTTACTATACACAATTATGCTGCTATATACGTATATTTATATGTACATACACTGCTATATACATATATTTATTCACGTATACACTGTATACAAAATGCTGATAGCCGTGTGTGCCAAAAGTCCTACGTAAGTGACATTAACCAATTCAAAATTGGTCATTTAAAAAGTTTGATTAGCTAGCCAATTCCCTTTCAATTGTAACTATTGGCCGACAGTTTGGTCTTCTGGGGCTATTGTAGTGAGAACATTTTACACTTATACTTAAATCCTGTAATCCTCCAGCGGCGCGTGTCATGTAAAACATGGAAATCCCTATCTAACCTGGAGAGCTAATAAGGTTCTCTAATACTTTGCAGGAAAAATGAACAAAAGTAACTATCTGTCCTGGCAACTACTTCCCTGTATTGCTTTTTTATTTTTTCCTAAAGATCGCCAAAGTTTATAACTGGGATAACAACATCAGCTATCTCCTCCCCGAAATCAGTAGTGATAAATTTATCAAAAAGCTTCCGTAGATACTCAAGTCTTCTATCACTTAGAGAGTTCCATCCGAGGGATTCTATCATAGCCAAAACACTGCTGTCAAATCTGAAATCTCCCTTGATAAACCTAGCTTCTCTACGTTGAACCATCTCAAGATCGGAAATTAAACCTACTTTGTGAGGATCCCAAATCGCTCAGCAATACTCAAGTAGAGGTCGAATCAGAGAAAAATGCGCTATTAATTTTACTTTAGATGAAAATTGCCTCAGAATTCTACTGGTTAACCTTTGCATCCCATTTGCCTTTCCTATTATGCTTCTAATATGCTTTTTGAAAGAAAAAATTACTACTGAGCATATTTCCTAGGTGTTTATGATGCATCATCAAATATATACTGTCAATACATCGACAGTACACTGCCCGAAGTTGATTTTTGAGCCAAAAAAAAGACAAAAGGGTGCACGTTATTTACGAGTAAAAACAGTATTTAAAAAGCTATAAAGGATTAAACAATTTTCCTGTTCAATAATAGGGGTATGGGTACATCATGCATGACCAGAAAATTAATTCATCTTTTTTATTCCTATTTCATATCTGCAGACACTCCTAGGTATCTGTACTTCATCCACACGTTTACGTGGCTACTGAACATGTTTGGAATCTTCTTCATCCTCTCTGCTCACGAGCACTACTCCATCGATGTATTCGTCGCGTTCTACATCACTTCAAGGCTGTTCCTTTACTATCACACACTAGCAAGTCATCACCGCTCGCTGATGAGGCGAGACACCGGACGTGCCAGGATTTGGTTTCCGCTCTTGGCATTCTTCGAGGCATCTGTTGATGGAACAGTTCCCAATGAATACGAGTGGCCAACATTGTCCTCATTGCTGCCAGGTGTGCCTGTAAATGCGATCAAAAGGAAGGTCATGGAAATAGTTGGCAACTGTCTTTCTTGGAAAAATATTGCGGTATCAGCTCCTACAACTCCAGCCAGAGAGCCGCCGGACCCTGCGACATACCATCCGGAAGGGAAGACTTCAAAACATGAAAAAGTCAGCTAGTAGAGCTTTGTGCGAATTCAAACATTCCATGTCATATCTCCCCTCATAGTTAGAGGTTTCATATTTAAATCCCCCTATATAGAGAGACTTTGACTGCCATTTTCACACCTCATGACTTAAATCCCCTGTACTTGTCTCTCAAATCTTGGGCTTTCAAATCGAGATTAATTCTTCCTATCTCCATATGTATGGATGCTCTGAGTGTCAAAATAGGATGGCAAATCTTTAAAAATGCTGTGCTCATTTCTGGAGGATACATCTCTGAATAGTTAGAAACTGATCAATCCTCCAGTTAATGTTTCACACATTCAAGGTCTATCTGAAATGTACTTCCGAGGTCTCAATTTCACTTTTTTACACATCTTAATTTAATCGATGGTTGTTTAAAGTTTAATGGTGCCTTTGCCAGCTATGCATTCTTTTACCAGGTCTTTTTATTCAATGATTTTCTAAATACCAAACGTATCCTAATTTCTGGATGTTGCCAACTTAAATCATAAAGCACTACTTCGGATGTTTCGATGCACTGTCACAGTTAGTATTATTTTTAACATCGTTTTTTATTGTTTGCACTTGACAGATCATTTTGCAAAGACAAAAAGCAGAAGCTATTGATTGTTTAAGCTGCTAAGATGACAAACTCCGGTGTTTTAAAAACGTTGTATTAAAGAAAATGAGTTAAATTTTCTATTTTAATAGATATTTTGAAATTTTTTCTACATTTACATGATAAAAAATGTTTATACCCTAGAGCCTACTTTGGGTATTTTTACAAGATCTTCCATATTAGTGATAAGATATTTTTTAACTTTGATGGAATAACTTGTTTAAAAGTATAACTTAGTTCTTTTTGATTGATTATTTTGAACATTTTTGATGGAGTCATCTTTTTCTTGTCATAATAACTCATTGTTTCCTGTCTGCCTCAACGCACAGATGAAAAAGGCAAAAAGGAATGGGAACAAATTTCTGGTTGTAGACAATAACTCTCTTCCACTGTCATCTAAATTTAATGGTAAATTTTTGCATTAAAGATGTCTGTTTGAAGCTCAGTCTTTCATCTAAGGGTATGATAACTGATTGGAACGAAATGTTATTTATTTATTAATTATCCCCTTCGGGATATAGTTGTTACGTTCATGTTTACTCATTATATTTGTTCTTTGCATATCATCATCCTGTTGACATAGCAATTAGATGTTTTTCCTAACTTTTTTATAATAAATTTGAGAAACCTAATGGATTGTTTTTTATTGGGTTGTCATGGAGGAATTATTTTTTTTAAGGAAAAAGGTTGGAAATATATCTGTTGTTTTGAGTTTCCTCTAATGAAAATTTACGTGAGAGTTGGTCATTATACTATTCAAATGAATTACCTGGTAGACACCTCTGCTTTGTGATAATATGATTCATTTGTGTGGATGTTCAAACTGTTAATGCAACTTAGACTCATGTATAAATGTATCTGTAAATATACTCCTTTGAAACTGTTATGTGCTCCTTTAGTTTCTTTTTATTACTCAGATAATATTTTGTTACCAAGTATGTTACATTTTCAGTAAATGAAAGTTAATAGAAGAAATTAAATTCATGATAAATCCAAGCAGTTTGGTATTTTTAAGGAATATTTAAGTTGTTGCATACTGAATTGCCACTTCATCTTATCTTCCTGAAAGTTTCAAGCAAATTAGCGTTCTTGGCACACTTTTGTGCATCTATAGACAGCAGAGTTAAATGTGTCCAATTTAATTTTTATTACAATCATGCCAATGTGTAATAAGATATTGATGCAAATCTCTATTATATATACATCAATAATATAAGCATGGTAATAATATTTCAAGCTAGTTGGAGCAATGAAGTTAGGGGAATACTATCCTTGTATACTCCCAAGTCCTAAATTCATGTTTATCTTATCAAACAATGGCTTTTGGGAATATTTTTGAGGGATGCGGTCTAGCCTATTGACATCTACTTTGATTGACTTTCATGCCACTGCATTTAGCTCTTCTAGCTTCCAAATTTTTTCTTGATGCTGGGTCAACATCATGGTCCATACTATGAATCAAATCCAGACAATATGTATCTAAAAAGATTTTTGGATCACTACAATTTGCTGCTGAATGTGCTTTCTTTCATCAGCACTCCCTTTACTCAAGGTGACCAGTTCAGCGGGAAGGTAAAGTGCTAGCAAGGTAACTCTCTACCCGTTGTCGAAATGATCATTATGTTGCCAGTGAATGTAAGATTTCATTGCAGATAGCTGATTCTGTAGGTTTCAAATGAAAAATAATGAAGTGGTTTTTAAATATCTACAGGTAATGATTATTTCAAGTGAAATGCGAATAAGCCTACAAAATATCTTTTATTGAATATGTAAATTAGGTACTTCTGAGGAATAATAGACTTGAAAAAGATCCGAAGGTAGTGGGAATCAAACCCAGGACTCCGGATTGTCAGTCAGGTGAGTGAACTTGTCCATTAAGCTACGTAGGGTTACTATCCGTACGCCTTTCAACTGGGCAGTTCGATCTCCAATGTTCAGTTCTTGATAGAAAAATTATTTCTTCTTAGTTTATGCAACTTATGGTAAAGTTAAAAAAATGACATGTTTTACATACTTAAAAGATAAAATAATTTTGCCCTAAATTTATTTAGTTCAAACTCTGTAAATCTTTGGCTTGATGAATCTACTTACCAAGTCTCAGGTATTGATGTCCAACATCTCACCTCAATTTTATTGTAATGGTAATACAAAATATAGGAAATAGTAGCTTGTAGGATGGATTTGGTATCAACTATGACTACTACACTGCAACTGACATACTGCTCACTGGAAGAAAATGTTCTTTACCAGTAAGTGCTTAACCCTCGAGCAGCACACATTTTCATTCGTAACTGTTTTATCTTTCCTTGTAATTAGCCTGCGTCCCTCAAGTCTCCCTACAATAATGCTCTTTGTATTCCACCCGAGTTTCCCATACATGGGGTTCAATTTATTGCAACAAGGACTCTTGTTTTGAAACTTCAGTCTTGCTAGCGCACCCCGTGCGCCTAAGAATTACGAATTAGATACTATTAGTATGGATGCGATAGTAATTAGATTCGATTGGTATCTAATTACACCAGGCTAAGAATGCATCACATTCGAACTACGTATTGAGTGCTCCCAAAAAGTGCGGTGTCCTGTCTTGTTTTCTCGGAATACTAGGGAATGAGAAGAATGGCTATTGGAGATTTTAAACCTCTTATTCAGATTTCATGTTCATAACTTTAAGTAATAAAAAATCACTTGTGCAAATCGTAAACAAATGTTTTCTGAATGTAAGCATTGACGATTTTGCTCTAAAAGCTTTCGGAATAAAAATTTAGAAAAGTTGAACATTTTTTCTGGCAGGATCTCCAAGGGTAAGAAGAAAATGGTATGCTTCCCTAAGAAGTTCATGCTGGAGGTTCAAGGTATACATACAGTCTTTTTCACAAGTTTAAAAATTTCGTAATATAAGATGCACGAACAGAGAGGCAAAATGTTCAGTGAAGCAAGTACATAAATGTATGTAAATAAATAAATGTTTATTTTCCGAATGAAATTCGGAAAGGCGTGAGATTGCTCAAGTTGCCTTAAGGTCCGTTTCCAAAATATACATATGCAATCAGCGTATATTCGATGAAGAGAATCTTTCATGGAAATATTCTCAGCGGAATCTATTGGAGAGGTCATGAATTCCGACCTTTGGGATAGTTGTTTCGACAATTTTAGATGCAAATTTAACAAAGAAGTGAAATATTTCAGGAAAGACTGAGAACAACTCGAAATTGATCGAGATGATGGTTCCAGTTGAAGAATTGGTTGGTTGTACATAAACGAATTCCTTACAAGTCAGGGTAGCTTTAAAATATTATGCTTGCGAAGAGTTTTACTGTTAACTCCCGAGCGAATACTCTCGAGCGGATTAGGAGGATAAAGAACGCCAATGATGTTAAACTGAATTTGGCGTGAAATCTAGATGTTCAGGCGTTACCTTGTGGAAAGCCATTGAAGTAATGAAGAAAATAACATTTGTGAATTTTTCACACTTTTATTTACTTACGACCGGTTTCATTACCGGAGTAGCATCATCTGGTACAGAAAATAATTTCAAGCTGTTTAAATGTCCTGAAGGGTTGGAGGGGAAGGAGGGGTTACAGGAATACCTTTTTGGGAAGGTAGATAAGGGGTGAGGTATGGGGAAGGTGTGTACGTTTGTTAGGAATCCTTTTTCCGCGGAATAAACAAAATATGGAAAATTTACAAGTGTTATTTCTTCATAAAAAATTGGCAGATATGATACTGAATTTTACTGTGTAATATTGTGAGTTTCCCTTCGTTATGATTTTTAGTCCAGCTACGTTTTGGTTTAGCATTTCGATATTTTTTATTGCATATAAATCGGATATTATACATTGCACTTATCAGTGCTATTTATTGGTGGCCAGCTGTATATACCGCGCGTATATTCTATAACTTAATAGCGACTAAATATGATCCAGGGAATGATTTTCATTCAGAGAACGGGCAAGCATCTCTTTACAGTTAAGTGATGGTATATTTTATTATTTTTCTTTATTTTATTTAATAAATTTGTATATTAGCGGATCCTTTGATGGAAAACTATTCCTACGAAATTCAATAGACATAAAAGTATTACCCGAAACATTAAACCAAAAATTGTACAAAAATATATTTACGTCTTTTTAAATTTGCTATGGACAAAGAACACCTTATCGTGTAATCTAAAGAAGAGCGCTTACTTGAGAGCAAAGGAGATCTGTTATCGACGGCTCAATACGCTAGGTATGTGACCTTTATTCTTTTAACTGAGTCTCGCATGGTGATCTCATTACTTGAAGAATTTTTGCGCCGAAGAAGTTTGGTGAACATCCTGATAGGAATCCTTTGTCATCCCTAGTAAATTTTGAAGGGCGTCCATCGGAGTGGCCTCTAAGAGCAGCACCCGACCCATTTGACAGAGCTAAGTTCTGTTATAGTTTCCTTTGAAATACATTGGAATTTATAACTGCAAACCTACCCTCTAGTGGGGAATCGAAAAAACTTCGGTTAATCAACGCCGAGCATTTGACGCAAGAGGACTTATATATAGTTAGGACTGCACAGTATTTCCAGCCTCCATTAGTTGGTAAGTATTTATTTTAAAATTTTGATGTCAACTATAACCATAAATGAACGATATTTAAGTTGTTCTATCTTATGTCAAATTAGTTGAAATTAGACATACGCGAGAAGATCTTGTGAAATGAATTCTTGATTATGATATTACGTGAAATTATCCAAGGTTTTCTTCAATATTCTTGATGGATTGCATTTTTAACAGTTTCAACCCATATGGATGCATGTGCAGTCAATAAAGCGATATACCCTCACGCTTAGCCTTCTTTTCAGTGTTGCCGCATTTACCCGACTCCTAAACTACGAGCAATGAAACTCATGGATTATGTGCAAAATTACCAATAATTTGCATTTAAATAACCGCGCTTACGTTTTCAAATGGCTCCAAGTATCAAAATTCCATGCACAGAAAGAATTGGCAGCCAATATTTTTGAACTTTTTTAGTCTTCTTGTCGATTGTTTTCTTCCCTCAGGTGATTTCAGCTGTTCGTAGTGTTTGCACCAGCTCGAAGAAAGGTTACTTCGTTGCGAATCTACTGGTAAGCTTTTTTATATTAGGTATAAAATGCCCCTCTTTATCGATTTTTGTACTAGTTTACTCATTATGCATCTCGGCTGATAGCATTGTCATATACATTCAAGATATAATAATAATTTACTGTTATCTTCATAAAATAGTAGAAAATCGCTATCTAGAGTTGTGAATTCAACTTCACAGTGGTGAAACAGTTCACCAGAATAAGACTTATAATACATTCTGATGTAAATGATGCTGGTACACAGCTGCTAAAAATTACATCTATAACTCACACTTCCATGGCTTAATCTAGTTTTCCTCATGAAGCATATACGCTGATATTGCGGTTAAACTCTATCTAGAAGCGATAGAATGGGTAGAATAAGAAATTTACTCGAAGTTGGTTCGTAATTTTCTCTAAAACATTCCCTTCGATAACCAATACCATTTTTGGAGTAAGTACTCTAAGTAATTTGTGGATTTATCCCGACGATTTTGTAAATGTTATAATTTATTTATCACGTTGCGTTTCCAATTGCGATTCGGTTCTTATTTATCATCATTCCACGGCAATACTCTAACAAAATTTGAATAATGGTGCAGCCTATACACGCGATTAAACTATACATCAGATACTATATACGATTTTATTATTCCTCTCCATAGTACAGAATAGGATCTATCATCTCTCATCCTTGCTTAATGCAAAGTAATAGGTCATCATCGAAAACTACAATTTTTTGTGAAAATGTCGTATCAACGGTCAACGAATCAACCAATCATCAACCAATGTATTATCAACGCTCTCATAATTTATTGCCGTATTATTTATTTAATTCTAGACATATATAGGTCATGATACCTTTTAATTTGGATTTTCTTTTGATATCAAGGCATTTAAATGTACACGCACTTCTTGTTAACATGGTTATTGAAATTAAAACTCACCTTAGATCGTAACTGAGAATAGACTGACTGACCAATAGGTATTTATAAATTAATTCTTTTCATCTACTAGGCGTCGACTCTTGATCATTTGCAAATTTCAGAGTTATCCTTCCGGTTCTCGACTTTTAACCGAACCCTCCTACATAACATACACTACTCTATTGCCTGTTGATTTTTAACGGGAATGGGAATGCTTAATACTACCTTACTAATGGCGAGTGGGCTAGTTGGTAAGACTCGTTGTTACTTTGTGTAGAATAATTAAATTTCCCCACTCAATAAGTTTCCTTTTCTTATGATAAAGAGCATCCTCCCATGTTTTATTCATATTAATACATATGAATTTTACTGGCAGAACTATCGAATATAAGGCAAGTATCCTCATTTTTTACTACTATCAGGAATTTGATGATTATTTAAGAAGAGTTTAGGAAAAATGTCATAAAGTTGATATGCCTAAGCCTAGACATGTGAAAATAATTAGCACGTATCTAAAATAAATCAATTCAAACCTACATATAACGAAACTAAAGTAATGGTAACTAATTGAAAAATTATGTTCACACAAAGTATTTTTTAAGATGTTTGAAGTGCGTTTTTAGAAAATTTGTATTTCTTAATTAATTATTATTACAAATTGGATTCGCGTGATTAATTAGGATTTGAGATATTTAGCCGAATTGTATAATATTGTGCCATCTCTTTCTAAATCTTTTACTATCGTTTTTTCCTCGAGGTAATGCAGCAAAACACAAACAGATCGTGGTGGTGGCATCTGTTTGAAGGAAGGCTACGTTCAACTTCTTTGCGAGACTACTGGTAAGCTTTTCTTTATTATTATAAGTTTCCATCTTTAACCAACATACCTAATTGTCAGAGCATTATTCATCACAGTGAATTGCTTTGTCGTATTACTTCCAAAATTGACATCGCTCCTCTGCCATCATCCCGAATTGGTAATAACTCGTTATTTGTAATAATAGATTCGTTCTCTTTAGAATTGTCACTCGTCAGTAGAGTAGGGTTTATGCTACATGCTGATATATTAATGAAGTTGGTACTTTACTGTGCAAAAGAAGTCAGTGTAAATATATTTCGTATTTCCATTACTATCGAGTTTTTCTCGATCAAAATTGTCGAATCTTTCAAACATAATTATCGAAATTATATCCCGATGAGATAAAGAGTGAAAATTTGCTCTAATAATTGTAAATCACACTAAAAACATTTTTTCAGAGGATAGCCTATATGTATTCAGTTATTCATTACTATCATAGCTAACCCGAGATATTAAATTCATATTCATTCATAAAACTTTTAGTTTTGCAGTGGCAATTCAGACGCAATTGCTTCCGTCCAAACAAATGAAGCACACAAAATGTACCTAATTTAAGAACTAGTTGCAATTTTTTTATTTCAATTGGTTCTTTGCACAATTAAATCGGAGAGAATTACAGTAGAATTACGAGATAGGCACCGAAAGAAAACAAACTGAATGAGGAATCGTACTTACGTGTTGATGTAAATTTTTTTATTGATTGAAATTCAAAATATCTAGAGTTTAGATAAGGAAAATGAAAATAATATGATCGTATTTACATTTTAAGGGCGTATTTTACAATTTACTTCTTCACAGTGCATCAATCACGTTGATTTACTTTAGCCTATTTATTTGGAAACTCTGATGCACAAGCGAAATTTTGGTTACTTTGTTTGATTTTGATAATTATCCATGCATTACCTTCATCGCCCGAGCATTTGATTTAATATACTCCCGAGTAATTATCTTCGCGAAACTTTTCTAGATAGTTCACGCGCGGAAATATCTCGAAGACGATTTTTATCTTTTTTTGCTTTGGTTTTTATTTTCTACAAAGAAAACATCTAAAAAAAGAACATTAAAAAAATAACATTGTGGTCATATCCCAATTTTTAAATCTTATTTAACTATTTATTTTATAATTTTCAATTGCGTTGCGGCAATGAATAATTGCATTCATACCATGTCAGCAAATAATTAAATATTATTTTTATTTTTTTGGTTTGGTTTCTACTTTCTACCAAGAAAATTTTTAAATAAACAACATTACGGTCATATTCCAATTTTTAAATCTTATTTAACTATTTATGTTATAATTTTCAATTCCGTTGCGGCAATGGATAATTGATATGCATTCATACCATGTCAGCAAATAATTAAATATTATTTTTAGCTTTTTCAGCCCTTTCAGAACGATGCACTGTTGAACCTGAGTTGTGAAAATGATTTTTAGAATACAGTCAATCCGTTCAAAAATGCCATTTTGAGTGGGTTGACTGGATTTTAAAATTCTTTTCGCCTTTGAGTCCAGCAGTGCATTTTTTTGAAAGTGGTACACAAAAATGCCTCGAAATTGAATTTTTTTGCAGTCGAAAAAATAAAACGAGAAAAGTGATAGAAGTGAATGATTGGACCGCCAGCCAAGCGGGTTCGAGGGCTGACGCGGGTCTGAGGCTCCCGCAACACTAAAAGTTTGGGCTAGAATCCAGTTCAGACGAAACCACGAAGTTAGGATGAAGGAAAAAAGCCTCCGGTGGGTTTGGCGGCCCTCTAATCCTGGAAGCACCCACCGGATTCGAACCCGAGACAGTCAGCGTCGCACCTAGGTGCCTCGACCACTGCGCCAGCCTGTCGAACGGATTTAGGCGCGCAGAATAAGCTACCGATTCCTCCAAGGCTGTCCCAGAGGAGGGAATTCAAAACGGAATGCGCGCGCACTGCTCAGTTTAGTTTCTCGCGCGATATATTAATGAGTTCACCGAAAGTAACCCGTTTTCTTTCCTTGCGCCAGGATGTTAACAGATAAATAGATTAAATAAATGTTTCTCGCCACCTCGATCGAAGCAATCTAACACCGGGGTTCCCTACCTTTCCGCAACTGCGTACCACTTGAAATTTTTGGCGTATCAACAGTCCTATATGTTTTGGAAACATGTATTTATTATCGGAAAAGTGCCTAGTAGCTTGTTTTATTTTAATTAAATTACTAATAAAACTTCATTTTTGATAATTGTTCCAGTTGGATTTCGGCTTTTAAGACCTTTATCAAGAATTCAATTAAATTATATAGATTTTTTTCAATTTTTTCTTGTTGATTTTGATTTTAAAATATATATACGTATACTAATGACATTTTTATAGTACAGGAAAAATAGAAAGATTATTGCAAAATAACGTTTTAATTTTTACTCAAAGGTCTAAAAACATACAATTTTATATTATTTGCACAAACTAAGCAAAAAAAAACATCAGCATCAACAATTTTTGGTGCGAAACTTGTTGTTGTTTGCCTGTGATCAAAATATCAATATCAGGAGTAATGGAAATTAAGTTCATTCTTAAGTCCTTTTCAACACATATTCTGTTTCTGTGTTTATTTTGCTCAAAAGTTCATTTAAAGCTCTAGTTTTAATTGATCTCATTGTGAAAACACTCATTTTAAAGGCTAAAAATTGATATAATCAGCATTAGATTAGAAAAATAGATGCTAGGAAAAGTCGTAAAAAATTCTTTCCGCGAACGTTACGATAACAGACTATAGAAGTGGGACGAACGCCTGGTATTTGAACCCCCTGCCACACGCCGAGAGGCACTTGTAGTTATTACACCCCAATTATTCTTCACCCCAGGCACGCGGGTTGGATGATTAATAGCTAACACGAAATCGCTCGTAAACTCTCGCTAAAACTCGCTCCATATCCCGGAAGAGGAGATTATCCTCGTCAAACCTTGCTTGAAAAGCGGAGCTATCATCAATAGATAACTACTGAATGTAGTTTCATAATAATAATATAAGGAAAGGGTTAAAGGTACTTTGCACATGAGGGCTTGCACCCAGGAAAATTCCCAAGGAAACACGGACTTGAATATATAATTTATTCAATTTGTTTTATTTAATAATGAATTAATTAATAATCAGTTAAATAATTAATTAATAGTTGATAAAAATTAATTAATGGTATAATTTATTTAGCATATAGAGTCCCCAATGGCGTATGCTATAATGAATAAAATAACATAACGCAAGAAAATGAGTGGAGAGAATAGGTAATCAATAGTAGAACGAACGAATTAGATAAAATAATGAAGTGGTGCGATGATTGGCAATTAGAGCTAAATGTAGAAAAGTGTTCACTAGTTTACTTCTTCGACAGAAAGTCTATAATAAATTATTATTCATACAGTCTCCGTGGGGTAAACCTAATGGCTACAGAATCGGTGAAATATCTTGAAGTAACTCTCAAGAATAATTTATTATGGAGTATCCACATCCGTAGTATATGTGGAAAAGCTTTTAAAGACTTTGGCTTCTTCCAAAGAATAGACGGTAGGAGCTAAGAAAAGGTTTGCAAGCGATGTTATTTAGCGTTATTTAGGCCTCACCTTGAGCATGTATGTATTGTAAGAGACCCTGCTGACAAAAGTGTAATATTCAGGAATTAGAAAAGTTATATCGAAAGGCGATATGATTTATAAAGAATAGCTACGATAAAACAGTGATTGTTACTCAGATGATACAAAATATGGGATGGCAATTGGAGATTGGGACTTATTCAAAGGATGAATTTACTAAATAAGTTCAGAGAAATTACGTTCCCAGAAGATGTAAACGATATAATGCGATCTCCCTGTTAGATAGCACTTTCTGATATAGCAAGGATGATCAGGGAAATAGATGATAGATGAATTTTTTCTGCTAACGATATGCAAAAACAATATTTAGGAAATTAGAGTCAAGACGCTTGCACCCCCTGCCACAGGCCGAAAGGCGGCTTGCAGGAACCTTATGTGAACATATAAACAACAAAAATGATATGAAGTAAGAACACAAATAAAATATTGCATAAGCTTTCTTTCTAATGTCATTTGACGAGTATGTGTAGTTGGGAAGTTCGTTGATAGCCCTGCTGGCTATTTTATGGGTGGGAAAAAATGTAGTTAATATTTTCTTTGTGACAAGGAACAGCTCAAATAGATAGATTAAAGATGTCAAATCGTAAAGACTGCTGAAAATGTTACAAATAATAATAATAATACTTCACAAAATTAATTTTAATTATGATAATATTTTATTTCTAAATCTAATTCATGAAACTTGGCTAAATATATTTTCTTATCATTCACAACTATTTATCAAAGGTCCAATCAAGTAGTTGCTTGTTGTAACTTACAAGTACTTCATACAATAGCATAGAACAAAAAACAGTAAGTTAGACAGCAGTAACGTTTTATTTGATGTTCATGTTTCTCTGAATCTAGAAAGACTTAATTATATCAAAATAAAATTTTCTTAAGAGTTTTTTAAATTTGACCTATGCTCTGATTCAAAAAGCTATATTTCCATTGTATTTAGTAAATAAATTTCAATACAACATGCGTGTATATACCCTCTGATTATTTTAAAACCTGCCAATTTTTTTTAAATAACCCAATTTTTATCAAACTAATGAGGCTATGCAATGTAGTTTCATTTTCATATTATAATACATCCATTATTAATACGTCAGTATAAATTTACATGTGTAATGTTAAAATAAGTGGTGGTAGGATCCTGTCGGTCCTCAAAACCAAGGGGTGAGCAGTTAAAACATTCAACTCTTTCACTTTTTTCCATTGATTTTTTCAGTTAAAAAATTAGGGCATTTTTCTCTGTTCACTAATTCTTCAGCTGTCAGAAAGGCTTCTAAAAATGAGTAGAAAAATGCCTGCATGCGTCAAACATAACGCCTCTGTTCTAAAAGGCATCGAAAATAGCTAATAAAAAAGGAAATTTGTAAAATCTTCGGAAAGAACAAAATGTTTATTATGTAAATGTCTCCTAAAAACCATTGTGCAATGAAATCCTTAAATTTGACACAATTGTGGTAGTAGTTTATGGCCATTCAGGTAGAGGATTTTAAAAGAGAATATTTTCTGCAGAGGAAATTTAAGGCAGCAAAGCACTAGCATAATTAGAAAAATAAGCAAATGCAAGTGGTACTTGGCTACTTGGAAAAGAATGAGTATATCTAGGAAATTAAATTTTAACGATAATAGAGTACACATTCTGCAAAAATATATTTCACAAGTCCTTGCATTTTTGATTGCCTGAATCTTTCCAAAATACCCAAATCTCACTAAACCTGTGGAATAAATAAAAACTTCCCATTTTTGATACCTCTCAGTCATCAGAGAATACACTCTAATAGTCTGCTAAAACCAATCTTCCGGTATAATGCATGAAAAATTTTTTATGGCCTGTACAAATTAAAATTTGCACATGTTGTTGCCTCTTACTTATTGTCATGTATTCATAAATAAAGATAATAACTTAGGGCTACAAATCATCCTTGCAACGTCGCAGGTTCATTGGCAGATAGTCTACTAAATATTGGCTGCTAAGATTGCCGTTTATAGAGAGAATTCAGAAATATCATCAGAAGAAATTGGAAATGACAATATTAGGCTATTGCAGTTACATAGTGTCGTAAGATTCTTATCCCAAAATGTGCTATAATTATTGTACGATTAACATTGAAAATATATATTTGTAAAAGTATCTTATTGATTTAATATTTACATAAAAGAAAATGAATTACATTTCCCCAGCACATATTAAATACACTCAATGATAAAACTTATTGATGAACACATTTGGCACAAATAAGTGTCAAAGTCACAAAAAAGAAATGAGTTGGGAACACATCAATACACCAAATATTTTTAAGTTATTGTAGAAAATACATACAAAAGTAGAGACACTTGAAATGGATAAAAGGTCTGATTTTTTTCTATTTCAGTTGATTGGAATATTGGCTCATTGATTGATTTATCATCGGAATAACATTGATAATAACATTATATATTGATCTCCATAAAATGATTTATATATTTATCGTTGGATTTTTGGAATGTGAAAATAGTTTCCTATAATATATATAAGTAAAGAATTTTTGGTTTAAGCCAATATGTACATTCATTTGTGGCACAGTCTTCATTTTTATATTAAATATCCACCCATATATGCATGGTCAGAAAAAGGGTTTTCCTTAAACCTCCGTTTTGTTTTAACCTAGCAATAAATTCTATTTCATAACTTTTAAAGAAGTACAAGAAAGTGACTAGAAGAGATATTGACAATAAAATGCACATCCAGTAAACATGAATGCATAATTTTATGGACATCTCCTTTTATATCTCATGTATGTACATCTTAATAATCGTATTTCCCCCTTTTTGAACTTCTTCAATCAGTTTCATAAGTGGAATCACAATAAATAAATTTAACATACTTTCTCTTCTTGGAACATAAACAATCATATAAATAGCAATGATCCTCAAGTTCATGCGAAAATGAAATGGCTGAAATTCTTGTTGAATATTTTAAAGAAAGTCAACGAATCCAAATGTAACAAATTAAATAATATTGGTTGTCCTGGAATGTTTTCAGCAAAATACCACCATTGACATCACAACCTAAATGGTTAATTCACACCTTATAATTCAAATAATTTTTTATACACATCAATCAAATCATGAAAGCAGTAAATATAATTTCTTTTGTTTTAAATGTTAATGCTTTGCTATCTATTTTTATACATAATATATGATTAAGCAAACAGGTCTCCAAGTAAGACATCACAATTTGAAAGTATCTCCATCAATATTCCACTTCATATTTACACTGGTGCTAGGATGAAATAAAGATCTCTGAATGGTCAAATTATTCACATTAAAGTCACAAGCTTATCTCCCTCGATTTTCCCATTTCCGAGAAGTGATTTCTGCATGCAAGACTGCTTATCTTATCACGTTCCCTGTTGTGATTCAAAGCTTCGGAAATAGAGAGGACTGAGTTGGAAGCTGTGTGTTTGTTTGGGGGACAGGAGCTCCTTGATTGGGAATGCCAGGTCCGGACACAAATGGATCCTCTATCCTTTGTGGAGCCAGCCACGTTGTTCATGCTCACAGCTGTAGCACTGTTGATGGTTGTGCCTGTTGGTGATGGGGGAGATGGTGGACCCTCCCTGTTTAGGAACCATAACTGAGAGCAGTGACGATATCTACGTCTGAACTCTCTCTTGAATTTATCCTATAATAATAATAATAATGATAATAATTTCTCTAATGGAAACAGGAAGACCCTAATTACATCCATTTCAATAATTATTACTATTTACAAATATACACAACCATTCCCTAGCCAGAAAAATCCGACTAGCCGGGATTCGAACCTGAGACCTTTGCATTGATTGCAATGATAAATTCAGCCGCATTTGGAATTACCCTCTACATTCTTGAAAAGCCAAAATTGTTTAAGACTTTGCACTAGAGCAGTAATTCCTCATATTTCCACTTCTATTCAACTTGGCCCTAGGTAGTCATGAAACACCAGATACAATGATTTGGTGGAAGTTTTAAACATTGTTGCTTTTATTTTGCTTTTTATTTATTAGTTGGATTTGATTTTACAGAAAATATTTTTTATAGATGCAAGTTGGTGGCGGTGGTATAGAAATTAGAGGACAGTAGCATGAAAATGTTTGAGAAGCACTGCACCAGAGTTTCCAAGGTCTGTATGCATAATACTGTACTGTATGGACTAAACATAAAGCATATTGTACTAATTTTGAAACAGTAAAATCAATAAATGGGTTTCTCGAATTTTTCTTTGAACAACAAATATTCTTCATATTGTATATGATATAATATATTTTCCATGTGATTCTATATTAAGTCTTCCTTCTGGTATGGTATTCTTTATGATTTGATGACAGATAAACCATAGTTTTTGATGCCTTTGCTGGTTATTTAAGTTTTCAGAGACCGATGAGTACTTACATTGTAAATGCCATAAATAAATGGATTGCAGCAGCTGTTGCTCATTGCTAGCCAGTCGCAGCAGAAAAATATAATATTGATGTATTTGTACCTGAAAAGGATGGAAGATATGAAATCACAAAAACAATGCTCTGAACTTAAAGATATTGGGTAAGAATATTCTTATTTTCATTTCACTGATACAATTTTTCAAAGGAAATAATGTTTATGAGTCCTTTATTATAAGAAAAGCTAGCACCAAAGTTAATAGCATCTACAGATGTTTAATAAAAACATCCAATTAAATGTATGCACAGTTCAAATTTTTGTAAACAAACAATTTCTTTGATAAACCTCTGAAAAAATATAAATGACCGCCTTGTTTTTGTTGGATACCTTTATAAATAGCAGGTTATAGTTAATATCCCTTCCTCTTATTAACAGTAAGAAAATCATTCGGTGATGCATTTGAAGTTTTATTTTGATAACATGGAGTTAAAGGGGAATGAAAAATTTTTGGACAGACAGAAACCATTAATTTAAATTTTTTATGAGTAAAACATTTAACAAAATGTTGAGACTGATAAGTAAGGTATATAATGTAGCCTGTCTCTCTAAAGTAGCTGCAAATTCAGCCATAAGAGCAATACTCTTTTGGTTGACTTTAACAACAGGTTGTTGTCAGATATTTTTTTATTCCTTATTCTCTTACCATTTTAACTCTCCTATCATTTAACTTAACAAAAATATTATTCTACAATATTGACTGTCCCATCATTCAGCGTTTATTGCAAAATTTTGAATAATGAGATAATCCTTAATTTTATCACTTTAAAGGCAGTAGGAATAAAAAGGGCAGATTTACTCAAAAAACAGATAAGTACATATTAAGGATATGATTCCTTTAATAAGCATGCCTGTTCCAGAACTCTGGGACGTGCTTGTTTTATAAAGGACAGTCCCAAATGATTTAGGGTATCTGGTAATTTTTTATTTTATCAATAGTACTAACCCATTAATCTCTGGAAATAAATCCTGAAGAGCATTATATGTTTGGAGAGGTAACCAGCATAATGCAAAGAGTGCCACCACTATCACCAACATTTTAATCACCTGCAATACAGGAAAAGAATTACATCATTTATGTGATATTTGGCAACAAGGCCAAAGAACCGGGAAACACAACTTTTGTTGAAAACCAATATCATGAAGAAAATGAAAATTGGAATTACTCAGCTATTTAGAGACATACATAATTTAAAAATTTGAAATATGTGCTGATGTGATTGAGTTGTTAATAATCATTTATAGTACTTATCATTGACAAAAAAAGGTTGGAATATTACTTCGATTTCTGAAATTTTTACTATTAAAAGCTGTCGCAATAATTTTCTTGGAGTAATTTTTTAAGATTTTATTTTTGACGATGTATCATTTTCTCTCATTAAATCGTCAGAAATATGGTTTTTATATTTCTGTATTAAGGCAAGGTTTACTTAATGGTATACATGGAAGTAAGAGGAACAAAGGTTAAAATTAAGGCACAAGTACACAATTTATTTTAATAATCCATTCTTAAATATGTGATTTGAGAATGATCTTTGCAAATAATAGTATAGGTAAAAAGTCGTGTATATTTACTTCATGCTTTTAAAACGTCTTTGCGAAGGATTGTTATGATTCTGAGTGGACCCTTTTGTATAATAATAGGCAAAAGGCAAATAAGCGATGATACGTATGTACATACATGAAAGATGCGGAAATAAAATCAACGAGAAGAAATTCAGGTGAGCTGATATCTAATAAGGAAGGTTTTCTTCTTTAGCTGACATCCGCTGCCTAGTCTAAATAAAAAATCTTCCCAACCAATCCATTCCCAATCTTCCTTATTCGTCCAAAGCTCGGTTTTGTCGAGTCCATTACAACCCGTCAATAGAAACCAGAAAGGATTTTTGGCAGGCGGAATTTTGCTGTGTTGCCATATTAGAGCTCGTGTATCACCGGCTGCATAAGATTTGGGGGGATTGTCGAAGAACCCTTTCGATGTTTTGGTTGGTGACATAACAGCAGTAATTATTGCGAACTTACCCTCCTTCGGTTACGTGTCAAGTTGGCATCTCTTGTACTCTGGGCGTTTCCGGGAGCCTTCGCACCCCAAAGACAATGGACCATGCGTGCGTACACCACTGAGATCACCGTGAGGGGTACAACATACTGCACGGCCACTAGCACCAAACGGTAGACCATCATGGTTCTTGGAGACAGCGCGACATTGCGGCAGAAAGGTTTGGTGCGGACTTCTCCTTTGACGTCGCCCTAAGTAAAGAAAATTGAAACACGGCATTTATTATAACACCGTGTGGTAAATTACCTTTTTCGGTATCAATGGGCGGAGCATCGACAACTTACCCAATCTAAGAATACCTCCACCTTTGGTATCCCTTCCCCCATTCTCAGGTAGTGAGACTTCTATGTACAGTATTATTGACACTCTACTAAGTTGTACTATAATAATTAATTAGAGGTGAAAATATCTCCAATAGCCGTCTTTTTAATTTCTCCGCACTTCGTTAAAACTGATTTTGTCTAAGTATTTGTTCAATTTTATATAAACTCTATGTTTTCGATCATTTTATTAATTATCAACCTAATGTATTTAATCATTTTATTATTCTTGAAATATTTTTGTGCATTTTATCATTTTTATGCTACAATTCTTGCAATTTAGAATTAGTGTCGTTTGTGAAGATTTTTTATTTGATTCGATCGCTTGTAGTGAATGTGTATTTTACCCTGTCTTTTTTGTATAATTTTTATCTATTCTCTGCTTGTCTTTCATAACTATTTTTATTCTCCTTCATCAAAAATATAGTTTTCTACCTGCAGGTTTCGCAGGTTTTTCACACTTCCCTTCTTGTGAGTGTTTTCCTTCGGTGGGAATTTTTTTCTGAGCCCTCAGTTTTGGTTTTTTTAAATCCACATACTAGTTTTCTTCGTGTAATTTTGCCAACTATCTCTTTCTTTCTGTTTCTCATATAACGATGGGTTAGATGTAAGACTTCCTAGTCTCAATCGCGTCCGAATAATGACTTTTTATTATAATTATTATTGTTAATATTATTATTATTATTTTTGTAAATATCTGAAAAGCCCGGATGCTCACATCTTCCGGGGTTCTTCTAACCTACCCTTCTCTATTCAAATGCACTTTGGGTGTTTCCTAGAAGGTTATTAATCAGGGTGTCTGAGATGTTTCCAAAAAACGGTGGCAACGAGGAGTAAAGCGTTTACAAAGACGGCGATTAGAGATTTTTAAGGCTCTGATACGCCACCTTAAAAGGAATTTCACGAAAAAATAAGAGCCTGCCAATTGGATTTATTGGATTAACATCCCATGAAAGATCTCGAACTTCCTCAGATATACGCCTTGTCCCTAGAATTAAATACGCACATTCTCAGTCTGTGCTAGGTTAGAAATTCTGCGATTCGAGATAAATTTCATTTTCCTATATTGCAAAGCTATCTGATAGATTATATAAAAAAATCCGTTCTTTTTAGATACCCGTCGGGAATTGCTGATCTGAATAAGATTTAGTGGAGATTCATGGTGATTCAATCAGTGTCTAATATCGCAAAAAGATTTGAAAAAGGGAAGGTATGAAATAGATTTCGACTATCGGAATCATCAATATACATCCTACTTTTTGGATGAGAAATTTTTATTTAATTACATTATTTTGTACTTTGAAAATTCTCGTGGAATAAGGGTTGAGGGATTTTATCAGGAAATTTGCCCAACTACTAATTTCTTCGCTTAAGATGATTTTTCTCATATAACATATACTTCATATAACCTCGGAAATTTCTAACCTTGGATTGAGTTAATGAGAGTTTATAATTCTTTTATAAGATAACTATTCTAGTTCAATATTACCTACGAAGAAGCTAAACATTATTGAAAAAACTTTAAATTTTTCGTATTTGTTTGTTACTTACGTGGTTCATCATTCGACATTAATGGGCTGAGCCGACGTAATGCTTTCCAAAGCGTATTACCTGCAATATGACTACCAAAGATTTTACCCCTTACCTGGAAGTACATTTGCAAACACGGATTGAATCCAGTATAATGGAGAGCACCAAAGCGTTGTTTGTCAAAGGAAGACGTTATTTCCGCTAGAATATCCGGCAGCTCTGTATTTTCATTTTAATCTCTTTACCTAGACTCGGTATCGTTGGTGGATAGCATGCTAACCTGAGAATACTGAAGCTCCAGGTTCTGAATGTCCAGGTAAATCCGGGCACGAGTCCATTGAGGGTCAATTATAACATGTTTATTTTATTAGGGCTAAAATTCGCTCAATAATGAGGAAATTATCATTATTTATGTAATCCTTTCCTTCTCAGCAATGATAAATTATTTAAGGGTACGAGCACAAATGCAAAGGACTTCCCGAGAAAACAACTTTGGCTTTTAATATCGTTGGTCACTTTCAAAAACTTTAAGATTTCCTAACAGCGTGGCGTGATGAATTGATGATGGCCTTTTAAATTTTATTGAGTATGTTACAGTTGAAATTTAAATTATGTAGACCATTTTAGCGATCCTTCTGCATCATCTCGGTGGCTGATAACTCTTCAGGGAACCATTTTAACCTATTTCGTATAACATATCTTATCATTATTAATATTATTTACCCTTGACGGAGAATCATTAAATCTGAAACGGTAATTCCAAGCCAAGGTTTTTGATAAATTTCGTAACTCTTCAGAATAGTTTTGTAACGACAGATTTTGCAGAGACATTGATGGGAGATGTTATAATAAGAATTATAATAGTCGTCTTTATTTGGGCGAGATTGAGACTAAATATTTCTTCTTCCATCTCATCCATCGTTATTAATTACAGAATAGTTACATCAAAAAGAATAGAATGAGAAAAATTTGAAAAATTGTGGATGTAAAAAACTCAAGGGAATCTTGAGAACAAATAATATCCTCCGCAGGGAAACACCCACAAAGAAGGGAGGTGTGGAAAACCAGCGCAAACCTACCGATAGTAATAATTAAAAGTTGAGGGAAAACATATAAATAAACTACCAATAAGTACATGTATGCGATATATCAATAAGAATAGTCAGTGAACATTTAAATGAATAATTAAAGAATAAATTCCAAAAACCATCAAGAAACTTGCAAAGCGGCTATACGTATTTCGACTTCCAAGAAGTCATCGTCAGGCTAAGGTCGGCAAAGAAATGCAGGGAAGTCGGGAGAAGAGACGGCAAGGATCAAAATTGAGATCGTAGAGAGACAATGTGTCACAAAAGGAAAACGCTGAGAAACTATGTGTCAATATGAGGTCGTAGAAAGACTATGTGTCAGTTAATTTGAAGAGAGTTTGGTTAAATTCTAAATCCTGGTTCATTAATATATCATTATTTTTATAAATGTACAAATTTTCCAAGGCGTGAGTGAGTGTGTGAAGTGTGTGTGTGTGTGTGCGTGTGTGAAGTGTGTGAAGAATGTGAAAGATTTAAATCATTCAAGGAAATTTGATGACCACTGTCGTACATATGTTTAGCCACACTAGACAAATGACATCTCCCAAATCTGAAATGCGCAATGTGTTCTTTAAATTTAAACGAATGTTATCAATATATACAATAACATAAAATATGTAGTCTACCAATTAAGCATTTCAGCAAACGTGCTAATATATTACTTCCTTTACTACTGAGTAGATACTAACCATAATGGACATCGGAGTGGAGAAGAGGGACGACCCGTCCATGGGCTCCATATCCGACCACATCCCCGACCAATTCACGCTCTCTCCTGGAGAAGCTCCGGAGTCTGAACCTCCGATAGGAACCTCTGTGACGTCCAGAGCCAAAGCCATCGGAGCCGCCAAACAGGCCCCTGCGGCCCATATGGCGGCCACAGTGAGACGTGCGCGGCCCCTGGAGGACGGTCGCGATCGACAGCAATGACCTCCAACTCCTCTATGCGTCCCCCGCCCGCCGGCGGACAAGGAGGAGAAGGGTCGCAGCACAGCGCGGTGGCGGTCGACGGCGATGGCTGTTAGGGTTAGCACGCTGGCGCTCACCGAAAGAACCTGAAGATACAAGAATTACGTCATGCATACGTTTTATTCCTGGCGAAATGGAGACGCAATAGTCTCTTGGTTCTGAGAATTTCTTTATGTAGGATAGATCGGGGTACGTTGGCCAACTTTTTTTTCTTTGATTTTTTATAGTGAAATTGAAAGCTTATGGCCCCTGGATTTGCGAATCCTAGACGAGTAGAGGGATAAGTTCCTTCGGCGGAGAAAGGCGGGGAGGGGAAGCCATAAGCATAAACGTATAGAACACATAGTGCTCGCTTTCACCGAAACCACTACAGTTCTTGGAAGGTGGACACGCCCAGACCGAGAAATGGCTACTGTGCAGAGACCATAAGCTTTCAATTTCACTATACTTGTTAGCTCTTCATATTTTATTTCGTGAGAAAAAGTAGGTAAAAAGAATATACAATCTACAATTTCGTAATCAAAGCTCAGATTTGTTTGTGAATATGTTTAGAGATTTTTAAACAACCAATGTTACTTGGGCCAATGTGTCCCGTAGTCGGTATAAGTTGTCCATGGGTTGGGGCAGATTAGGCCACGAAACAATTTATAGCTGAATTTGATTTAGAAAAGGTTCATCTAAGGATGTAGGATATAGGAAAATATGTCGTAGGATGTAAGATGTAGGAAAGGTGAACTTGTCCCAAGGTTTTCCGTCTAATTTTGGAGCCGGTTGATCTCTTAACCGAAGCAGCTACTTCACTAACTCTATCAAACTCTGTACTAACTTCTCCTATTGATCTTTTATATTTTAACTTGTATTACTGCCAGTAACTTTGTTTCTTTTGACACCCATCCTCGTTCTGACACGCGAACATAATCCTCAACGCGAAAGTGCTTTCTTTCAAACATATTTGCTCCCTGGAAACCAAATGACCCAATATGGCCCATTCATCAAATAGGTTGCCCATGCCTGCTCTAGATTGTCGTTCTCTTCGAAGGAGCAACTCACCTGCACAAAGGGGCAGAAGGCGCACATAAACCTCGGAAGATCCCATCTCTGAAGGAGCGCAGCCTGGAACTGGAAAGGAACACAGAAGAGCCCCACGACTACATCAGCAAGTGCGAGGTTCGCTATGAAGCAATCCGTCGGAGATGCTGCGGAGCAGGGCCCGCAGGGAGGGCAAGGAGGCGGGGAGCAGGGCGGGAGGAAACCTCTACGACGACTGCTCCCGGTGCCCAGACCACCGGCTCCTCCGTTGCCTCCACCGTAGCTTTCTTGTCGAAGCTGCCGCTGAAGCTGTTTGCGTCTGAAGTGGGCAGAGGCTGCCTGGGAAGAGCCCAACTGAGAAAAGACAGAATATGCGTCAGTGTCATCTTGAGGGTGTTGGATACCTTACAGAAGAAGCCGTTGACTTTTCCGTCGCCATGACGGCCTTCTGATAGATACCAAGTTTTCACCATTCGACGTTTGAAAGATATAGCTACGATGCAGGTGTCTGCATGCATACATATTGCTAATCACATTTGAGGAAAATCGGTAAACAGATCGAAATATTAATCATCTTCGTTGGACTGCTTGTTACTTGGCTATAAGATGCGTTAGTGAGATCAATTTCCACTTGTTGCATAGCAGTATCCTTTATCTTTGAATTCAGATGCCATTCAGAGTTACAATCATAGAATATGTATTCCACATTATTGGGAAATTTTTAAATTTTTGTTCTCAAATAATTATCGTAATATCAGAAATATTGTTCTCTGGAAGTAGGTACTTGGTAAAAAAATTCCGTACCCTTGTGTAATCCAGCAATGCTGAGAAAAATGGAATATAAAAAGATAATAATTTTTATTCCACCGTTTTACATATTTGGTACAACATACAATGTTTTTGCCATTTAGTACGGCAGAAAGAATTCAAAAGCTAGGGGTAATAATAGAAGAAAAGAGGAAAAATAAGCTTTCTAAGGGTTACCTAAAATTATATTTGCAACTAGCCAAAAAATCTACAATACAACAATAATTGCATAGAAATATGATAAATCAGGACAAAAGCGGAGTATGACCAGACCTTTTTTTGAAAGCAAAGCCTAAGAAGAATAGCCCTAATGTTAATTTACTTCTTTTAAATCTTAACCTTAAAATTTTCACAGCATTAAGATTGGAGCACTTTGTGTTTTTAAGCGAAAGAAAATAATACATACAAGATAAAGCAACATATATCTTTTAAAATTATCTATGGATAAGGATTCATTCATTCTCTTCTCTTTGCTATGCATTTCCACGTCATCGTGGTCACCTCCGTAAATTTAGGAATAAAATTTGAATGGGCGTTTGAATCAGCGGTATCAATACACATTTCCCTGTTTGCTCTGAAAAAGAAATCTTCCGGAGAGGGAAGGAATTGTGGACTTGTTGGAATCATTCATTCTCACGTAATCTTTGAGAGATAAAGGAAGGGGGCAGAGGCTGGTACCTGTTGAGCGCAACTGCATATACATTTCGTTACGCAGGATTGGAATTCAGAGGGGAAGATCGGCAATGGGAAGTTGTTTGTCTCATTTTCCGGGCAGTAATCGGAAACCCCGAAAGGTTAAGGGAAAATGAAAGGAATGAAGTGAGAATCTTTTCTCGGAAGCAAGCCTCACTTTTCTGCGGAAAGGTAGAATCGTTAGTTGGCTCAAATATGCGAGAATTCGCTTTCTCTTTTCTCTCCTTTAAGTCAAAGCAGGGTTTAATATAATAATTTAGAGTTTAAGTATGCGAAACTCATGAATGGAGAAATTATTAGTCCCTAAAATTCTGAAGCATCGTTTTTCTCTTCTGTTATCACGCTCCAAGGATTTCGTAAAGACATTTTCGTAGAAAAACGTAAGAATCTCTTCTTATTTATCATTATTGTTCGATTCTAAGAAGAATTTTCCCACCTCTCCGACTCAGTGGAAAAGGTGGTTTGCGGAGATTAGCTCTGTTTTACAAACAGGCTAAATCCTTCTAGATTATTCCTTTGATCAGTAAACCAGTAAGTTTAATATGTTATTTTGAGTATGTGAAAATTCATTTGAGGATTAAATTTATTTCTTATTTTATATATTTCTGATTTTACATATATATTATTATAATATGTATTATTTTATATCTCTATTATTTTACATATTATTTATTTATATTTACATTTTCACTTTCAAGGTGGTTGCTCTGTCCATTGAGATATCTCGCCAGATGAATCCGATGTAATGAAAGAAAATTCGGTAACGGCTGTGAACAAATAGAGGACGAAAATCTCCAATACCCGTCTCTGTCGGGGTTCTTTACCTCATTCAACGGTTTCTCAAAATATCGGTGTTTGAGTGTGTTCACAGGGGAATTCCTAGGGTGTTTCTAAAAATTGAGGCAATCTTTTCCAGGTTTCTCCGAATACCAGTGAATGAGGCGAGGATGGCTGATGACGACGGCTATTGGAGATTTTTAACCCATAATAAATTTGAAGTGTCCAAGCTCGACTATGTGGCAAAGTGCCATGAAGATGTCTATTTATAGATAAAATTAGTCGCTTTCATAGAAACCAATTACTGTAGAAATCACTACGTGTTTTACTTCTTTAATGTGTCCAGACAGTCTTCGTTTCGCTTTAATTGATGATTTATAAGAAAAGAAGAAAGTTAGTCCGACTATAAGGCATCGTCTTGTGATGTACGAGGTAACTCTCCTTAGGAAAACATACAGGATGACTGTTGCACTTTTCATATTCGTATATCCTTGGCGTTTCCAGACATACAACTTTACGTAACATTTCTACCATCAATTCCTACCCTTAGATTTGCATTCGTCTTGAAATATACTCCTCTTAGATTTGTGTAGATTCGGTACTAGTCTATTACTTGGAAAATGGGAGTTTCCAACAAAAGTTTTACCTGTCTTTTAAATCATATAGTATACATTATTTAAACAGACGAAAAAGTTAGAATCATTCTAATGGTTCTGTTCTCAGACTCCGCATCTCAAATATATTGCGTAAATGAATCTGCAGATGAAAAGGCTTGCTGTTTAATTAATGTATGCAGAAACATTAGTACAGAATTCTGAGGTAATTTTTTTCGCCTAACTTTTACATGTGTTTAAGTCAGAATGTGATTATTTCAAATTTAGAAGTTTTTCGTCGAATTCAAGAACGTGATTCGCCAACGCGGCAAATGATGCAGAGAGTCTGTATACAATGCTTAATTAGAGGCAAACTAGTAAAAAGCCGGCTAAATGCATGGTTATACATGTAGCTGTCCTACTTATATTTTGGGAAGCAAATTGGCAAAATTTGCAACTACAGCATTTGAATTGTTCCTTTATCATTTTATTCGAAAGATAAATGGAACATTCATTTTTATTTGAGTTCGGCGTCGCGGGCCGCTCAAAGGGGCTCTGAGGGACGCAAGAACTCCGCGGGCTGCGGGTTGAATACCGGCGGTGCGTTCAAAGAAAAAAATAATCCTTTTATTTTAAAAGCTTCATATAGCATCAGAGATTAGGAAATGAACCACACCTTAATGGTTTTCTTCGTGTATCTCTATTAAATTATTCACGTGGAGATGTTTTAATAGAATATTCTCAAGATAAATGATAAGAGATCTATCAGTTCTTGAACAGCACCTGTGAAATTAGGCCCGTGTAACGAACAATTACGTGTTTTCTTTAATTGTAAACTGCGTGTTTTAAGTTATAGAATGTTGAGCGAACTGGGTCAATCGAGATGGTAATGAACTTTTCTTGATGCACTTGGGGAAAGCGGAAATCAGCTCGGAGGAACAAGAATGGGTTGGTAACGAGCTATGACGAAGGATGATCGTTAACTTCAATCCAGTAATTACTGTTTGAATTCCTCAGACCATTGCACGTTCGGCTTAGAGAGATGTTCAGCTATTCCTTTTTCTCGTGCTTTCATCTGGTGTACCCGTAAAATTTATTAATGTCTATATCAGGACTCCAAATTCATAAATATTCTATGGAATGCTTTCGAGAGTATGTTACGGGATATAGAAATTATCTTTTCATAATTCATTTTTTTCTTAAAGAATATATAATAAATCATATGTTGAAAGAAATCAAACTTTGTAATTTCCACAGCAAGTTTACTTTAGAAAAAGCTTGACTAAACTAATCGGAAACTGCTGTACTTCTTACAATGTATTCTCTTTCAGCACTAGTGTTGAGTTCCACAAAGTTACGTTTGATTTATATTAATTTTGTATTGTAATTATATAAAGGGTTGTTATGTTATGTTTCCTAGATATTAATTTGCATCTAAACATTGTATCGAATTAACGCGTTAAAATACATCCAGGGATTGAATTAGAGAAATTAATTCGTGAACCAAGTCTCTTCCTTCATTAAGCGAAGCAATTTAGAATAATTAATGACATTCGGAGGAGAATTGTACTCCTGAAATGGAAAGACTATTTTCACTATGTTAATTTTGCAGTGAAGCATATTATTTGGATTGATACGTTTGGATGTGTGTATGTGTATGTATGCATACATATATACTTGCATGCATGCCTATAATGATGGTGTCAGAGGGCTTCACCCATAGCACAAATTTTTGGGGAATTTAAAATGGAATTTACATTTTATTATAATCAAAATGCTCGATAACTTTCTCAACTTTGGCACTTTTGCAAACTTAAAGGTAAACTTAGAATTTTTTACTGGCTCTTTTGGCTAATATACAAGTATATTGGTTTTGTCCGACTTCATACATGTCAGCTTCTGCTTGGGAACATTTGCTTATATTTTATAAGACAGAAGAAATCGGTTGCGAAACGTCTAACCATGTAATTAAATAAACCAACTCAAAAGGAACATATTCAGTGTATAAATTCAATCGAAGAAGCCTTAACTAGGTGGAACTCCGTATTCGGGATCATTTTAAATAAAAATTTTCGTTTTGTGGAATTTTGTATTTTTACTTAATATGCTCTAATTCAGTGTATATTTTCCTTGTGAATGCCTAAGAAAACAAGTTTATGCTTAGAAAACTTATCTCGAGACGAGTTAAGAATCAACGCTGATCAAGATGACGTGATTAGTCAGAATATTCGAAATGAAAGAGCCTTATAATAGTTCTTAATTTCTGCGCAGTCTTCTGTTACATGATATTTTTGGTCGTCTATGTCTTACATGTGAACTATAAACGCCATTATAAATATATGCTACGGCAAAAATGCAGGCACTACAAAATATTTAGAGAAATACTCTAGAAATCTTGGAAATGAATCTTTGGAAATGAGATTGTAAGATATATAAATAGCGATTGCTTGATACATTGGGGGAAAGCTCGTTTGCGAAAGATGTATTATGTGACCAATGTGGTACTTTGGCCGATTCGATAATGAGCTTAAATTAAGAGAAACTTATGCTTGGACGAGTCGTTAAAAAATATCATTTACACGAAAGAAATACTATGATAAAGGCTAAAAACACATTGGAGCAGGACTGGTCGCTATCAGCCAAGCTTGTTGCTGATTGTTAGTCGTTTACTGCGATGTAAAATCGATTACACCATGCTTTTCTTCCTAGACAAAGACAGTGGAGCAAAGCAGGTAGCCGGGATGGTAGCAGTGAGCAAGGTAGTAAGCGGGTTTACATCGCTGTGAGCGCGGATGGCCAGACTCGCGCACTCACATTTATAGTCTTTTATGATGAAGTTTCGATGAAACTATAGCTTAAATATAATCAAAAGTTTGCTCATTCATTCTTAGTTAATGAAAGAACCTCTCTAGACGATTCCTTAGACCTTGATATAGAATATGGTAATCACCAAAAACCTTACTTTAGTGATTCACGGGATGAACATGGCACTCGCGTGCATTTGTCTAAATCAGGGGTCTCCAAACTACGGCCCGTTGAGACCTTTTTATCTACGGAAAAGAATCAGGGAAATTTACGTGTATCCTGCCAAGATCAGTCGCCGCTTACATGGACGTAATGTTTTTACCAAATTAAAATTGAATAATTATGATATTTGATAGTATTAAATTGATAATTAAAGACAACATCTATGTTTTAATTATTTTTTATTTGGACCTCAAGTGTGTAGTCAGTCCCAAACTGCTGTTTGATAATTAATGCGGCCCTCGGGCTGAAAAGTTTGGAGACTCCTGGTCTAAATGGAAACCCCTTGTTAGCAGGACTATCAGGAAAAACGAGCTATTCATCGTTAGAACTGGTAATCTGAAGCGCCTAGAAGCGGCCGAATGAGCATCACTGTGTGTGTTACGTAGTTAAATGAATTTGGAGGACCGCCTCTAGAGGGCAGGCTGGGGGGACTCGGCGGCATGTCGCTTTTTCTTTTTTTTTCCTCTCCGCGGAGTCGCGGGATAGAGAGTCGCGGGTCAGTTGGCCCTTGGCATGCTTCATCTAATTATCTAGGGGATCCCCAACAAAAGAGTGTCTCCAGGAAGCGAACACGTTTACGGGATATATCAGGTGAGTGCCCTCAGTCTGCCTCCAAAACTTTACGTTAATTTATTTAACTTTCTTATTTTAATTGTCATACAGTCCATTTTGCGTTACCATTTATATGGTCCTTCGGGCCGGATCAAGGCCAGTATCTTTATTTGTATTAAGTATGTTTGGAAGCAGTTAAACGCACTCTATACATCTTTGGTTTTTTTGTTTTGTATCTTTGGTAGAATTATCTGTTTTACGCTATTTTCAAAAGGTAATCTCAGGTATAGTTAGTTATAATGCCGGGAGATCAGAAGGGAAATACCCAGCCGGAGGCACGTGTAGCGCGGGCGCTTAAGCTCACGAAGGTTAGGCGTGATGCCGTATATCGGAGGATAGAGCGAATTTACGTTCTAGCTAGTGCTCTTCAAGTGCAGACCAATGCGGATCAATTAGCAGAATTTTCTAGTCGAATTTCATCACTCGATGACGATTATAAAACTTTCGTTCAGTTAACAGATGAAATCCGCGTGTTGATGATTGATGCTGATTTAGAAATCGATGAGGCCGAATTATCGGTTGAGGAAGAAGTGGAATCCAGGTTCCATTTAACTATGTCGGTTGCAAGTCGAGTCTTATCTAAATCCCCTTCTCCCCAATCAAATGAGCATCCCACCACTGCTCAATCGCTGCGATTGCCTAAGATAAATATTCCTGTGTTCGACGGCCGGTTGGAATCATTCAAGCAATTCTATGACATATATCATAGTCTGGTGCATTCCAACCCGCGCCTATCCGATATTGAAAAATATCATTATCTGATTACTAGCGTAAAGGGACAGGCCTTATCTGTGGTTTCCTGTATTCCCTTAATTTCCGATAACTATGTGATTGCCTGGGAAACCTTAGTGAAGCAATATGATAATCCGCGTTTGCTGGCATTTAATTATCTAAGTAAACTGTTTAACTATCCTCAAATGCAGGGGGAGTCTGTTTTTTCATTGCAAAAATTTCTCGACACGTTCTCAGAGAACCTTAGTGCCTTGCAAGCAATGAAAATTCCGAATTTATCAGAGTTTATGTTTTTTTATCTTGCCTCTAGATCCTTAGATAAAGATATTCTAAAACAATTTGAAATTGAAAATTGTAATACAACTTTCCCGTCTATCCACATACTCCTGGAATTTTGCCGCAAGTACGTAAATATTTTACGGTCATCGGGTGCAGAACGAGTTCCCATCGAAAAGAGTCAAAAGACTATCCCGGGATTTAAATCTAAGATTTCTAAAACTTCTCTTGTCGCTGTATCTTCTGATAACTCTCGTCGTTTAATAAGGTGTCATATGTGTGCACAGGAACATAGGTTATATCAATGTGCTCAATTCAAGGCATTATCTTCCGATCAGAAAAGGGATTTTGTTAAATCTAAGAATCTTTGTTTTAATTGTATGGCTGCTGTGCACAAGGCTAGTGAATGCTTTTCTAAAGTGGTCTGTAGAACCTGTTTTAAGAAACATCATTCCTTATTATGCAATTTGACTGGTTGTGGTAGTGCTAATTCTAAGTCCCATTCTCCGGGAACTAAGGAAAAACCTCTTCCAAAGAAGGTTGATTCAACTGAATCGGCAATCCCATTAGCAAGCGGCCAATCATCTACTAATGATACTTTGGAGGTTAATGCGATATCCTGCTCCGCTTCTTCTGAACGTTCGAATCAATCCAATGTACTTCTTGGTACCGCTAGAGCTCTCATAAAATCACGATCGGGTATCTTTGAAAGCATTAGAATATTAATCGATCCTGCCTCTCAGGCTAGTTTTATCACTACCCAATGCCAACAAAGGCTCGGGCTTCCTAGAGAAAATGCACATATCACTTGCGTAGGATTGTCTGCCTCCCCTGTTTCCACTATTCGGGGAATGACATCGGTAGTGTTAAGGTCGAGGAATGGGGGTCGTGAGATTCACGCAAAGGCAGTTGTAATTCCCAAAATAATTTCGAATCAGCCCGCCACAAACCTTTCATTTGAAGTACAATCTCACTTTTCATCATTGGAATTAGCTGACCCTGAATTCTTCCGGGCAGGTGCAATTGATTTTCTTTTGGGTGCAGACTTGTATTCGGATATCATGATCGATGCTCCCGCTATTCGTTCGATAGGATTTCCTACAGCATGGCCATCAATATTTGGTTACATACTCATTGGGCCACTTCCTTCTGCACTCCCTAACAAAATATTTGCCTCTACCATTACCTCATGTGTAACTGCTGCTGATTTACATGAAATTATGGGAAAGTTTTGGGAAGTAGAGGAACTATCTACAGGTGGTAGCACACCTTCCGATGGGGAAGCGGAACAACAATTTAAAACCCTTCACTATCGGAACAAAGAAGGGCGCTATGTTGTCCCCATCCTCTTTCACTCTTCTCCGGATGATGTCGGAGATTCTGAGAAAGTTGCCTTGAAGAGGCTTGCGGGTCTTGAACAAAGATTCCGGAAATTACCTGATCTTAAGGTTGAATATTCCACCTTTTTGAAAGAATATTCCAGCATGGGACATATGTCGCGCATGCCGAGAAATAGCGGGAAATATTACATTCCACATCATGCAGTCCTGAAACCTTCTAGCTCCTCAACGAAATTGCGTGTTGTTTTTGATGGGTCAGCGAAAACTGCGCAAGGTCATTGTATAAATGATACGCTTTTGAAAGGGCCCAAACTCCAGAACGATATTTCCGACTTAATCCTAAGGTTTCGTTTAAATGAAGTTGCCCTAATAGCAGATATCCGTAAGATGTATAGGATGATACTCCTGTTACCTGCTCACAGACCTTATCAGCATATCTTGTGGAGACCCGACTCCAATTCGCCCCTCGAAGAATTTCAATTAAATACAGTGACATATGGTTTGACTTCTTCTCCATTTTTGGCCATGCGGGTCCTTCAGCAGCTTTCAGATGATGAAGCGGTGAAATTCCCTCTTGCTTCTTCCATTGTTCCTCGAGATTTTTTTGTTGATGATTTAGTTTCTGGTGCCTCATCACCCACCTTGGCAAAACGCTTGGTAAAAGAGTTAATTAGCCTATTGAAAGCCGGAGGTTTCCATCTGCATAAGTGGTCCTCCAATTTCCCTGATGTGTTAGAAGGGATACCTCTTAATGAACGGCAAACCGGGGTTAATTTTGATCCAGAGGGAGATAACGTCGTCAAAATACTCGGAATGCATTGGGAAGCACTTACCGATGAATTTTTTTACTGCGTTCAGAATGTGGCTCAGGCATCTACAAAAAGAGGCATTTTATCAGAGATTGCAAAAATATACGATCCGTTGGGTTATATCTCTCCTGTTGTGTTGTGGTTTAAGCACTTCATGCAGTCTCTTTGGAAATTGAAATTTGGGTGGGATGAAGCATTACCGGAGAGTTATCTTCTTTTATGGAATGAATTTACAAGGCAGCTTCCTATCTTATCATGTTTAAAACTTCCCAGATTTGTTGCAAGATCAAGTTCAGCCTGTCAGCTGATTGGATTTTCAGACGCTTCGGAAAAGGGATATTCCGCTGTAGTGTATCTCAGATGTGGGGATTTACATTCGGAGGGACAAATCTATTTGTTAATGGCGAAAACTCGAGTGGCCCCCATCAAGCCGGTAACAATACCTCGTTTAGAGCTCCTTGGAGCTGTTTTGCTTACAAATGTTTTAAAATTTGTTACGAGTTCTCTATCTGGTTATATCGCTGTACAGCGGATATTTGCTTGGACAGATTCTACTATCGTGTTATCGTGGTTAAACCTTCCTCCGTATCAATTGAAAACCTTTGTTGCAAATCGGGTGACTCAAATAAAGGATTGTTCATTGGATATCACCTGGAATCATGTATCAACCAGATAGAACCCTGCCGATCTTGGTAGTCGTGGTGCGACCCCAAAACAACTCGTGGATTCAATAATCTGGTGGAATGCACCCATGTGGGTTTCAAATCCATATGATCATTGGGAAGTCAATCATGTTGAATTAACTCGCACTGAGAATCTGCCCGAAATAAAGAAGGATGTAAAATTATCTCTAGCTTGTACTGTCGATGCGTCTTTCATTGAGAAATTTTCATCGCTAGTAAGACTCCAAAGAGTCATATCATATTGTCTTAGGTATTTATCATATATCAATCCGAAAAATGCGGAACCACTTCGTGGTCCTCTTACCTTATCAGAAATTAAATTTGCTATGATGGTTGCTGTCCGTGTGACACAGCGCCAATACTTCATGGAGGAGTTAAGAAGGCTAGAAAGGAAACTCCCTTGCTCTTCAAATCTATTGCGACTAGCTCCTTTCATTGATAATCATGGCTGCTTGAGAGTGGGAGGTAGATTAAGAAATTCTGATTTACCTTATCACAGAAAATTTCCGCTCTTGCTTCCAAAGCATAGTCCTTTAACGTGTCTGTTGATAGATCATTATCACAAACTATATGGTCATCCGGGACCTGCAACCTTGCAGTCCCTCATTAGCTTCAAGTACTGGATATTGAGTGCTAGAAGTATTATCCGGCAACGCATTTTTAAGTGCGTCACATGCGTGAAACAAAAGGCTAATCCCAAGGTACCTCTCATGGGGAATTTGCCATCACCTCGTGTTTGCCCAAGTCGTGCTTTTCTACACACCGGGGTGGATTTCGGAGGTCCTTTTCATCTAAAGGAATCACTCCGCAGAAATTCCAAATTAACAAAGGCCTATTTATGTATGTTTGTGTGTCTTAGCACCAAGGCATGTCATTTAGAACTAGTATCGAGTCTCTCTACGGAGGCTTTTCTATCCGCATTGGATAGGTTTATATCCCGACGAGGACGATGCGCTCATGTATATTCAGATTGCGGGACTAATTTCGTTGGTGCAAGAAACTATCTAACGGGCGTTGCCAAGCTGTTTCAAGCGGAGCTATCCAAGGAAGTAACTATAAATGCATTTTCTCAAAGAGAAATTGAATGGCATTTTAACCCCCCCTGTTCTCCAAATTTTGGTGGGCTTTGGGAGGCTAACATCAAGAGTGCGAAATCTCTCTTGAAAGGAATTATTGGGGATCGGGCCCTAACATTTGAGGAATTGTCGACGGTATTTTGCCGTATCGAGGCCATATTAAATTCTCGCCCCTTGACAAGCCTCTCTACAGATCCTCATGACTTGGAGGCGTTAACACCGGGACATTTTCTAGTTGGCTCTCCGTTGTTGACTGCTCCTGAGGAAAATTTAATTGAGGAAATCCCTAATCGATTAACTCGCTGGCAACTTCTTAAGCAAGTGGTGCAGCACTTTTGGCGGAGGTGGTCTAACGAATATTTGACCACACTCCAAGCGAGACCAAAATGGAGGACTGCACAACAAAATCTTCTAGTCGGTGATCTGGTGGTTCTGAAAGGAGAGAAATCTGGACCACAAAATTGGCCGATAGCAAGAATCCACGCAGTCCATCCAGGTGGAGACGGCACTGTGAGAGTCGTCACTCTACGCACACCACACGGTCTTTTGAAACGTCCGGCATCTAAGGTAGTAAAACTACCAACGGACGCCTAACGAATAATTAACTCAGTTAACTTTCAGTTTCATTGTTTTATTTCTTTCGTTATAATTTTTTGTGTTTTTTTTGTGAGTTATCTCAAGAGTAGAATTTTATTTTCTTTCCATTTTTACCTATCCATGGGCTTCCTATCCCCCGTTATTAAAGTACCTGGTGAAAGCCCTCTCCAGGTTGAAGACATCGGGAACCTTCCCTTGTCTCCTATTTTTTTTCCTTTCTCCTTTCATTATGTAGTGCCGTTGAGGCCATGTAGCTATAATTTTTGTTGAGTGTAACTGCTTCCAAACTACTGGTACTATTAAAATTTGTTCCAAATTTTGGGGGGCGGTTATGTTACGTAGTTAAATGAATTTGGAGGACCGCCTCTAGAGGGCAGGCTGGGGGGACTCGGCGGCATGTCGCTTTTTCTTTTTTTTTCCTCTCCGCGGAGTCGCGGGATAGAGAGTCGCGGGTCAGTTGGCCCTTGGCATGCTTCATCTAATTATCTAGGGGATCCCCAACAAAAGAGTGTCTCCAGGAAGCGAACACGTTTACGGGATATATCAGGTGAGTGCCCTCAGTCTGCCTCCAAAACTTTACGTTAATTTATTTAACTTTCTTATTTTAATTGTCATACAGTCCATTTTGCGTTACCAGTGTGTTTAAATCCTCACGCTGGGTAACCACCTAGGAAACAAGCAATCAGATTGGGATGCGACCTACCATGCTCCAATGTGTTTCTACCCTAAAGACGGACCTGGTGTTCGCACCCTGTACCACACGCCGAAAGGCGGCTTGTAGGCTATTAAAGCAGATGCAGATATAAACGGGAGTGATTACTTACCATTGACCCCAGGCGTGCGGGTTGGGGAATTAAAACCTTACACGCAATCGCTCGGAAACTCCCGCTAAAAACTCGTTCCATATCCATGAAGAAGAGATTATCTTAATCTAGCCTCCCGAGGCGCGATACGTTGGTTGAGCCCTCCGCAAACATTTGAGTCGGTTTTATCGATCGAAAAATTGTGGCAATTACTTCCCACTCTCATATTTGTTACTCCTGAGCTCGAGTGTCATAAATCCTCAGGGCCACGCCTCCTGAGTACCTTCCCCAAGCGGCATGTTACGCGCTGGGCGTGTCTGAATTTGTGGAGAGTAAATTCCAGGGTAAAAGCGGATGTCAAGGGCGCATCGTATAAGCGTCCTTGCCGTGATGGCTACGCTGCGGGCGGTTTTGGATTCGCCTCCTTCCAGACCAGAGCTGAAAATATAAGCCGAAATATTTTACGGAAGTATTCTTCCTTCAGCTTCCTCAGGGATAAAATATCCACGTACCAGACCAACCAATCGTAACCTTAATGTTTTGCTCCTCCTAATGCAGGATCGGAAAAGAATAATCGTTCTCCATACACCAAGGATTATGTACGACAAAGAGATGTGAAAGGTATCTTTGATAAGGTCGTGCACCTAGGAAAATTCCCAAGGTAGAACGGACATTACAAAAGTCTGACAAGAATCAGTTTTAACTCGATTGCTAATTGGTAGAGTAACTGATCGGCAATCGGGAGGTCCGACTTCGAGTCCCGGTTTTGTCAGACTTTTTCATGCCCGTTCTTCCTTGAGAATTTGTATGATTGATAATTACATAATAATGATTGGGATTAGAATGTATACACATGTCTTCAGTAAATGAGCTAACAGTATAACATAATCAGTGCCGAAAGATGAATAAAAACTTGAGAAAAGAATTTGTTTACAAATATTGAATCTAGTAGGCAGGAAAAAAAAATAAAAAATCGTTAAAAATAAAAATAAGATATTATAATTCATTTACCTATTTTATATTTACGAGTAAGGATCAGATTAAGATATTGATAAATATGTCAGCTTGTAGCGGAAAATTGCCTTATCTTTTTTACCCATTTATATTTGTTGGAAATAATGCAAATATACCCATTGGCTATAAAAAGGCTGATTTACTGACTATAATATCAGTTAATAACTGATCAGCTTACGACTGAAAATGTATCGGCGATCGACTTGTTGGCGAATTCCGACTAAGAAGGAAAGATAGAGGAAGTAATTATACTGTAATTTCAAGGGAAGTTAATAATTTTATTAATTCAATTAGTAATTAAAAATTGAAGAGCTTGAATTGAACAATTTCAAGAGTAATTGCCGAATAGTTGAAAAAATCATAAATCACTAAATACCTATAAGCGATATTAATGCAACCTCTTTTATGAAAAAGTACCCGGTTAAATGATATTTGGAAACTTTATTAATGATTTGCAAAGTTTATGAAGATAATATGTGACAGACGTCTTTATTCGGGCAAGATTGAGACTAAACATTCCCTCATCCATCTAACCTAACCCAAAGGTAGAACTGACTAAGCGATAAGGCTATGATCTAATGCTACTAAGAAATTTTCCCAACGAATTCCTGGAAAAGTTCTATAAGAACTTGTTATATTTACTTCAAAAACGTCTCCTTCATATATTTACATAAAAATAGTGGGATATGAAAGTGAACGAAAAAAGTTTGTAAATAAACGGATGATATGAAAATATGTCAACAGGGAAATATACAAAAAATGTACTTGATCCGGAAGCGCATTTATCGGCTAAGAGTGACGTATTCGCATGTCTAAAATTTCCTTCATCTTCTTTTCTAGGGCAAAACAGAATCGAGGTCCTCTCGCAAAAGAAAGTCAAATCCGGAAAAATCACAGGTGAATTTATTTCGGGGAAGTTTGCTAAATCAAAGCATCTTTTGACGCGGAGAAATATTTTCCTAGAGCACCACTCTGAAGTTTAAAACTATCAATAATAATATCAAACCAAGATACTCGGGACATAAGATTTAATGGTAAAGATCAAATTTTCGGAGACAATTTGTGTAATCATGGGCAACTTAATTAAATGCGATTTTTCACGGAAACATATAAAGTGAAATTTCCTCGATGGCAGAGAAAGCTGAATAGTTTGAAAAATTCTAAATATTAGTGAATAGGAAGAGTACGATCAAATACGACCTGTGAAGACAGAGATTGAAGAGTGCCAATCGAAATGCATCGTAAACTAATAAAGATAAAATTGTTATTTATGGAAACTGGAAGTTTTAAAAATTTTCGTTGGTACTGATTTAAAATAACTAATCATTATGATAGTCTTAGAATAATGATAGGTGTTTAGTATTTTGAATCTGAGAATCACACGTTACCAGTTACCACTACCAGTTACTTTCATCAATATAAACCGATGCAATAAGGAAGATCGTACGAGAAAAGCAAGAGTAGAAAAAGTAATTATTCTCCAATAAATGCATATTGTATTGGTAAACCAGCGTATGAACGGTTAATGCGTTTAATTTATTTTCAATTTTTTGAGAATTAAAAGCGAAAACCAAGCTTTTGAAACACGAGGATCGCGCTGCGAGTTATGTACGGATTTATATACATATATATAAGGTTTATTATAGATGGAGGTTTTCACTGTTGCCATATTTTGAACTTTTGTCACACCGGCTGCATACAATTCAGGGATAGACATAAGATTATTTTGTTGCGAACTGTACGTGTCTTGTCATACAAATCCACAAGAAACGTTCATGCAATTGAGAAGAAGAGTGTGGGTCGTGGCCACGATAGCCAGAAGAGAAGGAGAAGTAAAAGTTAAAATAGAAGCATTGAACGATGAAGCTAGATTAAATGATCAAGGTGTGAATGATGAATGAACAATGAAAGTGCTGATTATCTATGAAAAGAGTCGATGAATTTTTGGCGTTATTCTCCTTGAATTTTAGAATTTATTCAACGGGGTGAAATAACCAAGTTTCCTCTATTATTTCCGTTTCAGCTAATCTTGATTAGTAGATATGCTAATGTTGATGAAAGGCGATACTTATGACGGTCTTTGTGGAAACTTATCGTACCCTTTATTTAATGCTTTCGACAGGCATTCGTGATAAAAACCGTATTATAATGGATACCGCAGCCACAATTTTATCTCAGACTCAATTTAAAATTTTAACGCAGGCATAAGATAACAGTTATCGATGACCGACCAAATTCATGAAAATCGTTAACTCTATCTGTAATCGTGATTTTCCCGAATTTCCCAATTTTCCAAGCGCAGAAGACGAGAGAAATACTATTCGAATTACTCAGCATTCCTTTGTGATGTAACTTTTAATCAGGCAGGTCAATGAAAACGGTTCTTTTACCAAATATCTATGATCACATTTAGTTAGACACGAGCTTGAATCCGTGAGTGAGACGCAGTTTTCCTTTTGTGGGTGACCGTGGAGTGATGGTTGCCTGAATACAGGGGCAAAACTTCCTTTGTACAGCTAACAGCATAAAAAAGTTACCACCTGAGATGCAACCAGCATAACTCGAGAAGGGCGAGTCTTCCAGATTCTCTGTTTTGAGCGCGCTTTTCGTCTTCCTCTTTATGCCTGGCACGTTTTGAAGGCTTTTGTGATGATATATATTTTATAAATACTCGCTAAAAGTCATTGCTTTTGCTGCGGTAGAAGCAGTATTGTATTATGAAATAATTAAATTCGTATTTCGTTAAATCGGCTCGAATCTCAAGCGTAATTCGCTCTTCTTCTTAAAATATTGGACAAGAATTACTTTGGCTGCTCATAGTTCGTCCTAACATATATAATACATAACATTTTCCATCAATGCAGATTTATGATGAAATTGGTTATTTCAGTTAATGCTCCACATGCCCGCAGGATGATCGTTTTCGCAAAGATTATGCTTAATTATGATACGATAATTAAGAGAATATGAACTATTGTAAATCAGGTCAACGGAATTAGGAAAAATAAGAAAAAACGTATATTATAAATATAATAATGGTGTTCAGATTTGTGAAAAATAGTTAAGTAAGAAATACATTTAAATTAACTATCCGCGAGCCTCCATAAGGCTTATTGCAGAGAATGTGAAACACTCAACTATCTAAATAATTTACATATTTACGCACCTTATACTATATGTAAGATGATAACAATATAAACCATCTGTCCTCGCTATTATCTCGCGGTAATATTTTCACCATCTGGCTGTGAAAATAACGATCGTTGAGAATAGGGATCATGTCGTCGCGTATTTCGTCATGTAAATCACAGCTAAAGAATATCTCTAATAATTATTGTCTTTACATAGTTATATTCTTAAAAGATACCCAGCGGAGGGCTCCGATCATTTTGGACTCACTCCTATCTAACCTGTAGTCTCTTAGCAAACAGCTTTATATTTTACGCGCGAGAATTTCTTTTGGGTAATGAAATCAGAAGGACTAATCGTGCAGAGTCGAGCAAAGCGCAAAAATAATTGAATAACATACTTGTAAATATTGAATTCCTTTATTTAAATCTCCGTCAAAAATTTTAAAATGCTAAAACGATTTAGAGTTTCAACATAGAAAATAGGTATGAGCCAACAACTTTAGGCTGTTACAACTCCACTCTAAATATTCGCACGTAAACGCTCATGCATGAAAAATACATTTAAATCTATTGCTAAGGATCTCTGTAACAAGCCCACTTTTCGGTGCTACGTCTGCTTTTAATGTTTTTGTCTACATAACGGTTAATCGGTAGCATGCATACCTTCCTTCTCAAGAAAACAAAGGGAGGGAAAGAGAAAGGGTCTTCAATAGAGCGGTCACCGGTTACCTTCGTCTTCAGTGCTTCTAATTTTCGAGGCATCGTTTAAGGGTTTTGTATGTGAGAGAGAATTGCCCGAAAATGCCATTCTTCGTCATGGATGGTGATAAAAAGAAAAGTTCGTCGAAGAAGGAATATGAATGGGTTACCTCATGGAGACGATGATAGGAAAATAAACAATGGGAATACGGAATATTTTATGCTTACTAAGAAAAGAATGTTTATTCTCTTCAACTCCAAGGCATACATCTAAAAAATATGAAGATAATGTGGTAAACAGGCTCAGAAGTGATGTGCAGAGATCCTGGGATGTTAGGTATTTATAAGATTGAGAAAACGATTCAAGCCATTTGAAGACAAAATAATGCAGGTTATAGGGTGACCGGAAAAATATGTTTTCAATGCTTCAGCCAGAGGGAATGTAAATTAAATCAACGATTCGAAAAAGTTACGATTTTTTTGGCAGTGTGCAAGTTTCATTTTCCTAACATACTGAATTAGGTTTTATGTGAACTTACTTCTAAAACGTTCATTTGCATCCAAAATTCATAAACCATTAACAATAGACCTATCATAGTCTAAATTATTTATTATCAATGAAAATTTATTTTACTTCGAAAATTATTGGCATAGGGTAGGATATAATCATGTAGGCATATAAGAATATGCATACAATGTGCATACATTCATGCATACAATTAGAGCTTCCGCCAGTTGATCCCACACAAATGTCGAGCTATTCACACATTTAAATTTCTGCACCTTCAAGATATCGTAAATGTCTTCCTTATCTTTAAACCAAGAAGTTTTAAGGAAGAATAGGTGAGGCTTGGGAACCAGCATTAAGATTCAGCAGTAATAGATTCTCCTGACATATTTCCCAACAAAGAAAGCTTTAGATTTAGATTTTTAGATATATACCCCGCGAGCCGCCAGAGGCGTATGGCAGGGGTTTACCCATCTTATTTAAGAGTAATCATAGATAATAAGTACGAGATGTCAGTATTTCTAGTGCTTTATTCAGTAATTGCTGATGGACTAAACTGGCCTCTCATTAAAAAAAGGAAGGGTAAAATACGAAGGCTAAATTTTAATTATTAAACAGCATTTACCAATATAAGGGCAACTCAGATGGATTACGCTTGATTAGCAGTTTTCCTAAATGTAATTTCCGTAAAAATATAGCCATAGCTCAACGACTATAAAGAATGGTGGAAATAACTAAGAAAAAAGACTCACAATTTCTTACATAACGCAGTATCACCAAGTAACGGTTTCTTCAATCAATTTGAATTAAAGGAAATTGCTCAGAGAACTAGGACCAAAGAAAGCTGCATCCATTGCGAAGGAAATTGATTCCAATCATTAGGAGGGGGTAATCTGAAGATTATTGACATTCTAGGCAGGCAGACGTTTAAAACTAGTTCCCCTTAATGGATAAAAATATTTTACCTAAATATTGTGACCGGGTGTAATCGTCAAAATTACCTAAGCTATACGAGTATAATTGTATCATTGAGAATCTTCAAGGGATCTGAGAAGAGCCCACAAATGCTGTCGACGGTCTCCCAGACTGCCCATGTCTCGGGCCGTCTATGCTTTCAGGAGTAGAATTAAGCATATATTAACCGTAGAAAGATCACTCCCGAAGAAATTTAACCTTCGGAGCATTCTTATTCCAAAATTACATTCTCAATATTTACATTCATCTCTTCAGGCTTTTTCTTCTAACCAATGATTTTCATAAACCTTCAAGATACCCTTAGAAATCAATCAACAACAAAACGGGAAAATTTAAGAAATAGCTATTTGCGTAAACTAGCGTTCCTTTGGTTCTTTTTCATTACTATCATTGAATGTATAGTTTTTTCAATCCTTTTATCCCATTAAATGTTAGATACAGTTATTAGTTTCGTAGATTTTAAGAACCTTAAAAATTAATATAAAAAACCACCAAGAGAAAGTGAATACATTTTTTCTCTCAGTGTTGATGATAGCCAAAACGTTAAACTCATCTTTATTCACTGATAAAATTTGCTAGTCGATCTCACCTGGTTTATAAAATACAAAGTAAAGATGCCATTTAAATACGTATTTAAACACAATTATAATAGTCATTATTGTAAAACACACGCAATGACTTGACCATCCTGCGTCGAGTACTAATAAGTCATACTCTAGCTAAGTCTTTAATTTGGTTAGAAGTCGATTAACATCGTCATGCAAAAGTCACAATTCCACGGATAGCGGTATTATCATTTTTCGTAACTGATAAAATAAAAGATGGTCTTCTTAAAATACTGAGAACTTCGAAATAAACAAATTGTATTACTCTTCGGAGTCGATTGGTGGATCAGTAAATAGCTAAAAAAATGAGAGAAGTAACTTTTGAGAAACAAAATTTCGATAATTTTACCAAAAGGACGTCTACCGCTGGCCTTTTACTACAGTATTTACTGTAAGCCATTACTCTGAAACGATTAGGAATCCATGGATCCAATTTTTAGGACGGTAGTTTCATCAAGCGATTTATGATTATTTTCATTCAATCCACATCAGGTAAACAGTGAGATTTCGTAAGTTATAGGCTGAAGAACATACAAAATTTCTAATCTGATGCTCTGCAGTCACACTGTATGAGAGATTTATTTCTTCGAGTCATTCTTCTAATTGCGAGGTAAAAATTATACATATATCAGAGAAGGCTAGTGGACACATTATTTTAGATGAAATCAAAATGAATCGAGCAAATTGCAACCCGTCCTCTTCTCCCAACGAGAAAGTTTTTCCTTTCCATTCCCCTTTGGTAACAAAAGGTTTATCTTGTCCTTTTCCCCCACCTTTTTCGTTTTGTCCTGTTTAGCATTTTTCCAAGAATTCTACCCTTTTACCTGCACACACACTTTTGTTCCTTCTCATTCTTTCTCCTTTTTCAAGGCACACGCCATATGGAGGATCGCGTATTTATGTAAATGTTGAAGATGGTGCTAGTAAACGTCAAACCTAATTGTGAGAATTTGCTGCAATTTTGTTATAAGGATAATTTAATTTTACAAATTCTTGGATTATATAATCTATAGGAGTCACGAGAGTAAGGGGAAATGGTAATCTAGAAAAGATTATTCCTTATTTAAATCAATCGAATGAGCTTTAACTTTGAGGAACTCCATAGGTAACTAAGCACAAGGAAATAAATAACTTTGTCAAAGTTACACGACTTTTTGTGTGGAAGATGTGGAACTTTTATTTCCTTGTGTTTATTCCTAGTTATTTCTCTTCATGATAGAACGCTTTTCAATTGGGAAAGGTAAACGAAAGGGTTGTAAAAGCAATCAAATTAAATTATAATAATCCACCGAATTATGCACATATCTTATGTATAAAAATTCAGCCTGCATATGTTTGTGCCCGCAAAACTCAAAAATCACTTGGTCGATTGACTTGAAATTTTTATAGAACATTGCATTCAAATATATATATACGAAAGTGTTTATATTGTAAAAAATGGTGACACTTCGTCCTTGCTTCGATCCCAGACGAGTCAAAGCATTTCCGTAAAAAATGCACGTAAAGTTCATTTTTGTCTCTGCATGCTTCATTTCTTTTGCAAAATTAAATTAAAAATAATAGTCATACGAGATTGAGACAAGAACCACTAGCAGAGTAAATGAATAGAAAACCTTATATTGGTCGTTTATTGTTGTTTCCGAATTGAATTTTCGAGATTTTTTACGGAATACACGAAAAGTTTTGTGAGTATAAACAGCCGGTCCCCCTGACGACAAATGCCATTGTTGAATCACAGATCCTGCGTTTTGGCCTATTTGAAATTAAGAAGAAGAGAACAGTTGCTTGTTTCGTTCACATTGATGAGCATAATCAATCGTTGGAAATGATTTAAACGATCGATTTTCGAAAAACGAAATGTGAGTTAATTTGATACCGAATGTTGTATTCAGATAAATTCATTTGTATTGTTTTGGAAATTATTTAATAATCTGTTATAGAAAATTAAAGTGAGAGTGACTTTGAATGCTGCATTCAATTCGATTCATTTCTTTAGTTATCTTCCAGTTGATCGTCGTCAAATTCAATAGTACGCGTTAACACATCAAATGTTGCGGCAGATAATGGATAGTAGTAAATGATTTTTATATAAATAACGAAAATTCTCCATCCAAACGCGAGAGCCGAGCTAGCGTAAGGGACCATATTCTCCATCTTTCTTTTCTCTCCCTCCCTTCTCGAGAGAAAGGCTCGCCGGCCCGAAATTTGGACTTAGAATTTCTTGGTGGGTCAGGGGTGGTAACTTTTTTTTGCTGTTAGCTGTACGGAAGTTAGTACAATTTCAAAGGATTACAGAGAGATCACGCATGCAGACATAGCCTATATTGTTTGAAACTGTCAAATCTTGGATGCTGTCAAGTTCTTAAATACTTTATTCGGTGAAACTGCCAACCCTCATGCTTGCAGCCAGTTTAAACATCATTCTAACCTGACATCAAAAGCAGAGGATGTGAGGTATACTACACAAAATGAGAAGTGAAGTACTTTGCTTTTGGTTTCCTCGCCGACCTGGATGAATGCAGCTCTATGACCCTATGAATCACAATTTTCATAGAATTTCATAAGGAGTGACCTGAATAACTGCCATTATTCAGCTTCTATCGTAAATCAGTATTCTTAACATCACAGCCATGAAAAATACTCTGGCGGACGTAATTGAAAGCTTTTCTCTACTCTCCATTTCTGTGCTCGAGGGGAAATTAAAATATTCTATTTATCACGATAAGGTAGCAGGCAAACTCGCATTCGTGAAACAGTATATTTATCGTCATCACAACCGATCCAAAAGAGGAAAAATACTCAATAGAAGTCTAAGCGATTTATTTTTCAATATTCAAAAGTCTTGACTTATATCATAAATATCACCATGTCAATTTTTTCATTTGAAGGTTTCTAAGCATTTGGGTACTCTTGAGATATAGATTGGCTCACATGAAATGCCTTATATCTATTAATGGTACAATTACTTAATATAAATTATATATTATATAGTACATAGTATATATGTTACACCCCAAATGTGTAATTGCCCATTTCATGAAATGGGCAACGTTTTTGCCCAATTCATGAAATGAGCAAAAATTGCCCATTTCATGAATTGGGCAATTACACGTTTGGGGTGAAAGGAACCCTACCTAACCTACTCAACCCATCGGCGCCACGCTTGTTTAATTAATTAATTAATCTCCGCCACAAATCGTGAAATATGCACGGCGCCGATGGGTTGAGTAGGGTAGGTAGGGTTCCTTTCACCCCAAACGTGTAATTTCTCATTTCATGAAATGGATAACTTTTTGCCCAATTCATGAAATAGGCAACGCGCCTGCCCATTTCATGAAATGGGCAATTACACGTTTGGGGTGTAACATATACGTAATAGAGAGGAGAAATATTTTATAGGGGACATTTTACATTTTATGATCTTAACTATAGAAAATGTGAAACGTAATTTTAAATAAACAGAGGACATATGTCATGCAAGAAAAAAGAGAAAGAAAGATTCTAAGATCACCAACATAACCGGCACCATCTTCTATCAACCAGATCCTTCCTACAACAAGGTAACGCGTTAAATTAAAAAAAAGTACGGGGTGTCTCAATTAATGATAGTGACCTGGTTACGGGAGGGTCATGAGAAGGGAACGGTAGTAATTATACGTAAACACAATCAGTATCCATAGAGGCAGAAAAACTAATATATATTCAATATTCGTAGAGGCAAAAACGGTTATTCATCGAAATCCGTCCTATTACGAGAGCTTGAACAGGCAGAGTAAATCCGTGGCACGGTCTGATGAAAATATCACCACGCTGTTCGACACAAGAACCTGCCAATTTACCCTCTGCCAAGGCTTCCCAACCAGCGAATCTCATGAAATGCATGAATGCTTCATCCAACTCATATCTCGTGGCACAGGAAATTCGATTTACGGGTGGCCCAAAGTTCGCAGACTTCCCCATTCTAACCCTAAACGCCTATCGCTTTCTCCGCCGAAGTTTTCCCGATGGGGCGCTTTCAAGTTATGCTAAAATCTGCCCCGAGGGAAGAGGGATTGCGTGCGATGTTTTCCCTTAATTGAGCCCCAGGCATTCGTGATTCCACGGTCGGTATGATGGAACGTCACGATACCCTGACTGAGCCTTCAGACATCATCCAGTGCACCATAGCTTTGAAATGAGTTACAGATTACAGGCTTGCATATGACATCAACGCACACTAATTTTTCCACCTGTCTCCTTCGATAACCAGTGTGTAACACATGATACGCATGCTTATTGTTAAATTAGGAACAGAAAAGGAAAAACTTGTTGTTGTAAACCAAGTACTCGAACAGGTATCCCATTTCCAATATTTAGGATGTGATCTAACTTAAGAAGATGATAAAGACATCACAAATAAAATTAAAATTTTCCAGAGAATAAGACAATAAGAAGAACCTTAAAAGATAAAACGATAAAAGAAACCCAAATTAAGTTTTACAAGGTGATGGCAGTCCCTAAAGTCTGGTGTGAGGGATTGGGGTTTGAATTAAGCTGTTCATTGAAAACGGTTGGAGCTGCTAGATTAAAAAATTCTACTTACAGCATATATAATAAAAAAATAAGTATTAAAATACTCGCTCAACATCAGGCAGTTCTGATGCATTTTCATATTTTTAATCATCAAGAGGGTATCAAATTTGGCTGTAGATGAGTTAGAGGATTAAAATTTCCAATTAAGTTTTACAAATAAAATCGATTGCGGCAAGCTTTACTAAGTAGAAATCCATAACAGAGGTCGTTAAGAATAAAGATTTAAAAATACTTTTTTTCCACAAATTTATTAGAAATACGACCGGTTTCGGCACAGATCGGCCATCTTCAGGTAACATCATACCATCGTAACATCGTATTCATTTTACCTGAAGATGGCCGATCTGTGCCGAAACCGGTCGTATTTCTAATAAATTTATGGAAAAAAGTATTTGTAAATCTTTATTCTTAACAACCTAAGTTTTACAAGGTGATGGCAGTCCCTACTACGATGTATGGGCCAGCATGTTGGACAGCGAAACAAAAAGAATTGAAACAGATAGAGTCCTCTGAAATGTAATTTCTTTAGGGGTGTATGTACAATAGGGTAAACCGAAAAAACGTTTTTTTAGAAATCGGCCAACGGCTAATGCTTAAAGTTTGTGATCGGTGGTTCTTATATCTCGGTAAATTTTGTATTATGAACATGTCTTGACTTCTGTCAGAGGGAGGTTTTCCGAGGGGTTTCCCTCCCTCCGTGGGCAAATGCCTGACAGGTATAGTGTTTACCCCTCAATTTATATTTATATTGACTATCTATATATTGCTTGACCATGTACGGCTGCATGAATGTATGCTTGTATTTTATGTAATGTCCAACCACTGCCATCAGATTTATAATCTACTAGTAGTGTTAATGTAATAATAATAATAAAAAGTAATAATATGACATATAAGAAAAATTCAACTCGATTGGACTATGTCCTGAGGCTTCGATGTTTAGTCCAAATTTTACATTTTTAGAAAAACGTTAAATGTTTGCAATTTTTTCTGATGGTTACTCAATGTTTCCTAAGTGATTTAATGGCAAAGAAATGCATAAATTGTTTGTATGCCTTTTAATATAAATGACTTAGTGCGCTTGGATCAGGGATGTTGGTTTCTTAGTTCGCCGAAATTCGTCAAAAAACGCAAAATATACAGAAATGTTACGGATGTTGGTTAGACAGTAGTTTCGTCTAGGGTCGTTTTGACATTTTTTCTGATAGAAACGTTATACCCAGCAAAAGTGACCCACACCCATTAGAGATATAATTTTCTTTCCATATAAAATACTATCTTCTGTGAGGATTTTTGCCTTGAAGTTCAGAAATTTCGTCAAGAAACGCCAAAATGCCAAACATTTTAGTTCGGTTAAAAGAAACATTTTTTTGGATAAAAATTTGCCATTTGCGATGAAAACTGTCATTCAAACCTCAATATGCCACTTATATGCTCCTGTATGGGGCAGAGATGCCGCCTATGAGACCAGAATAGGAGGCAAATTTATTAAAATTAAGCTTTTCTTTAACTCCATCCGTCCTCGTGCACTGTAGAAGGATAGATAAAATAAGGAGTACATTTATAAGAGAGGAACTAGGAGTTCAGGCGATGTCAGAAAGATTAATGGAGTATAAAACAGATGGAAAGAGCATGTATTGCGAATGCCTAGAGAGATGTTTCCAATGCAAGCTTTGGAATATAAGCCATTGAGTAAAAGGAATGTTGGAAGACCAAGATTAAGATGGTAAAGTGAAACCGGAACAGGCTTAAAGCCTAATCCTGGAAGGAAGAAGAAGAAAGGAAAAGCCTTAATTGGTCGGAATTCGAAATTAAAAATCTTCACCATGCCGGGGGTGTGCGCAATCGAAGTAGAGAAACGACCCGGAAATACACCTTGTTTATTTTTACTGAAATAATAACTAGAATCGAAAATTTAAAAATTCTTGATCACGAACCGAAACGGGAAACTGTTATTTACTTCATTCAGAATTTCAGTTACAAAAATACTACTTTACTTGAGTAGAAGTGGGTGAAGATGGAAAATAGGACTTTAGTATCTCAACTTCGCCGAAAATAAAGACGAAATTTATTTAAACATGACCAACGGTAACTTGAAATAATCTAACATGATATTAAACTTCAAATTTTAAAATAAAATCAATAGTTTACTTTTTTAACCATCCGATTTAATAATTTTTATTCTAAAAATTTAAATTTCTTCAATATAATATTAAAAACCGACGTATAATTAAATTTAAAAATTTTGGAAAGGTGCAATACTGACAGAATTATGAGCAAAAATATTATGAGCAAAAATATTATGAGCAAAAAAAAATATGAGCAAAAGAAACCGGGTCGAACCGGCTCTACGGTGGAAGGTTCTGCTAAACCGGAATTAAACCGAACTTTGTTATGTTTTCGTTGAACCGACGCTAAATTCGAAACGAAAAATATTACTGCTCGATGCCATGATTTCCAGCTAAGGAATGGAATGAAGAATTGTTCTTCTGTGGCAGCTGGATTACATACGCTGGGGATGGCTAACCTATGCCACATTGACCAAATTAAGCGAATCATATCTGGCACACTAAAGAAAGAGAAATATTACCGGCTAAGGTGGCGTAGTGGTTAGCGTGCTAAAACTCTAACGCCAAGGTTCAAGGTTTTTTTCTGGCTAGGGAATGGTTGTGTGTCTTTGTAAATAGTAATAATTATTAAAATGGATGTAATTGGGGTTTTCCTATTTCAAGTAGATGCTCCTTTACTTGTATAAACGCATTTAAACACATAACATTGAATTCCATAAAGCGCATTTTATCAAACATGTAGTATAGGGCAAAATATCACAGTTTATGACGCTCTGTTATAGCATGTATGACGTCTTTTGAAAGATAGGTTAAATAAATGATCCAGATATTTTATCACCCGATTCATTCTTCTTTGTCTTCAATCTTTAAATACCAAGAATTCTATTCATCACTTAGCGGAGCTCAACAGCTAAGACACCGGAAGGGGATTAACCCAAAACAAGACGCAAAGTGCAATTCCAGACCGAGACACTGGTAGAGAAAGAGTCGAGCAGATAAAACGCCGGAGGTCGTTTAGTTCAAAAGTTATCGCCGAAACGAAACTTTAAGAGAAATAGGGGATTATTTTATGGTGCGAAAGACAGATGTTTTCGTTTACAGAAAAATACCCAAGTGCGATGTTGTAACATGGTTTAATCAAACGAAACTACAACACATGCATTGCGTATATATTTTAGTTTTTAAATAGAATTATTACTAAAGGCTCGCTTTGTACTTTAATTTTCTTTAATTATATAAATTTCTTAACAAGATACCAAAGTACCACAGATTTCTGCCATTAATATTACGTATGTTTTTAGGAAGTAATTTAATTGAATGTCAAGCTAATTAAGAATATGTGATCATTTTTTAACATTCATATGATTTATAGGTTTGCTCAAATACTAAACGGTTCTCTTATAAATAGGAAGAGAATTTTTTAATATATAAATTGATAAAGTATTGAAATAAAAAAAATCCTATTTTTTTCATTTTATTGCAGTATAAACAATCGGATTTTGTTATATGATAAAAAGTTGAGTTGCATCTTACATTGTGGTTCTCTATCAGTAGAACAGATAGTTTCGTATTAGCAATAAACAGCAATATGTTGTTTTATTTAAATTAGTTTGATTAGATTATTGCGCATGCTTACTGATCTTACTAGCGCATTTAAAGAAGGATGGGTCAAAGAAAGATGAGGCTAAAAAAAATATTCTCGCATGGGAAATGTTTCATTATGACATCGCTGAGTATCATCTTCAGCGTCCTTCAGTCTCTAAAGAAAATAAAAAGTGAACCTAGATAAGAGATATGCATATATTTATAAGAATAGTACGTGTCCATGCACCTATAACGTGTTTGACCTCGAGTGAATTGTCGCTAAGAAATAATTTCCTAAAAAATATCTTTTTGACAAGGATGAATTTCTAAGGAAGTATTTCAAAAAATTGCTTTCAATCTCGAGATGTTTGAATTTTCTAAATCATGTATCAAAAATCTACTTTGATGCATCATGATAAGTCGTTTGCACCTCTTGTAAAATGTATCTTGGGCCACTCAAAGAAATCGGATAAAAAGTAAAATATTTCGAATTATCATTTAATAACCATTTGTGAAGTAGAAAATAATCGATTCGTTATGTCTCTTGATGCAATGAAAGTTACATTTCGTTTTCTGCTACGCTTCTCATTTCAACAAAGTAATATTTCAATGAATATAAAAACACTTTCCATTTGTTCCCACAAAGTTTTATTTAATTTAGAATTTATATTTAGCAAAATTTAACTGCTTATTTCGGATAACGATATTTTCTATTTTCTAAGGGTTTGCAACAGTATAATTTTTTGATCACGAATACAAATTAAGAAGTATCAAACATATTACAATCGGGATAAATTGATTTGCTCCGTATAAAAAATACTGCATCGAGTAAAATTAATTACTATGGTAGCGGTGAAAAGAAAGGAAATTTGGGACACGGCTGTTAAGGAATTAGAGGTTTAAAATCTCCAATAGCCGTTTTTGTCGGCGTTCCTCTTCTCATTTCCCGATATTCCGAGAAAACAAGACAGGACAACGCACTTTTTGAGAGCACTCCTGTCTTGTTTTCTCGAAATACCGTGGATTGAGAAGAGGAACTCCGACAAAAACGGCTGTTGGAGATTATAAACCTCTAACTATGGTAGCGGTTAAAAATTTCTCAGCTCGAGGGAGCAGGGGTAAGCTATTACTTGAGAAGGTGACGAAATAATAGTTTAGGTTATTGCATTCTTACCCGTTTTAGTCTTTTGAAATTTTTCGTTAACGTTTTTCGGCAGCGTTAACTCAATAATGTTTCGTTTGTCGTCATTCCGTTGGGTCACATACGTCTTCCAGCAACGATGGCCTTGAGCACCAATTATTTCCACTAACAAAAAATCACATGCATCTATTCCGAGTAGAAGAGATGTTCGTGCTTTTTCACAAGATGGGATCCTTTGGAGAACACACTTGCGCAACGCGTTTTCAAGAAGGCGTGGAGCAAAAAGACATATGCCCCACTTAAAAATGTTTTATAAACGGCTTCACGTCTCCTTTTGACATTTAAACGAATCTTCAATTTCATTATTTCTGTTATTATAAGCACGTTATTTTCTGCTGTGGAATGTTTCCCGAGCTGCATTTGCAGAGACATTGATTAAAAATATTGCGTCGTGAGACGAATATTGTTCGATTACCGTATATTTCTGCAGATGAGACGACCTTCAGCTAAGACGAGGTATACATTTTCGTTATTTTTTTATAGTTTCAGCATATACAACTGTCTTAAGACAGTTAATGAGACAACCTCCAAACTATCAATAGTCTATGAATTGAGTTTATATCAGTGATCATCATCTGGATGATAATATTATATAACGTATTCGAAATTTCGTCCTATTCGTAATTTTTCAAATGAAAAAATTTGATTTTCTTACATATTGTTTTCCCTTACAATTGCTGCTAACATTCGCTCTGATTCGGCATTCGGGTAATGACACTGGGTATCAGTAGCTCAATAAAGATAATTTTTAAAATATATATTTTGTCTTTTAGTATTGTTTTACATCACATAACTGGTTGTATATACATTGGTGAGTAATTTGTTTTATTTTGCTTCAATTTCTATCTTTTTTGAGTATGTCCTATAAGACGACCACAGATTTTATCTTATCTGCAGAAATATACCTTAATTTTTTAACGCAATTAAAAATGTAATTAGTGCATATTTTATTAGCGTATATTTACATTATATACTAGCGTGTCTGCACTTTTCTGTGAAAATTGCTCAAGTTTGACGTCTTATATAATTTAACGTGTAAACATATCTTAAAAAGATAAATGTAAACAATGGATTCAATTGTTTTGCAGTGTCAATGCAAATTTTCAAGTCCCGCACTCAAAACATATATCTGGTCTCCTGGCCAGATTTTTCCAATTCTAGTCCACTTCGCGTAGTTTTAAGTATTATCTTCTCTTTATCCAGAGCAGTGATGCGAATCTATGGCCCGCGTGTACAAAGTGGCACGTGAGAGAATTTGTTTTGGCACGCAGAACTCTCACAACACTGATAATTTAAAAAATGAAGTCCCGGAGTAAATAAATGTGGATTTTGTACATGAGGAATGATAATTTATGAGTATTTAAGCCATTTACAAGTTCTTAATCTTATCGTTAACATTATAAAATGTATGCCACTATCTCCTTGTATAGTTTCACACCACATTGGCACGCAAATCCTTACATTCATAAAATATGGTAATCTTGCCGCTAAAGGTTCGCCAACCCTGACCTAGAATATATATCCATGACAAAGAAACTCTAATGGTCCCTTAAGTTGGGTGCTGATTACGCTATTGATGCCAAAAGAACAAAAGAAAGAAATATAAGGATAAACTAAAATATAAGAGGATAGCCGAAAATAAGGATATGTCTAAGAATAGCAAAATTGGAAGGGAACCTAGCTTATTTTCGCGGTAGTATTCAGCGTGATAAATAGATGTATATGTTTAAGAGTAAAATTTGGGAGATACCAGATCAGATTTGGAGCATGTTCATTTATTCATTGTGGTAAGCCAAGAGGTTACGCATCAATTTCAAACTCGACAAAAATTTGGGTCGTCATTTTCCAGCTTCAAAGTGAAAAATGAAATTGAATTCCTCTGACACATGCTTCCACGACACACTTATCTGTTATTCAATGAATAAATCACGAAACCCATGCGAAAATCTTCATCGTCTTTGCCAGCTGGAATTGGAGCGAAGAGAGATTTCAAACCTCGTAAATCTTAGCGAAATCCACACGGCACTTACATTCTTGCGTAACGTCACTATCCTCTCAATCATTCAGGAGAATCTCTTACAATTTGTCTCAGCTGTATCCCTATGCTATCGTTTCGCAATGGCTAACTCGCGCGAATTCTTCTTCCCAATACCTCAAAATAGGATTTTTGTAGTGGTAATCGAATAATATATACATTAACAAAAAGAATCCATGGTAAACAAACTTTTACTAGACTACTAATTTATTATCCGAATAACACGACCCAGGTTTCGTAGCGTCGCTACATCATCATCACCTGGGTCTTGTTATTCGGATAATAAATTAGTGGTCTAGTAAATGTTTGTTTACCATGGATTTTTAACAAGTTAATAAGTACCACAAAATTAACCCTGAATCGGTATCGTTTATATACATTAATATTTTCGTTAGTACCCCGCGAGCCGCACTAAGGCGTATGACAGAGGGTATAACTCAAAAATACTAAATAATTTTCATGATAGCGCACCTTATAGTACTATCCAGAAAAAGAGACCAATAAAGGTCATCCGTTCTCAATATAATATCGTGAAATCTTTTTGTCGTCTTACTACGAAAATCTCGTTCGCTGGGAGTTGGAATCACGACGTCGTATACTTTTGCGTATACTCAGTTCGTCTTTTCTCAAAAGATTCCCAGCCGAAGGGTTTCGATCTTTTTGTACACACTGCTATTGAATATATAGTCTCTTTATACGAAACAAGCCGCTCCTACGTTTTACGCGCTCTAGCTCCAAGATCAAACCCTTCTCGTGCGGATTCCACACTGCGCAACAGTACTCAAGTAGCAGACGGACCAGTGAAAAGTAAGCTACCTGTTCTTCCCAATATAGATAGAAAACCTTTTATAGTATATAAGTGTTCTACATTTCGGTAGGTTCTTTTGTCTCAATATTCCCTATTCGATTCAATTTCTTTTATTTCATAGTAATTTAACTTTATCCTGTTATTTTTCTTTTATTCTACCCTCAAACTTTTTCTTTAAAAGTCCATTTACTCTCAAAATTCGTCCTACGTATTTCCTACGTCGACCCCTAATCATTTCTATCACCTCTGTGTTTGTTTTTCTATCAGCTCAGCTTCCTTATTCCATTTTACGCCTCACCCTCATCTCTGAGGTCTCCAAAGATTTGACTTTGTCATTTGTTACAAAACTGTAATTTGAAATAATCTTTTTATTTTTTCTTTATTATAAAAATGTTATTAATACACCTATGCCTCTATATATTTTCAAATAAAAATTAGAAAGAAAACTTGAAAAAAATCTATGTATATATTTATTGTCGTCTTGATAAAAAGTTTAAAAACTAAAATATAAGTGCAATAATGATAAATATGAAGTTTCCTCAGGAATTTAATTAAAATAAAACAAGCCATTGGACACCTTTCCGAAATTAGCTATACGTTTCTAAAATATGAAAAACTGTTGGTACGCCAAAATTTCTAAAACCTTCAATTGGTACGCAGTTGCTGAAAGGTTTGGAACCCCAGCCTTAGATGATCAATTTCGAGGTAGCATTGGTAGAAGCTGGCATGTGTAGTGCTTAAAATGGATATGAATCTGCCTCCTTGAAGTATGAGGTTTAAGTCTCTTAGAGGTACTTTTTAATCGGTACTTCGAACAATCTGTGTTTAATAGCCTATTTGATCACGGAAAGAATATCTTACTATCTCTGTCTCCCATCTTTCATTTCCAGCGTTCCATCTCTTGGTATTAGCGCCGAAATAGCCCATCTTCCCTTTCTTCATTAGTCATATTTCCTGGTTCCTTTATCACCACCTTCGCCGAAACTCCTTCATTTCTCACTCATGTCGCCCCAGTCGCGTCTCAGCGCATAACTTAATAAGCATACGCGTCCGAAACACCTTTCAGCCTCACCGCTTCCCAAACTTCCGTCCACATTCTTCAAGTGCCCTATTAAGGAGTTCAAACTTTCCGGAGAGTGTTTCCAACTTGACGAACTCTCGAAAGCGGGCGTTCCGCTTTAATATAAGGATTTCCACTGCATTTGAAACCACGAGGCTCTAGGTGAGATTTCCTTTCATTCGTTCGCACGCGTTATTTATCCCGGGAATCCCCTCGAGTTACCCCCGAGGGAACGCTTCATACGATAGAGACCTACTTCCATGAGCGCTCTGAAAATGACTGAAATAGCAAGGGAAATAGGCGAATAAAATTTAATTTCGAAAGACTCGTTGGAAGTGGTGACAGTGTCTGTTTGACTGTAACGTATGAAGCCCGGAGTCCGGTTTGATTATAATAGTAAAGCTACGTGCACAAAAACTTTATCCTTAATATTATATAGCCCGCGGGAAGTTTTTTTTGCACATAGCTGCACATTGTTTATTTCATACCTTTATAATTATAATAATACAATACTTTATACAATAATGCAATGTTACATATAGTAATAATGACCAATTATAAAAGTACAATTTACAACAAACCAATATTGTTATCTATTAACATTAATATTACTAGCTAAGCCATTGTACTTTATCAGCGCATTACACCATTCTATCTAAAAATGCATTTTCACATACAAAACTTACATACATCACATTAATAATTACGTAACTTAAGATTAAGTAAACTTAAATGCAGAAAATATAGAAATATACTGGTATATACGTAAATTACAACTGAATAACTTTGCGAAAGAATAGCAGCGATGTATGTAATTTCTTACGCTGTGATAATGAATGAAAGCGTTATCTTCAATGTCTGTCTTTATCCGTACATGTAGGTTTTGGTTTTTGACACACAAGATAAAAACAAACTATGACTTTATTCCATGAATTTTTGGAACAGAGTAATAGTTAGTTTTTATCTTGGTGAGTTAATATGAATTTCCACCAAATTAAGACCGAAATGATTAAATTTGTTATCGATTTTTTCTACTACGAGATCAGAAATTTCTAAGCTGTAATTAACAGTACATAGAAAGTGAAAATGTCTTTAATTCCCATTGTGATGCCTTGAAAATTTGGTCATCTAAGAATATTGCTACATCGAGGGGATTTACATGCCTTAAGCACCATCAGAATGCATCTACACACAATATCTAAGTGAATAAAAATGTGAAATATGTATAAAATTAATATGTTATATTTTATACAGAGGAATACTATTAGAGCAGTTGTTGGGCTAGCAGCTCTTTGCCCTTATGGTCTCAAGACCCAAACTTGGCATTCATAAGATAGCTAGGCCCTAACAGAGGCAAAGAGTTACTTAGGCAAAACCAACAAAGGCTTTTCTTGATTCCTTGAAAGATTAGTGATTATTGTGAGAATTTCTTTGGTGAATTAGAAAGAACAACAGAATTCATCAAATATCGCAATTGAATATTTCTGGAAACAATTTTACTTGGATCCCAGCGAAAAGGAGCATAGATATGCAATAAAACAAGACGCGATAAAGGGATGAACGGAATAAAATCTTCGTTCAAGTTCCGCTTGCAAGTCCCTTTGGTGATAAGCGTCCCTCAGAAGAGAAAGAAATGGAATTATTGAACATTATACTCACGTGGACCCATATCACCAGAGCATTTCCGAAAACGGCTGCCACCGATATGGCTCCGTAGAGGACGGACAGCAGGACTATGATGCCCACGGGCACAGTGTATAGGCTCTCGTGATCTCCGGTATCTTCCGACTGCATCCAGTCTGCATCTTCGCTTCCGGAGGAGCTCCAGTTCCAGAGGGCACCCCATGGAGGCACCAGAGGGGCCTGAGGGACGTCCGGGATGGGAGTTATCACGCTGCCGTTACCGACGGACGTAGAAAGGGGCAAACTCGGCATTAGGAAACAAATGAACTCAGAGGGTAAAACTGCACTGGGCAATGGGAAGTCGTCTAACTACACAAAAGGGGCTATGGAAAGAAGTATGTGCTTATGTCCACTGTGGATTTAACTGTTCGGTATTTGGAATGCAGACCGATATCTTTTTCACTTTCACGGGAAAGGCCTGTTGAATGGAGCACTTCCCCCGGTTGGTTTCTGCATTTTCGGTTCTTCGGACACCTGAAAGGAGAATGAAATACAGTGAATGATGACTTCGAAAACTCTTTGCTGTGAATAAATTACTGGTGCATTTCTTTATACTTCAAGCAAGAAGGAATCGAATCGTTGATAGGGCTATTTGCGAAAGGCAATGCATACCTATCGTTTTAAGGGTTACAGGGAAAGTCTTCGAAACTGAATTCCATGAACGATCAATTCTTCGAAAGATAAATTTTTCGAAAAAAAATGCCACTTGTGCCGCTCACACCCAACCCAACCCAACTCATCCTTCAAGGAAGCTTTACTGAATAGATTTCAACTCCAAATCAGTTATTTCAATATAAATTTTGAATAACTTCAGATTCATTCGAGTGGTTTCTGTTTCGGAAGATTAAGCTTTCGAAAAATTTGTAAGCTCCCAGTTTTAGGATAGATTTTAGATTTAGATTTGATATACATATGCCCCATGAGCAACCAGTGGCGCATGGTAGGGGTATAGTGACACCATCATCCCTACCTTATCTACCCTATGAGCCTCTCTAATAGAATGAGGGAAGAACGGTCCAAAGTAATTATCTTTGTAAGGTGTTGTCGATGCTTCTCGGAGATCGCGTTCGTTCTTTACTAAAATTAAAATTTCATTTTCCTCGTCTAAAAGTTCTGAACGTATGAATTTTTGAAAAAAAATCCAGTTTTACTATTCTTAATCAGATTTTCTCACCTGGAGCGAATTTTGAGGGATTCTATCACAGCCGTAACGCTACTGTTGAACCAGAAATCTTCTCTAACGAAACGAACTGCTCTACGTTGGACCATCTCTACATCTGATAAAAAAACCTACTTAATGATAAATGGTGTAAGAATCTTAAGTTAATAGCTTGTAACTTATTTTAACAAGGGAACAGAAAGTAAAATCATATTCGTGGGCACTTATCCTATCGAGTTATAAAAAGTTTGAAAATATATGAAAGTATCCGTGATACTTTCACTAAGGCAACTTATTTGTGCTTTCCGGCTTGAGGTAAAAAATATCAGAAAATATTATAAGCAAATAAAAAATGATTGATAAATCAATATCATTAAGAGTCACAAGTATATCACCGGCTATTATCCAATAGAACAAATATAATGGCATAAAAAACCATTAAATTTGGTTTAGAAAGGTTTCAAATTTTATTCTATGAAACATTTCTAAGCAAGCCATAAAGATACAGATTAAGGATTACATCAGAAAAGGGAATGTGTGTATGCAACTAATTTCATGCACGAGATCAATATATCATCGATAACTGTAGTTCCGAAAAGAAGCCTATGGCTTTATATTATATCGAGCCCATACAAGGAAACTTGTGCTAAGTAATACAAATGTAATGCGTTTGCTAAGTCGGTCATGCAGCATAAGGCCGAGCATACTTCTCACCTCAGTGGCCGAATTCCAACTTTAACACCGATGCTTTTTTCTGTACACTAAAACACGTAATGAAAAATGCAAATGAATCCAAACATGCTATGTCACTGGCACAGTGGAGATGGTTCTGTTACTCGTCAAGGATTTCATAGCCGTAATTAAATTTTTAAGTATGACTTCCCCTCAGTTATTCGGACGTTAATATTTTTTCAGGCTAATTTATGGGTTATTCCTTACTTTGTTTTTAAAGGATTTCCCCCGAATATGCTTCGCTTTAATGTTTTGAGTTTGATCATACTCTTTCACAAGTTCTCGTTATCTTGCGTAGAGACCTTTGGAAATTATTTTCATACGTTCCTCAGTGCTCGCGAACATATGATGACGTAAACATAAAATAGAATTTGGGACTTAGAGATTAATCGCTCATTGTTGCAGACTATGGCTAATTTATTTTCTCAATCCAATTTTAATTCATCGGACAAAATTCGTATTTCCGCAAACGAATGGTGTTATTCTCCTTTGAGAGCGACGTTTACTCATTGAGAACAATTAAAACGCGATTTTAATGCCTATCTGTTCATACTTAAGCGAAAAACATGTTTAGAAATTTATTAATATTTATTTGATTTCAGTCGCTGATTCTTTACGAATGAAATTCAGAATATGTCATCCATCAGAATGAATAACATTCATAACGAACAAATGATATAGAAGTACACTGCACTATGATATTAAATAGCTAAATATAAAGTAAATGTTGCTTCTAATACGCATTTGGAGTCCAAAGACGGATGAATTTATGTGAAAGTACTCTTAGTTGACAAGAGAGAATTTAAGTAACGTGAGAAGCAGATTAGAAATTCTTATCAGGTATTTTGGGAAGAGAAATTATGTGAAAGATATTGAGCATTCTCCTCTTTAAAATTTTAGTGTTGTTTAAAATTTGAAATATAACTACGAGAAAAATGCTACCATTCCTTTTATCCACATATACATTTTGGTAACTCAAGTTTAAATCGAGACCATGTTTTTGCAAAATTTACGTTCGCTGATAGCATAAATACGGTTCCAACATCTCGGATAGAGTATCGAGGTTTAGATTAAAATAATTCCAATGACACACTGAGTAACAATGTGTGAATTATTGTAGCCATTAATTTATAATTATGACTTATTTTCTGTACAATATTCAGTCTAGATTACAGTTTGAACCAAAAAAGCTGCACCATTTGCTAAAAAGAATAGGGAGGGAATAAGGCAAAAGGGTAAAATGAGGAGTAATGTACTTTCTCTCGCTTTAATTATAATTAAATTATATCAGAAAAAATTAAAATGAGGAATTCTACGTAAGTACCGCAGACGAGCTCCATGGAGAAACTATTTTGGAACGAATTCAGTTTTTATCGACCAAAATGAATAGAGGATTCAGAGTATTTTAAATTATTACAGCGAAGATCCATGACTGATAGCGTGACAGAAACAAATACCATTTTCATCCATTCTGCACCAAAAAGTGAATAAAAATATCTCAGGCGTCAACTTCTGTAAGCAGTAACATATAGACTATTAAATGGGAGATATTTCTTCCATATAACAAGTTCCGAAGATAGTGTGTTAGAGTTCTAACCCATTACAACCACGTACTCGTCTACGGAAAACTAGCAGATTTTAAATTCACTCAGAAAAATAAAGTTGATTTGAAGCACGAGTTTGGGTGAATAATTCAATCACTGCGAGTTAGTTAGTTTAGAAGAGCTTTGAAGCCATGGTAGGTCTAGCGGTAGCAGTGGGATGGGGTAATACCCGGATTCGGATGGGAATGGCGTTTCATGCAACCGCTAATGACAACGAGGATCTCCAGTGAGCCCCTAATGAAGATCATAACCATTACTGGAGCTCGTTCCCCGTGGGGCACTTGCAGGAAGCGGGCATTGAGGTGTGATTAGGTACCAGGAATCGGTAATTCAATCTTGATGATCTTACTCGGATTCCCTATCCTCTCCCAATAGACCACCAACGTTAACGTTTGGTATTAAAATTTTTCGACGAACGATTTCGCGGAAATGTCAATTATTCCTCAAAATGTCTCGAAGGAAACAGAAAAAATTTTTTACTTATAACGCGTTACTTAGGCACTATTTATCTTGTCAATCTCTAACACGAATACCATTAACCTACTTACTGCGTCATTTTTTCAACTCGGCTCTAGATTTTCCTGGTATACCATCAATTAGGCCATGGCAATATGACCTTCATGACTACCGCAGCGGTTCCTGGGAAAACTCCTATCGTATATTCATCCTAACAAGGAATTAGTTCCCCAGGACCTGTCCTCATTACAATAAAATTCTCCCAAATCCATTTTTATATAATCTAAAATCAATGCTTCATGTAATTTTGAAAATTTTAAAATTCCCTGAATAGGGATAGTAGAGTGGTATTGTTAACTTATTCCATTCCAAAATATACTTACAAAGTTAATAACATTCCGTGTTTCGGTTCCTTGTCAACTAAACTTAATTTTGCAGATATCTTCTACGAAGAATATCGGCTGCTCAATTATATTTTAAAAAATTCCCAATCATCCCCAACTAGAAGATTCTAGCAAGAGCCAGCCGAGATTGGACGATTTATACAGTTAAGCAACTATTTTTTTTATAACAAAAAATAACTATTTAAGCTCCAAACAAAAGTTCACACGAAAGGGAAAAACTTAAATATATTGTTCTTTCATACCAAGGCAATAGCTATTTCTGAAATCTTCCATCAAGAAGAGGAAATTTTCACTGGATGAGAGGTGCTTGCATTTAATTTCATTATATTAATATTAATCCATGAGGAAAGATTGAAGATTCAAGGAATGCATATGTAGACTTTTAATTCTGCTATTTTATCAAAAAATATCTTTAAATCGAATTTTCGGCTGAAATAACTTATTCGATGAGACAGTTCAGTGAAAAGCCATAAATCAGCCTTCATTCTTGTGTTGAAAAATTATATTTATTACATGGGGTCTCTTTTGTGGGGTAACATGCTCCTAGTTATGACTGTTAAACAATAGATTTGACCCTCATTTTAATCATGTTTGATCAGAGTGACCCATTACTCGACAAGGTTAGCATCAGAGAGTTTCTCTTTCTACCTCATATATTATTCCATATATATTAAATAAAGAAAGAATAGGATATTGGAGAAAAAATATTCTCAACTGAATTTTCAAGGGAAAACCTAAACTGAGGAGACCCTTTTACACGAATGGAAGTAAAAAAATCTGCCAAAAACAAAATGTCTGAAATACGAAACCCAATTCTTAAAAGGATAATGAAACAAAATTTAAATTTGGACCTAAATGAAAAATATATGTATTTTTAGAAAAGAGAAACACAAAGAAAAATAAAACAACGACGTATATTTTAAATACATGGAATCAAATGCAAAATTACAAGTTTTACAGTCAACCTATCGCTTTGTTAATTCACAATACCATATTATAATTTACGTTTACTTATAAAAATAATAATATAAATAGTATGAATAAAATCCACTATTTGACCTTAATTTTTGGTAGATTTTCATAATAGAGGAATTCCAGCACAGTTTTATCCATTCATCAAACCTTATCTTCACATGACCTACTCGCAGTTTTCGACGCTTAGTTTTATCATCAGGTGATCAATATAAATAAATAAAATTTGCGGTAACGGATAGAAAAAATTGTTATTCCTTACTACATACATGGACATTCGTAGAGGTGATGTTTATTACGCGATCGCAATAAAAAGATAAAAGATGTTGAACGTTGTCATTCTGATTTTTGTGGTGGCTGTTCAAGTAATCAAAGTAGAATTATATTTGAATTTAACTATTGTATAATAATATAATTTATTATGCTCTGGGTATTCCCATAGAGAAAAGAAAGATATAAAATGCTCAAGTACAAAAAATTCAAAAAATCACGACAGAAATACAGAATTGCAAAATTTCATGACATTTGTCGAATTTTTTACCCTTAAGTTTTATGCTGGGTGAGCATTGGTAATATAAAATCACTCATTGGATAAAATACACCATTATGATTTTTGTGGTTGCTCTTAAAGTAATTAAAGGGGTTTACAATTTGATGTATGACATTTGACGAATTTCTTTTTTATCCTGGATGAGTATTGGTAGTAGAAACTCACTTATTGACCAACAGCTATATAAATAGAAATTTTCTATTTAGCTTAATTTTAATCGCGGGTCATAATCTCCCTCACATCTCGCTGTATATTTGTGGCGCAATATTGTTCTTCAAGATTTTATTCTCAGCCAAAACCACCGTTTTCAATTCACCCTTCTTGTTTCACTTCCACTCAACGCCATATAAAAAGGCAGATATAAAACAAAATCACGCTTGTGCAGTAGCACCCTTCTGGCGAAGGCGCGTTAAGTAAGCCGATTAAAATCTTCAATAAAAGTTTCCTTGAAAAAATCCGTTGCGAGCCTCATTATATTTTCGCTCGTAATCGTAAAAAGAGTGTTCCTTTTATCACCTCACTACTCACTTTTTCTCCGTTTCAGTGAAACGTTTTGCGAGAGTACTAAATTCCCGTTTCCGAGGTTACGGCTTTCAGCCTCGAGGTGTAGAGTGCAGGGAAAAGTATGTACAGCTCCATTAGGGTGCCCCTCGATACATAAAAGGCGCGCGTTTATTACGGTTGCTTGGAAAAATTTGTACGCTGACGACGAATGCATGGCTGTCGCTAAAATCTGAATCATTGGAACTTGGAAAAAGAAACTCGACTTCAGAAACATTCGATCTTTTTAATGGAAGTTGAAGCATATCAATTAGTAGAATGAAGAACAATATGGAATGGATTGATTTCTCTCGATTAGGTTCTTCGGACAAGCGAAGTCCTTGCTATATTTTCCACTTATATCTTTAGTAGATTTTGGAATATTTAATGGTCTTTTTTTACCGTAACTTTTGGAAATGGAAATTTGAAGTCCCTTAATTGAGACTGTGGTGACTCCGTTATTATAATCTCATAATCAAATGAAACTGTATACTTTGCAAGTGACACCTTATATTTTATATTTCATATATCTTTCTAAAACATTTAACTGGTTAATTTTCATGAACAATTTGTAAACATTTTGAGCGTCCTTAGCGTTAGCAATTATCAGCCTAATCTCAAAAGTACCAGATTTGTCCCTGGTCCAGGGCTATATGTGATGCTCGTTTGATAAAAAAAGTGCCTGCTTAAAACTTTATATTATTAGTTGATCATATAGAGCTTGGAGAATCGATATCTTACCAACGATAATATTAATATGGCGTCTTTACATAATATGTTGACTTGATAATGGTTTTCTGTAATGTTTAGGCCAATTGGTTATGGTTTGTTAAAAAGACTGTAACCTAATATATATTCTGGAAGGTTTAAATAGCTTAATGGTAGAAGCACCACGTTGTAGTGATTCCGTTGTTGGATTTGTCAATCATTTGGCTAGGATATCTACGAGAAATTCCTGGGAAAATAAATTCGGAAATTATACTGCCGAATTAAAAACAAATAAGAATTAGTAAGGAGCCTTAATTTTCTAAAGAGGTTGGACAATACTTGTGCTTAGGATAATTACACGGGTTGTTTCCTATGCGAAATTGAAAAAATATTAAAAATCTCTGATGTTTACTCGTATTGTCAAATCTGGAGGTTAAATGATGCATGCAATCTAGAGTGTTAAATTACCAATTATTATTATTTTTAATATTATATCTGATTTATTATTGCGATCGCGATAGTTAAAGAGGATGAACCCAAAATACTCTTTGTCGTTGTAAATGAAACAGAAGGGTAGGTAATTAGTGCTTACTGCTTGATTAATTCAGGCAAGCATATTCAGGGAGTTTTAATGTAAAAACTAATGCACAGAAACCTTACGAGTATGCCTTCTATTGCTTAGATTTCCACCCAGATGGATATGCATGTCATCGATCCGTACTTATTTCGGGCTAAAAAAGAATGTGCTCATTCTTTATCGTTTCTACTTCTCGCCTTCCATTATTTCGGTACTCTTCCACGGCACGGCGCTCCATTACGGAATTCATCGCTGCCCGTTGAGAATTATCGAAAACTGGATGAATTTACGTCGAGCAAAGTATTCCGTTTCCATCTGAGTTTTGTCTTGTCCCTCAAGCATGTCAGTTCGTAACTCCCATTCAGTTTGTCATAGCAAGTGAAAGAGGGTGCTTGAAAACAAGCCTCAATTCATCAAAATGGCGTCTACCTCCAAGCTCTCCAATGATGCGAGGTACCTTAAAAAATAAGAAAAGTTTTTCCTGATCCTCAGAAAACAGCCGATAACTATGCAAATGCTGGCAGAAAATGCATCGAATTATTTTGATCCTCTTTTTATTCATCCTTCATAATCCCCAAGAAGTTCTGGCACAAGAAAAATGAGTAAAAATATCCTATTCATAGGCCTCATATTTAAGGGGTTAAAGCCGATATAACACGTATTTTCATCACGGCAGAGATTCTTTTGCGCAGCACATTTTGAAATAATGAGCTAGCGTCATCTTAAAGTACCATCTTTCTTTCCTCGTTTATCCTCGGATTACATCTTCCGTCGAAAATAATATATGTTATATGTATGTAATAAATGTTATATATTCATACGATCAATTGGATTTTCCGTAGGAGAATTTGGAAGGAATATTGTTAGTTTTTATAAGACACTGTTAGATAATAAACCTCTCATTTTACTCCTAATTCTCAAATAATTTAACACGTGACACTGATTATTCTTTCAAGAATAGTAATTGGAATGACTTTATAAATATTTAAAAAATTATAAATACCCTTCATTTTCTTAAAATTGCTCATCTGTCGCCCACTATCACTTTCAATCATATCTATGCGATCCTTTTATTAAGTTGTACGGGCTTGAAACAGATAATACAAAAACTAGATACGAAATAATTATGAGATTGAGAGATTTAATTTAATTCTAGTCAAATGTTATAATTTAGTTGGCGTTATGCAGACTCCTGGCCAAAATTAACGCAGCACCTCCCTAGCGATCCTTACGGCTGGTGCTGCGTTAATTTCGGCCAGGACTGTACATTTGTGTGCTTGGAATCAATGTTGGTTAATCGCTAACGTTGAATTATTCAAGGAGTAAGTGAGAGAGACAAATTCCCGGTTGGTATGGTTTTACTCCTTACCATATTTCCCACAGCTTGATATCAATAGCTTCGTTTCCCCCGATATCCCACAGATACTCTACTATATCATAAAGCCCTTATTTAATTAGCTTATTTAAATCTTTACTTATTCAACAAGCTTTAATTCGGCAGGATTGAGAAGATTAGGAACGTCAAATATCATATCCATAATTAATGAGACCACCTATCAATCAAATCGCACAGTAATATATCAAACGTGTGGCGTATTTAATTTATTCGCATTTCCATCTCTTATCCGTTTTTCTTTTTCGACTTATATTCGACGCCTGAGCACCATTTTTAATGAATATTTTCGCACCAATGTCGACGGCGTGGACAGATTGTTGACAAGTGGCGAGGTATTTATGAAGGGAAGTGAAAGGTGAGAAAACAAGTAGAATCGAGTCAAAATCAATCGCGACGGAAAAAATAAAAAGTGTATATATTTTTCGAAACTATGCGGCATCGAAAGTGAATTTTTCGAAGTTCGCTCTCTTTTCCTTGAACCGAGCAGGATCAGGCCAACTTATTGTTTGCCTTTCACGGGAAAGGTTTGATTGATTGAACCCTTTATCGGCCAAGTTAGATTTAACGGGCATCTCCTCGTTGCTTTCGTATTTTATTTCTTTTATATCTGCTACGGGGCGAATGAATATGCAGGAAATAGGAAGGTCTGCGACGGAACAATTCTCAGATTTGAGAACTTAGAGGGAGTAATGTCTTAAAGTCCCAATTTATAAAATTTTCTCTATTAGCTATTTCAATAAAGATTAGGCTATATTCGCCTCCAATAATTCACTTTTTAAACGAGTACTCCTGGACTTTAGTAACTGTTATTTCCTACGAGCAAAGTATGTACAATAAACGATAAATATATGGTTTGTTTTTGGAAAAATCTCTAAAGAAGTTTCGCTTGATAAAACCTAGAACTTTGAAGGCACGAAAACATAGGCTACTTAGGTTAAGATTGAATTTTAACCTTGGAACGAGTATTACAATATTGGGATACAATTTAGGGATATAATTGCGGAAAGCTTAATTTTTATTTACTTGTATCGCTGCCATGTTTATGTCTACGATAAAATAAAAGCAAACGAGGTATTAGTGGTGCAAAAGTATTAGAAAATCTCATTAAATATTACTAAAACGTTATTCTTTGGGTCATTGCAATGCTCTTACGTGAATCCGTTCCCCTTATATTGCTGGACTGAGGAAAACAAGGGTAAACTAGCTCTTTCCACCCGCGTAGTAATCCTATCCTCTCCAAAAATGTTCTTTACCTAATGGTGGAGAGTTTAGATCTCTGGATTGAACAGCTTTGTATTTTAAAATGTTTTCTTTTATGATGCTATTTTGTGATTCGAAATGAACCTCTCTCCAAAGTGATCAAGTTGGCTAAATCAAGGCTCTCTCCAAAGAGATCAAGTTGGCTGGTTAAATCAAGTGCATTCATGGTTCATTAAAATAGACTTGTCCTTCTTCTTGATGCTTCCTGCCACCTTCTTTCATAACTCGAAGCCAGCCATTTGTAGAATCATCCATAGGCGCTATTTTGTCAGCGTGAATCTTGCATGAGGCTGCCTGTGGAGATGAAAGAAATGTAACTTGGCAGCGATCGCAGAGCGTATTGTACACAGTTGTACTTATCAACCTTTGCATCTCTGCTCACTCTCTCGGCTCTCAGAATGAATACGAAGCAGTATTTCATCATGTCTTCCTTCCTTAAACAAAACCATGTCCTCGGTTATGGCTGTTACATCGGGCCCCTATTGCTGCTCTTATACTTCGATTTATTCTGGCGTATTATACCGCATATCCCCAATTGAAAGGTTGTTCCAATTTGTTGTCTCATGATACGCCGATGCAAATGATAGTAGAATGTCAATCATGGTTCTTGGAAACGATTAAGAAAGTTATGTGCGGTAGTAGGGTATAGTATGAGTGTGAGTCACTATTAATTTCCTCGGAAAAGATAGTCATGAATTTATAATTAAACCTCGACGTGGCTAAGTATTCATTTCTCATTAGAGGTATTTATTTATTTAACCCTTTTGGCGGGGTTAGACCGGTAAGGCCTCTCTACCACCCAACCTTTAAGGATACTATCTAATATTTATACAATTAATTTAAAATCTAAAATTAACTTACTACTAATATGATAGGCAAAAAGGGAAGTATACAGTTCTAAAGACAACAACGTACACAGTTTAATACTAATGCTAAGTACATGTAAACTATATGTAAAAGATTTAGATTATGGGAAAAAACTCAACTGAAGGTCTAAGGAGAAAATCCCACGAAGTGGGAAAACGCCCACACAAGAAAGGGAGCGAAAAAAAGGAAAAGTATAAGGTATTTCGGAATGGAATCAGTTACCTAGATCTCTCTTAAGGCCTTGCCTAAAAATACAAAATATTTCAAAAGAAATGTAAAAATGTGTTGTAGTAACGTTGTTTATTACCGTGCAATGTATTTTGGTAATGTACCCCTGCGGAAGTAAGGGATTGCTTGACAGGATAATGTACGGTGGGGTTCTACCCCGTGACCGCTACGGTAGCCAAGAATACCTGTCATGAACCCCAAAAATCCAGTAATTATGTAGTTACAATTAATAAATATTATGCATTCATTATTTAGTTAGGTCAATATATTAATGATATGTAAGGACATAATAATTCTATGGGAGTTGTCTGTCTATAATGTATATATTTATATAAATTATGTATATAACTTTTATGTATATATGTATGTATATGTGAGTTGAAAAAACTGCCACCAGGGTTACAGCCTACCAGCAGTTAATACTATACATTAAAAATAATAATTGATAACTTCTTAGATCTACTACTCGAAATCAAGCATTGTGAATCACTACTAGTTGAATATGACCCATTCAAATATATGTTGGAATTAGACAATGGCGGGTGTTCATGTTCAAATTACGTTTCAGTCCCATTTGAATCTGTCAGTGCATCACCATAATGTATCAGTCGTTTTGTATTGTGGAAACCCCAAGTACCTTATCCTGAGGACTTACAACCACTCATTATAAAGAAAAATGCTTAAAAAACACATGATATGAGCATTTTCAATTTAAATATAAAAGCATAACTTTTACTGCAACCTTCAATTATTGTCGTCAGTACAAATTTATTATTTGAAATTACGCACCAAAAATACTTAACGGTCTTCGTTAACAAATTTCAACGGAAGAATGTGAATTTGTTTGAAAAATTATTCCGATGGCTGTAGAAAATTCATAAAAATTATCCCTTAACGAATCATTCTGATATTTCCCGGGAAAAACCTAAATAAAATGATAGAGAAAGAAGTAAGGAGGAAAACTAATCTCAACGGCATGAATGTATCTGAAATTATTTTATTGTTAGCTTAAAAGGATATTTGAATAAAACATTACAAGCAATTATACTTGTCAGAGTTGCATCTGCTATTAATCTCTCGAACGCTCTTCGCATAACATTATTCCAGTCTCATATTACGCTACGAGAATTCTAATAAGGGATATTCAAGGTTAATTCTGATGTGACACGCTTAAGTATCTCTTTAGGAAATAATTTTAGCTTCAATAGCTTTTATCCCAGCAAAGATTAGCTGGTGCAAATTTGTTTGATAGAATAATTGTCTCACCAGAAAAAATATCTGCTCATTACGTATTACTTTTACTGGTTGAACTAATTTGGCGTCATGTTTTATATATATAAGTATTATTCATTTTTTTTATTCTTGCATCTTATTTTTACGATCAAGTGAATGCTGATAATTAGTGTCGTACATTCATTTTAACGTAAAAAGAAGAAAATATCACTCAAATTATCGAATGTCATGAATTTTTTTATTTCCTTAATTTACTTCAGAAAGTATGTAGATGTGAAAGTTCCAAAGGAATAATCTACTAAAATTCTCGGACATATCTGTGTTATCTGTAAACCATATTAGAATTATCAAAGAAAATTGGAAGAATAAAATTAAGAAATACAATAAACAGAAAATTCGTGGACGACAGTTAAATTTTGAGTTTTGAACTTAAATTTCAATAACCAGTAAAATAGCTCGAATGTCATATATTTTTGTGATTGTAAATTAATACCTAAAATGAGTGATAGGTTATAATTAAATCGGAATAGAATTGAGGACGCGTTTTTTAAGGTAAAATTCTCGAAATACGAACTCATGAAAGATAGCTTTATTTATACTTTCCCAAAAGAGTAGCTGGTAAAATTAGTTGACTGAGAATTAATTATTGGGAAAAAATGATTTTAAAAGAGGAAATAGGAACGACACAGTTGGATTTTTGTTTTTTGTTTAGGTTGCATAAATTTAGTTTGGTTTGGAGTAGAATATGAGTAATATTTGGAAGTGAATGAAATATAAGGAGATTTACTGGGAAAATTGTGAAAGGACGGAAACAACTCGATTATTTTGGTATGTTTGAGGCTCAGATAGAAATTATTTCAAGAAAATACGAATGAAAATGAAACTTTGGAGAAAAAGATATTAATTACACAAAATTATTCAGAGAATTGGATTTGAATGCAAATTTATTGCAGAATGAAATATACAATGAATGCAGAAATCAATTGAAAAAACGAGGAGACGATATCAAGCAATTTAGCGAAGTAGAATTAATACCCGCTCATGTTTGCCCTCGAATCGTAAGAGGAAAAATGGGAAGCGGGAATCAAACAAAAAGTTTTATGGAATAAATATTTCGGATAAATTTTCTTTCGTTCATTTCTCCATTTAAAAAATCGCAGAGGCCTTTACAATGAAGAATTTTGTAGACAGAAGTGTAGGAATAACTTCGAAACACAGGAAGTTCGTCGAATTGAAATATTTATTAACGTATTAATAATAATGATATTGTGTTGGCCATTAAGGTTAAAGGACAGAATATGGAGACAACATAATTCCTTCCGGATCCCTCAAAACGACCCGTTAACGACAGAAGTAAGTATCTCCTCTTTGCTGTAACCCAAACGAGGAACCACCAGGCGATGAATGGCATCTTTGTCTTCACCTCTCCTACTTGGAAAGTACCCAATTCGCTTCAGATTCTCTGCCAAAGATCGTCCGTAATGTACGTACTGAGATTTTCTTTCCTACAAAAGAGAGGGAGAGTGAAACTGACTTTTTACGGTGGGGGCTAAATTTGTTTTGCGATTAAAAGGGATTTATATTTATGGGTTTTTTATTTGGGATTTTGCATCGGCTCGCAGCCTCTGAGCGCTGGAACCATGACTGTGAAAATCAGAATTGGAAATATCTCTAAGTTTGTTACGATTTATTTGATGGGGGAAAATGGTAAACATGAACTTGATAATAAAAGCAGGAGGGCCACATCGTGACAAAATGCTTCATAATTCATTCGGAATTTAACGGTAGAGATGAAGGAACGTATAAATAGGAAATCGGCAACATACTCTCCCTCGAGCAGTCTTTAAACTTTTAACGATGTAAACTGTTATTGACGTAAATCTAAAGGTGACGTTAGCTCTCACTGCCTGGAACAATACTCTCTACCTCTTCGGGCAATTTCTTTGAATAGGCGAGTGAAAGGTTATTTACTCACGGAAGTATTTATTTGTAATCGGTTTAGGGAGATCGCTGAAATTTCAAACACGCAATTGTGTTTTTTATCTTACCAAACGGAATTTAGGGAAAATTGGAAAGGGAAATGAAAAAATCTTACCGCCATTAGGAAAAAGAAAGAGCATTACATATAGGGCTGCTTCCAAAATTTTCAGGGCCGCATATAAATGAGCAATTTGATTAAATATGCCAAATTTTCCGTTCAATTACAATTTTTCAAGTTAGTGCCATTCAGATTTTTCCAAAACGTTGGTTAACATGTATCAAAACTATTTTTTAAGGTTCAGATGTATTTCTCGAAAAATGATTAGACCATATAAAAAATTAAAGTTTTTTTTTCTATCTATAATACATGGAAATTTGTAGTTAAATTTTGATTTATAAATCTCATAAATTTTCCTCATGGGAAAAATATTGCCAAAATATATAAACTGTACACGCATTTTAATACAAATATACTGTCTGCCTCTATTGGAAGATGCTTGATCTTCAGACACTGTTTCTTAATTCTGTCTTTGAACACCATCTTACAGCTGATGCTACTGATACTGGCGTTATTGGAATTATTTGACAAAGGAGTTTAGTGTTTGGATTGACTTATTTCAATCTTATTTTGCTAATTTTAGCTAATTTTCTTAATTTAAATAAGATTGAAACTATTGGCTGACATAAGATTATCACCACAGGCTGACATTAAATTCGCTTGAAAGCTAGTGAATTTTATTTCACTGTGGTAATGATTTACAGGGCGAGAAAGTATGCGAGAACGTCTTTATACATACAGAAGTAGGCAAGGATAAGTAAAAAAGGAACGAATTTGAATGGAATATTGCTAATCCCCACAGGAACCACCTCATATCACCTTTTCAAGTGGGATTTAGATCATTTTCTATTTCATCTAACCCAAAGTCTATGGTTTTAAATCTCAAAGAAAAACTTACAAAAACTAATTTCAATAGTAATAAACTGGTTGAGAATTTCAAAAAGCGTATTCACATCTGTAGCACATAAGAACGGGTACCTCGGCTTTGATAAGTAAGGAGTCGACGGAAGCGATGAAAAATTGCATGAGCAATATTACTTCTCGTTTGTCAGACCTCCTCTAGAGCTTGTCCATAGAATATGAACCCTGCTTTCGAGAGCTGGAAAATGTCCAGCGGAAATCCTTGAGTTCTGTTGCAGCTACAATAAATGTTGCTGCGAAAAACCAATATTGTTGCCAAGATGCTACATGACATAGGATGGAAATCGTTTGAGGAAAATAGATCGAATTTAGGTCAAACTTGCTCAGTAAATTGAGACGTACTAAATTACAATATACTCAGCTGTTATGTATACTGCATTCGCCATATGATATGGATATAGAAAATGAAAAAATAGGGGTCTAGGTGGTAGGACTAGCAACATTAAAGACTATATATTTTCACGGATAATAATGGACAGTAACAAATTAGATAAAAAGACATTTAAGACGTGCAATCTCTACAGCGTGTCAAAATTCAACAGCAGGGTTAAAGTGAGGGCGAAAAAGGAATAAGAATGGTACGTGGACATGAAAAATTGATGGGAAAACTCAGGAAAAATATCTAATACAGGAAAATATGAAATATGTAATTAATCAGCATGAAAAAACCTCCAAAAACAAGTTAACCAATAAAATATTTCGTGATAGCTATCCCTCAGTATTGGCGTAGAAGCAAAATATTTATAAAATAAAATAAATAACTCAAACCACGTAAATTTGAAAATTCTCATTTGAGTGAATCTTACGGTGCGGAGGAATAATGCATCACAACAATATCCTAGTAATGTAAATTTATTCTATTATTTATATAGTTTATATTAATTCACGAATCTAAAATAAATCAACTTTCAATTTTCACTGGCTTCGAATTCGGCATTCATATTATGAAATTTCCACTGAGGATTCCACAGAAATGGTTATTGAATTCGTTAAAGGAACAAACAAAGGGCTAATAGCTAGCCAAAAATTTAACATCATAGATGACTACATTAAAATGAAATTAAGCCAGAAGGCGTACTAATCGTGTCAAGATGGTAATCGAATTAACCTTATTAAATCTTTCTGTGCGTATAGGAAGCTAAGTTTACGGTGAACAACTCATCCCAAATGCAATAGCTCTGAAAAATAATTATAAGAGTAGTGATGATTACTTCGTACACTCCCACAAAATGTATTGATGCGACATGTTACACTAGCGGACTTACATCATCAGGTACCTTTTTTAACGTTACATCAATATACACGGAAGAAACAATGCAAAAAAGAAGAGGGAATTCTGTAAATAAATTCTGCGGGAGTGCACAATGTAATTATTTTTCATTATTATATTTTCTTACACGAAGTAACGCCTTCACATATTGGGGAATAGGAGTATTTCCTATATGAAAAGAAAATTTGTATTTTTCGCTTTACATTTACATTCAAACCTTGTAATCCGCCAGTGGCGCGTGGCAGGGGGTGTAAAAAAAAACCGAAATCCCTATCTCACCTGGAGAGCTATTAGCTTCTCTAATACTTCGCGGGAAAAACGACCAAAATTAACTATCTATCCTGGCATCTACTTCCCTGTTTGGTTTTTTTTTTTCTCCCGAAGATCGCGAAAGTTTATAACTGGGATAACAATATCAGCTATCTCCTCCCCGAAATCGGTAGTGATAAATTCATCAAAAAGCTTCCATCCCAGGGATTCTATCACAGCCGAAACACAGCTGTCAAATATGATATCTCCCTTGACAAACCTAGCTGCTCTACGTTGAACCATCTCAAGATCGGAAATTAATCCTACTTCGTGAGGATCCCAAATTGCACAGCAATACTCAAGAAGAGGTCGAATCAGAGAAAATATGCTCTTTGAAGGAAAAATTACTACTGAGCGTAATTCCTAGGTATTCATGATGCATCACGAGCTCCAAGATTTAGATGTACCAGTCCATATATTACTCAGTCCAAAGGGTAACGGACAGATATCACTGAAAGGGTAAACTAAAATGATAAAGAAGGGAACGTGTTGCTAATCACGGAATTCAATCGCTATTCACTACGCTCAATAGAGGGAATTTCCGTATCAGACAGCAACAGACGCAACAACCACCCGTGGAGCCGTCATCCGCGTCTCACGGATAAAAGACACCACCCGTCTGCATTCCTCAACATAAAGCCTGGGTGCATGCAGAAACCTTTAATTTCCCGCGCTACAAATAAGTCCGAATCTCATTACAGCACTCGCTCTCCCGAACGATTATCGGAGAGAATCTAGGGCGTCGTTGCTAATGGCTGCGAGTAGTCGCTAAATATAAATTGCATCTTTGACTACCGGTCTTGTGGAATCGGTAGTTGGCGGATTGGAGTCACGGCCGACGAGTGTGCTCTTAGCTCTTGGTTGGCGGACGGGGAATAGATCTGAGAGCGGGGAATGGAAGCGAGAGTGCCTCGAGGGTACGATGACAATGGGATCCCTCGACAGGAGTCTGGTAGGGAAGAGGCGCAAAGATATGAGTTCCACACACGTTGTATGAATCGAGAGGCTGAGATTGTTTTTCCCTCACTTTTGCTTTCGAGCGGCGAGCGAGTAATGGATCGATCGCTTTTTTAATTTTCTACGAGTGCGGGATTGTGGCTCAAAAACTAGTGACGTGATTCCAATGGAAGTATTCTCCATGTAGAGTACATACGATCATTGGTGTTTAGTTTTATTCACTTGTATGCTTTAATTTTTGTGCATACCCAACACATTCACGTATAAGTTCGTGCTTGAAAGGGTTCATTTAACAACCGGTCTGGGTATTATTATGGACTCTAAACTAAATTTTAACTCTCATTTATCCTCTATTCGTTTACGTGCTTTCAATCTTTTAGGTTTTATTAAACGTAATTCTTTCCCTAATTTTTCGACAAAAACTATTATCCAGGCTTACTCGTCCTTGGTTCGCCCCATTATAGAATATGGTTCGGTGATTTGGAATCCTTCCCTCTCAAAAAAAATTGAATTGGTTGAATGTGTGCAGAAGGGATTTATTAAGTGGCTTTGTCATAAAGAGAATGTAACATACAGTAGAATAGACTATGTTCATGTTTGATTATGAAATACTTGCTATTATTTGACGTCGCTTTTGTGCGAAATATTTTATGTAGCTATTATAATTCTACTATGTTATGTAATCTCTTTGGTTTAGCTGTTCCCTCCCGAAGAACTTGCCAATCGTATCTTTTAGTGGTTCCTTTCTCCAAGAAGACATTATATAAGTTTTCCCCGTTTCCAAGAATGGTAGGAGCCGTAAATGAAATTTCTAACTATGTGGACTTTTTCGTGGACCCACTGAGTAAAGTAAGAAAGATAGCTTACAAAAATTTTTAAATAATTTTATTTATTTATTGTATTGTATTTTGTGTGTGTTTTTTACTATCCGCTAATTTTATTTTCTTAATTTGAAGGTATATTTATTATAATCAATGTACTTGGGGAAACCTGTATCCATTAAAGAATTAGTAATAATAATAATAAAACTGTGGTTTACTTTTACCCTGTGTATCACTTATTTATTATATATTTATATTTTTTCTGCTAATTTAATGTTTGTATGATTAACCCGGGGTAGTGGCTCAAAAACTAGCGTTGGCATTTCAACAGATACTTTTTTCTACGAATCACATTTGGTCATTAATACTTTGTTTTTTCTCATGTATACTCTTATATTTAACCCAACATTAAAAATCGCGAATAGAGCTGTGATTTACTTTCACGCCGTGCTTCGCTTATTACTTAAATATTCAATCACCCCTCAATAACCCCTGATAATTTAATGTTTGTAGGTTTAACCTTTTATTTCGGTTTAGCATTTGACATTTTCCTCTTTCTTCATTCCCTTCATTATATTTTCATTTTAGCTTTGTAGCTATTTTTCAGGTAATTTAGTTATTTGCATTTTTCCATGTTTTTTCTGTTAAACAAACATTTATACTGATTTATCTATGTGAATATGTGTCTGTACTGTTTTTTCGTCTTTCTGATCTCTCTTAATCTGCTTTCTCCATTAATATTTACTTAACTATCAAAAGGTTTTTCACTCCCCATCTTGCGGGTGTTTCCTTGTTGCGTTACATTTTTTCTTAAGTGAGACCTTAGATTTTTAAATAAAATCTCAAAAAAATTAAAAGTATGTCTCAATCTCGCCCTTATATAAATTCGTTAATTATTATTATTTGCTTCATTGCGACCAATTAAATCGAAGTTTGTTCCAAATCATTTTGATGACACGATTTTCCGTTCTCCTTAAATATAAATTGCTCATTTTTTATGTAGTTATTTTCATTTTGAATGTAAAGTGCCTCCTAAACTGGCAATTAGCCTCACAGAGGAAGAAAGGATTTACTTTAATTTCCTACTTGACAAGTTAATTGCACTTTGAGGATAGGACCATATTTATGAATATTTCACGAACTACTAGCCTTTTGCTTGTTCATTTGACGCTTTAGTATTCCCGTCTGCTTTGTGAAAAGCCCAAATGAGAAACTCACAAGTTTTTTTATGAGGAATTCGGAGCGATAAAAGAAGTACGTTTAGACCCATTATTTGTAACTCTACAGTATAATTGAAATATTGTGGTCAAAGCCAGCACAAAGCCAAGAAGATGACGAATATTAAGACATATTTCCTGTCTTAAGGTCTTCAACATTGCATATTATCACTAACAAAAGCACCTACTGATAAATTGCATATTAATGGCATAGTAATTTATTTCCGGTATCTACTAGTCAATTATTGGGATTGAATTAAATATTAAGCCTCTCAGTTCTACTGCAATATCAATACGGTTTCTTTAATTTGAGAATAAGGTTTTAAAAGTAACTTTACTGCATTTCTGCATTGAATTGAGCTAATTGTATCACCTTTTTCCTAAACTACTTTGAGATCTTTGAAACATCAATAGTTATCGGTATGAATTTGTGAATTCAGGTGATTCTCTTGAAAAATGAAAGAATAAGTTTTGAGCCGACTTTTAGTTGTTGTCCAGAGCCCTCTATTTGTAAGCTAACAAATTTTAAATCAGAATTTTTGTTATCAGTTATCACTGTAATAGGATTCGTTATGCTTAATGGAAAACAAGAAATAAGTTACCATAACTTCTTAGTATTTGCCTATCATACTGCTTTACGAATTTCTCAACTTATGGCCTTTTTGCCCTGAAGATGATAACTAAGAGAATCTTTGCGATCTTTTTAATAATCATTAACTACCTGCAATAACTTTCCTCCGGGTTTCTCGTCTTCGATGTAAAACTTTGAAGGTAATCTAAAAAAAACAAAGTTGTAAGTCTATAAAAAATTCAAACTAAGTTTTTCCTCTTATTTTTGGGAAAAATTGTTTTCCTATCATTATCGATATTTTCCTAAAATAAAAATTTACTGTACTTTTCTTTCGTTATAACTAACTTTAGACATATATTTGATGTTATAATGGCCTTAAAATGTATATCAATTATTTATTAAAATTAAAGGTGCATATGATTAGTTCCAACACGATGTCAAGCTCAGTTTAAATCGGTTTTAATTCCACTGCTAAGGATGTTTCGTATAAAATATAAATTCATGAGATATGAAGCATTACAATTTCGATCAAATTTGTTGAAGAGTATTATAAATCATACGTATTACGTTTCCTGCGTTTTAAAAATTTAATTTGTGTTAATGTTTTCTTCATAAATATAGATTTTTCGTTCACACTTCCGTATTATTAATGTGAGTTAGTGTTGTTGTAGTAAGAAACTTTTGATTAGTATTAGATTCATGGGGAAAAGAAAATTTGCGTCTTTTATGAGATTTTATTTTTGAATTTTATAGTGCTACAATTTTGGAAGAGTTTGCTAATGTTTTTAAAATCCATACCAGGCAATGCTTTCGATATGAATCAAACTGAATATTGCTTTGTTCTCGTTTGCACGAGCAGTTTAAAGTATCGATTTCCAAATATTTAATATGTTTCCATCCAATAGAATGCATCCGAGATATTTAAGATAGTTAATGGTACTTGAGAAGATTTGTAGAAGTTGAGTGAACAGACAACTTGTTTGTTTTTCAGCCGAGAAGAATTCTTTCCCTGAGCAACTTGGTGGTCAGATTTGACGCTAATGACACTCAATGGTCCCTTGAGTCATATGAAAGATACCTATATTGATTATTATTCAATAATTAATTATCGAATGAATTTAATAATAATTAATCAAATCATTAATAAATTATTATTCAATTAACACAACATAGGTATGATTATATGTTAAATTAAGCATACCTATATTGAGTTATACAGGGTGCGGCACATAACTTCCTTTTTTCAAATGCTTTATAATGCGAAAAAAGGAAGTTATGTTGCTGCACCCTGTATATTGCAGGATATCCCTGTAGTCACCGGAGTACTTATTCATCAGTTCTATTTCACTGAATCTTGAAGATCCCATTCCTGAACAGCGAAGAGCTCATTCCCTACGCTACCATCTTCTAATAAGATATATTTCAGAGTATCAACTATTTTCATGTTCAGATTAACACAAATAATCGAACTGATTAGAGCACAATTGCAACTAATTTCGTTTATGGCCACGACTCGCCTGAGATTTTAGTGCGTGAATACTTACATCCACGGATACCCTCAAAGTGGAAAGGCAACACAACGAACGGACTAGAAATTCCAAAGGAAAAACAGACTTGAAAAGAGTCTAACGGGGTCGGAAATCGACCGACTTGGGATTTTTCCTGGGTGTTACGACGCCTTTATGTGCAAATATATCTGAACCCTTTTTCTCGTGCGGCAGTGCTTCTTCCTCGTGAAAACCCAGCTTTAGCTTAATTTCGGTGCTTGAAACGGTTTATCAGCAGCTGATGTCGGAGAGCAGTTTGAGGGAAAACTTTTGATTCGCTGACTATACCATTTCAAAGAAAAAAACTGACAGAACGGAAGGTCTTAAATATTTGCTACTTCTCAAATTTACTGTCAATCGTGGGAATGGTTGATTGGTTCCTTAGAGACACGAGAAGAGAGTGCATGAAAGACTAAACTTCATACCGAGCACTTGTTGAAGCATCGTAGCACTTTCGGTAAGACCCAATTACCAAGAGTCAGTGCCAGGAATGGAATTTACCTGAGGATAAGAGTCCCAAACTCAGTCGGAAGAAGCGAGACCAGCCTCCACCTATGGTTTTCTTTGATTTCAAAGGGGTCTTCGGGAAGGATTTCGCGCAAGAGGGTAAAAGGAGGAAATCCGCAACCACGTGACTTGAATCGTTTGTAGGCTAGGATTCCACGAGTTTGAGAGGAATTTGGAATAATGGATTACAGTTCTTTGTAGCAGGACGATGACGATGCACCAAAGCGCAAAGAGAAGGTTACAAGCGATTTTTGACCCACATCCATAAAGAAAAATAGCTGAATGCCTGTGATTTAATTTCTTTTCAAAACTTTAATACTAGGTACATAAATTATTTAAATATATAAATTCATAATATTAAAGCTTATATAAATATATAGTGAAAATGAATATATTTATGAATTTATGAAATTAATAGGAGATATTACTTTAGAAAGAATCTCTCAATAATTAATTGTTCTGAAGTTTCTTTGTTTACTTGTAACAGATTTTATTAAAGGAATTCCGTTTTTTAAATAAAATTACTCTTTACATTAATTTGACAAAGATTAATTCAAAGAAATGGAGTAAGCAATCATAAATGGAATCTTTCCTTCTCAATTTGTACGGTCTTGTAGCAAGGATAAGGTATATAACATTATGTATCAATTACAAATCATATGCGACTATTTCTTGTTGGAATAATATTTTGGCGTAGAATGTAATATAAATATTCCTCGTCAAAGTTCTAAAGCATTACAATAAAAATTAGTAGTAAAGAATTAGTTTGGTGCGCAATTGTTAAAAGTTTCATTACTTACACATAAACATTTTTAGGAAAAACGTAGCATAGTTTAAATAAGCTGATTACACATTAGAGATACTTGCCAAAAAATTATGTAAAATTATGGAGAAGGCAATTATAAATGACACTTTTTCTTCTAAATAGCCATGATATTACAGCAAAGATAAGAGATATGACATTAATTATCATAAAAGTGTTCCTATTTAAAATATTATCCAAGAAAAGAATATAATTACAATATCAATACGCCTTGTTAAAGTTAGAGTACAATGACTTCGAGGTTAAGAGTAAAAGAAGTACAGTTAGAATATGTTCAAGTGAACTTCTTTTGCCATCTTCTGTTTTGGATTACTTATAATTAAATAAACTGTTGAGATCTTTAATGAGTAGGATCCGAGAGTATAATCTGAAACAAAAGCTAACTAGATGAAATAGATCAAAAGTAAGCTTGAGAATTGCTCTTTCGAACCTTTGATGAAGAATTTTCTCTTTTGGATTCCTCAGCGAGTTAATAGTCTATAATTATTTGTGAACTCTTTCTTTCGGACTCCATTTTTCGGAAATCTGTCGCGAAAAAGAAAATTATAATTTTACAAGTGAGCGAAGAGCCTTTTAATTTTTGAATGGAGGAGGTCTTTCAGGACGAGTTAACGAATTTTTAGTCATTTGGAATAACTGAGAAGTTTATGGGAGGCAACGGCCGGAAGTTGATGAGAAAAGTTCTATAAGAGCGGGAAATAAACTGGGAGAGAATTCATTTAACGTATAATTAACATAGACAAAAGAAATTTCGGAATTCCCGAGAATATTTTTATTCGATAAATGCTTGATTGAAAAAGAAAAGCCTTTCTCTTTCCTTCCTTCAAAGAGAGTAGGAAAAAAGAATGAAGATTTCGGAACGGAAAAAAAGACAATGCTCAGCAATTGTATTACGCTGAAAGACTTAAAATAGGTCTATAATTTAAAATATATGGCAGTAAGAGTGAATTAACCTGTCTCACGGCAGACTATTTGAAAAACTATTAAAGGTCATTTGAATGATTACACGCAAAATTTACGGCAAAGGAGAACTTTTGGAGTTTTTTTATCATGAATAGACAAATACGTATAGCTAAGATAAAGTAACCGTAGTCTAATTATCTTTTCAAGTATGAGGTTTTTATATCCTTTTTTAGGAAATACAATACAGTTAAATAAATAACAACGAAACGTAGTGCAAGTATGTTCCATAGTGAATTATTGAAACCACCAGTCTCGATCATATTCAGGAAACCGGTCTTTCTAATAAATTATTGCGGGAAATATTAAGTTTCGTTGTTATTTATTTAAATGAAGTTCCACAAAGTTAGGCTTGGACACCTCGAGTTCATAGAAATACTATTATTACTTTTTCTTACGTTTTAATATTATATATGATATCTTCGCCTAAGCCTGCTCGTATCATTCAAAATTAAATTTCTCAATGGCAACTAAATTTAATGTATAAAATTATTATTAAATAATTTTATAATTTTACTGAAGAATCAGGTAGTGACTAGTAATGAAAACGGACGAAATATAAACAAAATCACAGCTTCTATTTCTGGAAGAATTCTTGTTCCCATCGAAACCTTTCTAAAATTCTTAAGTGACAAATGCAAAAATTATGATTATAATTTTATATCTAAGAGTGTTTCCGCAACTTATAAATTGACATAACCCAAAAAGTACTATTAATTTCGATATTAATTATAAATATAGCTTGAAATTTTAAGTTTATAAAGTAGCTTCACTGTAATTAAATACTTCTCACTCTGTTTTTATTTCAAATAAACTAATTATTGCTGATTATCTATAGAAACATATTTTATAAGTTATTTTAGTGAAATACACAATTGATGTTTCAATTCAATAAGTAATTCTTAGGTTGCATCTTTTTTATGATGCAGTGAGAAAAATGCATCTTGTCTAATATACAATATGTTTCTATGTGTATATATGTATACATGCAATGTGTATATTTGTGTATATATGTATATATTCTATGTGTATATATGTATATATGCAATGCATTTCGGCTAGGATAGTGTCGTAACACATCTCTTCGAATAAGGAGTTGGCAACTAGGATTTTTGATGGTTCCTACGCAGAACCTCTCTCTTTGACGTCATCGATCCAACCAATAGGAGCTAATGAAGTGAAGGTAGCTCAAGAATCTATCTAGTGTGGAAGGGAGATAACAGGTTTGTTTCCTATATATTTTCCCCGTCGGCGGGTCATCACAGCCAACTCGAAAGCCTCCGTAATCATCCGTTTCAGCTATAACAGAGATCACTTCGATTTCGGATTCCTATTTTAAGCTCAAAGCGATGAGATATGCCACCTCACATGCAAGCGCGTCTATCCAGCAGAGTTTCATTCGGCATTTTGACATGTTTTCCACGGGAATGGGTTTTTGAATTAATAACATTTCCCACGCGAGGGGGCGGCAATTGGGTTCAATCTGGATTAAATTGAGAGGCGACTCACAAAGAATTTTCTCCTCTGTTTGCCCTTTGGTCGTGACACTTGACTGTCGCGAGATCTCTGCTTAATTATTGGCGAAGGACGAGGGAAGAGATCCATCCGTTAAAGATCAGTTTGTGAGGATTAAAGTAACATTACCAAATGGCAACATAAGGACTTTGTCGCGAGTGAGAAGGGATTGTAGATAAAAAAACATGTAATGGAAATATACGCAAGTCAAAATCCAATGGAAATAAATACCTATAAAAATGGCTCTTTAGGCTCTAGATCAAAAGTGGGAAGCCTGCCATAAAGGCCTTCAGGCCATACAAATGCTATTTTCCGTCGATCCTTAATCGAAAACTTAATTTAAATTATTTTTTCCCAATTACTATTGGGACGTCAAGTTGAAAAGGTTACCTATTTCTGCAGTTGACCGAATGAGCTGTCCAACAATATTAGTGAAACAAGCATAGTTTGGCGAAATTTGTAGATGAAGATTATTTTTATTCTACCTTTTATTCGTAGTAATTTAATAGTAGCATTCTATGAATATTTATAATATATATTTTGATAATTAATTCCTCCATAAAAACAAATATAAACAATGAATGAACGAAAATAAAAAAATCAGTAGTAGGTAATTCAATCAGTAAGTAATTCATTCGAAATGAATTTAAAATAAATGTATTTCTACCATTTAAAATAAATGCATTCAAATTTAAATTAAATGTGAACCTTGATGTATATTAAATGACAAGAAAATGAATTCAATGATTAATTATATCGTATATGTTGAACATACAATATCAATATTGTATCTTCTAGACACATCATATTTACCCGCAACGTGGGTATTTTCTTTGGCAACCAGTTGCAAAGATTTTTCCCCACACTCTACTCCGTCTTTTTGTTTTAATTTATACTTGTTCATATTCTGACAACATACGAGATTAGGTGGAAGTGATGCCCACTTGGGCCTAACCTCGCCAATATAGGGTCTAACTAACTAACATATAATTAATTATCAATTCAAGTTTCTTTTAATTAACTTAATATACATCAATATTCATCTTTTTTAAATTATGAATACATCTATTTTAAATAATAATGAAATATATAAATTATGACACATGAATTATAATTTTTATACATAACTTTTCGTATTTACGTTGCACATGATCTTTAATGAACAAGTTCGGCTGCTTCAATCTCAAAGAATACTATCGATGGCGCCGGCAAGGTTCCTCCTCAGCACCGAAATACCTTGAGTCTTTCCTAGACTGAATTCATTCTACATGAAGGACGAAAGATAAAAAAAGGCCTACGTTGTCAGAGATTGGACCCAAATCTTCATCTTCAATCACCTTGTGTCTCTTGTGCTCCAACCAATCGAGCATCGATCTGGGAGCGACTGAAGGGAGTTTTATTCTGTACATGTCTAACCCCTAAAAAAGAGGAAAATATTCCTGACACTTCTATGGATTGAGCATTAATCTATAGACGATTTATTTAAAATTTCAACGGATAAGTTAAAATAAACAATGTACTTAGAACGACTACATTTCAGCAACAATTTACAGACAAAATATCCTACACGATACGAAAGGCGTTCTTGGTTTTCCTGCTCCATCTGACCTTTTGACTCGCACGATGTTTCCACCCCTGAGGTATTGTTTTTCTGTGTAGACAAACGAATAATGAAGTAGAAATGAATGAGAAACACAAGAAGGAACTGCTGTCGAAACTGTTGGGCGGTAAACTTGAGAAAATAAAAGAAATGTGGTTACTTTTAATTTAATTAATCATCTCAGCATCCAGGCGACAACATGTTCGCTCTGATCGTTTGTTAATCAATGACTTGCTGCAAAGTTACGAAAGTTCTTTATCATAAGTAAACAATTGTAGCTGGGGGTCTAGAGTAATTAGGCTTTGTACATGTTCAATTTTAAAGTCTTTAGCTAAAAATCAACTTAGATTTCAGTTAAAAGAAGAAAATTTGAAGATAAGAACACTTTTGAGGGTTTTCATAATCTCAAAATTTTTTCAACGTAAATGTAAAAAACAAGTAAACGAGGTATATTAAAAAAATAACAAACTAATTTTAAAACTTTGTTTATTGAAACAATTCAAGATAATTTTAAAATTTCAAGTAAATGAGAAAAATTAAAATTAAAGTTCATTTTTAAATTATAACTTTTTTAAATTTTAAGTTAATAATAAATTTCATTTTAATTTCAAAATTTCAAGATAATTTTAACATTTATATGTAGTTTTTATTTTGACGGAAATAATTGATGAAAAAAATATCGTGGATTAAAATAATTCCACAGTTCCAATGAATATACAAATAACTAACTAAATGAAAAAGGTGAAATCATTTTTCTACTGTTAATTACTTAATATTTCTCCTATGAGTTTTTATAGTACCGATAAAAATTACATATTTTTTATTTCCTTGATTCATTATAGTCACTTCATCTACTGAATATTTATATTTTTGATACCCATTAATTTTTTAATACTTTTTTAATGATTTTTTAATTTGTTACGAAGTCAATTTTCTTTAGATTCCTAATATTATCTCTAAGTGTATGGTAGCAAAAAGTTCTGTTGTTGATTTCGGTTTTATGCAATTTTCGATACATTACTGTTTTTTTAAATTCCATATCATACAGCATTCTTTTACATCTTTTCACTTGTGCTTAAAGTAGATCTTCTCAGATTCTTCTCAGCCCCTTCTTTGTGGATTATTTCCTGCAGTGTGTTTTTTTTCCCTAATAGCTTAGGTGTTTTATATGCACTTCTTTTGAAGTTATTTTATCGATTCAATTAACCTATTATTTAAAAATGTTTTTATCGATATCATCGACGATCGGTTAGAGAGAAGAAGAGACTTTTTAGACTCAATCTCTCCTTATTGAAGAATTTAAGATGTAAACAGCCGCTGATCCAAACACAGCAAATATGATTACGACTACTGCCTAACTTATGAGCTTGTATGAGGGATAAAGATTTCGATTCGTAAAATCGATATTAAATTCTATTTCATGCCAGATTTTTGAATTAAAAGTCTCTATGGTACTCATATCCGGGATTATCAATTACTCTCTCTTTTCTTTCGAAAAAGGACCTCATGATGAGAAAGAAATGTTTTCCCCATCTTCCGTCGTCCGGAGCGACGCTAAAAGCAGACCGAAGTGATTCTGCTACTCAAGATGACGTCTTCAGAAGAAGTCATTTTCTTTTACTGAAAATCTTGGCATGGGCTACAGGATAAGATATTGATACTGATGGCGAGCGAGAAAAGAAAGCTAGATTTACGAGCTTCGGATTCGATGCCTTGGATACAAATGATTCGTCGAAAATGCACATGAAATAGGTTTCGGCCATTACAGCGTAGACGAAATATGGCATGATTGAAGAGGTCCGCGAAATTATTATTATTCATACTTTCAAAGAAGTATCGAGACTAAAACTTTGACTTATATGTGGAGGAGGGTGGATAAGGGAGTTTGTTGCACTTGAAAGATTTCCTTCGTAATGTTTTTCTAATGAAAAATTTCTTTTAAGTCCAAGTAGGATTTAATTCTTTTGCCCAAAAACTCATGAAGCAAAACGAGATATTAACTTGATTTAGAATGGCATAAAAGTGCACAAAAATGGGGCAAACGACTGTTACACTATTTTATTGGACGATGACACAAAAATCTTTTGCTCCCAATCCGTATCTCGTTGAATATAGTATTTCTTATTTTTCATTTGGTAAAGAATGGAGAATAATGTGTCTTTCATCTACATTTATCAAAATTACTTATGGTTGTTATGATATGAAAGCTACAGAGGCCTTGAGTGATGCTAATATTAGCACTGATTAATATTTCTCCTTTTGAATGCCAAGAAAAGTGTTACCGAGTGAATAAAGTTAAGTTGATATACAAAAGTATACATAATCTTCAAGAAAATCAAAACTTTCGAAAACCTAGATTATACACAAAATTTATTAAAGGAAAAAATTCTCGATTACCTTAAATTTATCTTAAATTAGAAGATTGAACGGGACACCGAAAAAGAATCTGCAAACGATCATTTTAAAAATCTCGGTACACAATCTTACTTTATCTAAATTCATCTATCTGAACCTACACCAGCATACTTAGAAGGGTAATTAAGTAAAAATTTACTTGTTAAGTTCATCATAAAAACTAAATTACCGTTTAGTTAATACTAATCTTTTGTCGTGACGTAATTTCGCCTGAATATACCAGCAGTTATATATGGGTTACATCTAGAGTAATGGCTTATATTCATTACGTAAAAAACACTGTCATTAATATTTGATTTTTATGTAGATAAGAAATTTTGTTGAATATATATGCAGTAATATAAGTTTCAAATTTAGAATAATGGGTTCTGAGATAAATTTATTTTATGTATACGAGAAATGTTAGATAAGTCCGGCGGGAGGTTCTAAAAGCTATAAATTCGCAAACCCTCTTGAACGAAATGCCGTATTTGGAGTAAAGTTTCTTTCGGAGTAATCTTACACCAAAAGAAACGTCCTCACGCAGCTACGTTCGAATCCAAAGGCTAATTAAGCACCTTTTATACGGTGCCACAGAGAGGCTGACGTTGATTGATTTAGAGTTGAAAGGGCGATTGGAGAAAGGTTATCAGTTCAGTTGTTTGCCCAAGTTGCGCTGCAGCTCGTTTATCTGGACCATCTCGCGTTTCCAAATTTCCGAAGAGAAATCCAGAAAAATCCAGGTGTAACTTGAACTGAACCTTTTTGGTTTGCTTCCCCAAGGATAGGAGACACTTCAAAACTCGTTTCAGGTAAATCGCTATGTTGTACTCAGTGGGCTTGCACGCAGTTTAGAGCAGTGGACATAGTTTACTGTAAAACGAAGAGTTTTGGGCAATATTGGGATTTACAGCTCAGATTTTTTGTTAAATTAATATTATTTTACTCTATCGGTGAGATTAAGCGTTACTTAGTTTGTTTGTTCAATAAGTTTGTTTGTTTAGTAATTTTGTTTGGCTGCTAAGTTTGTTTGTTTACTGATTAAAAAATTTAAATGGTTTTACTTGCATTTTAATCCTTAGAAACCGGATATATTTTGACATCCAATCTAATATTTTAGAAGAATGTTGCTGTAACATAGTACCGATATATTTAAATAATGTTTCATGAAATTTAATAACATAAGGATGAGAAATATACTGTCACCATTTCCTCTCTTGGCAGAATTTCTCTCAGCTTGGCATACGAAGAAAGAAGAAGAAGAATACCATAAAAAATCTATTTCAGACTATCTAAAATAAAATTCTTTTCCGGAATAGTTATCTATCATTCACGACTTACTGATTTCCAATAAAGCAGAGAGATTTTCTTGGATTTAATAAATGACCAACACTTCTGTTCCTCCTTCTTTGCAGTAAAATCCACTACTCTCTCGAAAAGACTTTTTAATATACGGTTCCACACCTCTATAGGAAATGGCGAAGAATACATCGTCTGCCACGGGATCGAAGGTTTTCCCACAAAAATACATTACTTATCATCGCCTACAGAAGGAGATGACATGCAGTTACTTTCTTAGAGGAAAGCGAGATATGCATGTATGTGTTTGCAGGCGAATCAGCCTCTCGGGCTATTAGCTAATTATTAGTGAGAGATGGTACTCTACTATCCTCGCTTCATTTTGTTGAAGATAGCTTCCCCAAAGAGAGAGTCCACGAGAGCAAAAATTTAAAAGGATTTAAGAGTTATACTTTATTAAGAGGAACTTGGAACGAAGAGTATTCGAAAATTTATTTCTACGACTGCTAAAACTAATTCTGATAAATGGAAGAGACTCCTAATGGGAGTCACTAGGGAGCAATCAACATGTTAGCGGCCATTTCCATTCGCTTTTAAAACTCAGAATATTTCCCGGAAAACTCAGTATTTATGCAGAGAGCTCATATGATTTTAATAAGCATTTCCAGTCAACGGAAGGAAAATGCTCGACTTTGAGGGCAATACGATTTTCCCAAGGAATAAACGGAAAATGTCCCTATGATTTTCACTCTAACACTTATACTCTACGTTCCAGAAAGATGTTCCGAACCACTTTAACTACGACGCAGAGCAGTTTTTTTATTTTTTGTTAACGTTTCGTTATGAAGGAAGTGGACTTCCAGTGAAAAAAAAACGGTTTGCATTCTAAAAAAATTAATGTACGGCTAGAAAAACTCTATCCCCCATTATTTATAACGGGGATTGGATTCATGAGGATTAGCGTGCCAGGGTAGCGAATCTGATGTTTCAGGATGAACATTAGGATTAGGGTATGGTTTATTTATGTGTTACTAATGGAGCGATCATAAGAGTGGACTCCTGTTGACCACTCGTCCAAATAAGGTATTGATCCTTATTTCTTTAAGGATCCTTATTATTGTATAGAAACTCGTAATTATTCATGGGCTACATATCAGAATCATTCCTCTTCTCATACATTAAAAGTTGTTTCTAGATTTGTAGGACTTTTGCTAATGTTTCAGCTTGAAAATATGGGACTGTTAATTTCTAATTCATTATGGTTGGTTTTATTTAAAAAAATGAAAGGATATAATATCTTCACAGATTTAATATCCTAGAAACTAGTTATGTCAAAAGAGTTTCGACAGCTTAGGCCATTTTGTACGTAAGCTACCACCGGTAATCGAACCCGGGACCGCTTTCACTAAAGCCAAACGAGCTATCTATGTGGCTATCCGGGAATCTCTATCACATCCTTTATTAATAGTTTAATTTCGATTAGTGCCTTTGAAATTGAATTTATAAGTTTTTTGTTAATTAATAACGACCAGTATTTCAACTCACATTATTGGGTTGGGATAGGGATAGCATTATTGTAAAGAGAAAGGTAAGAAATGAATAGGAAAGACTTCGTCTCCAAGTTTACAAAATGGTACATTATGACTGAAGAAGATGAGAAAACTTGGAGCAGTTTTGTCGTGATGCGAAATGCATTTAGAGGATATTACGAGAGATCTTAAAAATGAGATGGGGCACGGAAAGTAAAATCTCCAGAATGAAAAAAACTGGACAACGAAGAATCTTCACAAACTTGGCAGAAAGAGATGGGGAAAACTTTGATCAAGGATTTCCCATATTTAGTACGTGGAACTCGGCCCTCGGAACAAATTGATCAAAGTACTGGAGAATCAATAATGACTCGCAAACACTTTAAACTGTCAAATAAGGGAGCAAGGTTGACGTATGTTTCGCTGCATGTGCAGCATCTTCCAGGGACCAGCTGCGACTGTGAAGATGCTGCACATGCAGCGAAACGTACGTCGACCTTGATATCTTATTTGACAGTTTAAGGTGTTTGTGACTCATTATTACATTTTGCTGTCAGCAGTAAGCCTCTGATGATACTGGAGGTTTCCAGAAAATACGGCAAGACTCAGAAGCATCTCAAGATAGTATTAAGGAAGATTAGAGGAACTTGGCAATAATCTGCGAAAATATTAGTGCTGATGCGTGTCTAAGACTCATTCTTACTCAGAATTACTATCCTAATATAATAATATCTTTTATTAGATTTTAATTATTTGTTTTTTAGGACTACGAATAGATACTAGGCCAAGTGGTAGTCATTCCTATGGGAGAGGAAAAAATAAAATACCCTGCCTAATATTCACACTAGTCGGGAGGAAAACCTCACAAAACCTGCCGAAGGCAGTATGTAATACATGTAATTACAAAATTTACAACAAAAATACAATATTTAAAAATTTACTGCAATATGAAATTATTTCAAAATTTACAACAATATTACAAGAAAATATCGAAACTTTTTTAATTTTATTCATAAATGCAAAGTAAAAAGGGGGAAAAGGTTCGAAAACATCTCCAGGTAAATTGTTCCATTCTACTATTCCCCGATTAAGAAATTAATATTTACAAACATCTGTTCTCTGTTTAAAAGTATCGACTTTGTGTTTGTGGTCGTTTCTCACGAGGTAATCCAGATCTTATAGCTAATCGTCATTCTTAAGTTTTGCTACAGATAATTGGTACACACATTTTGGTACAGATAATTGGTACAGTCTGTACACGCGTTCAATAAAATTCAGGAAAATAAAATCTGTGGAGCATTCTAGTTATCCCTATACGATTTTTCAATGACAAAATACAATAAACTCAATAAAAATACTGAAACGTTGCCACCTGGCCTGAAGGCCAACTTACGATGTATACTTAAATAAATAAATAAATAAATAAATAAAATGCGTTTGGTTATTGTATGATGGAAATGGTTGCTTCTTCGTCAGTACTGGTCTATATTGATACAGGGAACCGTACTTTCATATCAATAACTAGTCGAATCGAAATATTTCTTACTAGATAATTTGACAAAATTCATTTAAAATATTTCATAGAATTTACCGATGAAAACAGTTTGGTGGAATAAAATAAAATAATTAAGGAATTTCACTAGGTGAACGAGTTTTCGTTGCATATAAATATTTTGATGAATACAAACGTACCTAAAAGTAGTGATAAGTGCTATATATGTAAGATATTAAACAACTAGAATAATATTTAATAAAAATAAACATTTATTTAAAATATTTAAATCTCATTTCTTCTTTGCTCAAAGTTTACGATGTTTTTTAGATCTGCCTTATACCCTGGGAAACAGTAGCATCAGTAAAGAAATATTTTTGTGCGCCTAATGCTTATGCAACTCAACATACTCTTCGGCCACTCGAATGCTCTTTAGGCAATAAAATGGTGCTCTCTTCACAAATATCGGCAATGGATATCGAGGGGATATCGATTATTACATAGCGTGGGAGAAGTGTTAGGGGATACACCTAATTACAGTTAATATCACACGTTAAAGAAATAAACATAGGAAAATGGGTCTCGATTAATCCCGTTCGCTAATTTGAATCGGCTTTAGTATACCGCAGGTGTTGATCCGAGATTATATAACGCAATGAGGATACGAGAAAATCCTTATAAATAACTTTCCAAATATCCGAATATCCTTCTACCATCTTCTTTTTATTGTCAATGCTTCATTCAGGTCGACGAAGGTGGATCAGAAATTGCAATTATCTACTGATAAACTATACGGTGGGGGTTTAGAGGGGTAAAAATAAAGGTATTTAACTGTTTTAATTGAGAGAATTAAAATTCATTGATTAATAGAGAAATGGTTATTATTCCATAAAGGTACAGAAGTGGGCGTTCAAACGTTAAAATTTAAAATACTTTTACTGACCATCTTCTATAAATATAATCTTTAAATTACAATCTATTTCCCTAACAAATAGAATAAATGTATGATATTTCTAGATACTATAATAACTGTGGAAAAGAAATCTGGAAATCCCAATACCAACTATTTTCAATGAACTTCCATGTAATTTACAATCTATAGATATACTGTCTGCAGTAAATGGAGAAGTAATGAATAGCTTGTCAATGCAATGCTGGATTGATAAAAACTATATCTAATTTCATCTAATCTGACTGTTTGAAAGTTATATACAACTCTATATAACTCTATAATATATAATAATACAATAATAAGTTTATAATTTATACTTGAAAATTAATTTTACTACAAACAGTTCCTCATAAGAAAGTTTAGCTCGGAGCTACTTGATAGTAAAAATATATATCAATCTATAATCCATGTCAAAAGCTACAATCTACGTATATGTATCTATGTATATGAATATTAAGTTAATATAAATGAGAAACGATTACTTGGGAAAAATAAGTTATAAACATATATGAGAAGTTGCCGATGACACTTACATAAAAATTTAAATTGGGAATGAAACAAGCAAGAAAAATTCATTTAGAATTTTTAAATAGCCTGTTTTCATACTCACTATGTAAATATGCTATCTTATTTTACCTTATTTTGCTTATTAAATTAAATTGAAAAGAGGATATATTACCTTTGCGAGACTGATATTCTATATTCTTGTATGTATTCACCACACCAGAGTGCTCCAAAACAAGAAATATTTATTTATTTCAAGGAAAAGGAATGTAAATATCCTATTATATCGCCTTTAACCATCAGGAAATAACATGCCTTTACAAACAGAAAAAGCGAGTTTTTACATTTTTTGTTGGAGCTAGTTACTTTAATACCGCAGATAGCAAGCATCTAAAACTACATCTATTAGTGGACCGCTGCAGTAATGAAAAATGTGGAAGCAGCCACATACAATGAATGCGCGGAAAGAATTTGCTCGCTATTCGCTTCGGAAGCGCGGGTAATCCGTTGCTGGGGCATTGATAAATTCGTTTATCTAGTATACTTGGATATTTTTTCGTCCAACTAGCATGAATATGAAAAATTCCACCTCTACATCCGAGAAAAAAAAATGGTCCAGATAAATAATAGGTCTGAAAAGCCAATTCTAGAGGTGCGATATCTGCGCGAAATTAAATAATGGGAAATGCTGTATCAGATGAAGCCCTGGGAATTCCAAACCAATTGCTGTCTTCTTAGAAACTTCTTTCTTCGTCGACTTCGCAATTACGGCTATTGCAGCACCCTAGACTCTATTGCTATACCACAACCGGGCTCTTGTTCCTTTTACGAAAATGGTAAAATGGTAATTCAGCTCTGTTAAAGAACGAAATAGACACAGAATATTCTCTTTAGTGGATCAAATTAAATACTTTTTTTGTTTAGTTTAGTTTATATAACTTAAAATATTTCTAAATCGTCCATTTTGTTTGTTTCTGTTACCATATTCTGATGAATGGGATATTCTCATTTGCCATTTGGCACAGGTTGGAGAAAAATGTATCTTTAATTTTCTTGTATCACAGTTTTAAACATGGCTGTGATGAAATGAAAGCTACTAAGGTATGAGTGAATAATTATACTAATCAAGCTCCTTCCTTATGGACTGATAAGAAAAGTATTACTCGTAGAATCATTATGCTTCACTTACGTGGGCATGTTTCGCTTATAGCAATCTGGCTCAGCGAAGAAAGCAAAGATAAACTACCTTACTCCTCCTCTGAAAACATGTCGTAAATACGTAACTTAATTAAATCTGAACATAAAAAATTTATTAATAAATTCTTAAAAATGAATCCTCTTTCATTCGATATTCTGCATTATCTCATGCTTTCTTTTCAATTTACCTGATAAATTATAATAATCTCCCTCTAATTTTGGAACTTTAGAAGTTAAAAGACAAATTAAAAGTTTTTTGTTGCATTTTATCGTTGAATAGGACTATAATTGATTATATATATTGAGATTGCCTCAAAAATTGAAAAATAAGCGTATGGACATTAAAGTTATTGGGAAACAGACGTTAATTTCATATAGCAATTAGACTATCTAAAATTATTATTTCTAATAAAATATCTATTAATTGAAAGAATTTCCAAATGTTTTATAATAAAGATTCTGGTCTATAAATTCTATACCCTTGGATTTCAACTATTTGAAAGAATTCTGCCGCTATTGTCCAAAGAATATTGTTTGATATTATAAGAATCTTCTAAAAAGCAACGTATCTCATATTCATTTTCTGATGTGATTGAAACTAAACTGAAACTATTGGCCGGTCCTTATTGTCTTTCAGTCTGGAGTTCATTGATTTATATTAAAATTCTCATCCTGCCTTGTAAACCTTATATCTCTCTGCAAGCTCTATGTATCTCATGTCAGAGGAGAGTGAGGTACTAACCGGCCTCCGAACTGAATACTCAACGATTTCAAAACCCTTTTATTGGAAAATGTTTGATATTTGATTATTTTTGTGACAAAATTTAAAAATATGTAAATTCGAAGATATATTCTATAATATTTTGACATTGTTATTATAACTGTTGAGAAGAAAAAAGTGGAGATACGTTGGGATATTATAAAAAAACTTCAATGGTCTTAATAGCAATGGATTACTTCTTTACCTTCGATTTGCGTTTCTAAGAGAGAGCATTCAGGAGACAGTTGATGAAGGGTGAGAGAGAAGATATTGACATGCACGGGAACTAAAACTCTGCACTTACATTCCAATACTTTGAACTGAGGCTCGGAGACCCAAAGTGAGTCCGGGATCGCGAGGGGACGAGTTAATGAATCCAATTCCGCCTGTTTTCACCGAATTCTCGGAAAGACTCTGCAAATTAGAGCGCCATTGCACGCGGAAGGAGTGTTGCTCCAGCAAATTGACGTTCCGCCCCGAAATTTTTCGATCCCGGTAACGAATGGAGTTCGGGTGAAAACAGTGGCCGTCACAAGATTCGAGTGAGGGCACCAATTCCAGGAACGGCATTGTACCTTTCTCGAAAAGCCGTTTGCGTCGTTTCGGCTTCGCTTGAAGTATCGCAGACGCGTAGTGCAGGAAAAGCAATTATTCCCCGACCGATCGGGTCCTGTTGGCTAGCCATGATATCGGATATCCATTCATCTTTCATCTTCTCTCGCAAAGTATGAGAACTTCGACTTCTGTTGAGCCTTATCAGAGAAAAATATTCAGAATTATGCGGAGTTAGCGTTCACTACTGGAGAGGACCTGGTGGACGAAGAGGCAACCGCGCACGCTTTTTCCACCCTCTCCCCTGCACTTTCTTGGTGAGATAAGCGGACTGAGCGCTCCCCAAAACAAGGATAAAAAATTCTACATGGACAATGGTAGTAATTTTTCAATGTAAAAATTATCAAATTCAACAGTTCGTGTATGCGGTGCCTACGGCACTTTAAAATTTCTCGTAGGTCTTGAAATAACAAAAATAGCGGAGTTTTCTTTACCAACAATTTTTGGATAGTAAATAAATAGTAACGAGGTTCTGCTTCAGCATGTGCATTTATAAAAGATTGATCTTGCACCTTTTGAAGTCTCATGTTGATCACTTGAGATGTCTTTGAAAAATTAGCGTTCAAAGTGGAGCTACCGTTTTCTGAGCGCTAAAGACCGTGTTTTTTTCATACAATAAAAAAATATTCATACGGTAAAAAATCGCTGATGGTATTCACAAAACGAAGAAATAAATTTTCTTTCATTTTCAGTTTATTTCATTGCTATCGATGAATAGGTTACTGAGATACAACACTTCAAACTCGAGTATCTAGACTTTTTGCATGGATAGTAGTAGCCGTACTCATCCTCTTAATTATATTGGAATTGTTATTGCATATTATTATAATCAATCATATGAAATAACTAAACGGCTTCCAATTTTTATGGAGTCTGAAGAAACATTTGAAGGAGAAAGGATGGATTCAGACGAGGAAGGGAAAACGTCAGACATTGTGTACTTGGAAAAGGAGTTGGAGATGAATTTTTATGCGGGGGGAATAAAAAACCTCCAGTGCGGCATGAAAAGTGCATCCAATTGAATGGCGACTATATTCAAAAGTAGTAAATATATACACGGTATACCTTTGTAAAGCTAATAAAATTTATTCGAATAAAGATATATTTTTATTTTTTTTTAAATATGGAGACCTTGTTTTTGGGACTAGCCTCATATAAATGTATGGCTTTCATACTTCTTTGCCGTGACCGCATTATTTATATTTTTTAATGATATGTAATATGCACTGAGGTGTACTGCCACACAGCGTTATTAAAAAATATTATTACATATTACTTACATATGCATGCATTTATTATGAACACTTATTTAGTCAAAACCTGTGTTTAGGTGCACAAAATATTATTGAAATGGATTTGTAAGGCATTTTCGTTGCGATATCGGTAAGGGAAGTATTTGAGTAATATCAATGCCTAAAAATTCAATCTTTTTCCATGAAATATAAATTCAAATAACCTAGGTTTTAAAGTTGATAGCGCTTTTACCCGTTGAAAAATGATTTCATACATAGATAAATGGAAAATTAAGGTACTATCCGTATTTATCTATGACAATTGTATTTGAATGTTAAAACGAAAAATTATTTTTCTCAACTAAGCCTTCCTATATATTAGATAAAAACGCGCCTTTTGCTGATTGAGTTATGATTAACGTGACCAGATTTCCGATCTGCTAATCCGAGACAAATTGTCGATTATCCTTCATTATAGGCAATTTTCCATGCATGGTTCTCAGCTCAAGATGTCGTGCGTTACCCACTTCTCTGTGCTCTGCAAATTCGCTGAAGAAATGTCGCACGGTCCCATGTATTTCTTCGGTAAATGTTTTCATTTCTTTGATAACAGTTGTCAAATCCTTAGAAGCAAAAATGAAAAAACTAATATCAACCAGTATTTTTGTAGTCTTTGGGGGCAGAAAGCCAAAGCCAGTCTCCGGCCAAACCGCTAAAAACGGACTAGTTAATTTCAAGGTTCAATTTCAAAAAGTTCAGCAAGGAAATTGGACATTTTTAATTGTCCTTAACCTTCCACATTGAGAGGAAAATGAATTTAATTCGGATTAGGCGCCTGGAGCGATGAATTGAAGTGTTCATGAGTTGAAAAGAAAATCAGTTTCCTCTTCGTAAAGCTGTTTTAATCATTTTCCCTCTTTGTTGACTGGATTTAAGTCGCGGGCGACCTCAGCGTTAATTTGTGCTTGGTAAAATAGTTTTTTCATCTCGACACTGTCGAGAAAATTATTTCCTTCTAAAACGTGGCATATTTCTGTCTGCTTCTGTTATTATAGTTTCTCTTTAATTTAACACATAACCTTGATATTATTTTACAATAATATGTCATTGAACTATTTGGACTATTAAACTGTTTAAAATCGTAGATAAAATGGTTAGAGATATTGGGTGGGCCATTTAAATGTTTAAAAAATATTTCACTTATTATCATTAATAATAATTTATCAAAAAATATGGTATAAATAATAGAATATAATATAAATATTTTAAATTAAATATAATAATATTATATTTAATAATAGTTTAATAATTTTCCTTAACGACGTGATTTAACAAGAAAAACTGCAGATGGCCCGCTCTGCTCGTGTATAAGAGAATATAAGACTAAGTTTGGCGTTTTAAAGCAAACTGAGGTTTCAAAAATCTAATCATTCACTCCTAATGATGAAAAACTTCATGTGGGTGTTTAGAACTCACTTCAGTTAGAGCGTGAAATACCGAAAACTACACGGTAAATGGGTGAAGTAATTAATGACTCCGATGTTACGGAGATGCTTTGCTAAAGATAACAGACGACGACGAGACGCTTTATGACAATGAGATATCGTTAGACTCCTCCAGCCTTCCTCTAAAAATATTACCCCTTTGTTGTTCGGAAGATTACCGATGTGTATACGCCTCCCACTATTCCCTGCACTCTATATATGCGACGGCCGCTTTCTAACCACCGTGGGATCCGACAATTGGTTTCTTTGAAAGCCTTTTGGAGCGCGAATCAGCAAACTATACGACCACGTCCCATTTATGGGGGTACAATGTGAGCTGACGATAAGTTTATCAGAATTGATCTTGCAGAAATAACATTACAGTTATAATCAATTATTTTATTGGGCTAAATTGAAACAAAAATATCCTTTTCCATTAGCAGATTTAAAAAAAAATTATTTAATTCAAGAAAACTGCGTTCCATCAGACTGAGGTCTGTCTACAGGACGTCAATAGCACAAAATAATCATAAAATGCATTTTGAAAAAAGTTCAGAGCTCACCGTATAAAAATGGTACAAAAAAGTAGTGCTGAAGTTACAAGAGAAGGATTAAAAAGAACAAATTCTCTATGCAATAAGTAAATCTGAGCTAAATTTTTCTAAAATAAAAATTAGCCCAGTATATTTTACCTATAGAAGAGAAATAAAATTATACCTTAGAAAAAAACATAAAAAAAGAATAGCTTCTTTAAAAACTTAATAAGACATCTGCAATAACGACAAAATGATTAAAAAATGTAGGAATAAGAAAGTAAAAAAAAACATTCTTTTCAAAGATTAACATGTGTATACAAAAATACTTGTATTCACCATAGGAAGTCAAGCAAAAGTGAAAATTAATAAATTATTATTGAATATAATATAATAAATATAGAAATAATAGTAACCGAATTAAGAAGTTAGGAAAACAGAAATTCTAAAAATTAAATAATATTTTATATTAAAATTACTGATATAGATTTTGGGGAACACGTAAAATATCTACATGGAAACTAAGCTAAAGTAATCAAAATTTAAGATGTGGTTGGGATAATGTGATTGATAGATTAGATCATACGCAACGTATCTTAATAAGGTATCATACTGCTAAATCCAAAAAAATTCCCTAACTTATTTTTTCCCGTGAGAACGTCGAGCAGGGGAAATGTAAAATTCTTTAGTAGATACGTATTAGGGGTTTAAATATCCAAACTGGTAGTAGATACGCATTAGAGGTTTGAAATCTCCTAAAGCCGTCTTTGTCGATAAACAGCCGTGTTCCAAAATTCTTTCTTTATAGTAGATACGTAGGTAGGTAGATTAGCGGTATGTAGATGTACCCACAACACGTGGCGCAATCTACCACCAGCATTTTACATTTATCCTGCTCGGCGTTCTCGTGAGAAAAAATAAGCTCGGGAAAATTTTGAACGTGGTATTTAAGAAATTTTGCACACATAATATGTCACTGGTCGTATTGTTAAGGCAGTAACTAGAAATAAAGTATTGGTTATATAGCATAAGTACGAGTTGCCACGATGAACTAATAAAAACAACGGTTTCTTTAATTATTATAAAGGAGTTGTCACATATCCGACAGAAGCGCATTAAATCCTCCACGGATGGGAATCTGAATTTGGCATACTTTCCCCCAGAGGTAAGTAAATATATAAAACTCTTGGTGTATTTCAAAATCAATTGTTAATTCCACATATTCAGGCTATTTAATATTGATACTGTGGGTCAGTCAAAAAGTCTGGGAATGTGAATGGTAAACAGCGCTTTTACTTTAGTCTAATATACAGGAGTAAAGGTTATGGATGCTTGAAAGCAAAGGAGTACGAATACCATAAAGATATGAAACCCCTGGTTTGCAGGCGGTCACGTGGACATATTAAAATTCCTTTATATGAGTGGAACGACTCACGAAGCGTTCATATGCCTTAGGAAATAGTCTACTTAAATCTTTAGTGGAGTCATATCGCTAATATTACTGGATTTGGATAGGCAAAACTTAGCAGCGGGAATAAATGTGCTTTAAATCTCTGGCTTATTCATTTTTGAAGAACTTCCATTGCCGTTGAAAACATTGCCCTGAGTTTTGAGCAAGAGATGTTTTTTCCATTAGTAAGGAATTCTGGGTTCAAGGATTAATGCTCTCAAAGCTGTCGTCTTTCGAGTGGTGTAAGGAAAGAAAGATGAAGAAGAGACGAAAATTATTTTCTTACGGAGCAAATTGAAGAACTGAAGGAGACTAGAGGCAAGGTTAATGGAATACGAGAATATATTTCTGGGGAAAAAGGTAGTGACTACTAAAAATGCAGAATATTACCAATTTATCAGCTTTTCAAGGCTCGGGTCATAGTTTTTCAAACTCTGATGAAAGATCTGAGTTTTATTTTATTCTCCGGTAAAGGGGAATCCTTTTCCGTAAATTTAAATATTTGGAATTGAAATTTTTGCCATCATCTTGCATGCCTCGGTTTATTTAAAAGCACGTTTTTCGTACTTTTTGAAATCACCCTAGGTTCAAGTCACTCCTGATGGAGCATAACTCACGTCTGAAATCTTAATAAGACAATGCTCTAATTCTATGAACAAAATGATGCTTATAAAATCTAAAAATTACTTTAAATGTCCCGTTGAGAATCATTTTCAAAACTTCTTGGAAAATTTTTATTTATCTCTTTTCTTAAAATTACCCTCAAATATTTGGTTTAGACGTATAATTCACTCGAAAATTTCAGTTACATGAGAAGATAATATTTTTTTCATTAAGTAAGTAAATAAGTATACCCTTCTTCCTTGGTTTGAAGTATATGGTTTAAGTAGTTCCGCTTGCAGAAAAATCCCTTATTGAAATCCTTAACTGCACGGTTTTGTGTCCAGTGCCAAAAGTAACTCAAGGTTTCTGTAAAAGAATTGTAATTCAGATGAAGCACGTAGAGCCCAATTCGAAACTTCAATCAAAGTCTACTGAGTCGCTTGAATGGGTTCCCGTTCTGGATTTCATTTATTTCCCTTCTTGAGATGCAATTACCGGTGAGCTGGGTGTCAGAATCAGATCTAGTAAAACCAAATAGGAACAAAGCCACTGTGGAATGATCTAAACCCTCTGAGGAATGCTTTAGTAACCCTTCAAAGAAAGGATTTCCAAGCGAAAGAAATACACTTTTTGAGTGAAAACGAATGGAAGTTCCGATTTTATACGCGGTTTACGGGATATTTACATCTTATATTAGAGTTTTATAGGTATTCTCAAAGTTGTTTCATAAATAATTACGTAAATGTGCACTTTATCAAATATCATGGAAATGCATGAAGAGGAAGATCGCTGAAAATCAATAACATGGTAAAATATATAGGCGATAATTCTATGAATGTAAATTTGATTTCTTCGAGCTTTTCAGTGGCGCAAACCATGAATGGAAAAGCTTTTTCCGCAAGGTTTATTTTCCACAGTATTACTTTTGCAGTTTCTATAATACTTAATATAAACTTAGTAGAATATTCGGTAACTAACATTATAGATTTAACGAGTATAGCTAAAGTCATTGGTGCGTTATAATCAATATAAATTTTTAAAAAAATAATGCGCAGTGAAAGAGGACTTGTTCTCTTTTAGAGAACGGTACAATTTCCACGAAAATTCATTAAAACTTCAATTACATTACGAGTTAGAACACACAATCCAATCACGAACTTATCATTGAATATTATCAAAAAGTGACAAGTGCTTCTCTTGAGATTCATCTTGTTCGTCGTATTATCAGGAATTTCCCTTTAGTATTTTTAAACTAAAATGAGATTTTTAAGAGACAGAAATATAAAAAAGGGTCAAATAGTCATAAAGGCTTCAAAGGATCAATTTTAGAATACCCATTTTGTAATTTTTAATCATTGCTGAAAAAATTTTCAAAGGCTATGATTAAAAATTCACTGTGTGAAGAACACCATTGTTTATTCATAAAACATTTATACGAATTATAATGCTATTCAATAAATAGTGTTATATTAAACCGAATCCATGTCTCAAATGCTCATGAAGCGATCTTGCGCCGTAAGTCTTATCTCCTGTTCAAGACTTTCAGTAGTTAATGAAAGGGGGTTTGAAGTATGTACAGTAAAATATACGGACTGAATACTGTCCAGATAGAAGTTTTTTCATAATAATTAATTGATTTACAAAAATAGCTCTCATATAAATACGTCTTTCTGTGATTTTTTAAAATTATAATGATTAAGTTTTGAAGTTTTGATTTTTTACGACCTCTACCTTTTATTTTCGACTTTAAGGATTTGTGTCTTTATTGAATTATGAGTTGATTAATTATAATTTATAATTATATATATACAAATGTTCTTTGTTTATACCACTAATGGCTTCCGTTAACATCCTTAGTTCCTAATCCAAAGATAACAATATTGTCATTAAAATGTCGTAATTGAATCCATAAAAAGAGAACAATTCTGTAGTTTAACCACTTCAATTTAAGGAGCAAAAAGAGGTAGAGGATAATTGGTTGCAATTTTCCTAGTGATGAACATATGGGGATCAACGTGATTAGAGAGTTTTCCTAAACGTTATCCGACCTTTTCCAATCAAATTATTTATTTAATATTTGCATCTGAGTGTTTCGACGTAGTTTAACAAATGTATGGCGGAAGCTAGCGTTTTTCTTATTTTCGGCAGAAGAAATTGATTTAAAAATGCAAAATATTCAGTGAGAGATTGGAGTCCCTAGGGCTCCACCCATTCCACTCCCTTCACATCATATCATGAATATTACCATTTCCTCTGAGACAATCGCGAGGAATTTCGTAACAAAGACGGGGTCTTTTTTAAAACCTGCACTATGAGATGCGGGGGGGTAATGCTAATGTTATGACAGCTACAAGAGGAGAGACACAGCCGAGGGCAATATAATAATAAATTATTCTCGCCATAACGTGACAGAGAAAAGGGCAGCTATTTGTACCGCAACCTTAAGGTCAACAGGCTAGCATGTCCCACATGAAGAATGACCCCGATTCCCTACTTCATGCATAGTGAATGCACGTCCGTGCATCTGTTACGATTTACTCTGAGAGGAGATATATTCGACGCTATGTCTTGTGCTATACATAAGCAGATTGACAGCTCTTCTCCAAATGGATGGACAAGGAAGCAATAAAATCCTCGGTAAATTTATGCCAGGATAAAAATGGCCCCCGCTAGTGCTCTCACTGTTGGGAACTCCATAAATAATTCAAACCTCATTAGTCTGAATAAAGGCGAATCATGTTTATTCACGTGTAATTTAATAAAGGATGATATAGAAAGTCAATGGAGAGGCGTCTAAGAGGAAGATCATGTAAGGCTGAAACATATCGAACCCCAAAATTCTAAATGTGAATTTGCTAACCTTACCGGATACTAACGGTACACTTAATCTCACGAAGATAATTTGAAAATGTAAATATCGAAAACACAGAGTAACCCAAGATAAATAAGGGGTATGATAAAGAATGAGATAATTCTTAAGGGGTATATAGACAGATACAAAAATACTTAAAGAAACACGATAATGACTCACTTTATAATACAAAGGTAATTCGAAAATTTAAATACATACAACACAGGCTTATCCAAGATTATAAGGAGTATAAAACACGAGTTTAATATTAAGAGGCATATAGACATAATTGGTGCCGCTGATAATGATACTCTACAACAAATGTGACAGTTACATGTAACTGTGATGTAAGAGTTATTTTAATAGTTGTATATTTTTTATATGGAATAACAGTTTTTAGCAATTAAATTTTGAAAAAAGAGCGAATTGATATTCAGTGAAAATTATTCCTTGGAGGGCGAGGGGGGTCCCAGAACACTTTCAAAGGCCTGTTACATTTAATGTGTCTGCGTAGACTGAAAATGATGGTAGAACGTTGCTGTTAGTCTTAGGATAGAAGACAAATTTCGACGTATATCAATCGTATGATCGTATATTTTATCACAGCCAATCTTAATTTTTTTGCTAATATAATGAATGTCTCTTCGCTACTCTTTAATAAATTCTGATGGATTAACACTAGAACAGCGAAAGGTGTCCTAAGGACACCTCACCCATTTTGGTAAAGTGCCATTTTTGTATTTTTTGCTGGAGAAGAAAAGTATTCGGTGACTTTTATTTACCTAAAGTTCTGCATATGTCCACCAATTTTTATATTTATTGGGATGTGTTCATGCAAGATGATACCATATACCCCTAGAACAGCTGAGGAGTCCTAAGGACACCTCCTTATAGAAGTTCCCAAGTGGGTTATTTTTCCACTTATTTCAGATGATAAAACCTTCATCGATTTAGATTAGAAGCTCTTACAAAAGTCTTTCGAGATCATAATCCCTATAAGTGCTTCATTTTGTTTTAGTACTTCTCTTCCCTCCAAAATATATGGAATCGCATAGTTAAATATAACATATTTGCAGTGGCAATTCTGAAGACGGTTTGAGTAGCCAAATCTTTTCCTCCTCTTGTCTTCATTTGTTATACATAAGATCCGTTACCATTTCCATCCGTTGTCGCCACCTTGGCGCTACTAGACGCGGTTGCTGTGGCTGGGGTGACGTGTATGAGCTTGCATGTGGACATAATACACGTGGTCTTCTCAGCTCCCCTACAGCCTCATTTGGTGTGTTTTTAGTCCACTAATATGGCGCGTAGGAAAGGCCTGACACCTGAGGAAACACTAGAACTGGTGTGTGATATTACGGATAATATGTCAGAAGCTGGCGATCTTCAAAGCGATACAGAATCCAGCGACGAGGAGTATATATGTAAATCTAGTTCTTCGACCAGTGACAGTGACGAAATTTCCAACAGCGAGGATAATGAAGTACATCAAGTGAATGGTAAGTGTGCAATTTTAACAAAATTCATTCGGTATATGTGATGTTTTGTTATTATTTGGTCCATTTCCCATCATGAATTATTAAATTATACTGGTAATCTTGCAGATAGCAATATCGCTCACACTCGCGACCAGCGTGGAGCAGCTCGTGGCCATCCTTTTGTTATCGAGAGAGGTACTTGTGCACGCAAATGCTACACGCAGTGCAATCGATCCAGGAATAAACTTCAGGAAGCTGCAGAAGGCAGGCAGGCAAGCCGAGGACGGAGTGGAGTTTGCCGAGGAGTAGAGCAAGTAGTTAGCCAAGAAGCAGATATACCGGCTGTTAGGAATCATAACGCTATAGTTATTGGATCGAAGATCCAAGGTAAGGATGGGACAGAATGGGAATATATGAAAATAGACTCTGGAAATGCTGGGAGACGTGCTCAGCAAAATATTCTGAGAGAGATCCCAGGACCATCTGCGTACGCTAGGAGGAACATCTCTGACGGTGATCTTACTTCCGCTTGGAGATTGCTCATTGACAAAACAATACTCACTCACATCAAGATCTGTACAGAAGTGGAAGCACGTTGAGTGTTAAGTGTATCTGATTGGTTCACCTCTCTTAATGAATTAGATGCGTTCATCTCTATTCTCTACGCACGTGGAGTCATGGGTGTCACCAAATTTCCTTTAGACACAATGTGGTAAAAAAACTGGGGACTTCCATTCTGCACAAAGATCATGTCACGTGATCGCTTCAGAGAGCTGATGAGATTTTTAAGATTTGATGACCGATCAACACGTAGTAACGGTCTGGCCACTGACAAATTTGCCCTTTTTTCTTTCGTGTGGGACAGATTTATAGAAAACTGTCAAGCTTGCTACAAACCTGGTGCAGAAGTGACAGTGGATGAACAGCTTTTTCCCAGTAAGTGTAGATGTCCATTCACACAATTCATGCCTAATAAACCCGATAAATATGGGCAGAAGTTTTGGTTAGCAGCAGATTTAAATTCCAAATATGTATTGAATGGGTTTCCCTATGTTGGCAAGGTGGAGGATAGGCCATCCGATCAGAGTCTTCCTAAATATGTAGTAATGAAATTGATGGGTCCCTATCTTAGGAAAGGAAGAAACGTAACGACTGACATTTTTTTACATCATTGAACCTATTGAAGAGGCTGAAGAAAGAGGGTACTTCTTTAGTTGGGACATAGAACAAGATGCGACGAGAGGTGCCTTTAGAATTAAAAACCTGTAATGATACGCTGCATACTTTGAGGTTGCTGAAACATGAATATATATCCCTAACTGTTTATAAAGGAAAACCAAGTAAACATGTTCTTATCCTCAGCTCAATGCATCCAAATAGAGCAGTGGATAATACTGGTAAGAGGAAACCAGACTCGGTGACTTACTACAATCGCACAAAATGCGGCGTTGATGTAGTGGACCAAATGGCGCGTGGGTACACGGTGAGAGCAGCCTCACGACGTTGGCCAATGCATTCATTTTACAACACACTTGATCTAGCAGGAATCAATGCATGGGTTATTTACAAGCAGACTACAGGTCGTCGAATATCCAGGCGTAGATTCTTGCAACGACTTGCAGAACAACTTGGTGAAACCTATGCTGTCCAAAGAGGTCCCAAAAGTGACCTGGACGACTCAGACGATGCACCAGACAACTCAGATGATATTGGACGAAGGCACAGATGTCAACTCAAAAGGAAATGCAAGAGCAATAAAGCAACAGGCAAGTGCAAGAAGTGCAAGAAATGGGTTTGTGGAAACTGTAGTACGAAGAAGATGTATCTTTGTGCTGCATGCAAGTTTTCTGCGAAGTAATTATTTTGTAACTGGATTACTGTGCTTAAAAAAATAAATACTAAATCCACTTGGGTGTACAAAGAAACATTATAGCCTTGTTTGTATTTTGTAGCTAATTTCTTTACTTTGTATTGTGAAATAAAACTAAAAGATAGGCGAGGCGGTAAAATTGTTTTTCGCAAGATTATTTCGTAATACTCCTAATGTAAATTGTAAATTCAATTGTTCTTTTTGGTAAGTCATTCCAGTGATTAATTATTTTATCTAGACTTATCTATAAATTTCTGGCTTCACTGTTCTCTTTATTTGTCTATTCGAACATGAGTGTACTAGAATTGCTTGAAATTCAAAAACAATTTGTATATTTTAAAATATTTTGGATACGATTTAACTCATGCCTTGCCAAAAAAAATTCAACCGAGCTTAGGGAAAAATTCCTAATCATTTGAGAAAAGACTTGAAATTTAAATACGACTGCCTCATGCACTTTAAATGTAGCACAGGAGAAGGTGTCTTGAGGACACCTCCCGCTGTTCTAGGGGGTCGAACAAGTCCCGCTGTTCTAGTGTTAAATGGTTTGGATTACCGCTAAAATTTATTTATTTTTTTGTAGTACGTGAAAAAAGTAGGAATCCGTACTGAGTTCTTTAGTGAAAAATAAACAAATATTATTACATTTACTACCACGAATGAAATAAAAATTAAATAAACCCGGATAAAAGTATGAATAATACTCCGGATTTTCAGCTCTTTTTTAGTTTTCAGTTTAATTTATGTGATAATGTATAAATTAAATATTAGGTAGATGAGGTGGGATTACATCATAAACCAGTGAAAATAAGGTTAAGTGGCCAGAATATTTTGGAAGGCTAAATCATAGTCAGAGTAATAGTTAAACTATTTAAGGGAGTATTTATTTGATCATTACCTGGGGTGAAAGAATGTTTATAACAAAAGAGCGGGAAACAATCAACTATTTCCCGAGTTATCTAACGTTCCAGAAAAGACGAGTATTCTCGATTTTCAGCTTCTTAAAATCAATCCGCAGACACGACTTAATGTGTGAATTAGCCTCGGGGTAGTTGATTAAATTCGCAAATGTTTGATATCTCTATCGGTAGCCAATGCGCACCAGAAATCGACTTTTGTAACGTATTTTTTGATCTAGGACTCCGATTAAAAAACTCAATGCGGCTTCTTATAATTATTTCGGGTATTGCTAAAGTCATTTAACTCCACTCTTCTTCGAAAGAAAGCAGAGAAGGAAACTATCGTCATAGTGTACTTTCAGGGAAAAGCTCTCCGGGTGTAGCACATCTCTTTTGAGCGACAATTACGGTTTGATAGAAACAATAGGTTGTTGTTTGCAGGAGAGGCCGAAAGATATCCTCAGTACATAAGCGTACATTATCCGAAGACCACACACGTCTGGGGCAATCTCGGTAAAAGTAAAGGTAAAGATGGGTAACTATGAGACTCATCGAACTGCGGAGCTTCCGACGTTAATGTCTACCACTGTGATTAACGTCTGGGAGGAGAAACGCGACGCCGCTCTAGACCTATTTGACCAGGAGATCAAAAAGATGTCTTCAAAATGGCGGAAAGAAACCGCGCGAGCGTAAGACTTGGCGGGAAGATGGAACCGCTGAAAGGGGAAAGAACATGGAGAGAGACAACTATTTTTAATAGACATCAAGGAGAAGAAGCACGCCTCGGATTGTAATTGCGATCCTTTCACTTCGAGAAAGAAATACAAAAAAGGCAGGAGTCAAGAACTTAGCGGGTAGAAGAAAGGAGCCAAGGGAGTTAAAAAAAAAATCATTTTGCCCTTTTCTGCGGTATTCAAAGGTACGAAGAAGTCGGCACCATGAGCAAAGGAAGCTGAAATTTCTTCCTCCCTCTCAAAGTTGCGGAGTTGACGTTTTCTTTATACGGAAATAATTTGCGGCAGATGACGCATACCCTAAATCTTCGCCAAAGAATGTCTGGATAGTTGGACGTTTTCATTAGTTACGAGTAAACGTAATTGGAAATTTATGAAACAGCGGTGCTACTGTGAAGGAAGCAGGAATTGTGTCATTTGTTCGAAATTCTGAGGACACGTAAAAATATTACAATTTGTGTATCGTAGAATTCTTTGTTCTTCAGAGAAAGAAAGGATTCCTTCTGCAAATCTCTTAAAGGGAGAACAACCGTAGCTCTATTCTCTGAGCCATTGCACAGAAGTTCTATGAAATATTGCTTCATCGACTAAGATGTTTCACATACCATAATTTTAACCTTGTTAGAAGTAATTGCTGAAGATGCGATATTTTATTCAACATTTCAAAGCTATCAACTTATTGATTTCCCAATATGATTCGACATATAAGTAAATACAACGAGATGAAAATTTCCCTTTATGGAGCAAATGAATTTGATACTTTCAGGAATAACTAAGGGAAATCATCCACGTGAAACATAAATCAAGTTTCGTATCCCAGTTTGCGTTGATTACGAAACATAGGATGATTTCAAATGAGGTATATCACTTTTTTATTTCTACTATACTTCCACTACTTGAATTATGTCATGAATATAATGACATTAAAAGCGAAAAGCATATAAATATTTTAGTTTGTCGAAGTGATAAATAATTTCAGATAGGGCGAATGATCGACTAGGTAGGGAGAAAAGAGGGTAATACATGAGAAGAGCATAATTACCATTTGTTATTTAAAAACCTTCTCTAGCGAAATCATGATTTCCTTTCTTTAGAATCAATATTATATTACATATTAAATGAGCTGTTATAGTCGAAGAACGAGCGTATGTTAGTACTGTGGCGAATTTTCGTCACTTTCGTCCTTTAACTTTTGCTCAGTAACTTCAGCTCTGTATCTTCTGCGATGGGAGGAACCCCTTTCGATTGAGGTCCAGCTGAAGCTCGTCGAACTATAATATATTTATAATAAAATTATATATTTAAACGTGGCCGACCAGCTGAAGAGGGAAAAACGGCCAGCGCGCAACAGAGAAGAGTGTACTCTTACTAAGGCAGAAATGTGGTTAATGCTTGGTCTTTGTAATATATTCAGAATAATTGAGAAATATTACTCTTGTTTATTGCATCTTTTAATATTATTCTAAAATATTACTTAAATCGAATCAAACAGCTGTAATTTATTTTCTGATGTCGTATATACCTTGGCGTACTTTTATGATGTATTGTTGGGCTACTATATTAGGCTGATCAAATGAAAAGGTATGAAATGACACTTCGGGTGTAATTGAAGTATTTATCAAATATTAGGAAGCAGAGGCCAGAGCACAACTATCCCACTGTTTCACGAGCCGAAGGATTCTGTTCCCAAAATCCTTGTGGCTACGACAGGAGCAAGTCGTTTGCTGACTGATTGTGTTTTCCGTCCGTCAAGTAAAGGAGTTGCTCTTGTCACATTGTACTTCTCCTTTCATACTTTGATGTTCCTATGGAATTCCATCGCTTTATTCAGTCGGAGATCGAGGATCTTCTTTCATAGTCGCACAAATGGAAACCATACGTGTCCCCCTCATCGCAATTTCTCGGAACTTCAGGTCTCTATGGGGACGCCAGAGAGAAAGAAAATAACCGAAGAAACGAAAGAGAGGTGGAAAAGAATTATGGAATCAACCGGGTACTTTCCCCGGGACGTCGTCATGGTGACCGATGAAACGGCGGACTTTAATTCGTTCGATTTTCCCCTCTTTCGGAAAGCTTTCGAGTGTTTGCAAAGAGGATTACTTAAGAATATGATCGCTGATTATATAACGACAAGAAATAATAGTGAACGTAATTATAAGCGGCAATCTAAAGACCATTTGTGCCGTCAAAAGGGTCAGTCACTGGCTATCCGTAAAGAAGAGGCCATAACGAGCACTAAAGAGAATTGAAGGCATAAGGATTTACAGCGGTTGTAATCCCGAAAGAAGCGAGGTATAAATACTAGAAGATTTTACTAGCGAGTCTATGCGAGGGGTTGACGAAGGTTAAGGCCGTATGACTTTTGATATTTGCCATATATTGACTGATTGTTTGTGTTAAAAAAAATCCCGAACTTATTTTTTCCCGCAAAAACGTCGAGCAGAGGAAATGTAAAATTCTGGCGGTAGATAGATAACTTTACTAGGTAAGTAGAATAGCTCTACCCAAAATATGTGGCGCTATATACTACCAAAATTTTACATTTATCCTGCTCGGCATTTTCGAGGGAAAAAATAAGCTCGGGGACATTCTAAACGTACTAGTATATGTCATATTTGTACCGATATATATCTGACTGTGAATCTTATGTTCATACCACTGCTGCCAAAAAATCACGCTCAACATAAAATACTTTCGTTCTGCTGTTTATTTTATCTGTAAATACCTAATTATACCAAATATCATTTGATTTTATACTGTATTCTATCTCTCACTTTCAAAGCCCTTTTGCAGGTTTTTCACATTCTTCTTCTCTTTGCGGGTATTTTCATGCAGAGAAAATTATTTCCATATTTCTTCTATATTTTTACATTACTTTCTAAGAATCTACACATATTATTAGTTGTATGCATTTTTATTGGCGTTTGTGGAAGTTGAGCTTCCTAGCCCCAGTTTCGCCCAATAAAGACGTGAGTGTAGGGGAGACAGGGGTAAAGTGGCCTATACTTGTAGGAAACTACTGCAATTTGTTGGGAAACGTTTTGAACTAACTAGTAGAAAAATATTAGAGTTGTGTTGAAGTGTTAGTGATCAGTTTGCCGAATTGTTTGAGTTACAAATGATTTTCAAATTTTTCCTATATTGATCTAAGGTAAGTGTTTAGTTTTATACTCATTATTTTGTCGTCAATTACTGATACAATTTTTAAATTAGCATAGCTAAAAACTCTGTCTAATTACCTTTAAAATAATATTGTTTATGATGAATTAGATAATGAATAGAAGAGGATAATGATGATTTTGTTTGTGAAAATTGCAAGAAGATTTCTAAAACAAAGTTACGTTTCTTTTTTGCAAAAACATATTATTTCATATTGATCTATTGTTAATTGTAACATTAATATTGATTTATAATAGTTTATAATACAAATATAAATTTGATTTTGTATGTAACCGTGTTTATCATCTAAAGATTTCTTTTTGGAGTAAAATTGCTACCCCTGGCCACTTTACAAGAGTTGAAAAAAAAACAAAATTTCCAAAATATCTTTCATGATATTGTTGATATATTAATAATTATTGATTCTGAACTAACAAAACTACATGCTTAGTATTTTAAAATTGTATATCCTTCTAAACAAGCAAACTAAAAACACATTTTGTCTTATGGTGGCCGCATTACCTCAGTCTGCCCTATGTATTATTGGCCCGAAATTTTCCGAAAAAGGAGACTTTCCAATATTTTTATAAATAGACCGGAAACTTAATGATAATCATAAGATACTTTCAGAAACATGCGTAGGCAGAGATACAACACCCACCAAGTTCGTTAAGAATCTATTAATTGGCATATTCGTAGGCGGAAGAATATTCACTTAACCGAAGAAATTAATTGAAAAACGTAAATTGACGGTTGTTTTTTCTTTACAATCCTGTGTAAAAATAATTGACCAGCTGTGGGTAGGTAATTATTTTTAGGGACGTTGATGAGCGATTCATGGATAAAAGACATAATAGGGAAGTGTCGTCAAAATTGGTTCTGATAAAAATTAATTTTAATTTTGGCTTCATGACATCATTTGGACGAAGATCATGGTTATGTGGCGATATAACGTTCTATAACATTATGATCTCTTAGACAGCGGAGTTAATTTGGTAGTAATATTTATTGTTTACTACCTCTAATTAATCAATCGAGTGAATTTCATGTTCAACCCTAAATTAGCTAGTGTTTAAAAAGTAATAAATATTTAATCTCTTTTTGACAACACGATTAATTGTTATTAAGAAAGTGAAGAGTTTGCTAAAACACAGTTTTTCAAATAAATTGCATATTATTTATTTTTTATATACTTTTATAATTGTACTACTATGGTTTTAAGTTTTATTTTAGAATTTCTTTCACTTATGAAAGATCATGGATGGATACCTCTGATTTTTCATCACGACTCACTTTGTAGAACAGGAATTGATACTGATTCTAGTAAATGGCTAACATTCAAATTAATAATGTCAGACTTCGACTAACGTTTCTAAAGCATCACAAGTTTTACTCTGTAGCTAATCTAATAGAATAGAATGACGGTCATTACTAACGAAAAATCAAGCTTGAAATATTTTACAGGAAAAACGCCGATTATTTTAACCAAAATACAGGAATTGTTATTCCTAATTAAAAGAAATAATCAAGAAATTACATCGAGTAAAGCCGGATTTGGAGAATGATATTTAAATAACAATACTTTGTTATAATATTTTGGAAATAAAGCACTTTAACACTCACAGTACGGACCTCGGGTCCGTACTATGTTTCTGCTTTTTCGTTGCGTCTCACGTTCACATCGTTGTTTTCCTTCCGAGTCTTATTGGAATATAATCATTACCTGTTTTTGGCCCGAATTATTCTGTAATGCAAGACACTATGTTTGTATAAATTTATATCCTTCTACAATATTCATTCATTTATTTCTTGGGAAGTAAATATGGTTACTAGAAATAGATTTTTAAAGTCTGGGACCCAGGTCCGCGCTTGGCGTACCTAGGTCCGCCAAGCGCGAGGTCCGTACTCAGAGTGTTAATTCCTTAAAGAAAATTTTTTTTCGATTTACCAGCATTAGTCCGAAAAAAAACCGAGTGGGGAATCTTCTCGTTTTGTCATGACAAAATAGACGCTTTTTGTCTCACTGAATATGAACTGGCGTACTGATAGGCATGCTTTTCCAGTCTTCGACTGAAACAATTTGTCATCCCTCCCCAAACCTCTTACCTTCCGCCACCGATGAGAAACCAGGCACTGAGTGCGGGCATCAGTGATGGATGCCGCGTAACGAAATTGATTGAAGCCGAGATTTAATGCGATCAGTTAAAAGGAAGCGGAGATTGATGTTCTAAGAAGAGGGACCGTCGGGAATTGAAGGAGATGATCTCTGTCGGAGCTCCGCTATTGAAAGGAAGGGAGATTTCCTTTAGCGCTCCCGGATCCTTCTCAAGATTAGTAGCATCCGACTTTCCCGTTATTGCTTGACTTACTTTGTCATTAACTGCGATGTTTGCATTTCATTACCTCATGGAATAAATTCCAGATTCAAGAGGCTGGCTGGATTTTTCATCCGTTGCCAGGTTCGATCGATGCCGTGGAATGTGGGTGAAAAAACCATCGCGAAAGTGGTAGAATGATGATGTCACAGAATTAAAATAATTATAATAACAAAAATAATAATAAAACACCGTAAACATTGTTGTCGAGCATAAAGATAAAATGTAAAAATACATACCTGTATCCGAGAAAATCAAACTAATTTGTAACCAAAACGCAGTCAAGATTGACCCAATGGTAATTTCAGCAACCGGAGCAATACCCAAATATTTATATGGGATTTGATAACCAGGTTTATATCCAGTAACAAAGAATAGAAATAATAAATGAGAAGAATATAAATTCCATAGTAAAAAGATTTTGGAATGAATACTAAAAGTATGAATAAATTGAAAGATGAGGCTAATCCCTTTAATACTTTGCTTTTGGGACAAGCAAATGTTTTTTTTTCTGCCTCATTTCTGAAAAGTATGAAATTTAATATTTTTCTTCTGCTTATCCATTAATGGATCTTGGCGATCACATTTTGAATTTCGTTTCTGTTGATTGTTGAGTGTAATAGTCTCTCAGCAGTTGGTAATCCAGCCCAATGTTTTATATTGTCCATCCAAGATGTTCTTCTCCGTCCTCTTCCTCTTTAACCTTCGATTTTTCCTTCAATTATCAATTGTAGAATATATTATTTAGTGTTCCGAAGGATGTGCCCTAGATATGCCGTTTTCCTAAAATTTAAATTGTTAATAACAGTTCTTGCTGTTTTCCTATTCGTTTGAGTACTTCTTCATTACTCACTTTTTCCATCCATGATATTTTAAGCATCCTGCGGTAAGTCCACATTTCAAATTCCTCGCTCTTTTTTGTTATTACATTCTTTAAAGTCCATGCTTCAGGGCCGCATAAAAGTATTGACTAGATGTAACATTTGATAAAACGAATCCTAAGGTTCAGGTTTTGATCTGTGGATGTAAGAGCTTTCTTGAATTCTATGAATAAATTACGATCAATTTCTATGCGACATTTTATCTCCATGTCCAATCTCCGTTCTTCGCGGTGCCACGTTCCAAGGTATTTCAATTTGTTTTCTCTTTTAATTATAATTATTAATTATATATCTAGTATAATGCCCTGGATAATATTAATTTTAAGAGCAAAAAAAATACTTATGATGTGTATGCACAATTACAAGAAATATAGAATAGAAAGCATTTTATAAATTAAAATATGCACATTTCTGTGTAACTAATACAGATATACCTATATGTACTGTCATCATTACGCTATAACACGGCTATGTACGAGTATAGATCTGAGGCAGCCTATCTTAAAAGTATAAATATTTATATCGTTGTATTCAGAGATACGTCTGCTCAATATAATAATCATAAAAAAATCATTAAAACTTTTTCAGAGTTCCTAAAAAACATTTTCAACGGCAGATCTAACGGAATCTATTGCTATCTCAACTCCCTGCGGGTTGACAAACGTTTTTATTTCCATTTCATCTGCTAATTTATGTAAATTTGCAGACGAAGTAACAGTTTTGGGATAAAATTGTATTGCGTCATATTTTACTTTAGTATGAAACCTCGAAAAAGGAATTTATATTTCATTGCCATATTTGCTATTCAAATGTTCGTCATTACTGCACGAATGGATATTGAAAACTTGGTTATTAGTATGAAAAAGTGAAAGCTCTGAAAAATTAGATGAGAACAGCCTGGGATTTACAGAAGGGAAAAATAGCAACATGACCGGTCATTTTCCGGGTAGGTATTGTAGCAACAGAACCAACATGCCGTATCGATTTTACTCTGCAAACGGGATTCTTTGTTAACTAGGCAAGTGGCACTCCTTACAGTTGCAACAACCTGCCACAATGCCTGCTCATTATTTTTCATTCCTATCCTTAGGTTTTAAGGTACACTTTTATAAATGCTAAAATTCTTTCTTTTTCTTCAACTTCGTTTTATTTATGTGTTGTAGTAACTATTAATTATATTGTAATTACTACGGGGAAATAAATAAACAACATCTTTATTTCAGGTAAAACTGGGACTTAAATTCTCATCCACCGCTTCATCTGTCGTCAGTTAAAAATAGATATAATAAGTAAGAAAAGAGAGACGATGAAGGAAAGAAGAAAAATAAAAGCTAACTGGTTAGGCCACATAATTAGAGGAAATAGCTTATTACAAGTGTCATTAGAAGGCTCAGTGGGAGGAAGAAATAAGAGAGAAAGAAGAATAAAAATGGTGGATGAGGTGAAAATCAAGAATAATAGAGAGACTAAGGAGAAGGTTGTGGACAGAAGGGAATGGAGACAGCAGTGGCGTGCGGGACCTGCTTTCCTGGCAGAACACAATATGATGATGATGATCAGTAAATAATTACCAAGGTTAATTTAAGTTACTAGAGGATGGGAAAACTGGATTCGAGATCCAGTCATATCGCTATTCTCCACTTCTTTACTGTTTATCTTTTGGGCTTTGTGCTCGCCTTCGCCAAGATTTACTCTCATACATATAAGGACAGAGATCGGACAAAACTCAAACCTAGAAATTAATTGTTTACTAAAGTCGATATGTATTAACAAATGGGAGAGCTGATCAAGCGAAATAGGCCGAGCTAAACCCAACGTCTCATCGGTCCCGAGTCTTCCGACGCGCTGCATTCAGTAGAATATGAGTTATTCTCTCTTTTATTCCGAAGACAGCTGCGGTAAATAATGATTGCCGCAGTCACACGGAGAAAAAATCTGCGCTTCCGTCAAAACCAAAGAATCCGAGAGAAGAATGCCCATCACGGTCAGCCCCAAATCGATAGATGTTCTCACAAGAGGAATACAAAGGGAGCCGTATATTCCTGGAGATTCTCCACTTCCATTGTATTGTTTGTTTCACTTGGGTTATTATTTTCTGGGGATTATATAAGCTTTCTTTACGTGAAAGTGCGGAGAACTCGAAAGCATGGGGATATTTTTGGCTTGAAAAGATAATTACTATTGTTAACAAGGCAATCGATATGATCTGGCGTGACTCCGTGAAATTCCATTTAATAAATAAAGAAAGCGCACTCATTATTTTCTAGATTTTTTAATTGTTTTTTAATAACCAACCTGTAACAGCTTGGAAAAAAATCTGTAATGTGTGAACACGAAGTAGGAATTTTTCATTTATTTAGATATATTATTATTGTTATTCCTTATCAACATTGTCTTAATTATTGTAATATTTTTCATCATGTAATGCTCGAAAAAAATATGCGAACACAGTGGTATACGGTATGCTTTTGGGTGAGTTTCCACATCTACATCTACATCTACATTAATACCCTACAAGCCGCCTTTCGGCGTGTGGCAGGGGGTGTAAACACCAGTTGAATTCAAACTACTTTCTTATTCGGTTATTGTCGCGTATCGTTCGCGGAAAGAACGAATTTTCAAAACGATTCGTCCTAGCATCTATTTCTCTTAACTTATGGTCATTATCGGATCGAACGAGATAGCAGGGGGATTGCATGGTACCGATTGTATCTTCCGAAAATGTAGTTTCCCTGAATTTATTAAGCAATCGCGGCCTAGCTTCCAATTTAAGGATTCCCAACCTACGTCTGAGAGCATTTTTGTAACGCTTGCTTTTTTATAGTAGCATTTCTTAACAAAACGAACCGCTTCACATCATGGTGAAACTTACGATTTTTGCGGTGTGGAACTGGAAGCAATGTAAATGTACAGTGTCTCGAAAATGGTAGGTTCCTTTTTATAGTCAAATAAAGAAATCAAAAAGCAATAAATATGTATGTCTTTTGGATCATTATTCTTGGGAAAACAGTAAATTTTAATTCACATAGAATGTGAAGATTTAGTATTATACATTATTATAAAGTTTTCCGATTTTACTTATATTTGTTTTAAAATCCAGCCGTCATTTACATAAAATCCTGCATCATGCATGTATAAGAACGACTCTGATGAGGACAGGGGAGATACAGTTGGAGAAGGAAAGGTAAAGAATTAATACACATTAATGAAAGCATGACGAATGAAAAAGGATCTAATGCGGAGCATTGGGGGAATAGGAGAAGGCGATAAAAGATTCCTATTTCCTAAAGAGAGAGAAAGATTCGGAAAAAGCTGATCAGGGTGTTCTAAGGGAAAGGGATATAGCTTGCCTTTCTCTTCTTAGCCACAATTCCCGAATTTATGGAATTTGTGATGATGATGAATTTAGTTTTGGCGCTGATTTTTATGACCAGATTTAATTCCTACCGCAAAACCATATCGGAAAAATAAAACAAACAAACAATATCCAACCCGAAAAATCTGGTAGTTTGAAAAACAGACTAGTTAAAAATTGAATGGAAGAACCTAATAATGATAAAGCTAACGAACAAACCAATTAACTGGTGGGTTAGCAGGGCTAAAACTAAACTAACTAAAGGTAGTTTTTATACGCCCACAGTCATTCCCAAGTTAGAAATATACGGGATTTCTGTAGTCTGAGAAAAAAGTGAATAAATTCAGGTACTTAAGTTGAAAAGTAAGTTCAATTAAAAAAATATTTAAGTTCAGTTCAGTTCAAAAAAAATAATTGATGATATAATACATCAAGTAATTTTTTATTTATTAATATTCTCAGTTAAAACCGGTAGCGTAATGTTTACAAATTTCATGTTGAGTTGTCGATTTTGTTTCTACATACATTTAAGTAATTCAACCAAGTTACGGGTTCATCGGTCGATTGTAATATTTTTAAGCGGAGAAATTTTTTCGATGAACCGAAACTACAATATACTCAGTATCATCACATCTATCCTTCCCGAGATATGAAATTCGCATCTTCAAAATCGCCTCATTTATTATTGATATCGTCGCCGTCACGAAGCTTTTACGTCCACTTCCATCATCTATCGATAAAAATTCCGAGCATCCCTGATCAAAATATCATCGAGTATTTCCTCCGCGGGAGCGTCATAAAGTATTCAGGCTTGAAAGGCACTGGGAGGCTTATTTTTCTATGTGCCTCAGCCGGAAATGGCGTTGGTTTACCTTTTCAAAAATAGAATATTCGAGCTGACATTGTTAGAAAACTCAGAAGGGAGGATTACCAATTCGTGGAAAAGAATTTCAGAAAGGCCTTAAGATATTTAGGTAAAAAACAACGGAGTAAAATTGTGGCAGCTGCACTAAGGACTCTGCGGACGACAAGCGTTCATTTATATAAGGAAAGATAATTTGAAAATGGATATTTTTAACTGAACATGGTTAATGAATTAGATGTTTAAAAATCAGCAATAGCCATCTTCGTCAGCAATCTACACCTCGTTGTCTCCTGATTTCGGAAGTAACAGAGGGGCCCGGATATCTAACCTTCTAAGAAAAACCCATTGTACATTTCAATAGCGATCCTATCATCCTCAAGGTATATATCATTCAACCCCCGAGGATAAAAGAATTTGGATATTTTTAAAGCGTTCACATGTGGCTACAGGAAAGAGCGACCAATGGATTTGCAAATTTTATTTTTCAAGAGCATTACTTAATTGTTCTCTTAGGATAAATTAAGATACATTCATAAATTAACACGTAACTTAATATTTTCTGGAATAATGTGCCATATTAATAGCTAGATATAGATATCAGAAATCACACCTTTAGATAGCCATAGTAGGTTGATTTTTGTTGATATCTGTTAATCTAGATAAGTGAATCCCAAACGAAGGTAAGCATAGTGTTCGGGATATATGCTGGGGAAGAAATCGGGAACAGTTTCCCATTGGAAAGCTGCATTTACCAATCGGGTGCATAGAGCAAGCCTAGGGTGTAGCAAACAGACGGCTTTCACGTAAAAAAATATTTGTGAAAACTAACTCATTAGCTGAATTTCTCTGAATCTAAAAATGGAAAATATTCTCTATAACGGAATATTTTCCATATTCATTTTCACATGATATTATTAGTAATATTGGGAAATAAAATTATTTAACATAGGTACATATTACAGGAAGTAACTACAAGGGGGAAATCTACATCTACATCTACATCTACATTAATACCCTACAAGCCGCCTTTCGGCGTGTGGCAGGGAGTGTAAACACCAGTTGAATCTAAATTACTTCCTTATTCGATTATTGTCACGTATTGTTCGCGGAAAGAATGAATCTCTGAAACGATTCGTCCTAGCATCTATTTCTCTTAACTTACGGTCATTATCGGATCGACCGACGTAGCAGGGGGGTTGCAAGATACCGATTGTATCTTTGGAAAATGTAGTTTCCCTGAATTTATTAAGCAATCGCAGCCTAGCTTCCAATCTCCTTTCTTTCAAGGATTCCCAACCTTCGTCTGAGAGCATTTTTGTAACGCTTGCTTTTTTATCGTAGCATTTCTTAACAAAACGAACCGCTTTACGCTGCACTTTCTCGAGTTCGCGAGTACACGTTTCATCCGCCGGATCCCATATACTTGCCGCATATTCCAGAAGGGGTCTGACCAAGGTAAAATAACATCGCTCTCTCACCTTTTCGTCGCATTTACCGACAATACGCTTTACAAAGCCAAGCCTTTTACTTGCTTTGCCGCAGATTTTTCGAATATGCGTGCTCCAATTTAAGTTATTAGTAATGTTGATCCCGAGATATTTAACTGAATCTACTACTTTGATACTAATTCCATTAATTTTGTATGGGTGATTTGGACGCATTTTTTTCTTTTCGAAGAAATTAACTACGGAGCATTTACTTACGTTAATATCTAATTCCCATTTTTCGCACCACCTTTGGATGAGGACTAAATCGTTTGAGAGAGATGTCCGGTCTTCCTCGTTTGTTATTTCCCTATATATAACCGAGTCATCCGCAAATATCCTCACATTACTAACTATCTCGTCACTCAAGTCATTGATATAAATAAGGAAAAGAAGAGGCCCAATTACACTGCCTTGAGGTACGCCAGAGGTAACTTTGACTCTATTTGAGCTAACGCCATCCAGTACAACTTGTTGTTCCCTCTCGTAGAGAAAATCCTTAACCCAGTCGACTACTTCCTTGTTAATGCCCGCTAGTTTTAGTTTGTAAATTAGTTTGTAGTGGGGGACTCTATCGAATGCTTTTTTGAAATCTAGGAAAATAGCGTCCACTTGCTTTTTACTTTCGGCGGACTTTAAGATATCGTGTACAAATAGAGCAAGTTGGGTTTCACATGATCGGGTCTTACGAAAACCATGCTGGTTTGCGTCGAGGAATTCATTTCTATCTAAAAATCCCATGAGTGAGCTTACGACGATATGTTCCATTACCTTTCCGGACAGCGAAGTTAATGATATAGGTCTATAATTTCCTGGGTCCTCCTTTAATCCGCTTTTGTAAACAGGGGTAATATTAGCTAATTTCCAATCGGATGGGACCCTACCTTCATTTAAAAGCTTTATTTATTCCCTTTATCCAATCTAAGTCTGATAAGGCCGCATATTTCCTGAAGGTAGTATGCTATCATTTGTTGAATTCTCGTACTGCTTTTACCTATGCCATTAAAAACTTGAGGGCGTTTCTCTATTTAAAAATAAATCTTGTGAAATAGGAAGAAATAAAAAGTGACTTTTACAGTAGCACATAAAACCTTTCCAGAGGACCTAGTTTTCAGCGCCTAGCGCCATTATCATGCGTTGAATGATAAACTATTAAAGGTGGATAAATTCTAAATAAAATGCTTGTTGGTTCTACGTATAAATAACGTTTCGAAATGTAGATAATCTTCGTTAAAGACTCTAAGGCAAGGTACAAGTTACTCGTTATTTCCCCGTTATTAAAGCCTATCCTATTACACACAAGCGGTGTTAATGGGACTAAAAAGTCCCAATTTCGCCTAATAAAGACTTTTGTATGTATGTATGTGTTAAAGGTAAAACATCTCCAATGGCTGTTTTTGTCGGCATTGTCGGCAAATCTCCAATAGCCGACAAAAACGGCTATTGGAGATTTTAAACCTCTAATTCCTGAACAATCGTGTCCCAATTTTCCTTTCTTTACACCAGACAAGCAGTGGTTTGTATTTCACGAAAAGAGACAATAAAAGTATTACTGAATGCAGCACAGTATGACAGTGGGAGTTAAAGAAGAAGCTCCTACATGACCTAAATGATGCAAAACAAAAAGCTTGAAAACCGCCTATTTTGTTTCTGCTAGGACAAAAGACTTAATGGGAACATATTAGAAGTTTTTCTTAAACAATGTTTTCGATATCTTACTTAGCTTGTCTTTCAATATTAAGAGTTTTTGAGATATATTTTATTCCCTTTATCCCCTATATTCATTAATGAAGAAAAATCTCTGTATAGTTATATTTTTGATTCTAATATCAGATTGGCAAATCAAAAATAAATCCCCGACAGTTCTAATTTCATACAGAATACAGAAAATTGAACCTCTGTACGTCTGTAGTATATCAACCTCGAAATTTTACCAATAAGAGAACGAAAAGAATTAAGATTAAATACTATATGAAAGGCCACTTCAATACTTCAGCGATAGTAGGTATACTATCTCTCGCTTCAATGGAGAAAAATGTTAAGCTTATTTACTTCTGGAGATACATTTCCTTTTCCGCATAAATCAAATATATTTCTAGTTCTACTCAACTGAATTCCAAACAGTTTTTATGGATAACCAAATATATTTCCTTCCTTCAGAATAAAATTTAATTTTTTTTATCTCGAATGCATTCATAAATTTTAAAATTACTTACCAAGACAAATGTGGTCTATACTTCGAATTGTGACTCTTCATTAACCGATTGTGAAGCCATATTTAAGTATGCACGATAATCTCCAGTTGAACATTTAGGTAATCAAATTACTGTAATAGTGATAATAAAATCTATAACTGTTGTTATATCTAATGTTGTCTATCGATCACCGATGAAAATTCGCGGTAGGTGACCTACCGCGAATTTTCATCGGTGATCGATGAGATGACGGTAATTGCGTGCTGGCATTATCTGTCACATCATATCAAGGCATGTATATTTTCCGATTTGAGCACCATTGCCCATGTAATGAAAAAAATACAAATCGCAATTGGTTTAACATGAATTTCTATTCTCTTGCTCATCCAAGGAGGCATTACCCTCTAAGCAAGCCTATAAATAACGTCGGATGGCGGCCGAGTTGGCGTTAACACCGGTCACAGCTTAAAGGATCAAGGCTCGCTATTCTCTTCGCTTTGTTCTATAATGAATGGGTCGCTTTTGAGCCCACGATTTTGTACCTTAAATCATCTTATTTTCCCAATTTGTCCGGAGTATCTTTTCCGAATATATGGAAGATTGAAACTACTTTCTAATCTAGTGAGAGGTGTGTGAATAAATGTAGGAAAGGCTCTCAAACATCGGATGTAGCTTGGAGAATAACTTGCATACATTTGTAATTGAAGGGATCATTTTAATACACGTTAAGAAATATAATGAATACTCAAAAGATAGCACTATTATTCAATAATTTCTTTAGAATACTATTAATAGAATAATTGCTAACTAGGTAACGATAAGTTTCGCTAATGAAAATATAGGAATATTATTACACGAAAGTCGTATCGAGACATCTCAGCTATTCCATGAGTAACAAGGAAAAATAATTTCTAAGAATCAGGTTTTTCTAACATAAGTATCTCACAATCAGACGTAAATCTCGTCATATTCTATTTTTACGACTGGAAAGTGTTTGTGTAGTCTCTGATGAAATACGAAATAAACTTTTTCTGTATCTCCTTGGAATCAATAAATATTTCTCTTAAGTGCAATGTGCCATACTATAAACTTTCACTACTTAACTTTGTTAAAAGGATCGTTAGAAGTTTCGTATCTGAAATTTTGGGAATGTGGTCACCCTTTTTGAAGTCTTGAAGTATTTCCAACGCATTAGATATTCCATATCAAAGTAAAAATGGTTTGATGCATTTAAGTTACTCATCTGAGATTTTCATTATCCTCCATCATCAATTCTATAATCTATAGAAGAAGTTTAAACTATGTTGATCTCCATCGAAGAGAAGAAAAATAGCATTCACAATTTCACAAGAGGTTAGGTTTTAATTTACTGTGGAATTGTGGCTAAGTTATATTCCCTTCATTTCATTTTTTTAGTTTCCGTTGATCACAAACTAAAAATGTTTCCATAAAAAACATATCCCATATTCATTAAAAAATACACTGCTAATAGTTAAAGTAACGCATTTGAAGAAGAGATTGTATATATATGTCAAATATATAATAATAATACATACTCGCTGAAACACTTTTATTGCTAGGGCATATGAATTATAAATGTTGCTAAGGACAGAGCTAATACTCTTTTAAATGATTTCCCATCTATCTTCCGATGAAACTGGTACAGCTGCTCTTTGTAATGAGCCAAGAATCATTTCAACAGCAACCGTGTCATCACTGGCTAAGAAATCTCTTAAAATAACCTCGTGATTATGTTGCCCAGTATGCGTTGTGAGCTCGTGTTAAGTGCTCCTCAGATTTGAATACGTCACAGTGTACATTCTGCTGTCATTTCAGATGCACTTTTAAAGTGCAATCGCCGATTTCTCTCCCTTTTGGTTCTTGAATTCAGATCGTATATACTATTGGTTGCTTTGTTTTCCTATTTAATAGTTTCGCTATAAAATCGGCGTAAGAAATGTTTTGCCAGTAAAATATTCAGTGTATCGCGTCCAATACGACTTTTTTGTATGAGGTTACTTTTATTAATACGAACCGATACTTTATTTTTTCATCAGTGCGCTGAAATGGGGAAAGGCGGCTAGGTATGTAGTCGGTAAGCACAAAAAAGCGGAGAGTCTAACAAAAATGCTAGCCCACTTGAAGTGGGAATCATTATAATCAAGAAGGAAAATCCCTAAGTTAGCCGAGATGTCCAAATCATGGAATTCCGCGGAGGGCTGGGGCGAACTCAATGCTAGGTTTAAACTTCCTACTTATATCGGACGTGGCGACCATAGTCTAAAGATCAAAGAACGCGAACAAAAAACAGACATTGCAAAGTATTCATCCGTCAATAGAGGAATTAGAGAATGGAACGCATTACCTGGAGAAGTCCTCTTTCCAATGCCAAAAAATGTAAACACTTTTAAAAATAAGCTTAAATCTGTTTGTACTTTTTAAATTTTTGTAATGTTAATAATTGTAATATTAATGTTATATTATCTATTTTGTATATAGTTGTAATATCAATGCGTATATTCATCTATTGGGTATTTACTGTAATGTTAATGTTATATTGTGCATGTATATATATAAAAGTAATTCATTGCCTGCGGGAGGTTTTTGGAGGGGTTTCCCTCCCGTCTTTGGGCGAATGCCAGGCAATCATTTGTAATTTTGCATTCCCCCCCTACACCGCTGCTACCAGGCCTGATGGCCTAATCGCAGCGTAATTTGAATAAATATAAGTAAACGAAACAATAAATTGATCGCCAATTTCTCAGATTATCTAAATTCTGGACGTTATCACCTTTACTAAAACTTTATTTTACTGGTCGCATCCTATAAAAGTCCTGCAGGCTAAAATTGAAATGCTTCAGCGATACTTGGTGGAATTCCATCATACAAAACATTTTATTGGTACAGAAACACTTGCACGATAATATCAGAAACTTTCACTTGCACAATTGTATTGTACTGGTACACAATTCATCTGCACAAGTTTATGAATATAATTATACAAGCAGAGGATGTTAAGAATAAAGATTTACAAATACTTTTTTCCACTCATTTATTTGAAAAACGACCGTTTTCGGCACAGATCGGCCATCTTCAGGTCTGGAAGAATGATGGCCGATCTGTACCGGTCGTTTTTCAAATAAATGTGTGGAAAAAAGTATTTGTAAATCTTTATTCTTAACATCCTCTGTTGTGGATTTCCACTTGGTAAAGCCTGCCACAATAGATTTTATTATACAAGCATTTTTGAACGATGAATTGTTTTGCAGGCTGACGTCGAACGGATCGATGGATTGGACATACGGATCGACAGACAGATTTTGCCCTTCTCAATTAGTTTTAGCGTCAATTGTGAACATACCGACAGATGGCACTACAATATCAATAGCATTGCGATGCACAGAACTACCGAATAAAAATGTTGAGCACAGCCGCTTCACCCAAATGCTCCTAGTAGTCGCTTAGCATAACAGCTATCCTCAGTTGAATGGAAGCATCTGGTGGAATTGGCAATCAAGTAATTAACAATGTAAGTTTATCTAATGCATATTACATATCCAAAGTGGAACTCGACATTAAATGAAAAATAACGTAAATATTTCATCATTAAATGTCAAAGATGAGGAGGGACACAAAATCTAATTATTAACGATTACTGGATCTATGAAATATTCAATCCAATGTAAGTGATAATCACGGGTTTTATTTTAATCAATATCACAATCAATGCATACAGTATTCAATAGTTTTCTCTACGATTAAAATTGCTTTATAGTACAAATTTCTGGTAGAACTGCCAGTCAATTTACAATCAAGAAGATCAAGCAAGATATGATAAAGTTTTTTTTGTTTGTATACCCATGTAATTTACCATAGAGTGCAACTATTTTATTTTTATAACACTATTATATTAATAATTGTTAATAACTTTTCATGAAATAAATAATTCATTCGATGAAGTTTTTATCCAAATTTTAGAAAGAAAATCGACATTAAATCCAATTTTTCTCATTTTACAGCAAATTTCTAGCACAGTTTGTTTCGTTCCACTCCAATTAGCGGGCTTAGGATAGGAAATAGGACGAAATTTTCAAGATGTATTAACTAAATGGACCACAAGAATGAAAGTCGCATGCGGCCTGCGTATCTCTAGTCGGATACCCCTGAACTAGATCGGTAGAGAATTCGATTTTTTCAAGTTTTTTCCACCGCTTTTCAATCCACCGCTCGCTTAGCATTTTATTCGCTCATTTTCTTGGTGAAAGTAAAACTCGAGATAAATTTATGCGATCGTAAACGCAGTATTTGGGTTATAGTACTCTCCTAGGCGCGGATACAACTAGTCTCCCGAGACATCGGCCATTTGCCGTAATGAGCCGCACATAGCAAATCGTAAACCTTGCACATAAGATAGCTCGGAAATAGAACAGCAATCCCGAGAGAAAGCTTGCTATTCTTTTCGCTCTTGCGATCTCAGCACCCATCCGATATCTAGCCTCCGCCACTCACCGATCTGGGAATGACCTCTTTAGCCCTGCTTAGGAGACGAAATCGAATGGCGCTTGGTCAAATGAGACAACGATCCCGCGCTTTTCCTCGATTGGAAAATCGGATTAGTGGCTCATTTGACCTAGCGCAATTCGATTTCGTCTCTTAAACACCGGAAGAACGGTCCTCAGACCACTTTTCAGCGTTTTACATAAACATTTTTTGAGCTGAATATTTTTCAAGTTTTTGGATCTCTTTGACCTTACCTGACGCCATCCAATTTCAATATGAACGAATTAAATATTTGCTAACACTACTGCGGTAATGTTTAATTATGTTATACCTAGAAGGACGGCTGTGGTTCATTTGACATTTCTTCTCTTTTCAAGCCAAATATGTACCTTTTCTCCAATATTTTTATTATTTCTCTGCATCATCATTGTCTAAAGGCTATGCCTTGTCTCTGCATCCAGAAGTTCCCATTTTCTGCCATTCTCTTGAATTGGCAGTACCCATCCACTGCCATCCTTGTCTGGATATCTTCGAAATATTTCTTCCTAGGTCTTTCCCTTCCTTTCCTTCCCAACGTTTTTCCTTCTAACATTATCCCTATCATACTGTTATGTGTCAGTAGATGACCCAAGTATTTTACTTTCCTTTTCTCTATAAAATTTATGATTTGGTTTTTTTCCTTCACTTCTTTTAAAACTTTAACATTCGTTTTCCTTTCCATCCAACTGAATTTTAACATCCTTCTCCTTATCCAAATTTCTGCAGATATATATATTTATTTTTGTATAATTTATTTTATTAATAACTATATAAATTATGTTTCAAAGGAACTTGAGTAGAGCTTGATTATTATTCAAAGCCCTAGAGAAAATAATAAACTCTTCGCTGTATATAGAAATTTGTATTTAAACTATCGATCAATGGTAAAACAGTAATGTAATTTTGCTATAAGTATATAGTTAGGCCTAAAATAAACAAACGCCTCCAAGGTGCAAAGAAGCTATAAAATAAGCATTGAGAAGCAAAGTGGTCAAATGGCCTCTTCCCGTCCTTTCAGGTAGAGCGAAACTCCCGCGCTTTTTCTCGTTTGGTCACGTCGAACAGACTGATCCGCTTAGTGCAGCAAAATCCAAGCAAGTCGTTAAATTAGAGCGCTTTGCCAATGGAATCTATTCCTCCCGTAACCCCGTATTCGACTCATCGGCGAAGAAAACCGTCTCATTGCCGGGGCAAATACGATGGGTTAGTAAACGGGTGGTTTCCATCGATGCGCTCTTAAGGTAACCCTACCTCAGCAACGCTGTGCTATTAGCCTCCGCACGAACGAAATCGTGTTTGAAAACTTGGGAATTCACTGTCGATGCCAAAAGCCCTCCCGCAGTGAGATGCTTTTATGGGTTCCCATCCCCGGACAGAAATAATACGTTATATCCCTAGCTTTCCTTGTATGCATTCGGGAGATACGTATACATGCACACAAGCAGGATGTTGATTCGTATAAATTCAGTTTCTTTATATCATAAACCTACTTCTGTAGGGAAGGAGATTTTATTTCTTCATCCTTTCGAATTGAACTTAAGTATAAGGTCGATTTGTAAGCTTCCAACGCCATATCATCCAATAAATATTTCAGTATGGGTTATGTTTATTACTTAAAGTTACCTAAATGTCTATGTTATGTACAATTTTGACTAGTGCATACTGTATGCATGATTTTGATACTGTTTTTTTAATAATATTCTTTTATTTTTCCCCATAATGTACTGTCCTGTTCAAAATTAACGCAGCACCGGCCGTAAGGATCGCTAGGGAGGTGCTGCTTTAATTTTGGCCAGGAGTGCACTCTATGGATGAAAATCCATGTACATTTTCCTTGTTTTTCTATTTTGTTTTTCATGTTATTTTATATATTGCTCTCTGTTTTGAATGTGAACTGATTCATATTTATGTATTCCATGTAAGTACTTATTGGTAATGTATTTATTTATTTTTGAATGTTTTTCTCTTTTCTTATCTTTTAGCTATTACTATCGGTAGGTTTGCGCAGGTTTTTCACACCCCCCTTCTTTGTGGGTGTTTTCCTGCAGTGGATTTTTTTCCTAAGAATCTCTTAGGTTTTTTACTTTCACAATTCTTCTAATTATTTCTACTTATTATTTTATAATTAGTGACGATGGGTTAGATGGAAGAAGAGACTTTTAAGTCTCAATCTCGCCCAAATGAAGACGATTTATTATTGTTATTTTGTACAGGAGGAACGAGCATCGAAACGAATATTTTTTTATCCACATGATAAACATTATGCAATTTCATTATCATTCATTATTATCTACAGAGGATATTTACATTCATAAATAGGAAATAAATCTAATGCTCAAATATTTCAAACTACAGCAAGCTAGATATCAAATGGAATTTAGTTGGCTATGATCTGGTTCAAATTTAAAATTCCACAATTAAATCAAGTACGTAAACTACATGGCCAAGGCTTTGATTATTACTTACCGCAGAAATTGATTTATACACAAATCATTAACATTATGCAATATTATTAATCAATGTATATTTATATGCAAATATATTATTCTTTACAGATTGCACATATATTCGTAATTCAGAGATAAAGCTCAAGCGCTCAAATTTAGTCGGAAATACAGCAAGTTGAATTTCAGATGCAATGTAATCGGCTAGCGTTGTGGATGCAGTTGGTTGTTCCACAATTAAACCCGATATGAAAATTTCACGATAAGAGCTTTGTTTGAAGCGGAGCCGAAGCGTGAGACTCGAAACTATTTTACGCTCCATTCGCAGATGTAGAGTAATGAATTTTCGCTCTGCTGCCTATCATAGACAAAAAATTGGGACTATATTAATATTGCATGGAATATCATTGACCTAAAAGCGAAGTGTAGATATTTCCTATCCTCGGTCCTCTTCATTGCTTACTTGGATAACTCCTTATGATTAAATCTTCTTGCATAGATTGCAGAAAATCTCGAGTCAAAATTGAAAGCGGAAAACCAATCCGGCGCAGAGAAAATACTCAATGAAAGAGCTTGAAAATCCGACTTCGAAAAGTTTAAAATCCTATGGGCTAATATAATTTCTTAGACTCGGAACTTAGAAGGAGTCCGAAGCGTAATGAAGGCTCTTGGACAAACGTTTATGCAACTCCACGTTTGGGTTTCAGAAATACTCAGAAACGAGTCCTGGTTTAATATCTCCATCATCAGCCACGCGTAATGTATTAACGGAAAACTTAACCACCGCTTTGATCGCTTAATCCTGTCTATTTCATTTTATGGACTTTGGATTCAGTGGATCCCCGAGAGTTTCCTAAGTCTAGCGAGCTCGGACCGTTACTTAGATTGTTCGCTCACTTGAATAGGCACAGTGCATGCAAACTTTGGAGCATTTAATATACGACACTCATTCAAAAGCGCCTTTGAGGATTTCCTCGCAAGCTGCCCGAAACGAGGCCGCGGGTATTACACAAGGGAATTCGATTTCTGAGAAAATGGGATATGAGGACTTATAAGCGATTTCTCCACGATTTGTCTGATTTAGAGTCTTTGGAATACTGCATCGCCATCTCGTTCGGCTTTCTGCAAAAATAAACGCGTCAAACTAGAAAGTAAGGACTTTCTGGAATGGAATGGTAATACTCATGGAACTCTTTGAAATGAATCCCGAGTTGCGATGCTCGAAATCTTATTGAGGAATCGAACGAAAAGGTTTTGATTTCATGTTTCTTTTACCAAACAAAGAGAAAATAGAGATGAAATAGAGAGATGAAAGGATAGGTTATTATATTTTCTTTTATAGAAATAAAGTATCCTTGATTTCCAAACTACTACAGCCTACGTTACTTTAGGCTTTTCTCAGTCTTAACTAATGTTACTGGTATATCGATTATCTATGGACAGGGAATTTGTGTTGATATTTATACTCGCTTATGCTTATTAAACCCCCGTATAGGCTTCTATTTTACTCCATTTTATTATTGTTTAAATTTTATTATTTTATTTTGTAACATTTTTCTTTATATATTTTCGCATTTTTTCTTCGTGTTTGTTTTTTTCCTAAACGCAGATTTTTCTCCTCTATCTATATTAAAAAATGAAGATTTTTTCACTAAAAAATCTTTCTTTTTCTCTTTTATTTTCTTTCTTTTATTTGTTTAGTGAAAAATTATGTAAAAATGACACACAAGGTTTTGCGTAAGAGTGGTCCATTTGCGCCTAATAAGGATCTAATAAATTAAATAATACTTTTGTGTATAGTGATACATAATTAGAATAGAATTAAGGTAAAACGATCGATGGGTAAAAATGGGATTGAATCACCGGTGAAACTTCCTCAATAAAGCCAGATATAACACGTTCTCTTCTAAATTCACGATAACACGGTATCTATTGTATATTTTTCTAATGGGTCAAATGTAAGATAGGAATGTTCAGTCTCAATGTCGCCCAAGAATAAAGACCTTAGTGTGTGTGTGTTCTCAGAAGACGTTGTAGGTATTATACGAGCATCCTGCTACGTAGGTGGAGCCTCAGGAGATATCAGAGATGTAGACGTTAGAAGCAGCCGCTGGTGTCTGCATAAAATCCGCGACAGCGAAACATCGAAGATTTAGACCTATGGAGCATTCAGTGTCTGTCGCAGGTGAAAAGCGACTAGCAGGATACAAATGTAAATTTAGGTAGGCAAGGGACCAAAAGTGAGCAAGAAGACTTCCTCACAAAAAGAACTAGAGAACGTTTTCCTTTATGGCATCATTGTTTCCTTTGAATCCTCTGTACTTAACGGATAAAATCTCAAAATCTTCGTGGAGCCCACTCGCGTTAGTTCAAAGCCTCTCAGTGAGGGGATTTCGGATCTCCGAAAGTCTTCATAACTTACCGTTTCGTTCAGACTCGTGCGCACGGAGAGAACAAAGTAAATTAAGTTTTTGCTCTAGGCACAGTTCGAGAGGCAAATACTTTTTGCTCGTGGTTTTAGTTGGAAGGCAAGGATTAGAGAAATACATTTTAAGCATCCCTTTTTGTTAAGGTCGCTCCCGCCACTGCTCTCCATCGAGAAAGACGTTTGAAATATCAATGTCTCTAAGGCGCTTTCCACTCAAAGGGTGAAAATCACCCTTGCCGCGCTCCTCATTTCATATTCTCATTTTCAGAATATTTGGCCCTTATCCAACAGAATTTCTCTTCTAGGAGACATAAACAGATTTGATCTCAGTTGCACCAAAATACGTTTTGGTCTCTTTCCGTAAATTCGAATACATGCACGAGGGTTACAAGCAGAAGGTAAAGCTGAGGAAACAAAGAACTGATATTGCTAAGTATTCTTTTAAAAATAGAGGGGTCAACGAATGGAATATGTTGCCTGAAGAGGCCTTCAAACCGTTACCGAAAAATAGATAGGCGTTTAAAAGTAGATGCTGTAGTTTATTCAATTTAGTGGATTCAATATTGTTATGTTTTGTATTGTTTGGATATTTTTAAACATGACGATGCGAAAACGATGAAGTGATATTTTGGGCTGAAAAATTACACTATAAATTATGAAATGTAGTTTTTGTAAATAGAGGATATATGTGGAGTACATGTTTTGGTAGAGGTACCAGGGATATGTCTTTAAATTAGGTCTTGTTGCGGTGTTGGAATGGTATCTGTGGGTAGTGATAATAATTTTCGAATATTTGTATGTGTGTAACGTCTGGTGTGAGGGATTGGGGTTTGAATTATGTTGTTCAATGAAAATAGTTGGAGCTGCTAGAGTAAGAATTTCTACTTACGGCATATATAATAATTAATAAGTATGTATACACTCGTTCAATCTCAGCCAGTTCCGAGGCATTTCCATATTTTCAATCATCAGTAAGGTATTAAATTTGGCTGTAGATGAGTTAGAGGATTAAAATTTCCAATTAAGTTTTACAGGGTGATGGCAGTCCCTACTATGATGTACGGGGCAGAATGTTGGACAACAAAACAAAATGAATTTAAACGAATAGAGTCTCCTGAAACGAAATGTCTTCGAGTAGTTGGGGGGGAAATAAAATAAAGAGTACATCTATAAGAGAGGAACTAGGAGTTCAGGCGATGTCAGAAATTTTAATAGAGTACAAAAACAGATGGAAAGAGCATGTATTGCGAATGCCTAGAGAGAGATTTCCAAAGCAAGCTTTGGAATAGAAGCCATTAGGTAAAAGGAGTATTGGAAGACAAACATTAAGATGGTAAAGTGAAGTCGGAACAGGCTTAAAGCCTAATCCTGGAAGGCAGAAGAAGAAGAAGAAGAAAATTTCCAACAGTCGGCCAAGCTATCATCTTCAGGGGTAGAAGAAACGAAAACGTATTCTTCTTCCTTCAAGAATTATAGCATGGCCTTTGAAATGTAGTAACAATGTATTATGCATATATTTTATACATGGCTATTGCTATGTATGTACATAGTTCTCTACTACCCCTAAAGATGATAGTAAGGCTATCGATATGTATGTACATTTTTCTTCTATCCCTGAGGATGACAGCATGGCTATTGAATTGTTTATCGGGTACTTCTCAGGTCAAAGATCCGGGCATTCCGTCGTTTTTGTGGACGTCAGAGTCGCCGTACGTAGCAGTGGCAAAGACGTCTTGGGGAGATTTTTGAACACCCAATTTAACTATCTAATTAAGTATTTTCTAATAAAAGTAGACTGAAGAATTTAATTATGAAAATTTTCCAAAGGATCAAATAATCAAAACTTTACATTTACTTCAAAACACATATGAAGCGTTATTGTTGATTTAACGACGGCGTTATGTAAATTAAGAAGGAAAACATTAAAATGAGAATCGGCGCAGGAATTAAAAATCCCCATGACGAATGTAAAAGCTAAAATTCTCATTCTGTTTATGTAAATATGTTTTTGTAGTATTTATATTGAAAGAGGAATAAATAAAAATAAACGTGATATAAAGCATACATGAGATTTCGTTTCATTCATTCTTTGAATTAAAAAATCTTCTTTCCCACTAATTTAGAAGCATTAAAAACCTTAATTTTTCACTTAATTTTACTATTTTAAACCTATATCTAATAAGTCTTTGTACATGTATCACCCAACAGTCGTCTTTCAATAAATCTATCACTATCATCCTACCTTCGATTGTTATCCTTCGCAAATCATCTACTATCATTATATTTTTCATTCATAAGAAACCTAAATAATGTTGATATATTCCAAAAGGAGGATATTTTTTACAATTTTGCTCTTATTTTGTGCATATTTTTCGATCATTCAGTGTTCCATCCGACCAAAATTCATTGCCCCGTTTCATGTTTAGAAGCAGCTTTTCCTCTTACTGCCAAGGCTTACAGCCAGTAAATGATAGAGCTTATTCTTAAGGAACGTGAAGGGTTAGCTGATTTGAACACTCAAAATAGTAATTTTAGATAAGTAGATTAATAAAAGAGTCCATCGAATAATAAAAGTAAACCTGACATTCTAGCATGATTAATTTGAGAGCTTATATGAATGAAGGTGTTCTGGCATCATTAATTACTTCCTCCTTCACACATCAGGGAAGTTCTTAACGTTCCTCATTTTGATCTCTGCCTACTTTGATGTCGTACATAATTAATACAAGTCGACTCATCATATAAGTAAACTCGAGATCCTAAGAAGATTAATTTGAAAAATTACTTATATGAATTTAGCTATACTTATATTATCAAATATCATAAACTTCTTCCTCCTTCACATCAAGGACGCCATTAGCATTACCTAAGTTTTGACGAAAGGCTGCGTACCTTTCGAATTTCAAATTACGCATTCCAGGCTACCGAAGTACCCAAAGTTTCCATTGAAACATCGAAATTAGTAAAGGTATTACCGGGAACTTGAATTACCTCGCGGAAAATATAAGGAAAATATAAAATAATTATAGTAAAAAATAACATCATATTGTAAAAGAAGCAGATTAGGCGCGATCATGAATACAAAGTAAGATGTACAAAGAAAAAAAACCGATAACCGGAAATACTTATTTTGTTAACTTATCTATCAAGGAATGGAATATTCTATCCGCAGAAGTCTTCGAACCTCTCCAAAAAGTATTAAATGTTTTGTTAAAGCTATTAGTTAAATGAATAATTTGACTTCATGAACCCCATGGCCTCTACGATAGCCGTGAAGGAATATCGGCAACCCTGACAAATCTTGGATGATAAGTACAGGCAAGCCGTGTAGATGCTGTTTCAATGTTATTTAAAATTCATGTTTAACTTCTAGCTAACTCACATTGCTTTGCATTTTTCTTTATAATAATTCTTAAATGTACTGTATATTTATATTTTTGCATTTATTTATTTTATGTTATTTATATTTATTCATGCATATATATTATGTAGTTGAATTTATTCCAGCGATACATGGAATAATGATCAATTGATTGTTATGTAAGTTAACGTTGCCACCTGTCCTGACTAATTGTGGTGGTGTTGTGTAATAAATAAATAAATAAATATAGAATATAAATGTAATATTTGTTGTAACAAAAAGGTGAACTAATGTAGAATAGAATTTGAGAAAAAGAATAGATATATTTTCCGGGCAGATTCGTGGATTATGGTAAGCAGATATTCATGTTAAAAGTTCTCGGATAGACTCAACGACATAGGCATAAAAAATAACAGTATTCGGAATCGCATCCACTGAAGTCATCCTCTCGTGTTATGTCTTCATATTGTTTATCGACAATCCACTCACGTTTCATCCCTTGTCGGTTCTCTTACGGTACCGAGTATTTACGGATTCTAACAAGACTGGAGTGTCTCTCTTGCCGTGTACTTCTACAGCGATACTGCGCCTTAAAAATTTATGCCTTAGGGTAGGTCTGCGTTTTATTCCTTTCTCAAATACGTCTGGAGCAGAAACCGATGGGCGACCTTTCTCCGATATTTACGGCGAGCGGCTCCTATAGCTTTTTGCCGTCGCCTTTTCTGGAATCTCGACACACCTCAAGATGGAATGGAGCCTTTTAGTTCTGTAATGCAATCGATACATCTGGAAACACATTGATTCTCGTAAATTTCATACATCTTGAGATTGAGAAGACGTTTTTTATTATGAATTGACTCAAAATTATGTCATTTGAAAATATCGTGAAGTTTGAAATTTCTCGGGAAATAAAACCGTGTCGTAGTTGTCTTCATTAGAAACATTTTCATGATTTCAAATAAATTACCCTAAGTATTATTATTTTCTTACATGCTTGTTGTGGAAGAAAAACTATTAAGATTTTGCAAATGGAATTCCATTTTTGTGATATGATTAGTAGTCTTCAATATAAATATTTTTATAATAAAAAATCACCGATATTATAATAACTTTCTTCCGTGGTACTTGTAAAATACATAGTTTGAATTAAAATAATTGATTATTGGAATTCCATAATTTGTTTATGCCGATAAATGTAAATGAAAGACAAGAAGAATTATAAACAATTTAAAAACAAATAATGCGTCTGAATACGTCATTCTGTTTAAGTAAATCTTATTTGCACAGAAAGTAATCCGCAAAAAATTTCTGGTGGAATATGCAAAATACCACATAATAAGCAATGAGACTTTTAGGAAACGAAGGAAATTTCCAAGGAAGTGGATTACATTTGTTTCGTCTAAAGACCAAAGGAAGCAGACTGTTACCGATTTCAGAAAAGATGAAAAAGCAAACGAGAAAAAGAGGTCTTTTTCAAGGAAGACCATCAAGATCAAAAGAACTCCTCGATTTAATAAACACAATAGGAATCGAAGAGAACTAAAGTAGAGAATGACGAGCTTTGAGAAGACACCGAGAAAAAACTCCACGTCTTAAGAGAATAAAGACAACGATTCCGATAATGTAGACAGTTTAATAATGCTCCTGGCAAAATGCAATGAATCAAAAATTCAACATATCGATAAGATTAGAGAATATATTCAAAGCTATTTCTGATAAGCCTTCCTTGCAAGAATTGATCAATACACGCAAGGAACGACCACAAACATAAAGTCACTACCTTTACCTTAAACAGAGAACAGATGTTTGCAGGTATTCATTTCGTAATCGGGAGATAGTAGAACGAACTAATTTACCTGGATAAATTTGCGAACCTTTTCCCCTTCTTTCTATATATTCATCAATAGAATAAAAGGGTTTCTTGATTTCATAGTCATCATTAAAATATTGATATAAAATTTTAAATTTTTTTAATATTGCTGTAAATTTTGAAATATTGCTGTAAAATTTTTGAATTTAAATTTTGTAACTATATGTAAGATGTACTGTCTTTTGGAGGTGATGGGGGATTATCCTCCCGACTAGGTTGAATACCAGGGAGTGTATTTTATTTTTCCCTACCCCAACAGGACTACCACCTGACCTGGTGGTAGTAATTAGGGCCTATTTGTAGCCTTTAAGAATACATAAATAAAATATTGAAAGAAGTGGTAAAAGACTTAAATCACCGCAGATGTTTCGCAAATTTCTCCTAGATAGAGAAATTTAAATAAGTATTTCGATAGGCAACCCTCTGAATATAAGAACCAAAAGTAAAGAGCAGCTTTTGATGTCGAAGTTTAAATCTCCTATAGCATTCTTTATCGGAGTTCCGCTCCTTGTTACTACCGGTTTTCGTTAGCAACAATAAGGCTCGGATTGCTAACTTTCTAGGAAACTCCCAATGTAAATTTCAGTGATGATACTATCATCCTCAGGGGAAGGATTCTTCGACACCTGAAGGATGATATCATTTGGAGATTTTTAAACCTATATATCGTTCCCATAAGGCTACAGGTAAGAGTGCTAAATGGGCTCATTACTTTCATATTCTTAAGAGCATTAAATTAGCATATTTAATTGCTCTTTTAGGATAAGGTTTGATATATCCGTTAAGTGACGCCATCAATTTTCCCATATTTCAATTTTTCTTTCCTTGCAACTGCTTTTTAGTAACCTTAAAGTTAGTACTAACATTTAGTAAAGTTAGCACTTACGACCTTACGGAAACACTCAAAGATTGAAAAGCAAATGCTGGAAAGTAGCTCCAGATGAGGATTTTTGATCGTAAAAATCACTCATTAAGGATGAGAATCTAGAAACCCGATAAAAATTATTTACAAAGAGTACCAGCACCAAAAAAAGTTACTAAAAGCAAAAACAAATAGGAGATGAAAGGAAAGTGATCTAAGAGCTTGCGAAGGAAGGGAAGCGTTACGATGATAATGATAAGGTCTAAATATTTACCCCGGTACTGTTCTTGGTGATCTGGATCACCGATAGCTATAGATAATGTGTATCCTGCCAGAACAAGCAGTAATTCAAACTGCTATCGTTTATTCCTGAAGAAAGCTGAGTAGAAAGAGCTATCGTTGCAAAATATGAATTTATGTACGTAAATTTCGATGCCATTTACGGTTAAGGGGAATGATACAACTCCTGCACATATTACTTACATTCTACGCAAAATTACAACAAATTAGGCGAAAAAAAATATCCCAAAAACTAATCACAACAACTGGAGTTTTCAAATGCAAATAATTTAACGTTTTTAAGATACGTCGTTCAGTATTTTCTCTGATAAAAATTCTGCGACTACCCGTAACCTATAAAGAAAGAAAATTTGGAACACGGCTGTTAATAAATTAGAGGATTGAAATCTCCATGAGCCGTCTTTATCAGCGCTCTCAGCCTTACTTCTCGGTAGTCCGAGAGTTTCTTGCCTTCTCGGACTACCAGGAAGTAAGACTAGCACTCATATTCGAAAAATTTGCGGCAAAGCAATTAAAAGGTTTGGCTTTGTAAAGAGCATTGTCGGTGACGAGTTTTGCTATTTAGAAAGCAAGATAACTCAGGATGGAAACATTAGAAATTATATATTGAGTAGGAAACTCAAAGCAAAGATTGATTTTAACAGCAAAAGAAGATTATTCACTTCGAAATCTATCGATATAGTAATGAGAAAAAGTGTATTGTTACATGGGAGCGAGTCGTTGACTGTGGGAATGGCAGAGAGGAAACGGCTGGAGGCATTTGAAATATGGTGTTATAGAAGGATGTCAAAGACCAGCTGGACAAAACAACTGACCGATCAGGAGATCCTGAGGAAAGTAGATGAAGAGTAATCTCTGTGGAAGACTTAAAAAAGAAGGCGTGACACATGGATTGGACAATTATTGAGATATGAGAGGTTGGCGAACACCATAATTGAAGGGAATATATAAAGCAGATAATGGAGAATATGAGATGTGGAAGCTAATTAGAATTAAAGAGGATGAGCGAAAATAGAGAAAGATGGAAAACTGTCGCCAACAAATCCTGAGAGATTGATAAACAAGAGAACTGTCGGTAAATGCGATGAAAAGGTGAGAGAGCGATGTTATTTTACCTTGGTAAGACCCCTTGTGGAATATGCGGCAAGTGTATGAGATCCGGCGGATGAAACGAGTACCCCCGAACTCGAGAAAGTGCAGTGTTATCCTTCTCGGTGCCCGTTAAACCTCGTTTCCAAGAATCAGAAAAAGAAAAACATACTTTCGCCAAGTGTACTGGTCATTGCGAGCAAGTGCGCCAATATGCTTAATTCTATGGTGACACCTGGAAACTTAAAATCACAGAACTTTTAAATTTGCCTATTTTTTACAAATTAGTACTTCTTAGTAAAAACATAATCTTCGATGCTATAATGATGAATTTTCAACCTTAAGATAATTTAAAATAACCCGAGTATTGTTCTATAAGAGATTTTTTAGTTATCTAAAGAACAAACATTCACTCTATTCCCCTACAATTTATTATTGAAGCATTACCATCTCAAAATTCAGCATAGGAGAGATACGTACAGCGTAGTAGTTAGAAGACAATAAGAATTTACAACCGTAAAACCAAAGATTTACAATAGTATCACTGTTCTGCCTCAAGATAACCTCTAATAAGCTCACAGAGAAGTTATCCTCCCTTAAGATAGACGGAAAATCGCGGTAACTCACAGCGATAAGATAATTATTAACGAACATTATTCTGATAGGATATGTTGAAGAAATGCAGTATTTCATAGCATGAGTCAAGAAACTCAGGCGAGATCTTATGCCAAATTAGGAAAATTTAATTGCAAAAAACTAAAGATGAAGACATTTCAAACGAAAGGGAAGTTATTTTAGCCTGATGATGCCGAGATTCTTAACTAAACCGGTTGCGAGAAAAGATCGCGTAGAAAAATGCAGTTTCATAACATTCGCAGGCCGTATGCAGGAGTATATCCATAAAGCACGGGCGTAAAGAAGTAAAAACTTTATATCCCAGTCTATTTCATACATCTATTCACCATGGAGAACGCTATCCGATGAATTTCAGATTTTTACGACTTCTGTCGGGGAAAATTATGCGTTTTTGCAACAGCGAAGGAATTGATTCCTTTCAAAACATCGGTGGCAAGACTACTTTGAAAATATTTACGGACATAAAGGCTTTCTGAAAAAAATTGAACTTGTATATATGTCAAATTCCAAGAATAATTTAAGACTTTGCCGTCCCTGATGGATATTTAGTTGAATCCAGCGAGTCCTCTTTTCTCATGTGTTTCATTGCTATAAGTGTAAATTGATTGTAAGTGTTTTGGAAGACTAAAAAAACGGATCTGCCAATCAGAATGCGATTTTTTGAGGCAGGAGAAGTAAAAATATATAAAAATATTCTATATGCCAAAGAAAATGCCGTAAATCAGTGATCTTGCTCTTCCCGATACAGCGAAATTATTTATTTAATTAGTTGTATCGCTGCAACTTGGTAAGAGTACCAACTGGTGTACTAAGAAAACAGTATAATCTGTCCGGTATTCGACCAAGGACGGGAGGAAAAATCCTCCAAAAACCTCCCGTAGACATTTCACATCTTTACATATGTTTCATTAGTACAAGAAGTCAACTAATATACAAATAAATTAACGCCTCTACCAAACTCAGATGCAGTCAATGGAAATAATTGATACTAAATAAATAAATACATTAAAGTACCTGGGAAATATTAACACATACTAAAGATGATTAATTGATTTAAAATTAACAATCATATAAATAAACGATTTTAAATTTGTTGGATGCCAGAGACCTCTATATAGTGGTATTTCATTCTAAAATTAATGAAGTATTAAGACACAATTAATTTATTTATACTGAACCATAGAAAAAATTACAGCGTATGCGAACTAGGTTTCAGAGCATAGCTCCATAATCGGACAGGTGAAATATAGAATACCTGACAATGTCTAATTAAAAATTTATATTTTTTAGCATCTTTTTAAAATGTTTATCATTCATTCACATTGGAATTAGAAGTTCTCCAGGTAATGCATTCCATTTCCTCATATCTCTATTGATAAATTATTTTTTTGCCACATCTGTTTTCTCTTCACGCTCTTTTGGTTTTAATCAGTCTTAATCTCTAAATTTTAATCTATGTAATTTAGAGAATGGAGCCTCTTTCGTAGTTGTCTCAAGCGATATTGAAATTCCATGCGTCAAATAAAACCGATAACGTAAAGAACTTCCTCCTCGACGGTAACGATTCCAACCCTAGCTGTTCTAACAACATACTAACATTTTCATCCTTGTTGTGCTTTCCGATTTCGTATCTAGCCAACTTTCTTTGTACTCCTTCGAAATATATCGAAAAAAAAATCAACATCTAGAGAAGGGTTCCCAGAACTTTCCTTCTGACGGAAACCTTTCACCCACCGCCAGCTTTTAACGGAACTCTTGGGTTCTTTTGCAGAGTCAGTTGATGTTACAAATAAATAATCGATGGATCTAAGACTAAACGGTTTAGTTGTAGCATATTCTTCTCTGAAACTGGAGAGCTCCTGATTTGAAAATGTTCTAACTCCAATCATAATTGAATATCACGCAGGATTAATCAGTCTTATGGTTTTTGGCGAAAAATATTTCATTTTCTTGCATTATTATAATAATGTTTATTCCTCCCTTTTTTATATTTTATTTATTATAAAGAACATCATCGGAATGTAGGAACCCCTATGGTGACAGTTACCAGTTTCAGGGTAACCGAATCTTCATCGACAAAACAAAAATTGAATAAATAAACCATATGATTCATAAAGTAATTAAATATAGACAATGTGTACAATAAATTAAAATATCCTACAAAAAACTGATATTATCTAAGGTAATGTCTTAGAGTTGGCAGATTTCAAAACAGTCCTCTTAAATAAAAATTCAACTTCATCATGTTTAAGCAGATATTCCTTAACCAACGTGATGCAATTTTTCTCTGATGCGGCAGCGGTAATATAGAATCCATGTTACAAGAAAAGCTAAGAGAGGCTAAAATTAAAATCTTTCTGAACTATGAGAATCAGATTTTTTACGTTAAGAATAACCCAGAAGAATCGAATTTTGGTAAAAAGAGACGAAATCAATCTTTTGAAACAGCAAAATTAATTTTTGTGGTGGATAGCATTCAGTATCAGTAAAATGCATTGAATAGTGAAAATTCGTGTTTTAAGAGCCGGTGGAAGTGGAAAATCTTTCAGATGATTCAAGGTGTTTGAACAAAGGGATGCAATAACAGTCCCTAATCTTCCGATACTAAATTAGTTTTTCATGTTAAATAAAAATTTCGGTCTAATTATTCACCGTGAATAATGAAGGTTTCACGAAATGAAGGCTGAGGTAATTTATTATGTTAAATAGGTTCTTTTAGTATTGGGATGACCTTACAGAAAACGCACTGAACCATGAGGATTTGATGTTTTTAAGCTAATGAGAGAAGAAACTGAGGCTGAAGAATTATGTTTTTAAAAAGAGTCGTAATTATATACTCTATTCTTTGGATATTTCAAAATTAATGTTTGAGATGAAGCAATCTCCTTGCAAACGCAATGACCTGTAACAGTATCGTAAATCGTGGCTGGAGGTGAAAAATTACCTAAAAGACTACCGAACAAGGATGGGTTGACGGAAGGACGGTCATCGGAAGGTCGCATACACCATTCAGTATTATAAGAAACCTTTAGACCGCATATTGCCAACATTAAAATAGTTTATCGCTGGAATTGTACGGGGAGCTATGAACTGATAGCTAAATACACATAGGGTGTATTGTTAACATCTCATTCTTACTTTACGTTATTTATGTATACATGTAACTCACGCTGAAGTAAGGCGTATGTCACGTGGCAGCCATAAAGTCTTTACATTAAAAGAAAAGGGTTAAAGGACCTTTGCACGTAAGGGCGTGCACCCAGGAAAAATCCCAAGGAGAAACGGACTTGAAAAAAGTCTGACAGGGCCGTGAAACGAACCCAGGATCATCCTCTATCCGGGAGGCTGACTTAACCATCTAGGCTACCCGCCCAGAACATTTTAACAAGCCGATTTAGGGAACTTTGTGCGCAAGGGCAAGTGTAGTTTCGTCCGACTGAGCGGCATCGTCTACGGCCATGGCCTCATCGAGGCACCGGCAACACAAAGTGGTGTAAAGGGGGGAAACCACCTTAAGGAATAACAAGGAAAAGGTACTTTGCACATAAGGGCTAAAGGTATTTTGTACATAAGGGAGTGCACCCACGAAAAATCCAAAGACAGACTTTTTTCAAGTCCGTTTTTCCTTGGGACTTTACATTAAATCTTCAACATTTAAATATATTTATATGAATATACCTTACATAATAACATAAGCCAACATGAGAACTAAATCCAAGGCCAATATATCTATACTGTGTCTTCAGTTTATATAGTCAGTGAGTTAGCCGAAACATTTAACTGAAATCTTTCAATATAAGCAATAAATTGTAATCGATCAAGCAACACCGCATAGTGACGACCTGGAAAGAATTCTTCTTAAAATATGGAGAAAAAAATAGAAATTAATTCTCGTGTGAACTTTCATTACTGAAAAGAAAAATTGAACCGCACTATAGTCAACCTTATTAAGGAGGTTGAAATATTATTTAGATAAATTTGTATAAGAAAGTGTAGAAAGGTCTTTATTGAACGTCCAGTAAGGCTGATTATGGCCTGAAAACTGGTGGTTCCACATTTCTGTTTTGGAACAAATGATTAGAGTCGTTATTCTCCCGATGTAATTACTCTGATCAAGTCTCCTCATGGACTGAGAAGAAAAGTGTTACTCGTAGAATCATTATGCTTCACTTACGTGGACATGTTCTGTTTACAGCATTCTATCTCAAAAAAGGGCCAACTACCTCACTTCTCATACTTCCTAGTAAACCTCATTCTTCTCTGCAATTTCTAAGCAGCTTATCTCAGAGGAGGGTGAGGTACCAACCAGCCTCCGAACTGATTACTTTCCAGACTATATAATTTCGAAAGCCTATTATAGGAATATTTTTGATTAATTTGGTGATAAAATTTAAAAATATATAATTTTGGAGGTATATTATATAATATTTTGACATTGTTATCATAACCGTTGAGAAGAAACAAGCGGAGATACGTTGGGATATTATAAAAAAACTTAAATAGTATTAATAGCATTGGATTACTTATACTTATACCTTCGATTGGCATTTCTAAGAGAGAGCATTCAGAAGACAGTTGATGAAGAGTAAAAAAAAGATATTGCACGGGATATATGCACGGGAACTAAAACTCTGCACTTACAAAGTTAGATGTTTTAGAATATTATATAAATATATTGAAAGGGGGTTTGGGATATTGTTGTTAAGATATTGTTAAATGAATAGTATGTTTGTTATTAAAAACGTGACCTTATCCTGATGTTATTTAGGAATTTTGAATGTAATTATATATGTGTAAAATGATATGTCAAAATAATGATTGTTGCATATTATTTATAATGTAATGATTTATGGTTTTATGTCAGACGAAATGTAATGAATTATATAATGAGGTACACTTATGTTATGGCATTGCAATGATGTTGTCACCGAGCCGCTGTCCAATTGTAACGTATGTATGTAATAATACTAATAATAATGTTCCATCACTTTGGACTCAGAGGGGGTAATGCACAAACCTGCATATGGGGTGAATGGTTCACAAAAATTCTCCCGAAATTGCACGATATCCTCTTGAAGCAGCATCTTAAAATACAAAATACCGCTGGCATCGAAAGGGAATGGGCAAGCTAATTCAACCTCTTATTTTATAAACAGCGTTAAAACTGCTCCCTTTGTTGACCGGAGACCTCTCCTCTCAACGGCGAACGACTTTGTTAAATGCAAAAGAAGACATTTCCGCAAGTGCGTAATAATTAAGGCGAGGGACTGACACAGCGGAAGAGAGCCGCTTCGCGTGTTTCCGCAATGTGAGCGCGGGCGGAATGATTTATACGCACGAGAATAAGTGGAGAGATACCTTTGTCTGGCTCCGAGTCGAAATAGCTTATCACCCGCCGTTGAGCTCCTCTCTCCTCAAATATAACGCGCGTACCCGAGCGTTCAGTGGCGTTCTCGCCGTGCAGTGGGGCTACCGGAGTTCCTTCGAGTGCTGCGAGGTGATAATCCAGGCAGACAATGGTTTGGAATGCGAGAGGTGAAGTTTCCATCATTTCAACCACGATTGATGAAGAGAGACGTATCTATAGAGATGAGCAGAATGCATACTCCACAGGAGAAAATGATTTTCATGGCCTTGATAAGCATGAATAAGCTGACGATACTTTTGTTTTCAATGTCAATCCGAAGGCTGGTTAAAAATAGTAAAAAACCATTAAAAGTTGTAATATCTCCCCATGCGCATTTCACTCTCAATAAGAGCATCATCAGGGGCAAAGGTACAATCAGAATGGGTTGGTTTTCTGTTTATGCTATAAAAATATACATTATCTATCAGTAGTATACTATATTCTACTCTCTGTTAGCTTTCAAAAGTTTTAGAGGTAATGGGGTAACAAGGCAAGATTAGGAGTGAGGAAAAGATATAATCTCACCTTATTCGCATTTCGCTTTAGGTGACAGTACCATCAGGGAAATATTTAGAATAAAACAGAGTAAGTTTTTGGTTTTTACTATTACGATATACGTTTTCCATCAGCGGTATTCTATATTACACTCACTGTAAGCTATTAAAAGTCGGAGGGAGGATGAGGTTGCTAGGCAAGATGAGGTAGTTTGCCCTTGCCTTCTGCATGGAGCTAGAAGGCCATCAAAGGGAAACTTCCACGAAAATGAGGTATGATTCCCTTTTCATTATATTGTATAAGAAGTAACTAAAATAAATTCCATTAATAAGCATAACTCATACCTCACTAACCACCATATCATTGCGCTAGTATAAATACTTAAGTAAAAGATTAATAGTAAATTATTTGGACGCATTTTGTGGGAAGAAATACTGAGGGAGTGAAGAAAAACTTGGTTATATCTACACTTGTTCATAATACGACCGATTTTGACTGCACAGACATTATCAGTTGTACTGTTTGGTGGATGTGGAACCGAAAGCGGTCGGCTTAATAAACACTTGTAGATATTACCAAGTTTTTCTTCACTCCCTCTGAAATAAACGAAATTAAATATTTTTCTGAAAACGACACCAAAGAAAAAAAACTGCATTTCACGAAAACAATCTATTCATCCAGTTATAATCCCAGAATGTTCGCCTTCAGAGCATAGCATTGATTATGAGCGAAACATATACCGTCACATTCACACGTTAATGTATTTGAAAGAGGTTGAGATACAACAGCCTGCAATCAAGGACGAGCAGAAACCAATATTTGTGAACTATATCAATATCACAAGATTCCATATCAGAAATTGACCCAAGCATGGTGCGAAACTAATTTCGTGAAGATGTTTCCTTTTGACGATAAACTTTCTTTTTGAGAACATTTTATCGATAGATCGCAAAATTCAAACAGAATTGGATTATTTTCAATTCCCGTTCTACTGATTTAAATGAAAACTTTTTTCTATCTGACATGTGGCTAAAAGAGGAAAATCTCTTTGGTAGAATATTTCAATCATCTCGGTAGATATCATTTATATGCTTGTGATTAGGGAATCATAAGAAAATTTCTCAGATACTTTACTCTAAAGAAAAATATCCTCGTTTTGGTGCATTTGTAACAAGGAAATAAAACAAACTCGCTTACTTTAGCAAAGTCCTTGGTAGCTCAACGTGATAACACGCCTTAATTCTAGTAAACTACTAAATACCCTTCAGAAATACTGAATAATAAAAAATATGAATGTTATCTCTCCGAATAAAAATATTCACCGTGTTTTGAACTAAGACTAGAAATAGAAACAGAATGCAAAAAAAACTTGATGACATTTTAGTGAGTCTGATTTGATGCATGAAAATGTCACCCACAGAAACATCCTTTTACAACGGCGTGGTTCATTTTCGCAAAATATCTCCTAATCTTTTTTCCCTCTACTCTGATTTATGTTTTAATTTTTCCTCACCTCCTTGATCGTGACAAAGAAAAATGCAACAATCAATTTTCAAACGGTCGAATGTCTGTTCATACATTTTTTAATCTAAATTAAAGATTCCGAAATCACTAACGATTACTTCCTCTTGAAAATTACGATGATTTCCCGATTATAAAATTTAAGCGGATGCTTAAAAAAATCATTCCGAAATTGAGGATAAATATTTATGGAATAATAGGGCTCCCGGATAGTCATGTGGACAGCGCGTTCGCCTTTGGTAAAAGTGGCCCCGGGTTCGATTTCCGGTGGGAGCCAATGTGCTAGATGACCTAAGCTGTCGAAGTACTTTTAACAATACTACTACTACTACTACTTATGGCTTAATATTTTAATAAACGACTTTCCTCATAAATTTTCCGATAAAACATTGTATATTGTATTTAGTAATTCAGAGTTCTCTTTGAAACGGTTACTCTCCTAGGCATAATATAATAAAATTAATAATAATTATAACGACTGTATTGAAATGAATGGCGTTGGCCAATTCATAGTTAATTTAAGAACTAAAAGTATTTATCACTTATGCAGAAAAATAACTTACCGAAATACTATTCCTCCTAAGCCCAGTGAAACATTTGCACATCCCTAGCATAGAGAGAGAGAGAGAGTATATTTTATTCACCAAAGAAGTTTCCCAGGCTGCGTTATGGGTGCACAGACAACCTCCTTGAAGTGACCTTAACCCGGCAATGAAGTTAAAGGCGTCGGGTAGAACTTAAAAAAAAACAATTTGAAAGACGACTACTTTCGAACAATCAGAGGAAGGGCAAAGACGAAAACTTCGATTGCTCAAAATTAAAGGAATGGTGAGCGTTGAAATAATTAGAGATTGTGGTTATTTTGCGGTCCAAATATATCAAGCACACATCCAGAAGTTTATAGGAACCAATGAAACGAAAATTCCTTCGAAATGCTACATGACTATAAATTAATATTTGATGGGTGGAAAAAGTTATTTATCACGCTCATAGACATATAAATCAGGTCGTTAAATAAGATAATGTTTGAAGCTCCATTGAGGTTCGGAAAGCTATTCAGCACTTTTTCTCTGATAATGTTTGAGAAGCTATTCCCATCACCCGTAGGTATTCTATTCTAAAAAAATGGGTTACTCAACTGAAAATCTAAATTGCTCTCTTCAAATAATAAACGACAAAAAGAGAATAAGTTGGAAAAAAGGTTGATTACCTATGGCGGTTGTCGAAAACTTTTAGTGCTCATATATTTTCATCGATGAGACGTTATGCACATTACTCTGAATAACGCAATGCCGTAGAAGCTGATATATATCGAGGAATATATTTTTCGTAAAACTACTTCAGCATCTCCTTGTAAAATCTCTAGGAGTTCAAATAAGCAGAGACAGCCAAACATTTCTGAAACTAATGAAAGTTATAAAAATAATGAATAGTTATCACTTTTGTTACATATCTTCATTGATCTGATAAAAGTACGTGGCCGCGGGCTGTACCTTGAGTTGCAATGGTATATACATTAGGGTGGATCCTAAAAAACGTTTTTATCGGAATAGGTCAGCGGCTACTGCTTATAGTTTGTGGTTGGTGGTTCTTATAACCCGTAATAAATTCCAACTCGATCGGATTGTGTCCTGAGGCTGCGATTTTTAGTCAAAATTTGGAAGGTTTATGAAAAACTAGTAAATGGGTGCTTGCAAACTGCAAGCAAAGAAAATTATGAAGGGATATGTGTCTTTTTAATTATACTACTGTCTATCGTATACCTAATTTTCAAATATGAGATCGAGTTTCATCTAATAATATAATAATTATTTCGAAAGCCTTTCACGTTTAATTGAGACGGGAGTTTTGCAGTTGAGACCTTAAAGAATACGCATACGTAAAATCAAATTAAAGAAATGCGCCAAACAAATTTAAGTAATAATAAAAGTCTTCGTAAGATAAAAAGGCGAGAAATCGATAGATGATTCGTTACCTGTAGTACTCGGTTCAGTGCAAGGCATACTTCAATTGAATCCTATGCACATTAAATGGCGTCTAAAGCGGCACTATGAGCTCCGTTTCTAATTAAATAAACAAATAGAAATTAGGCAACGTAGTTGAATAATTTTGAAGAATGTAGAAAAAGAAGTTGAATTTAAAGCCCATATGGAGATGTTGGGAAAATATTTTGCATGCGATGATAAATGCAGAAATTGTTTTTACTTACAAAAATTATCCAGCGAACAACATAATCCGAAGGTCGTTCAAGGTTTTAGGACGTCCCCCTTTGGATTTCAAAGGCCTTCTACGCTTATTTGATACGGGAGATTTGGAGTTGATTCCTAATGAATGTGCATTTGTAAAATTAATTTAAGAAAATACGCCAATCAAAGCAAAGTTAGAATAAAAATCTGCATAAGATAAAAATGCGGAAAATAAATAGACGATTACCTGTGAAGTATTCGGTTCAGTGCAAGACATAATGAAATTGAATCCTATGTTCATTAAATGGCGTCTACCACGACAATGAGCTCCGTTTGTAATTATATAAACAAACAAATATGCTACAGGTAACGTATCTATGTAAATAATTTTGAAAAACGTAGAAAAAGAACTTAATTCTAAAGCCCGTTTGCAGAATATGAAAAAATAATTTGAGGTGAATACAATAGAAAAGAGTAAACATAGTAAGCATACATTTTTAATCGCAGAAATTGTTTTACTTACGAAGAATCATCCAGCTGATACGTAGAAAAACGTAATCCAAAGTTCGTTCAAGGAAATCAGCGTATTTTATGAGTAGATTTTCGTTGTTTATTTTGATGAAAGTTAAATGTTCTTGATGTATATTAATATTACAAACAAAAGAATATTGAAAAATATCTCAAAAACTTCATACTTTCATCACGGCGTATGTTATTTGAACTGCAAACAAATTTGTATTCCACGTAAATAATGGTCGTAGCCAAAGTTTTTATCTTGGGAAGGGTGCAAATAAAAACAGTATTAATTTGTATTTAATTTAAGATGTTGCCGACATGGCGAAATTGGATGCAGGAAAAATGAAAATTCCACTTTGAGGTATAATTTAGTTAAATACTCTCCACTGTACGTACATTTTTCATGCTTATGTGAATGAAAAAATTTGGTTCTTCATGGACATTTATCGTTTCCCCAGCAGTATCCCATATCATTACGTAAGGTACTACGTATTAATTAAGAAAACGAAAATTTAACTTAATTTTAAATTCTGTATGGATAAGATGACAGAATAAATATATGTTATTAAAATAGAAAAGACGATACATAATAGGCATACAATTAAAAGCACAATTTTCACACACGAAAGGCAATCCAACATATACGTATAATCCTAACATCGTTCAAGGATATAATTTTATTTCCTGTGTAGATATTTGTTGTTCATTTAAATGAAAGTTACACTTTCTTGATATTCAATTATAATATGGTCCTTCAAGAAAGGCGGGCAGCAACGGGTTTGGCTGCCCGTATGAGCTTTTTGGTTACAATGTATCACAATGTATGTAGTATGAAATTGAGGCATACGTTACTTAAAGCTTCCCCTCCTAAAAGGAACATCATCTAAAGAAGCCACACTATGAGGTGGCACGCGAGACAGGGCGCTGGAGCTTATCTGTCGATCTTAAGAGAAACTAAGGGCAAAATACCAAACACACCGAGTGCGGTGAGAAAGTGGTCACTGTGCTAGGACTCCAACACCAAGGTACGAATTCCGGCTAGCAAGATTTTTCTGGCTATAGAATGGTTGAGTGTCTTTGTTAATAGTATTAGTTATTGAAATGGTGGTAATTGGGATCTTCCTGCTTTCATGAGAGATGTTATGAATATTGTGATTAATTATAACGCCATAAAGTAGGAATCGGAAATGGCCATTGCAAAGGAAATTTTTAGACATAATTTAATATACGATAAATGCATTGGGTTAAGTGAGAATAAAGTGAAATACTACTATACTAAACTATACCGATTTTGATGCTAATGATTCGTATTGTTTGCAGTTATATTATTTCTAAATAATATCGTTGAAACTATTAATTTACATTAATATTCTGATAGTAATATTTTAGGATGATGTAAATTTCAGTTGTACTTACTTTTACTCAGGCATAGGTAGACTTGATCCGGTATACTACGTTCTTCATCAGTAATTAATGAGTATTTTCATCGAAATTGCTTTCTTATCCCCCTTATATAGATTCAGTGTAGACTTTTAAATTTAATCCTCGAATAATCTCACTACTTACATGACTTTTCCGATTATCTTCGTTTATAAATGGTCTCGTATTTTCTACATAAACTTATGTTATCACAGTATGTATTCCCGAATAATTCATTGACCGTGCAGATATTCGCTGTCCATTTTGATGAAAGTTACATTTTTCAACCTTCAGTCATAACATATATGGAAAGAAAATTTTTTTAATTATACCACTGTCTATTGTATGCATAATTTTCAAATAAGTGAGATCGAGATTCGCCAAATAATATGATAGTAAAATAATCATTTCTAAAGCCTTTCGCGTTTATGAGATACGGGAGTCTGTAATGAATACGCATTCGTAAAATTATATTAAAGAAATACGCCAAACAAAGTAAAGTCAGAATAAAAATCTGCATAAGATAAAAATGCGGAATAAATAGACGATTACCTGTGTAGTATGTGGTTGAGTGCAAGACATTCTGCAAAATAATCCTATATTCATTAAATGTTGTCTACTACGACAATGAGCTCCGTTTCTAATTAAATAAACAAATAGACAATAGGCAACGTAATTATGTAAATAGTTTTAAAGTACGTAGAAAAAGAACTTTATTCTAAAGTCCGTTTGGAGAAGATGGGAAAATAATATTCATACAATGATACATGCAAAGATTGTTTTTACTAACCAAGAATTATCCAGCGTAGAACAACGTAATCAGAAAGTCGTTGAAGGAAATCAGTGTATTTTATGAGTAGATTTCTGTTTTTTTTATTTTGATGAATGTTGAATTACGTAATATATTACGAACTAATTGTGTACTACGTATTAATTAAAGAAACGTAGAAAAAGAACTTAATTTTAAATTCTCTTTGGAAAGGATGACAGAATAATTATATGTAATTAAAATAGAAAAGAATAAACATAATAGGCATAAAATTAAAAGAACAGAAACTCACACACACGAAAAGCAATCCACCATATGCGTAAACCAACGATATCCTAACATAGTTCAATAATACCATGTATTTCCTGATTAGATATTTGTTGTTCATTTAGATGAGAGTTCAGTATATAATAAATGTATTTGGTTAAGTGAGCTATGAAATATAATATATTAATAAATTATAGTGTTCGCGAAACTAATGATTCGTAATGCTTATAGTTATGTTATTTCTAAAGATTGTCGTTAAACCTTTTAATTTACATTAATATCCCTCTCTATTAATTTATATTCGTATCTATGTACTTCATTCTAGAAAAATCTCACTACTTACATGACTTTTACTTATCTTCGTTGTTAATGGTCTCGTATTCTCTACATAAACTTATGTTATCACAGCATGCATTCACGATTGATTCATTGACCGTGCAGATATCCACTGTCTATTTTAACGAAATTTACATTTTTCAGCATTCAGTAATAACATGTATCGAAAGAAAGATTTAAAATAATTAAAAATGCATCAAACCTTTATCATTGCATATGAAAATAGGATCGTAAACAAACTTGTTTTCGATTCAAACAATGGTTGTTGCCATAGATTTAATTTTCAAAATGAGGAGAAAAAAACGTAATAAATTGGCGTTCAAACTAAAATTTTGCAAATTTCCTGCCGGAATGTTAAAATCGGTCGCAAGAAAAGAAAACTTTGATCTTTTAGACGTAATATAGACCAAGTCCCACTGCTTTACGATTACATTTTCATATTTTTATGAACGAAAGAAATTTGCTCTGCATGGCCATTTTTCGTTTTTCCCGTTTAAATACATTGAAAAATATAATCCTTTCTGGTCTCAAACCTAGGACAAAATCTGTAGATTTTCGATTTTTTCCCAACTCGACTGTCAATTATAAATCTCTCTTGAAAATTTCAGCCTTCCAGCTCGATTAGAAATGCCCAGGATTTTGTGTCAATCAGTAGGATTTGCAGCTTTATATATAGTAATAATATCAAATTTTGGCAATTTTCTCTGAATGGTTTTTCAATCTTATTTAAGTGGTTTAATGGCAATGGAATAAATATATTGCTTTCATTTTGCTTGATATTAATAAATTAGTGCGCTTTAATCAGAGAAAATGGTTTCATAGTTCGCCAAAATTCGTCTAAAAACGCAAAATATACAGAAATGTTATGGATGTTGGTTAGACAATAAGGTGGGTCGTTTTATCATTTTTTTCTAGTAGAAATATAATACCTGGCAAAAGAGACCCACCCATATTACAAATATAATTTTCTTTCCGAATGAAATACTACCTTCTCCGAGAATATTTGCCTCAAAGTTTCGAAATTTCGAGAAGAAACGTTAAATCAGACAAATATTAAAGTTCAGTTAAAACGAATATTTTTTGGATAAAGATATGCCATTTGCGACGAAAACTTAACTCAAGCCTCCATATGCCACTTATATGCCTCCGTATGGGGCAGAGATTCTTCCTATGGAACCTATAGGAGATACATTTATTAAAATTAAGCTTTAAAAAAAACATTCGATCCACCATAATATACATTCCCTACCTCACGCCAGAGGAATTCTGTTATGATTTGAAATAAATATCTAAAAGAGACTGAAGAGATTCCCACATAGATTACTCGCACAACATATTTCACAGATTCACAAAAGTTCTTGATAGCCACAATTATAAGATGATCACCAAAAGACGGAGAAAGGTCAAGAGAAAGAGAGAGGAAAACTAAAATCTGTACCTCAATGGAATGCGTGAAATAGAAAGTCGACGTATGGCCATACAAAACCTCCGCGATGAATCAATCCGAGCGAATTTTATTGATAGACATCAATCGCGCGTGAACAGAATTCCCTAAAGCTTTCATCCTTTCACCATGGTGTGAGTTAATTAAACGGTTATAATTCGGTAACTGGCAGTCTTTCTCTGGGCCATAAAATTCGGACCGCTTCGAGCGTAGGAGCATCTTCGCTCGCCTCAAGAGCTCTCAGCATCTTTCCGTAAGTCCTTATCCAGTGACACTAACGAACACTCGATCTCGAGGGCTCTGTTTCATCGAGCCTTTCTAACGTAATTTAACGCGGCGGTGATTGCCGTCGGAGGGGTTCACGCGAAAAATTTGCCTTTCACATCAAGAGACTGGGCTCGCGAAATATCTCGGGGCGCAGAGTCCGAGAGGCTCCAAAGATGCGGATGTCCTGAGGCGAAATCGTGTCACCGCTCTGTTCTTCGTCGTTCGCTCCATTGTGGTGCGACTTCCTCATTGACAGGGATGATTGTCGCTATGCAGCATCTTATAAATTGGATCATCGAATAGTTTCGCATAGAGTCGCCTCTCTTGAGTGCAGATTACTGGAGGAGCATCTAAATTCATTCGCGCATAGCGTGATTTTATGCCATTATCAATTATGATTTTCTTTAATTAGCATATTAATAATTTGAACGACCGATAGTTCCGCAAATTTAATATTTCTTGATTACTAGCGGTACATCTGAATTAATTTACACATTGCGTGATTTTACGTCGCCTCCAAATATGATAAATCTATCGTTATTGAAAATTTTATATGCCAGTTATTCTTATAATTAAACATTCTATAGAACTTATAAACGTAATCATATGAAACTAAACTCATTTGAAAAGAGCGTACTTTATGGTGACGCAATATTTGGCAATGCATCATCATTAAAAAAAAATTAGAAGTCAGTTATTTGGTAATTTAAAACCAGTTAAAACTTTAATCATAATCCTATAAATCTACATAGTATTACAAAACATCTAACTGAATTATAAATAAAATCCCAAAAAAAGTCCCATGTATTGAAACACCCAGTAGTTTTACAAACATTATTCTTCTTGAGTTCAATATTACTAGCAGAGCAAATAAACTCCTTTGTAGAGGATATGAATGTATGCTGGCCCAGGCTATTGCAGATGTATCATTGATATACGTCTTATATCTTATTATTTGATTGGTAACTAAAATCAACATCGATGTTTGAAATATAAATTTAATAACAAGTTTAATATTTTGGTGAGTTGAACAATTTTATAAGTTTTACCGTATGTTTTTAAAGGAGCTAAAACCTGGCGTTGATGTCTAAACGATCACAAACTCAACTTAAGAATGATAAATATCTCGACAGCTTCGTTGAATACAACCCTTTTCGTCTTCTTGCTTCAGTACGCAATGAAGTGCATCAAACCTCTCTTATGTATGGTAACAAGTGACCATAATTTCTTCCGATTATAACACATTGATAAATATCTTCCCCTTAAGCGGTCGTACCAATTGCATGTCTAAAGGCGGACCTGGGCGATGAATTACTTTGCAGGATAAATTTTTAATTCCAATTTCTTCTCATTGACTCGCGGTTTTGAGTTAAAATTTTTCTAAAAAAAATGGTAGAAAAATCGTGTATGGGTCACAAAAAATATCCCTCTGCTAAAAAACAATGGCTTGAAAACGTTTGCGCAAATATTGCCTCCAATTTCTAACCAGCACTGGTGATATAAAATTTAATCTTTTTCCTTCAATTTCCTAAGTGATTTGGAACCTATGGGAACTGACTTTAAGACACTAGATAAGAAGCAATCCAACAAGGGCAGTTGATATTATATTAAAAAAACGGCAGAAATGTCATGCTTGAATCACAAAAAACGGTTCCATCTATTTAAGGACAATGTACTGGAAAAGTTGGCACAAATATCAACTTCACATATAACCAACATTAATGATAGAAACTATCTTTAACTATCTAACTAACTAACTAAATACTTTCATCTTCTTCCTTCAATTTCCTAATTGAGCTGCGAGATTCGAAACCTATGGGAACCGACCCTAAGATACCAGGAAAGGAATCCGACAGATTCGGGAATCAGAACCCCAGAAGGGCAGATTCAGCAAACGTTTACGGCAAAATTTTACGCCAAAAAGTGAGTGAAAAGTAAAAGGGAACAGAAAGGAACATAAATTAATACATCCCTGATTGGCGCGGAGAAACTTCACCGTCGAAAAATTTTCCACACTCCGCACCGAATTTTTCGCGGTGAAAAAGCTTGCCAAGTTCCGACACCCCTTCCCGAAAGGAAGGCAAGCAAGTCCCGTGAGGAACTTTTGGAAACTACAAAATTGTAAGCCCTCTTCTCACCGGGAAGGGTGTCCACCGCAAGAGGGTCTGCGGAGCTCCTCCGGAAGAAATTTCTCTTACCTTGCGGAAGTCTTTCGGGAATTAACTGCGGTGGTGTAGGAAATATCAATGCTCGCGGTGGGAGAATCTTCCGGCAATCCTCAGCTTCCGAAACACCCTTTTCGGGCGGTCTCTCGGCAACCACGGTGAGTCGTAGGAACCTCGGGAGCGAACTTCTTCGCGGAGTTATATCCCCGGTCTCACTCTCTCTCTCTTGGTCTGGCGGCGACTGAATGTGGGGAGTGTTTGATGCTTCCCCTCTGCGCACGGTGGGGGCGGGAGGGTGCGTCGAAGGGGAGGCGTTGGCGGTGGTGAGGCGTCAAAAGGGATAAGTAATAAGGACTGACGTTACAAGTGCGAAAACGGGGTGGGATTGGCAAATTGAGGGGAAGGAATGGGATAAAAGGAGTGGTCTTCGAAAAAGGGTGTCCCAATAAAGAGAATTGCAAGGGAATTTAGCAATTGGAATACGAAGTTGGAACGATTGAGCAAATTCAGGTCTTATCCATTGATAAATGTACTGTTTACCATTTTAGTTCGAAAGAACTATTATTTCGAACTAATATTCATAGAAAAAATTTAAAAAAATATTATCACTTTAATATTTATTCCATTTTTATTTACTAGGTTTCTTAAACTGCTAATTTATTTATTACGATTATTTTGTGATTGTTTGAGTATCAGTAATTGCTGATTTCTTTTATTTTTTATTTTTTTACTTCAATTCGCTTTGCATTTTTCCTTAATAATATTGAAATTAAATCACCAAAATTAACTTACATACAATTAAATTATATTTATCAATCACATGCATCAGATGACTAGACATTCAAAAATTTCTCACTTTGCCATGTATTAAAACAATCGCCAATAGGTAATCATAGAGAATATCTTCATAAAAAAATCCATCATATTTTCAACTACAAATAAATCGATAATCTTTTAAGGTACAATGATTCCCTCATGATAATGATATTAAAATACTGTTGGATACATTGATTACTGTCAATGTTTACTTCACTATGTGGTATTATTTCAAACTACAATAATTTAAGTGCAAATTTGACCAAATCCTTCATTGTATCGTAAAAATCCGGTATCAACAAGCAGAGTCTCAAAATATTGTAATATTTGTTTTGAATTATCAAAACTGAGGATTGCGGATGGAGAGAAAATCAAAATCAATGGTGTGATGATTAAAAAAGGATTTAAGCTCAGTTCATGAAACTGAATTGGAAATGTACTAACAGTACATCTAAATTTTTTTTTCTATTTGAATTGTTTTTGTATAAACGTATGTGCATTTAAAAGATGTGCACTGTCCTGTGGAGGTTTTGAGATATTTCCCTCCCGTCTTTGGGCTGATTCCGGACAGATTTCGCCCACCTCGACCGTTGTCACATGTTCCAACGACCAAATTGTGACGTATTGACCATTAATAAATGAATCGCTTATGTTTGTAAGTTAGAAGTTCCTTAATTAGCAGCATCCTGATCCAGGGGCGAATACATAATTGGACGCAGTTAGTGCTAGCCGAGGGTCTAATCCATATGGGACAGAGCTTAGAAACTCTCCACATCATTCTTATTGAACTTTTCGTAGAAGTACGGTTTGTAAATGGGCTCTTGTTGTAAACTTAAATAAAGAGCTTCATGCATGTTGATTGATTTTACGTTGATATTTATGAAACATATTAAATTGTTCTTTACTCCATGTAATGAAAAGTTTAGTTACATACGATACTATGAGGATATTAAAAATACATCCTGACCATTTTTCCTGCGTTATTCTTATTTACACCCTTTGGCCCTCCTTGCCGCCATATAATGGTGGACGAAATATTATTAGGCAATCATAGAGAATATTTTCATCAAACAACCCATCATATTTTTAATTATAAATAAATCAAATAATCTTTTTAGGTGTAGGTTTCTTTAACTGCTTATTAATTATCCTGTTATTTTGTGATTGTTTGAGTATCAATAATTTTTCATTTTCGTATTAATTGAAAGAGAAAGAGTATTCATTTTCTTTTGGTATATGATGGAGAATTGTGTATTTACACCTTCATCCCTGCTTCCATCTTACTCATGGCTGTAATGATATGAAATCCATTGATGCATTAGAGACAAGTAGGGAATTGCCTTGTAGGATGATTTAAGGGTGAAAGGTTATCAGAAACCCTGATACATCTTGAATGATAATTACTTGAAAAACCATGGAGACGATGTTTCAAGGTTAAGCTACATTGGTAATTATTGTATTTTGTGATATAGTATTTTATATTTGTTTGCATAGATGTACGATACATTGTAATGTTGTTGTATTTTATATATTTTATGATAAATTGCGATATTTTAAAAAATTATTGTTGACAAGTCATGTAGATGCTGTTTTAAGGTTGTTTAAAATTCATGTTTTACTTATAATCAATACACAGCGTTGTGTTTTTTATAATAATTCATATATGTTTTGGATATTTATGCTTTTGTATTTACTTACTATTTTTATTTATTCATTTTTATATCTTCTGTTGTTGAGTTTATTGTATTGATGCTTAGAAATATTGTTTTAATTAATTGTCTTATAAGTTAATATCACCACAATTCCTCGCGACTAACAGCAGTGGTATTTTGCAACAAATAAATAAGAAGAAGAAATTTTAGCATTCATGTTTATCACTCCTCATTAAATTCCATCAAAAAGTTTTATTCGGAAGGTCATTGTGTAGCATTTACGTGTTCCTACTCAGAGACTTTCAACTCCTTAAGGCAAACTACCTCACTCCTCATCATGGGTAGTGCCCTCATTCCCTCTTCAAGGCTTTTTGAGGATGCAAACAGCCTTCGGTCTGACGACTTAATAGGTATATGCCCTTCGAGGCAAAAACCTTTACATAGTAAGGCACGCAAACGCCAATTGCCCCAGTCGGGACGAAAAACCTCGTTTGGAACCCAGAGGAAAGTGAGTTACGCCACCGAGGCAGACCAAATAGGAAATAGAAGCAGAACAAAAGAGAACCGACAATTAGAAAGAGGACAAACGATTTGAAACAGGAGGGTCGCGTTCGATGTGGGACTCGGTACTGGAACAAGGGCAAGTGAAAAGTACTTTTTCTCCATTCCAAGCCAAAACGCAATTGAAAAATATTTCATTCTATCTGCATGTACAGGCATTTTTCCAACTAAGTGCCATCGATTTTTGGAATTATTTTCCCACTACAATGAGGGTAGTACACAATGTTGAGAAGCTTAAATGTCTTTCATATAATAAGTGTTAAATCATTAACTGCTCTTTTTATACATTAAGAAGAGTCATTAATATTTTTATTTCTTTTTTCTATTATTTCAGTATATTCTAATATTTATTTGTATATAAGTATGTATAAATGCTGCTTTGTATTTCATTGCGGTTTATTTACGTATTTTTTGCTGAATTGCAATGTTGCAGTTAGGTAGCCTGCCACGAGACATTAATAAACATTATTACTATTCAAAATGAGGTTGGAACTTGCCAAAATATAATAGTAATAACAGAGGTCAAATTTGAAGGAAGAAAAAGAGGAGACGGAACGAAGGTAGAGGGAAAGAAGATATTCTCAAAGAACAAAGATGTAGAAACGGATCAAAGTCGAGCACTGAAGAGGAAAATCATATGAAAGCTGGAGCAACAAGAAAAAGGAAAATTCAATTCCAACGGATTTTTTTGGATAGAAGAAAAAGTTACCTATTATCAATGAGGAACCTTTTCTACGTCACTTTCCTAAGAGAATATACGATGTCTTTCGAAGTTGATATTAAATTTACGGTCTTTATGAAGCGAAGGGAATTGATAACCAAAGGTCTTGATAAAGGAATCAGGAAAAGATTGGTTAAATCCCTGGTCTGGAGTGTGTTGCTCTGTGGGTACGAAACGTGTACTTTAAGAAAGGAAGAGGTTAAACGTTTGGAGGCCTTCGAGATGTGGGTATGGCGTAGAATGGAAAAAGTTAGTTGGGTTGATAGGAAAACAAACACGGAGGTGTCAGAGATGGTTGAGGAAGAGCGAGCTTTAATTGACGTGATTAAGCATTGTCAGAAGAAATGGGTGGGCTAAATATTGAGGGGAGAGGGATTGGTAAAGGTTGTAATTGAGGGTAGGATTCAGGGGAAAAAACAGAGGGGAAGACAGAGAAATAAGTATTTGGATGACATAAGGGGTGGGGTTAACTATAGGGAAATGAAGGAGATGGCGCGTAATAGGGATTTTTGATTGTGCATGAACCTACTGAAAGGTAGAATACTCATAAATGAATTAAATTCACGATATATTAATTATAAAACTGAGGCTTATACCCTATTGCACGTTTTTTCAGGTGTAACATTTAGCCATTCACTTTAAAATTCCCACATGAACCCGCACAGGGTATTTCGGCACTATTAGTTATGGAAAGTTCTCTGAAATTCATAGCCTAACGTAATAGTGAAATTCTTCAAATCTCCATTTCCAATTGAAGACGAATTGATTATTCCTGGGATAGTCTGTGAAATAAACTTCAAGGTTCGTGTTTGAATACGATTCACTCTGACATTATGATTCGATCATAATTTATTATGTCGTAATCTATATTTTAATCGCCTATTCCTGCATTTTTTATGCTTTCCTTTGATGCTAAACCTTTGGTAGTTTGCGGTTATAATTTCTTACCTGTATTGTAAAATATGTTGTAATATCCGAAACGAAAATTAAAATTATTTGAAAATAGTCCACAGAAAATGTCTAAGGATATATAACAAATTAACAATTAATATGAGACAAAAACTGTCTACAGATCATTTAAAATTCCTAAAAACATTTAAAAAGTTCTTGATAAATAAATGTTATGATTCTGGAAGAGAGTTTTTTGAAGATGTTATTGTAAATATGTAATATGATGTAAATTATTACTTAAATAATAATTGTTCTGTTAATGTATAAGGTAATGGATTATGTATATCATGAACTATGAAATGTAAAAAGTTTATATATGTAAAAAAATGTAAAATTGTACAGTACTGACGGGATACCAACCTGGAAACAGCGCCTTTCTGTGTTCTGTTGATGATGCATGTGTTTTGTATTAATAAAAAAATCTATTCTATTCTATTGTAAGAACCGATTGGATAAGGAATTCTAAAATATGAATTTAGGGGAAATCTGTTGATATTCAAACACCAGGAACCATGACAAAAACTTGTATGATAAATAAAAAAATTACAGGTTTAACATTTCAAATTATTTAATAAATAAGAAATTTAAACTAATATTTATGCAAATAAATTTGTGTAGAGTAACATGACTTTAATGTAAATAGATTAACTGATCGTCGGTAAGGGAAATAACTGCATTAAGAGAGTGTTCTGATCCAACTAAGTAAGAGCTGTTTTATAATAATGTATAGGTTTAATTTATAATTTTATAAATAATATATTTTATAATTATAACAAGCTATAGATTTAGTTTAGATAATTGTACTGAAATACTGAAATGTTGTAGCTTGGAATTAAATCTATTAAAATAATTGCATTGTCGTTGTTAGATAAAATAAATTATATTTAATAGCCAATGAACATGTATCATTGTAATTCGTATTGTGTACAGCATTTTATTAGTGTATAGAATGGATTTATCTTAATTAAAAAATGTGGTAATAAAGCCACCACTGGACTGTTAGTCCATCTGTAACATGCCAACCATTGGTACTTAACTGTCAGTATTCACTGATTTTCATCTTAGAAACCAAAAAGAAGCACACTCTATACCCAATAGCACTTCATCCATTTTATGTGCACTTAAGGGGTACCGCTCCATTTATAGATTTGGAATTTCCTGTGCTACCACACTGTTTTGACATTAGAGATTTCAAAAGGCAAAGTAAATACGAGACTCGCCCCACCATCATAGAATTTACCTTGATCTCCAGTGCGATGCTAAATGTATCGAAAATTCACCCCAACCCCGCAACCCTCGGGTAAATGATGCTCCGTCTGAATCGCTAAACCGCCGTTCCTGTGCGACGCGAGGTTGAATTTTCGCTCCGCTGATCTAAAACATCGAATTAAAAAACCCATCCACGTTCATGGGCCCGGATCGAAAGAATATTCGTTGCTGATTAGTCGATGGGTCGGAAATAAAATCCTATTTGGTCACATTACGTCATCGAAAAGAATTTGAATTATTCACTTTCGGTGGTGAAAAATTTACGAGGCAGATACAGAATGACGCGGAGGTTCGATAATGAAATAGTCACCCATGAGAATTTGCCTTCATTACCGATATTCTCTTGGAAATAAGTGTTAATAATTAATAAATAATGAACAATTAAAAAGTATATTATATTATATTAATAACAATTTGTACGAATAATTTATAATAATGTCCATATTTCCCTGGAAATAAGACCAAACACGAAAGTAAGCCCAGTCAAAATTTTTAAAACTATTTTTACAATTAGTATAAGCCAGAGTTAGGATCTTCTTACAGTCAGACGACACGTGTCCTTTTTCAAATAATAAAAGAATGAATTAAAAAATAGCGCATCAGATTAAATACATAATAAATTATAAGAATAATATGTAATAATTACCACGTTTCCCCAGAAATGAAACTAAACTCTTATATGTAATAACTGCAAACTCCTAAGTAAGCTCTGTCAAAACTTTTCAGAATATTCTTAAAATAAGCTCGTTTGATCTTCTCTCAGAAAGGTGGATTGAATTACGTTGTAATATATAAGATCTTAGCCATCACTTATAGGGTCGGCTGATGATGATATAGGTGAAGTTTGTTTCGGCGTCGCTTGTCACCAACCATTATGGGGATAGATGAGTGACCGGGAACCGAACTTGGGATAGCTTTTGTTGCCTATTCAGCCACCTGGAACCCCCTGTAGTGAATGTCTAAATAAACCAGCCTTGGTGGGCGAGTGGATAGCATGCCATTTAAGCTACCACTCCTACACCAAGATCCCGGGTTCGAATCCCGGCTGATCGGATTTTTCCGATCAGGGAATGGTTATGTGTCTTCGATGTTACTGTTGCCTAGGTGAATCACCTCCTGATAAGTTCATCAGAGCTTAGGAGGACTTCACCGGTGTAGGGCGTCTTACAAGCGTCTTTTGCTCGACGTTCTACGATGAAATTTAAGATTTTTCGTGATTTTGCTAGAAATGATCCGTTGACACTCGGCAACGTTGCCTCGGGGATGGGTTGGGTTGGGGGGAGGGATTTCTAGCAAAAATCTAGAAATCCCTCCCCCCAACCCAACCCATCCCCGGGTTGCCGTGTCAACGGGTCATTTCTAGCAAAATCACGAATAATCTTAATTTTCATCGTAGACCGTCAATCAAAAGACGCTTGTATATCTCTTTGGACTAGTGAGACGCCGAAGATAATAAATTGTTGCTCATTTGAATTGTTTATAACTTTTTAAATCGTATTCCACGCGGTCAGTTTTTTTATGGTCCTGAGCTGCAAAGGTGAGCTAAGGGTCTGGATTAGGATGGGGACCCTCCAACTTTCTACCTGAAAAAATTAATGGTATAACCCCCAGATAACTACCATTAACCAAATTACATATAAACGATAGCCATTAACAGAAACATGTAGGTTCTTATAAACGATAGCCATTTACAGAAACATATAGAAAAATGATAGGTCGATTTTCATATACTGAATGTCCTTAACGATCTCAGTGTCATTAATATGACCTTATTTCTCATATCTACTGGTACTGCAGAAAAGGATGAACTATTAATTTGCACGTTAAGACTTGTGCCTAGGTAAATTCCTGAAGAAGAAGGGACATAAAAATATTTCGACAGGACTCTAACACCGATGGTTGCTCCATGTAATTGAGCTATCCTACCATAATATTATAAAATAGATCGATAGAGTACTCTAACAAAGAGATCCTGCCAAAGCATCATAAATAAGATGGATAGAGCACCCTAACAAAGATAAGGGGATTTTAATTAGATGGAGCAACCAACTGGCAATTGGGGATTCCAGGTTCGTGTCCCCTGAATCTATTTTCATGTCATTTCTTCATCCGAAAACCTCATGCTAATGATGACATAAAATCGATACGTAATGATATGAACAAGAAATGATATTGATAAGAAATTATATCGATAAGATATGTTATTGATAAGAAATTATATGTAACGATATTTGTTTGATAGGATATTTATATGAAATTATATTGATAAGAAATTACATAGATATGTAACGATACTTATATGAAATGATATTGATAAGAAACAACATTTATATGTAACGATATCTATATGAAATTATATTTATATGAAATGATATTTATACAAAATGATATTGATTAAAAATGATGTTTATATGAAATGTCTTGTTTTCCATTGGTTTACTATTATTTATCAGGATATATTTTTCCATTCCAAGATGACCTTCCACAAGGCATAACTTATCTTAACAAACTTTACAAACGAATTACTCGCTACTGGCAACTTAAAGTGGATGCACCTTTAGAAGTAACCATTTATGTAAGACCAAGACTAACTTCCGTGAACACACGGTATTGGATTCTACGCTCTTAGGATGAGTGTGCTTCGCGAAACGGTCTTCGCAATTTTAAAAGGGAGTTTTGATGGGATTATTCTGACAGGGAATCGAAAGCCTTTTGGCCGCACATTCAAGGGTTCAAGATGAAGTAAAGACGTATTTCATGAAGAATAACAGAGGTATGACAACCCTTAGGCTAACGAAAATATTTCAAAAAATTTTTTTCGCATGCGTATTTACATGAGGCAGCAGTAGGCAACCTTTCGGTGGAAGAAAGTCCCGCGGCAATGTCGAATGTCATTATCAGGGAAGACGACTTTATTGAACTTTTGCCATAAAATAAAGTCTTATGAAAAGCTAGAAGACCGGAAGATATATTAACTTGGGCATTTTAAAAATCGCTGAAAGCGTAGCACCTTTTCCTGCTTTGGATTTTAAAGGACGCGAGCCGAAGATGTAGATTACGTTAGGTAACGCATACGTTTGGCATGAGAAGATTTGAAACCGAGAGTATGGAAGTTATGTACATGAAATATTTTCTCTTAAAGCTCTACCGAATCAGTAATTTATTATCATGCTGTTTGATTATGATTGGTAATAGTGCACAAATCTCGAAAGATATTGTATTGATATCATACTGTAACCCCCTCGACCGTTGCCACCTGGAAATTGTAGCAAGCTGCAGCAATTACATTTAAAGTTAGCGATTTAGCGATAAAGTTAAAGCAATCACAGTAAAAAAATAAATAAAATAATAAATAAATAAATAAAATAATAAATGAAATAATAAATAATATAATAAATAAAATAATAAATAAAATAACAAATAAAATAATAAATAAAATAATAATTAAAATAATGAATACATAAAATAATAAATAAACAAAATAATGCATTAATAATATAATTGAATAATCAATAAAGTAGACAATATGGTTTATAGGAATAATAAAGGGCTGCAACCATTTATACATAGAGTAGTAACGTGTGCAAGATAAAAATGTATCAATGGTGGTAATGGAGAACTGAGTTCAAAGAAACGAAATTGGAAATTTAGATTGACGGACCATTTATTTATTTTCACAAACAGGTAGAGCTAAAGATGGTTGAGGAAAAAAGATTTTTAATTTTAGTAATTAGGTGTCGATTGAGAAAATGGTTGGGTCAGGTATTGAGAGGAGAGGAAGTGCTAAAGAAAGTAACTGGGGGTAGAATGCTTGGAAAAAGACTGATGGGTAGACAGCGGTGTGAAACGTCGGATAACGTATAGGATATGCTTAGCAACCAAGTAACGAAAGGAATCGGTATTCAATAGGGTATATTGAGGCACTAAAACCTACCAAAAGATAGAGCACTAACGTGCGTAACTAGATATACGATAGCGATAGATTGCGAAACAAAAATCTTCCGAAATATTCGATAAAGTAAGAAGTGATTCCAAATTCCATTTATAAAATGCTGAAGCTATACGCATTAGAACTTCAGAATCCCGAAAATGAATTTTTAAGGGGGAAATTTGTTGAAAAGACGCAATAGGTTGTAGATGTGCTCGGCGTAAATGGAAAGCCTCAAATTGAAAGTAGATTATCCTTTCTTTCAGAAAGCTCTTCTCTAGCGATGTCTGCAAGTAAATGGAAGGACTGCCTAGGAAACAAAAGTGCTTCCACGCAAAGAAACATTCCCAAATATCAAATATTCCGTCCACCCTCCCCAAAGAATACTACGGGAATGCCGGCTCCCCGTGGAATCAGGCAAACATTGGAGCCCCAGAAAAGACCTTGAGAAGATTATCGTTTTGTGTCTGTTCCTATAAATAAGTAGGGGTACTGAAAAACCGATATGGGGAACTAAATTAACTGCTCGACGACTTAAAATTCCCCCATTTATTATCTTTTATTATTCTATTCTAAATGAATTCAATCTTTCACCTTTGACATTCGAATACGAGCCATTATTTGGCGGATTCTCTCTTAGAGAGTTTTTCCTCGCTTTCAAAGCTCTCGAATCCTAGAATTCAATTTGTCCTCGAAATATTGAGCTTCCGAAGAAAGGTTTCAATACTTTTCTAAGATATTGCATTCCTTAAGATACTCAAACCTTCCTCCCCGGGGAAAATTATTACCGATACTTATTCAGTATAATATTAATCCACAAGGAACCATTAAATATTGCTATAGTTCTGGAACCTGACTCTATAAAATGTTCCAGCTCGGTGAAATTTTTTATGTTAAAATTATTCAATTGTCTCTTAGCTCAAGGAAAAAACGGACTTGGAAAATGTCTGACAGGGCCGAGAATTGAACCCGGGATCTCCCTCGTGGTAGCTTAGATGGTTAATGCAGCCTCCCGGATAGAGGAAGATCCCGGGTTCGATTCCCGGCCCTGTCGAACGTTTTTCAAGTCCGTTTTTCCTTGGGATTTTTCCTGGGTGCACGCTCTTATGTGCAAAGTACCTTTAACCCTTTCCTTATCTCTTAGTTGCTGATGCTTAACGAGTATTGTGTGTTAAACGAGTTGCATCTCGTTTTTTTCCCTCTCTTGTTGTCTATCATTAAGTTATAAATTCTCTGTTTACTTATGTTGTGTTTTTCCTTATTTTGTATTTTTGTATTTCCACATACATTATATTGTAATTCTTAGTGCATTCTTGTGTTCTTTTGACTTTCTATGTATTTTTGTATTTCTGTCGTGATTTTTTTGAAATGTATTGTTCTCTGAACATTTTTGTATTTTGTGTTTCGTTATGGGAATCTACCCAGAGCATAATAAACTATTATTATTATTATTATAAAAATTTAGGAAAGCTAAAAGGAAACTAGGAAAAATGAACCAAATTATTTAAATTACAATCTTACATTTCAGTAATATAAGCTCTTAATTAGTAGTAATATGCATTGTAGATCAATTTCGGCAAACTGAGGATTACCTACCTTTAAAAGAGCCCTCCCAAATACTAGCAGGACCTTCGTATTGAAGAAAAGCCACGTTTAGGGTGTATTTGGAAGTTTTTCCTATTTAATCACAGATATTGGAAAATGTGCAGAGCAGAGCGGCAAGATTCGTGTTGGATAGATATATGAAGAAGGATAGAGTCACTGCAATTGTCGAAGAACGTGGTTAGGAAAAATTAGAATCTAGTCGTAAAATAAAAATATTAGGAAATATATACAATACTACAAATGGAAAGCCTTCGTTGAAAGAATTAAACAGTAGAATAAGTGAAACGGATTACTTCGAAAAAAACGACAACAGTCATAAATTCGCTACCCTTAAATAGAGAACAGATGTTTCTAAGCATTCATTTCTTAATCGGGGAATAGTGGAATGGAACATTTTACCAGGAGAAGTTTTTGAACTTTTTCCCCTTCTTACAATGTATTCATCAATAAAATTAAAAGGATTTCGTGATTTTGTTGTAATAATGTCGTAAATTTTTAAATGTTGTATGATTATTATAAATTTTTAAATATATTTGTAAATATTGTAATTACTTGTAATATGTTTTACCTTTGGGAGGTTTTGGTGGGTTTTTCTTCCGGCTAGGGTGAATACCAGCCAGATCATTCTATTTTTCCCTTCCCCCACAAAAATGACTACCACCTGGTCTGGTAGCTAATTTTAGTTCTTAAAATAAATAAATAATTAAAAAAAACAAATGGCCGTTTTAGAATCTCAAAAATCTATATGTTACTGAAATAAATATCCTAAATACTGGATAAGTATTCAATGAGTAGCATTCAATTTCTGAAAATAAAACCTGACGGCAAATCGTCCCAATCCCCTGTGTAATTTATCACAATTCTTAATCTAACAATATCCAATTACAACTATGTTGTATTTTCAAGTAAAACCAAACGTACTGATCTTAACGTCCTAACGTCTACTTTGTTTAACCTTAATGTTTTCTGGGAATTTCGTAAAATATAAACTCAGACCGACTCATCCCAAAAGAAAGTAAATATTTTCACCAGGGATCCTGGCGCCTACTTCTGGCTCCATCGGGAGCATTTCTAGAATCACTTGGAAAAATTTATTCTTAATATTCTCGCCTGATTATCCCGGAAGTTATTCTAGGCCAACGGAGCCGCAGTGCGGAAACAATCACGCATTTCCTAAGACTGAAATGAGTTCAAAACAAGAAATGACTACGTTGAATTATTAATATGTATTCCTTAGTAAATACATCTTTAGAATTACTAATCTTTGAACGAAAAGAAGGAGAAACATAGATTGAAAAGCGAAGTATTGCAAATTAAATAAAAATCTCATAATAAAGATTATAAATAAATATAGCGAAATAATGATTGTAATAATTAAAGAATAAAAATAATAACTAATAGTTCAGAAAAATATATCTAGCATGCAATCTTTGTGGATAATATATTGTATTTTTTAAATATTTCTAATTTCTATTTGTTTTGTTTTATATTTTGTTACCGTTATAATTAATTTAATTTTATTTTCGTTATTTTTTCTTTATAAATTGGCAACTATGATGTATGTAAAAACAGAATATATAAATAATTATTTGCTATATTTCCTTAACTAGCTTTCTAAAATTAGTATACATGCATTCGAATGATTTCAAAATATGTAGAAAATTCCTTGCAGAATAATGGGATGGTAAAAGTTTATATTTAAAATTGCTTAAGTATGGACTTTAATAAGAAAGGAATTGGTCTTTCAGTAACCTTAATACTAATTTATATTCATTGAAATTACATCGTTTCTCATCATCATCTATTAGCCAATGCATACAAATAAGCATTTACAAACGTTGTAACGGCTAATTGGAGAATTAAAAAAAGCTCTTCTATTAAATATCGTTTGCGATATCCTCCTAATTCTCCCAGTTATCACATAAAATTCGATTTTATTTCGATGTATATAATGCGATTCATTCAGCGCCATAACTTCATAACATACGAAGTCTGAACTGCACTTGCTCTGAAAATGTACATAAAAACATATTGTCGGCTAATGAAATTCAGTAACAACTGTAATTTTAATTATTATTACTAAAACAAATAAGGAAAGGGTAAAGGTGTCTTTGCACATAAGGGCGTGCACCCAGGAAAATTCCCAAGGAAAAACGGACTTTTTTCAAGTCCGTTTTTCCTTGGGAATATTACTAAAACGTAAAAGCTGCATATAGGTATACACTAGGTGGCAGAGTTTGGTATCATACAATGAAAATTATAGATACAAGTAATAGATAGACATATTACAACAGAAAAAGGCAAGGAGTAGAATAAAATTCAGCAACATAAACTAAAACATCATGGAGAGTAAAATAAAAACATCATTAAAAACACGTCACTTTTTCGATCTTTACATCTTCAATAGCTAAAATGCTAACACTACAATTCAGTCAAGGACAATCTTGCTGATATACATGTATGTGGAACACAGAACATACATGACGCATATATATAGGATACAGAGCATAGTATATGAAACACAGAAAAGATAAAACAAATACTTTCCTGTGGTACTCGTATTATTTGTGGCTGAGCCGTCCCGTCCATTTATATGAAAGTCAATGTCAATGCATTTGGTCATTTCAAATCACCAGCGCAATTTTTCTTTCTTTTGATCTCTTTTATTTTGAACTAACTAAAAGCTCTCTGGAAACATTCGCTGAAACACAAGGGGAAGAAAAACGCATTTTCATCTTAACTGGACTAAAGCCAACGCATTTCTGTAGCCCATTTAGGGAAACTTTAGTATTCCGATAAAAATTTGAAAAGCCGCTTCATCTTAAGGGTCAAAATCACAAGTGTCAGGGTATATATACATAGTCCCAAAGAACGAAATTTCGGGAAAGGGACGCGAAGTCCTTGAGAAAAGATTTTGGAGATTTTTGGGAGATGCTAGGGAATGAAAAAACTCTCCGTTGGAAGAACAAAAATTAAAAATCTCCAATATTTTGGAAAAGTTGATGGAGCTCTTTGAAAAAAAAATCGCCCATTCCAAGAGGAGCATGGCGATTTCATATGATAAGGAGATTCTCCATCGTCTGAAACGCCTCGGGGTTATTCTTTCGAAAGTTGTTCTTTCCTTCGTCTGTTGAAAGCTATCCTTGCGCGGTCCGAGTGGGTGGTCTTTAACCATTTGAATTTCGCCGTAACCATTACTGAATCCCATCACGAACTCAAGGTCGAGCTAGTTGATCCTACAGTTCTCATGCTTTTCCACGACTCGCAGTTCAGTTTAGTGTTTTCTTTCAAGTAGGACTTGGCCATCTCTTTCGCTCCGTCTGTAATTACATTTTATATTTATGAAACACTTCTGTTTTTTTTTTATTTGTATGCTGTAAAACTTACGTTACTCAGTATAAATACAACATGAATGGAATCAATTGTAGAAGCCGTTACTTGGCGAAACTGCACTATGGTACTAATTAAGCAAAATAAACAGTACTGCTGAGGAGAAAAAATATCTAAGAAGATAAAAGTCACTCCTTGGGCCGTGACTTCGTGGTACGGATCCATATGTAACGAATTAATATCAAAAATTTTATACTTCACGATATTTATTAGAAGACGATCATAGTTTCAAGTTCTTGAGTCATCATCAGGATTTGACATGCTATGTTGTATTGTGATGATACATTAGTTATGTTATCTGACGTTGACTGTAGAAGTTGAAACCTAGGTTGTTTTCTCATAACATTTTTATGTGTAAAAGTTTATCCTTTCTTGGTTCCATAAAAGCTTATACATGTTTGGAACCAGACCTAAGCTATGGAATATGTGAATGTAACGCTACTGCAATTAATAGTTTATTGAGTATTTCAGATTTAATATCTTCTATTCATTACTGACTTACTGTGGTTAATTATAATGCATTTATGAAAAGATACAAAAATTATTTTCATTGTCACAGCACATTGTAATGTAATGTCTGATCGATAGGCTAAAAATGATAAAATCGGCTGCTAAAAATAAAGCACCAAGATCCTTGCAGTCGTTCATAAAGTATTTTTAATAGCTTTCATTACTCCTTGAAAAAGTAAATCGTTTTAGGAACAATTTAAATAATTTCATTAGATTTATTCATTCAATAATAGAACAAATGGCAAATGGCTAACGTGGGAATAGAATTTTATAAATATAAACGCCATTTTTTATGAAAGTCGGTTCAAACTCCTCTGATATATTTACGTTGCTAATAGCGAAATAACTTAAATTTACGAACGTATTTGACAAGTGTTAAGTATGTACGATCAGAATAAAACTTTTATTAACCGAAGCATATTTAGGTAAAATGAATAAAAACATTAGGTACGGTATCTTTTATGGTAAGATTGCCACTTCGAAAAGTGCTAGTGATACTATAGTCCATTGGTTCAGAATTCAATCAAATAGTAGATACTTTTTTATAACTGTATAGATCAACGAAAGTAAAAAGAAGGCACTGTTGGCTAGAGGCTGATATATCAGCTCTATAGTATAATATTTTGCATAAATTGCATAATATTGACTCAAGTTATAGATGGTACAGTGAGAAATTATCGCATTTCTAATTATCTGATATATCTGATTTATTAGTATAATTAACTTTGAGCGTTAAACAATTTGAGGGATTTAATCGCAACATTATCGTGAAATAGCAAAAAGGGGATTAAATTAAAGGAATAAAGATTTAAGAAATGATTTATAATGTTAAATAAAATCAATAAATAAACAATTAAAAACATCTATTTGAAAAAGACAGTAAAGAAAGATAAAACTAAAAGTAATAAAATTTAAAAATATACTAAATAACACAAATATTAATGGAAAATAAATATATAGAGGAAATGTGTTAGTTGGATCCGATCGTAATTTCCAAAGGAAGCAGTAATAGAAGAGAACTAGGGAAAGGACAAGCCTGGGGTTCGTGGGAGAGCTAATTATTGGTGGATGATGGGTGCTGCGAAGAAATCTCGACCTATCTCAAAGAGGTGATGTTGAGTCTAACACTCTCCAGGTAGAGTACGTCTGGGAAGATTCTGTCGTGAACACACTCAATACATCAAAGGATTTGGTTAATGCGCGGTTTGCCTTTATACAAAGACTATTGCTTAAACGTGAGCATTTCACTTAGAGGGAAACGTAACACAAAGTTCTATAGTGGCAGCAATTTATCTTTGCTCCAAGATAAATAGCTACTACAGCACGTACCTATAGAAAGAGTTATTACCATTCCTTGTTAAAATATCTACTTGAGTAAAACCTTGATTGCAGACGGAAGGATTATTTGGAATAAGTTTCAGGTCCAATCGAAGAATCCTTAACTTGGTGGAACTCCGCAATCGGGATCATATTAAATAAACTTTCAAAATTCCAAAAAAATTAACAGAGGAAAAACCGTGGTAAAATACCGGTACAATACAGTAATGAAGAAATATTTTTATTTTTGGACGTTTCCTTTTATTTTTTATATGCTAACTTCCTTGTGAATTATGTTGTTATGTCGAAGTGAATTATTGCAATGTTTTCTGTTAATGTTAACATTTTTTTAACGTACTACTATTGCAATCTCCACGTAATGCACAGCTTTCATTTACATATTTTACCTTGTACTATCGGTTGGTATACTCAGGTTTTTCACCCTCCCTTTCTTCGTTGGTGTTTCCCTGAATTGGATATTTTTTCCTAAGATATTACTTTTGGTTATTTTACATCCACTCCTTCTTGAGTTTTCCTCTCTATTTCGATTCACCTGAACAAAAAAAAAATTAGGTATATAATATCATTGACGAAAGGTTATATGGAAGAAGATTCATTTAATTCTCAATCTCGCCTTAATAAAGCCCTCATGCTGAAAGGTTTCATTTATCTTGGCAACTCCAAGAATATATTACCATGACTTGGATCATGCAATTTTCTTACATGGAATAGTTTCACTAATAACATCCTGGCTCATTACGGACTTTTTGACTTTGACTTTTTATTTATTTTACCTGGGGAAGGTGAGGCCAGCTAGCCCCCTCTTCCCTCCCCAGGGCTCTCTCTAAGAGTTACATTTTGCTTTTAGCACACATGACATGCATACATGGTACATATTCAAAGCCGCACTGCTATGGCACGAAATAAATAAGTAAATGATTAATATATACATATATAAATAAATACATATAAACAGCTTGGGTTAAAAAGATAAAAGGCATAGGAGATGGATGGGATGCATATGTAAATATCCTGTTCATAAATAAATAAATAAGTGAATATCAGTGGAAGGGGGTAGAATCATAATAAAAGAATATCACTGGAGGCGTATGAATTGATGGATAATAAAAGCACCGATAAAAACTGCCGCTCTGTTTCCAATTAGGCCAATATTTAGATAAAAATAGAAAACTGGTGCTGTGGGTCCAATTAGACAATAAAAAAATGAAAATAATAATGAGCCGATAAAACTTGGCACCATGGGTTCAAATAAAATTGATAAAAGGTCACTTTTTAAAACACAGAACAACAAAAACACACGCTGTTTAAAACAGACACACAAAAACACTGTTGAGAGAAAAGTAAATCCTCATCTTGTTTCGTAAGCCTCATTCCCTCTTCATAGCCTTTCGTAGCTTATGCTGTAGGGGTTGAGGAATAACTCAACTTTTGGACTTTCAACTACTCAAACATTATTGTGACGCGGGTAAACAAATGTAATCCCCCTTCCACCACTCTATCAAATGCAGTTTCATAAACTGAGTTCCATTTTTAATCATCACGCCATTGATATTGAGTTTCTCTGTATCTCTTATCCCAATGTTTGATTAATCAAAACAAATATTTCAATAATTTGAGACTCTGCTTGTTGACTCCGGTGTTTTACGATGTGATGAAGGATTTGGTTAAATTTGCATTTAATTAATTTTAGTCCAAAAGAATCAAAGTAAACATTGACATTCATCAATTGATCCAACAGAATTTCGATATCCGTATCATGAGAGAAATCATTACACATAAAAATATTGTTTGATTAATTTATAAATCAATACATGATGGGTTGTTTGTTGAAAATATTCTCTATGATTACCTACTGGAAAGTTACGATCATTCTAATGCATGGTGCAATGAGAAATTATCTTATGTATCTGATTGATTAGTATAATTAACTTTGCGCGTCAACTAATTTGAGTTATTTAATTTTAATAATATTTGGGAATAGTACAAAATGTATAAAATTACGGAATGAAACACTAAAAGAAATAAACAGTTATTATAATCAATAAGTCGAAAATTACAAAAAAATGAGAGAACTTAAAAAACGTAGAAGATAAGGACAGGATGTAGAAAGATAAATCTAAAAGAATCAGTCAATTTACAAAAATCTAGTAAAATAGAAAAATTGAAGTTGAAATTGCAACAATAAGCATAATTATGACTTTCATAAATATTTTTACCTAGATTTTATGTGTTGGTTTTCCACCTTTTACAAGTATTTGTTAGCCAATTAATGGAAGTTGGTTTATTTTTCGAAATACTCTGTTATTTTTCAACTTCTTTACTTCTAAAAATGTTCATCAGGATTGAATCGCATGAATGTGCATCGATGGCATCTCTAACAATGTACGGATGATGCATTTTCGCTCGCTGAAATATGACTTTTCTTATGATATCGATTTTCGCTTGTGGTCCAGAGTTCAACAACATTTGATCTAGATTCGTTTGTCTCATCCCCTTCTGAGAACTCATTCGAAATGCGGGCGCTATAATCCAGATGGAAGATGAAGCTTTTCTTGTTTAATCTCTTCTGCCTGAACTAAATATTTCTGGTCTAGCTCGTCTTGTTTGGTCGGATTTGGAGAATTCACAGGTATGACTGCAACTATAATCCAATTATAGAAACCTTATCTTCTTTTGAGGCTAACAATTGTGAGATGTTACTGTGACCAAAAAGTTCCCAAATTTATTTTTTCCCCGCGATGCTGGATCCCAGAACGGGAACCTTGGCCGCCGAAGTTTCTCGAGATATATTTATTTCTGAATTCAGAAAGAAAATTACGTAAAATTTGTAAATACATATTATAAAAATTGAGATTTTGTAAGCTCTGTGGATGATAAAGAAAATTCGGATTAAAATTAGAAACATCCAATTCTGCAAGAATATTAAATATTTTTGACAGTTCAAATTTTCAGTTTCCAATTCAACTGCCGGAGTGCATGGCCTGGGTCACGATTTATCTTTTTGGGGCGCCCTCTATTGCTAAAGGTTTTCTTCTCCTAGTGTCAATGGGATTTATTTCCAAATAAACTTCGAAATCCATTCAGGAGAAGCGGATGGTGGAGACCATTTCGATGAGATTAAAGATATTAAGTTTTCACATTCATGCTCGTTTCGAAGTCATTTACGTCCGATCAGCTTCTACGTTATCGTTAAATTCAGGGGATAAATAATGATCCCTTATATTTTACCAGATGTGGATGAATCGTCGCTGAAATGTTGTGCGTAACTATGTAAATGAATGGTAAATATGCAAATGAATGTATAGGGAGTAAAAGTTTAATTTTATCCTTCGATTCTCACTTCGATGGTAGTAGTTGATACTGCTTGCTAGCATTGATGTGGATGATTCGTCGATGGAACGTTTCGAATACTACCAAATGAATGGATGGTAAAAAATGTAAATGAATTCACGGGAACTTTAATTTCATTCCTTTGCTCTCGTAGAATGGTAGTTAATACTACTTGTCCACATAAGAATTGTTTTAGGAATGATTTCCGTAAGCATGTAAATAAAAGGTAAGTATGTAAAAGATTTTCTGAAAATTAACTTTCATTTCTCTTTTGGCAGGATGTAGTTAATACTACTGGTCAAGATATAACTATCAAATATGATTTCTGTTTTCAGAATTTCATATATCCTGAGAATTGAAAAAAAAAATCTGTTGTGTTTTTGGAGAAGAGATTGTATTTAAAATGATGAATGGCGTAAATAAATGTTTGTGGACATACGGCTTAATATGCAATTTCTGAGAGGGTATTTGCCTTTTTTTGGAAAGTAAGAAGTTTTAATGGAAAATATTGATGAATTTCAAAACACTGCTAGACTAATTCCACAAAATAAAGTTCACATGCCTCTTTTTAGTCCTTAAACGACGTTTAATGGTGCCTATAGGCATATCTTTGTATTGGGATTACAAAAAAATAATTTAATTGGTCATATGATTATGCCAAACTACTTTTGTTTAGCGGCTATGTTCGAAGGGGTTGTTTTAGAGAAACATGATAAACATATTAAATGCATGCAGCAATCACTTAGGAATCGTTGCTTCAACTTCTCCATTTACTTCCTCTATTATTAAATATTAGTTTTTATTTACATTACCATTTAGAGCAACCATTGACATTGCCTATTTATTTTATATCTTCTTATTGATATTCTCTCAAATTTTTCGCTGAAGTAGACTTAGCAGTTCCTTTTCACCGCCCACCTCTTGGTCGCCTTTCTGCAGATATCTCCTTGAATACCGACTTTTTTGGCGCTTGAAAACTTTGTTACATACTCATTCTTTAATTTCATCAGTCATAACTTTTATTAAGTCATACTTGTTTATTTTACATTGTCATGGGATTTATTATGAAGAAACTAGTTAAACTTTTTTAACCTTAATCAGCGCGTTTTTCGGACGTCACTCTTACATATTTAATGATCTTAAAATTATTGAAGAATGAATCACATTTATGTATTCGAACAAAAATATAATACAGACGAGCTATTGCTCTCATCCTGTATTGGAATTTTAAATCTGGCAGGGCTGTTTCCCTGTATTCATTAACTCTAGGTTAATTTATAAAGAAATCTGTTAATACATTGTTTTGCTGAAAGATATACATTTGAATGACTATCTCTACGTATTTTCTGCCTTTACCTATGAATTTTCCTCACAAAGCGAAAGGAAAGCAACGTTTTTTTCAATCAGGTACTTTACCCCTAACTTTTAATACAAAAATACGTTCGGCATCTTTTTATAGCATAAGCTTTGAGAGCACTTAACCACTCTTTTTAACCTTTGCGACATCTGCGTTGCGGGAAAATGCCCAACATTTTTATGTCCAACCATCAAACCATCGCATGTATCAGTTCACGAGCACCTCCGCGGGAAACTGCAATGCAAACAATAACAAGGCTTCTTTCGAATTACCCCACAAAAGACCGGAATAGAAAACTCCACCACGTGCCAGCGCTTTTAGTTTTCGAGAACTATTGCCTCATTAGACTTACCCATTAGCTCCCCGATCTCGCCTATGTGTTATTCCCAGAATTGATTCGACCCTCTTACCGTCGGCGTAAAAGGGTTGAAAGGCCTCGAGTAACGGCCCAACAATAGATCTGGCCGCATTTTATTTCAAAGGGAATAAAACGTACTCGCCGCCTTCAACTTTTCTCCTTTTATCCATTTGAAAAGCGCCGCGGGGGGGCTAGCGGCGCGACTATGAACTACCGCCCTCTATATCCCACCCATTTTTTCGCCAAACGAAAACAGTACTCTAGCATCTCCTATTCCGTCAACTTCCACGGCCTAGTTTCCCTTTAAAACGGCCAAAAACGCCCACGAGCAGCTATCCGATCCTTTCTGGTCCGTCCTTCTACGAAAGCCGTTGACCTATCGCTACAAATTGAGAGGAATCTCGGGCGATTGGCGCGCTTTTAGAAATTTTCTTCTTCCGGTAGGTGTCGACACTACCGAAAAGTAGCATCGCAGTTTCTGGAGCATTGAAGCCATCTCTTTTGAAGCTCCGTGGGGCTCATTCTTTTCACCCCTCAATTCGAAGAAACATTTAATCATCCCACCGTCTGTTTTTGGTGGGACAGAACTGGGGCTCGTTTCATATTCATGGCCGGCAGTTCGAACCCTCGTGAATCAGCCTCCTGTTGCACGAGGTCGGGTCTTTCGGGTCGTTTCTTTTATTAAGCTTATGAAATTTCGTGACTCCTGCAAGGTGCTCTTTGGGGATGTGTTGTGGAAGCTATTGCTGTTTTGTTTTATATCCTTGGTGGGTATCGAGGGTATTTATAGGTTTGTTTGGGTGAGCATCGGTACGCGGTCGCAACTTCCACCACCACATGTGGTGGACGATGCGAGGATTGGGTCCATATTCAGTTTGTTATCAATTTTTCGTAAATATTTTAGCGTATCGATAGATTTCCTGGCCACAGAAGGGATACCGAACGATACCGCGAGAAATATGGATGAGATATATTGAACTTACACTTTTATATTCGAAAAAAATACCAAATATTCTAGCAGGTGCTACATTCAAGTATTATCAGCATCTTGTACAGCCTAGATCAGATGTCTCCAAACTACGGTTTTATTTTATTGAGTTGTTAAATGCTTATGGGTAGGGATTATGATAGCTTGTGTAATATATTATATATATATTGTAGGTATTATAGTAATTGTGGGAGGATGGGTGGTAGGAGTCGTGGGCGATGATACAATCGGTGTCAGTGGGATTCCAAAATATGGAGAAGTTATATTTATGATTGACTACACTTATAATGAGGTTCTAAAGATCGGTTATCACCAGTTATTCTTGCAAATCTACATCGCGCTTAATCACTACTACTTTCCTCACTTAAGGTGGAAATTTGCCGTAAAATAAGGGTTCGCCATTTTGTTGTATAAATAATGCAAATATTAAACTGTGATCACTCAAACCCAGTAGTATGAAGAAAAAAGATTAGGTTTATAATACTGCATCGTTTTTTACCCGATGATTTTGCTCATTTTGGTTCAGTTTGGCTTGATATTAAAGAATTTTGTGAAAAATCGAGGACCTGCATTTTTCGTCAAATTTGGTCAACTTTGACCCCCTATCGAATTGTAACGCGTGGGAACCAACGAAAATGATATCACAGTTAAATGCAGAATTTATTCAATAATGACTATGCGGAGTTTCAAAGTCCGCACTCAAAATAAGCACCTTTTGTATTTTTTGCCAGCTTTTTTCGATTCTAGTCTACTGTGCGTCGTCTAAAATTCAAAAACGGCTCGACCGATTTGAATAAGTTTTTTTTGTTTTGTTCGCCTCGGTACGGAGGTGGTTTAAGAATAAAGAAAATTAGGAAAAACTCAAATGGAATAACCGAAAAAGCATTTCCATAAGAAATGCACGTAAAGTTCATTTTTCTCGCTGCAGGCTTTATTTAATTTGAAAATTTAAATTAGAAATAATAGTTGTACAAAGTCGAATTAAGTACCAAAAGAAGGGAAATAGAATAAAGATTCTGATTTTGGTCGTGAAATATCATTTACAATTCGAAATTTTGAGAATTTTGATAAAATGCGTGAATATTTTATCAAAATGTCGAACCCATCCCCCTTGACAATGAAGGCGATTGTTGATTTCATGTATTTATCCATCAAAATGCATTAAGAATATAAGTCAAGTTAAAATTAATCCTGATAATAAGTGATACTATTTATGAAGAAGAAAAAATTGCATGAGATTTTAACATTTGCTGTTACGAACAATATCCTGTGAAGAATCGCACGGAAAAAAGTACGAACATTTAAATTTTAATTTTTTACAATTTTGTTTAAACGTCAGTAGCAACCAAGTTTTATTTACAGCAACGTACCTAATTGTTTACTGAATTTTTAGTTAGAGTTTTAAAACGGTTTTACTCTCTCTCTCTACTAGAGGACTTTGTGTGAGGATTTCAATATTGTAAACTTCTGAAGGTAATTTCGACATATTTGAGTGACTGTGACAACAATTCCGTATCGTTTTACAGTGTTCATTACAATACCAAGGAGAGGACGAGCTGACGTAGGTCGTTGTAGTCAGTCATATCCGTGACACGAGCAAACCTAACTGATGACCAGCGAGCGACGGATAAAAATAATAGACGTATTTGCATGTCCGAATTACGTTCGAGAGCGACTGAAAAAGAACGACGAGTGAATAGATAAAGTTTTATTCATCCATGCGACTTGTCGTGGTTTGGCGTTACAGCAGATCTCACAAAAGTCACGGATTTGCCCAGCAAATAACACCAATGAACTGTATCCCAGTGGGTAGGAATTGGACCCAGCTCGTATCCACAGTGCTTTTGAGGTAATATTACAGCATAAACAAGACATTTTTGTGCCATGCATCTTTAGTGATATGAAAGAAATTGATTGCTGGGATGAATCTGCGTGTTTGTTATACTGAGAAACTCTATCGAAGTGAGTGTTATGAACTGGTGAGTGATTGGCTGTCAGTAATGGTCAGGTTACGAAAAGAGCTGCGAAATGTATCCCAGTGTTCTAAATTCTATTTCAGCCCATTTCCTCATTGCTTTAGATCCTACGATATTATTAAAGTGACATACACGTACTATATGCATGTTCGAATACTTTGGTGCTATCAAAGAAGTAGATTGGTGGATTTCCATATAGTGAAGTGTGAATAACTGTATGGAAATTAGACTTACAAACTAGTGTCAGAGAGTGTTTACAGTGGGCAGTGTACAAGCAATGGACTTTTTCCATTGACATTAGGAGATGGAAATTGTCGACCATGTTTTAATAAGTGTTTCGATAGCTAAGGTAAATTCGCATATGTGCTCCCACTCATTGCGAATCGAACCCAGGTTCGCCTTCGCCAAAGCCAAATACGCTGCCCAGATGGCTATCCGGGAGTCTCGACAGGAAGGTTGTCAGAGAGATTGCGGCCTACACAGCGTGTTTATTTCGGACTGCTCATGGCTGCAACTCCAGCGATCGTAAATCATGGATATAAGTGAGTAAATTTAATGAAATTTGTAGCATCTCTTATATCTGAGGTCATGCCGAGATACAAATTTATCGTTCCAGAACTGTATTTCGTTAATCTAACTTGGGGTACTTGGCTATAATTTTCACAACAGCTTCTAGATAGGGTAGAAAAGTTATTTAGTTATTAATTTCAAAGTCACCGCTGAAAGACCCAAAAATGTCTGAGTATATTCTGAATCTGATGTATGCTGAAATTGTCTAGACCTAAATTTATTTTTTCTTTGAGCTAAAGTAAGTTAATCTTCCTTATTTTTATGGTATTTAGCAATTAACTTTTCTAGATCTAATTAAACGGAAATTCACGGAATCTACTTAATTGAAATTAAAATTTGACTTTGCCATCAGTCATACTATGAAATATTTTAAAACTTTTGATTAAATAACAGTTTAACTGGAGTGTTTATCGTAGATCCAATTCAGTTCCATTTCAGTTCCAATTTCTCTTTGTTTTCTAATTCTGCTCTTAGTATACCATTAAATAAATTGAATTCAGTCCCATAATGGCACTTCCTTAATAGTTTCAGTGACAGATATAGTCGACCAACGTTGCATAGAAAATCACTGATTGGTACTCACATCTTTTCCCTTAGATACATCTTTCGTAAAAATTATTACATTGCACCCTTCCATTAGTATACATTATACCCTTAGATAAAACGTTATTCAATCTGTATTTTCCTTTGTTTCAGCTTTGCCAATGTTCTCAATTTGGTTAATCCTTTGGGATTCTCGCGTTTGACACTTCTATAGATCAACAAAGGAAGGCTTCTGGATGCTAGATATAGGTAAGTTATTTTTAAAGAAATTGCGCCGTTCTTTTTCATGGTCCGTTATATTTTTATGTTTACCAGGATGCGCTTTACGCATTTCTCTTATATCATGGCGCAGTGTATTTCCATATTTTGCCTTAGATATTATATTGCATTCACCATTTTTAAATCATCAATTGAATGTAGATTACCAAATACATGAAATTATTTGAGCCTTTTAACCTAAAAGAAAGCTTTCCACACGGTGATCCCTGAATATGTTCTGATTGCTGGCGTATTCTTCGAGGGCATATGCGACATTAATCACCAACGGATATGATTGCTGGTAATTCATTTATTTGTGTATAGACATAATCATTCTGACAATTCAGGATTTTATTAGTTTCTGATTGAGATATAAAAATGTATTAATCTATTAGACCGTGAATTTTGATGAATAGCGATATGGAGGTCAATAATGTTATTTACTGCAGTTTTCTCGACCCTTTATCGTGCTGAGAATTTTCGGAAATTCTATAATAGTCAGAGTTTTCCAATTATTTATTTCTTAGCATGCGAATAATCTCAAAAGTAAATACCCTCACATTACTGTAGAACAGTTTACAAATTTAAACGAAAAATCGTCACATATTGCACGTCACGTTGCATTAACTGTGTGCCGAGTATTCATATACGTGACGAATATATCATTTTTTCAATGTTTAATAGATGGATTTATTTTGATTTAAGAAGAATGTCATAAGTGAACTTTTGAATTCTCATACTTAGTATCTCCCCTCTACCTTACGCTTACTTCTTTCATTACATGGATAAGAAATTTTCATAGAAATGCACGGACCCTTCTCTCGGTAAGAATACCTAATTGTTTTTATCCCTCATGATAACTGAAGACATTTAAATATAAGCACCTAGACAAATTGTCTTCTTAAAGTTTCTCTCTTTAGAGTTGTATACGTTCATTGTAAAATATATTTCACCAACAGTATTTTATTTATCACCTTAATGAGAAGGAAACGTGATTTTATTTCGGTTGTTCGTATCCATCACTTTAGGCCTTCACCTTCATTAGGACCTAATGAGGTGCTTGCTTGGATCCTCCCAAGAGGCTGGTAGGACCTTGAGCCATCCGGTAAGGATTAAGACAAGTCGTAAGTCTCCGAGTGATGTATACGTCTCTCAGGACTTGGAGTAGATTTTCCTATTTTACATGGTTAGGTTCGTCAGGTGGCTCAAGCACGACAACCACCATAGCTGTGAACTTCCTACAGAGATACGTTTCATCTCTTCACCTCAATTCGTTTATTTTTCACGTGAATACTAACTTATTAAAGTTATCGGATAGAAATCGTTTTAAACAGCTGCCTCGTAGTTCCGCGTTTCTGTTTTAATCTTATATTTTCATTCTGTTGTTTTATTATACTACTTATCTCTGATAATTTAATGCATGGATGATCAATATTTTAGTTTATGCTCGTTTCTGACACTTATATTTATCTTTTATGTCGCTTTCTTTATCCCTTTTAAATTTTAGTCAATACGTTTCGCTACTTTCACTAGCCTCCATTACTGTAGGGGTTTTTCTAACCTATTTTTTGAAGTCTTAACCTATTCATTTTTTTAATAAGTCCATAAAACATTTCCCTTTTTTTACTCTTTCTTTTGTTCTCTTGTACCCAAAATATGTTCCTTAAATATATAATGAAATAGTGTTAGATGTAAGAGGAGGCTTGTAAATCTCAATCTCGCTTTACAATAAAGTCATTATGAACATTATTATTGTTAATGGAGCCCTTGGGTGAGTTAAATGAAATATGTAGGCACGCATTTTGTGACACTGAACTCCTGTAATTCAAATGTACCGATTGAATAAAAGACTGTTAGGTAATCAATATATGATTACAAGATAACATCAAAACTTATCCCGAACATTGCTAATTACAAGTTTTAAAAAGTTTCTCAAGCTGAATTTTATAGAGAGTTTAATGTCTCATGGAGATATTTTCCTCCATGCATTAGTGATATATTCACGTTCCGAAGGTCTCCAATATTTTGAAGTCCTCCATTATTATAGCCACGTTTCACATCCATACCACTGTAAATTGTATTGTATGTAAGAATGTGTACAGTGTGCGTACCAAGGATTTCGCCAGTCTTTTCCTAATTCCCATATCAAGCCGTTTCATGAACCCTTCTTTTAATTCAAGCTCTCTCGAGTTCTGCTATTCCTATTTTGACAATAATCAATGCGACTTCTGTTACAATGAAGAGCGTAGTGGGAAAATTGATCCACCTCATCTTGCGTTCCCCTTCAAACATGGTTATCAACTAAGTTATTTTTTCTTGGTTAATCTTATAACTTTGATTATTACGTAAGAAATGAATGAACTTAGTAATTTTGACTGGTAGGTATTCGATAAAACTACTTTCGTCGGCATGTAGATATTTTGAGGCCTTTATGAGAAGAAAGTAGTCGTACCAAATATATTCCTATGGAAATTAGTAAGTTATTTTAATGTTACGCCATTATTCAAAATCAAGTTTATACCTATTATTTTTTTTGCTTTTCCTATCGTTTATTTTTATCAGTAATTCCTTTGACGTATGTATTTTTGTAATAGTTTTTAACTTCGGAAATAATTCACGCGGATATTCATTTAAAATAGATTGTTCAGTTTAATAGTTCAAGCTCAATCTAAGTAAGTTGTGGGAATATCATAATTCAACATTAGTACTTGACATAATTGTGCGAAATTTCTAAATTTATATCACCCTGGCTCTGCATCTTTCTTGTAGATGAAGCTTTCTTCAATCTTCCCTACTCATCATTGCAACAACTTTCTGATGTGCTTTTGTGCTACTAAGAGTATGCGTTTGTCTTACAATAAAATTAACACATACTCTTATACGATAAGGCATTTTTAATCATATCCATATTCCAATTTATCCAATTTTCGAGTTATTTCCTTATAAATGAAAAAGAAACTTTCATTTTTGAAGGAATACCTTGAGATAGAATTTTCAGTCGAATTAAAATGGTGAAAAATAATTTACATCTTGGTAACCATTTATTTACTGAAAAATAAGAGTAAAAAAACCTCTGATGTGCCTAAACATAAGAAAATATTTTTTTCCAAAGTTGGAGCGAAAGATTTCAGAGTTTTCAATTTGAGGTATGAGTTTGCTGTTGTAAATTACAGCATCAAATAAGTTTTAAACTTTCAAAAATTCATTAAAAGATTAGAATTATTTTTAATAATTAATTAGCGGTATAGAGCTTATTGGTATCTATAAAGCGCTGTCTTGACTTCTTATTCCACTTTATTGTAATAAATAGAAAGTTGGCCTATAGTTGATTCTTGCACTAAAAGGTTTGTGGGTGTTTTGTTTTCGTTCGTCATACAATTTCAGAGAAATTGATAAAAATGCAGAACTTCCGCTTTTCGTCCATATTATTTAGCTCTCGCTTTCCAGCTAAGCGTTTGGTTTCCAAATTAGCTCACAAAAGTTTCAAACAAGTTTCCTGGCATTAAAATAGAGACTAGTAAAGAAATAGGCGATGGAAATTTTGGCGCCAACGATATCAAGTCAATCATATATCAATAAAACTGGAAAAAATATCAATTTAAAATAAAATGTATTAATTCTTATATAATGCATACTCTACAAAGGAGAAGATTTGCCTATCTAAAGAAAAATTAATATAAAATTTGGTAAGAAAATAAGTTTTTCGGATAACTTAATCGATAGTTGCATAGAAAAAAAATCACATATTATAAATCTCTGAAACTTGCAGCGGAAGGGATGTAAATCTTTGCCGATATCTTCCAGGCGTATAAAACATTTCAAAGTGCTTTTTATCTCTTCTGGAGCAGATAGGGCGGGAGAGTTAATTAACGTGAGAGTTGAATTCGAGCCGTATTCGCTACTGTTTCCAATCGGTAATTTACGAGGAGCTTAAAAATCGCCCTGAACCGATATGGAACGCGATGGAGAAAAAATACCTTCCCCGAAGCTTCCGCAAAGGCGGTTTCGTTGCCGATGCAACGAAGAGATCCCAGAGAGGAAGTCGTAACGTTGTTATGATTATTACTATGCTGAAGGCTGCAGTCTAATGCCTGTCAGCAACGTTTACCACCGCGTTCGAGGAAATCATTTCCGAGAGAAGTAAAAGCAGAGAAGCAGAAGAAAGCACTCTGTCAGGAAAACATTTTCTCTTCCTTTACATTCCTTTAACGTCTCAAGAGGTAAAAAGGCACACTTTTCACTTGGTGTCACATCTGTCGGGCTAAGAAGGGCTGCAGGAAGTCGCGTGCTAGCCGGTAGTTACTATGTTTATCGCACCTGGAACCTACGATAAAAATTGGTGAATCCCATTCCGTAAGGAGGTACTAAAAATCGGATATAAATCAGCGTAATGGGGATGATTTTATTGCCACCAGACGTGAGTGGCTTTTGTATCTAGGTTGGCATATATATGCAATAATTCTAATACTACCGCGTATTACTACCTGGCCAGATGACCAACTTGCAACGTAAACTTAAATAAATATTATGTATTATAATACAGCCGGATAGTAAAGAGCCCTTTCTTGATATCAGTGGGTGGAGCATTGACAACCTTCTCCACCTCCGAATACCTTCACCTTTGATTTCCCTCCTCTCTATTATCATGCAGTGAGTCTATTCTATGCTCAGCAGTGTCGACAAATTCCGTGAATTCGTAAACTCCTTAAGCGTGCGCATGGTAAATTTAAAGGAAAACAAGGAAACGATTAGAAATAGTTAATAGCCACGAGAAAAATAAGGTGAGTGGGGTTATACCCCTCCGGGGAGAAATGCGCGAAAATTTCCGCTCAGTCTCTCCACTATGCGGTACTATAATATATCATTTTGCACCCTCTCAAAAATCCACCGATGGACTAGTACAGGAGAGACATTTAATAATAGATGAACACACACAACCATTCACTAACTGGAAAAAAACGGTCAACCGGGATTCGAACCCCGGACCTTAATTTTCTTTAGTCAGATCAATGTTAGGAATAAACGGAAATGGAAAACTCGTATGGAATTGGGACTTGAACCCGTATCTTCCGTTTTCCGTATCAATACCGTAAAACTAGGTGTTCTTAACCGGATGAATGGTACATAAATTTATAGTGTATACTACGTATCCTACTAAAAGTATCACGAAAATAGTTGTTACACGAAGTAACACTTCCTTGCCCAGTTGAAACTGTGGAGACTATAATTTTAAACAATAATAATTTTTCTTATTATGATGAAATTTGGGGGGTCATGATTTATTTATAAAACAATGGGAGTGTGTAGCTAGATAAGCTTGGAATCCCTGTTCTAATACATTCATAAAATCGACGGAGGCGGCCGTGATGTTGTGGAAATCCATTCTAATGTAAGGAGACAGATGTTCACTTTCATTACTAATACATTCAAACTATAGCACGAAATAGTCTCATTCCGATTTTATGTAACTCTATATTCTAAGCGACTGGTGGCTCAATTTCAGTTATTTCCTTATTACTACAAATCTATTTTTTAGTAAACAGTATCTATTTAATATATTATGCTATACATTTTTGAATGTTCTGATTTTATGTTGCAGAATATTTGCTAATTTACGTAGCTGTTGGTGTAACAATTTTTTTAATATACTTCCTACATTACATTCCAGAAATGACGACTCTGTTTAACTGTTTGTCTTAGGGGACCTTTTTGTCCTTAGGGATATTTTTCAATATTGTGTAAGAGGTGCGTCAGTCTCTTAAATAAATTTTCTTAAATCTAAACAATAACGTTTTTTCGATTTGGTAGCAGGTGGTAATCACAGAAATCTGGACTGAAATTCTCAATAAATTTAATAAACTTCAACTTCAAGGCTTAGGTATATTGTAATTCTAAGTTCGTATTTATGCAGCTTACCAGTTATGTATTATTTGCACTCGTGCGTTGGGCAATTTCGAATATTTTCACACCTTTTCACTCCCATTAATGATGAGATGCATTTTCTGAGAGGGTAAATTGAAATAGGAAAGTAATTACTTCTGGAAATTTACTCCTATGCAAATGCTCTATTGTTAGTTTTTCGTCTCATTTTAAAGGATCCAAGTTCAAACAGGATTAACGATATTTCATATCAGATATTAGCCAAGGGGTAAGGCATATTAATACGGATTTATGAATATTCAGTTTTAATTAGGGATTAAATACAGGAACCGAATATCCTCACCTCCTTCCAGGTATTAAAATTTAGTCTGGAAGGGTAAAGTGGAATGGAAATCCAGCGAAGTTGCTACCTAGTTTGTCATATCTTTTACTGGGGAAAGATTTACTCAAATAGAACTGCCTTTAAATATTCACCATGGTCTTGCGGTCAGGAAGTTGCTCCCGCCGTGTCTCCGCTAATTTCCTAGTCTAAATGAATAACGACACTGCCTTGAGATTGAATCTCACGTTCAAGTTCATCTTTCTTTCCCTTCCGTTTGCTCTCTGAAGCAGAATCTATTCCTCATCGCTTACGTTACTTCTGTTCGCGGGGAAAAGACGTGTTCTCTTGATGGAGCCGGAAAGCAGTCGCTCCTCATTGTAATCCAACCCATCTCCCGCTCCGCTTTTTCTTCAAACGTGGTCCTCCGTTGACCCAAATAATCCGGCAAAAGTGATCCGCGATGCATTTAAACGGGAAGCGGATTTCCCAGAGCCAGAGTCGCGGAATAGTGCCGTGATTAAGTTTTTAATTCAATTTGCGAATAAAGGATACCCAGAATTACGCCTGGTTTACTTTTGGGATGGTGCTGCATCCAGTATCACTCGTTAACTCGATCACTTTACTTCGTATCACTAAGTCGAACTCCCCTAAGTCGAACTCTCCTAAGTCGAATTACCCGCTATTCCCAGGTGGAATTCCCATAAGAGCAATGTATTTTAGGCCTCCTTAACTCGAAGACTTTAGGACTTCAACTTCGCGTAATAGAATTTTCCAAGGTTTCTAGGGTATTATTCTGAAGCTACATTTTAGAAATTTGTTTTTTTTTTGCAAAACCAAGAAAGCGTTCACAAGTTCTTAAATTTTACAAGAATTAAACAAAGCTTAAACAAAGTTAACACAATTTTTCTGTAAATGTATGCCGTTTATCACTTTTTATAGTAAATGTACACTTTGCAGATAATGAACCAGCATGTAGCCTAATTGTATTCGTATTAAACGACTATATAGTAAACTGTGATTTAATTAATCCGAAAAAATCGTTCTTCATTAACTGTACTTTTACAACATTTTCTATAACTCGAAAATTCTGTTTTTAAGTTGAGAAGTTAAATTCTTTTTAGATACCTGTAAATTCGACTTAGCGAGGCCCAACTGCATATTTCCCATATCTGTCATATACCTTGCGCAAACATTTAGCTGCATTAGTCGGAACCGCAAAGAAAGAAGGGCTATGCATATTTTGGTGGAATGTTGTGCTGTCTCGCATTCAGTATGCTTTTGATCAAATAATTCAAACAGCCATTCCATTATCACTGACAGAGCCGTTGTGAAAGTTACTGAACGATACTCGAACCATTTTCAAATAAGTAAGATTAAGAGATATTTTCTGGAGTTTAGACAATATCATCATGTCGCCATTAAACCTTTTCACTCAAAATTTTGCGATCTTTGTTATTCATACTAAATAGATTTTTGTTTCGGTACTTAACTTTCTTAAATTGCAAAGGTTATCTAGAGGCGGCAAATTCGTTAACTTCCCAATTTCTATAATTCAAGATACTTACATTCCCTCATTTGAATCACTAATCCTGTATTTCTCCAAAGACATATCATTGCTATTCATATCATTTATGCTTGAATTAATGATTTCACATATTTTTAATTGGCCAGTCGAAAATTTCCCAAATCAATCATAAAGAAGCTTATTTAAAATCGAGCCAAGTTGAACCAGTGATAATTTTGATAAAAATATCAAGGTTTAATAGTCCATTGACTCTCTAATAAACCTCTGAATTTGATATCACTATCACATCGGAAAGAACGTAAAATCATGTTTCAGTAATTTCCTCATTTCTTCCGATGCCGACTGAAATCGGACGATTAAATATATAAATATAAAGGCATATTAATATGTATACGACGTTGATTATCATATAATACTTTGTAATTTTTTCCATCGAATAAAATCCATCCATTTCCATCGAATGAAAATTTTCGTAATGTAGTATTTTATGGTCTGAGCATTTTCCAAAACGCTACTTCCAGAAATCCCGCAGTGCAAACATTCAACTCCATTAAATTAGTTAAGGGATCGGATTTAATCCATTCCATGGAATCAATTAAAATCAATTTAGAATGCCATCTTAATTACGTATGTACACATATAAAGTAAAGATAGACAAATATAAATATCTAAAAATTATGTTTATGATAAGCAGGGTAATGCGATGATGCATCTAACCTAGATATCCATCTTATCCTAACAGGATGTTTTTACGATATTTCCGCCGCGTTTGTTTTATTTCGAAAATGCCTTTGATTTACGAACAGGATGTGACCCACTTTAACTTAATGCGTGAGAATTTCGGGGGTCCAATCATATCTTAAGGGAAAATGAAGATAGATCCACCCCTTGATTCTCCAGATGTTTCCCTTATTCAGTAGCCATTGAAAATAACCCTTCAGAAAGCTTCAGTTTGTGTTGCTTCTCGCCTTGTTTTCTCAAGTGTATGGAAAAATATACAAAGAAATTCCTCAGTCGTTTCGGAAACTTCCTTCCTCCATCACAAGACGGAAATTTAGAAAGCATAAAAATCTTGAAAAAGGTGGAATTCTAATACGTAAAAAGCTGGTAATTTTTCCATCCTATAGTAAAGTTAAGACGAAATCTTCCATTATGGATAAAATTTGAAAGCCTTATCAAACTTCCAGGTGATTAATTCTTTAATATTTTACTGAAATTTCTTCAAAAAAATAGTATAAAAATAAAATAAAAGATACATCTACTTATAGACTGTATTAGAAAAACGGATGGAAATTTTTCCAAGAATTCACTTCCCAGTTTTTTTATAGCGATATAAGCTCATCCTAAATAATTTGGAGGACACGTTATAACTCCAAGATCTGCCAAGAACCTGCTCTTTCAGAATTTATCTAATGGAAACAAGACTATTATAGATCTTAAAGCATCAGAGAAACGCTTACAGGTTTGCCGCAACAATTCTAGCAAAATCCTATTCCCATTAGCTGTACCTTTTCTAATCCTCGAATGCAACGGTAAGACTTTCTCACCAATAGAGTGAAACTAAATAAGAAACACGGTCTTAAAATAACATGGTTTAAGAAGTTTCATATGTTGGTTACCCTAAAGGTAAATCCTTCAGTAGAATTTGCATTCATGTTTAGTAATTTATATCGCATGTATGTACTTAGGTGATTATGAGGAAAACCATGAGTTTAAATATATACTCTTGCTCTTAGAGGGAATTTCGATTGATTATTTTACAAGGCAAGAGCTAATCAATAATTTCCTTTGGTATATCCATCACATACATAATTTTATAAACACTGCAATGATTTAAAATACACTTTATAGATTCTTGCAAAGATCAGAAGATCAGATCAAGCATATCACCTGATTTTTAAAGCTTCCACTAGTAATCGTAAAAATTTATTTTTCCGTGTAATCCGGGATTTTTCCTGGGTGCACGCCCTTATGCACAAAGTACCTTTAACCCTTTACTTTTCCCCGGGAAATTTAGTTTAGTCATTGTGTATTAAAAATATTACGAATCAGCATTTTACTCGCAGTATCATTTAAATAAATTTGGTCTCTACTCGAGCAAAACAGGGAATCGTACTATTATTATTTTATCTTTTATTGCATATACCTCCTTGCTGTTGTTATTCGTCCCTTTAAAGATTAACTTCATGGAGATGGCGTAAAAATATTGCATAAAACTTCATTAAAACGTAATTATTGGTTAGAAAATTTATTTATAAAACTTCTGAGGTGCAGCGGAGTGGAAGAAACTGCGGAGATGGTAATAGCGGTGAAAAAACCCCACAAAGACAAGAAAATACGACAAAAATCTTACAATAGAATATAACAAAAAGGTAAGAGATAAAATTAAAAAATAAGATGCACCTGTTTAAAAATGAACAATCAAAGTTGGACTAAGATGAACATAGATCTATTTACACCAGTGTATGATATATAGGTTCGCTATCTATGGTTCGTACTTTTGTGCCATTTTTTTGTTCGTAGAGAGAAATAATTTTCGCATTTTACTAGAGTTGACGGTGATAAATACTCTGGAGGGCATTGATCTTTGTGAAATGGCGCGTAAGACCATGGGTCATATGGAAATGCGCGAAGATGCGCTGTATTGTAAAAAAATCCCGATTTTTCAAATCTTCGAGGGAAGCATTCACTTCCGGTTGGTGCTGAGGACAGATTCTCGTTTTCGAAGAGTATTTGCCTTACATTATACGAAATAGGAATAACTCACAATAGCTATTAGCATCTTTCCGGAATATGGAAGAAAGATAAAGGGTATTACAGAATTGATGTTCATCATCCAATTTTGTTTAGCCTTCCCGAAGCATGTATTAAAATCTCTATGGTATCTCTATGAGAATCTAAGAATGAATAAGGAATCTAGATTGAATTGATTATTTGAATATATCTTTCTTTACACTGCAATGTATTTATATATCAAGTTATTTTAGTCGTAGAATAATTTCCTCTATAATATTTTAATGTCTACGTAATGATAAGTAGGTTTGTATTGTAATGCTAGCTAAATTTTCCAGCAATAATACTATTTGTGTGTGTATACATTTATTTATTTATTACTTAAGACCACCACAGCGCCGCATTGACAAGTGGCGACGTTAACCTATACCACAATCAATTGAAACAATACTAACAATTTCTATGCATACAATAACACAATACAGTACTACTATTATTTTCAATTTAGCTTAGGTGTAACTAAGAATCTACGCACACTACATGTAGAATCTACATTTATACGAATTTATAAATCATTTCAAGAATTCTTGAAAGCTTGAAAGATATGTTTAAATACAGAATACTAACCAACTATATAAAATATAAACATAATCAAATACAAAAAATCTGATGTGGCCAGCACATGACTTTCTCCATATATAAGATGTAAATATTTATCTATAGCAGTATATTCGAACTCTATACTCAATCTAAACTTGGAGGATAAGTGATTAATTTTTATCATATTATCTTTTACGTCACAAATATTATAAATAATGTTTTTCGAGACGTATTCGATAAAAAACGATGAAATTGGTTTTTCGCCCAAGGCGCCCAGAGCGCCCAAAAAGTACATAAGCAGCACCTTCCGGTTCATCAGTATTTCATGAATAACTCCTAAACAATCAGGTATAAAAAAATATATTTCAAGCAAAAGTTATAGTAAATTACATTTTATAAAACTTTTATAAATAATAGTGTATACCAAAATATCAGATAAATGGAGATATTTGTCACCTGTACTCGTCAACGTCAAGCTCACTCGTCCTTAATATTTTTACCCAATCATTTTAAAAACTCCCTATGACGTTTAGGGAAGGGCTCCAAGACTCCTGCAGGCAAACTATTCCAATCTTCCTAGGAGAATTTAGTAACGTTTGTTCTCTGTTTTATTAATTTAACTTTATGCCTATGGTCTTCTTAAATATAATGTGAATCTATTTAAAATAAATATCCTCCTAAGGCTTTTCAATATGTTTAATCGCTAACTTTGGGTTAATAAAATTCCGAACGCTCTCTATGGTAAAAAAGACCGTTTGGAAGATTTAGAGAGTATTAACCCGGAGGTATTAAATCTAATTTTTGTTACTGTCGCTTTCAGAACCTGGCAAATGGAAGGAAATCGCTTCGTATCGAAACATCTGTCAATTTCCTTGACGCGCGAAGTCGCACAGTTCGATGGGGTTGTCCCCAAGTTTTCGTAACTCGATTGAAAAGGTCGCGAATCTTTTTTATTTATTCATTCTACGAGTGCGAATGATTTTTTCCTCCCGAACGACTCCACGAGGTTTGTTGATCCCGTTTTGCATATGGAAAAGATGAGAAAAACGAAAGCGAGATCTCATCAAAGTTGGATGAAATTTCCATTTCGGAGGCAGTTTTGTTTCAGCCTCCGCCATCCCCGCTCTTTTTCGGGCTGCCAGTCGGTATCGGGAGAAAATTCTACTCAAATCGGATTCTTTTCCTCATTTCATCTTTCAGCAGAGTTATATTCGCGAAAATGGCCCCTTTCTCGCGAGAACAGCGTTGCTCGAACGCTTCAAGAGGTCGCGCAACCGTAAATTTTCTTGTACTAGAACGTGCATGCGATGACCCGGAAAATCGACTTGTAAGTGTATTCTTCGGTGCTCCATCTCCATTTAGATTGATATTCAGTTAGTTTCACATTAGTTTCGTCTCGTATTACCGTTGCCACGTGGTCCAGTGACCAAATTGCGAAGTACTGCTAAATAAATAAGTATAAGCCCATGGTTCACCGTATTGGAACTTTCACCTTAAAGTATTTTATTTTTAATTTCACCAAATCAAATAAAAATTAATGTAAAATATACGCTTGCTGGCAAATTTAAATTTCTGAAATTATTTATGCTATATCGGTTTTCATTTTTTAATCTATTTTAACTATATAAGAAAACTTAAAATAATTTTATTTGAAGCGAGCTAATATCATGATATGTTTTAAAATCACCGAAAGGAATCGTTAGAAAAAAAATAATTCATTAAAAATTACTATTAAAAATTATATTTTTATAAACATATCATTCTGTTAAAAATACTATTTTATTACAAGGAATTGAATTAAAATATAACTTTATTAAAAATATCATTTTATTTCAAAATATTTTAAAAATTGTTTTATTTTAAATATTATTTGATCCTAATACCGGATACTTAACTTAAAGAGGCTCATGTATGGCGAATTTTCCTTCGTTCAAAAACTCGATGTTACACCTTCGGTTATTCCCTCATCGGCACAGGATATTGCTACTCCAATTTCTCAGAGGAATTGACTGGGAATATAGTTGGCAATTCTCTTTCTCTCCGTCACTTTAAAGTAAGCCATTTAGACTGGTCTACCGCCTTGCTTTAGTACCATGCAATAGAACTGTGTGGTGTGTGATTTCCCACGTTTCATTTACTTCGTATTTCGGTGCAGTAAACACGCTCAACTCTCGAATATATTTTCAGGTAGAGGTCACAACGGTATCGATAAAGAGTATATACCATAATATTTATTCATTCCATGTTGGAATTTTATTTATGTTGATGTATTCATATAATTTTGTAGGTTGAGTGTGCCACAGTGAAGCTTGATTTAAACACTAATGGTTAAAGGTTTTTACAGAAAGCTAGTCTATAGACTAGGAGTTCCCGTAACAGAACTTTAGGTTAATGGTAGTTATTTGGGGGTTTCACAGTTACTTTTTTAAAGGTAGAAATTTGGAGGGTCTCTGTCCTATTCCGGACCCTTAGCTCGCCTTCGGAGCTCATGTTCGCCCGGCTCCCACAGCAGGGGGGGCATAAAAAACTGACCGCGAGGAATACTATTTAAAAAGTTACGAAAAATTCAAATGAGCAACAATTTATTATTTTCGTCGTCTCACTCGTCCAAAGAGATATTCAAGCGTCTTTTGATCGACATTCTATGATGAAAATTAAGATTTTTCGTGATTTTGCTAAACATCTCAACGGAGTTGGGTTGGGTTGGGTTGCGGGGGAATTTCTAGATTTTTGCATAACCAAGAATTCTAGATGTCTAGCTAATTTGCAAAAATGAGACAACGAAAATAATAAATTGTTGCTAATTTGAATTGTTTATAACTTTTAAAATCATATTCCACGCGATCAGATTTTTTGTGCCCCCCCCCCCTGCTGTGGGAGCCGGGCGAATATGAGCTCCGAAGGCGAGCTAAGGGTCCGGAATAGGACAGAGACCCTCCGAATTTCTACCCGAAAAAAAGTAATTGTGAAACCCCCAGATAACTACCATTAACCGAACTTTATTCGTGAAACTCGATCCTCCATCAATCTATCCAAAATCGAATTGTCTATATGTATAGTAACGATTTAATAAACGAGAAAAAGTGAATGATTCGCTTCCATGACAATTAAGCAATATTTTATCATAAGATGACGGTAAAGTGATGACAGATTTATGAAATTTATATTGCATATTGGGTACGCGGTAAATTTTCGATTACTGTGCGCGATTTGGAACACACGAGAAGTTGATTTCGACTCAGATTTAGAGATAGCCCAACGTACATATGCTAGTTTCGAAGATCGTGCTAGTGAATATTTCAGGTTTATATGGAATATCATAGTGTAAGTCTATTTTCATTCAGTAACTTTCGGGGAAAATGTTTACAATCACGGTAGCTCTTCGTTACATTACTCTTGCTTAACTGTTAAAAACATGCAATGCAACGAAAGCCATCAATATCTATATGGTAATATGCTATGGGAAACGTTAAAATAATCTTCGTAACATTGCTCTAGCTTAACTGTTAAAAACATGCATCGTAACGAAAGCCATTAGTCACTTTATGATAATTTTAAATGTAATTCAAGAAGATTATGTTATGGGAAAACATTAACATAATCTTCGTAACATTGCTCTAGCTTAAATATTAAAAACATGCAATGTAACGAAAGGCATCAGTACCTATATGGTAATTTTAAATATAATTTAACAAGATCAAGTTATGGGAAAACGATAATACGGATTTAATCCTTTTAATTATCCTTCGCTTAATTCCGTTATTTATAATCTAGAATTTACCGTATTAATATACGAAAGTGAAATACAATTTTCTTCATTAGTTTCAAAAAAATTGCATGTGTATAACTACAACTTTTATCGTATGGATCCAATGATTCATAAGACTACCTGTCATTCCAAATGACAGTTAGTGAGAGAATTTTCGTGCAAGTCCTCCAGTCGTAGGCTCACGACCTTTGCGACATTTGAATCACTCACAGCTATAAATAGACTCCATTTGCCAAACTGTGCGAAACCCAACATAGCTTTGAGGGAATCTGTATCTTTGATCCGGAGCCCCAGGTTCTTTTCCCCGGGGAGGCAGTTCCAACGCCCCAATATTTGCTGACGTAGCGAAACATTCTAAATTCGACTACACAACTTCTCTCTCGAAAAATTTATAAAAATAATCTGAGAGAAGGAGAGGTGAAAAGTCAAGGGCCTCACGTTTGTGTGGTCTGTCGTTAATGATATAAATCCCTCTTATTAGTCAGGAAAGCTTCTAAAGGAGAGAAAGGCTGCTTTACAGTACGCATAGATGACTACTTAATTCAGGAATGCTAGGGTTTTTTATTTAATATACTTTTGACAATTAACGTTGGCTTTTGAGAGGATAGATTTCTAGATGAAAGACAATGGAAAGAAAGGCTAAGAGATAATATTCAGATAATTTCTCCTATTAGTGATAACTATGCGGAGACAAAGCTCAAAAACATTATTTTTATTGATAAATTTCGTTTAAACAATACGAATGTATGCGCAAATTTATTTTTAGAAATAACATAAATTTAGTGAAATTCCCACATCAACAGGAATTTATAATGATGCATATTTTAGATAGAATTTTAAAACTTATTATTCTGTGTCCAAGTTTCTATTTATGGTGTTTAATATCCTTTTTCAATTATTATATATTTTATAAAGTTATTTATGAAATCACCTTCTGATACTTCATACTAAATTCCGAAATAATCGAAGGTAAATAGTAAATATTGATTAAATGATTAAAATTGTTGATGTAAATGAGTATTAATTAATCAAAGATATATTTTAGAGTTTACAACGAATAAATATTAAAGATAAATATGTAAATATACAAATCCATGATTACTCTAAATGTAAAATTCATAAGTTATCGATATTAGAAAAATGTACTCTTTTAGAAGTGTGGCAATCTATAATCAGTTAAAGCGATGCAAAGTTCAAAGGTTAAAAACTAAAATTGATCGATAGCTCAGTAATTTTTTACGATATCGGGGTTTCAGAATAAACACTCGACCGTAACCCGCAACTGGGGACGGGCACATCAGTTCTACGCCGGAAAGTGCGTCGAGTACTAAGATAAACGATATGCCGTCGTCGAGTTGTTTGGATGCTTAGGAATCGGCCTTGACCGTTTACTTCAGTTAAGTCTAGTGCAATCGAGTAATTAATGACTTAGTGGGATGCTTCAATTGGTTTTGACGTTTGAAAATGCGTCATGGAAACTTTTCTGATCATTTCAGAGAGCGGGTGAATCTGGTGCACGAGGCGCAGTGAATTCTCTAATTTCCCTGTCAATAGGAGAATTAGAGAATGGAAAGCCCTACCAGGAGAAGTCCTCTTTCCAATACCAAAAACATTGAAAGATTTTGAAAATAAGCTTAAATCTATCTGTAATTTTTAAATTTTTGTAACATTAATAATTGTAATATTGATGTTATATTATCTATTGTGCAGATAATTGTAATATTAATGTTATATTATCTATTGTGTATGTGTATATGAAAGTAATTAATTGCCAGCGGGAGGTTTTTTGGAGGGGTTTTCCTCCCATCTTTGGGCTAATGCCAGGCATTCCTTTGTAGTATAGTATTTACCCCTCCACCGCTGCCACCAGCGTCATTTGAAAATAGATAAATAAATATTGCAAAAGCCAATAAGAACGAGAAAAATATGGCGGAAGCTATAATTATTCACAGAATATTGACTTTAAATTACTTTAGAACGCTTTCAAAATAGAATAAAAAAGAACTTGCGTATTTGGTTTCGAGGGAGATATAAGAATCACTTACTTTCAGGGAAAACTCGTGCACCAATAACATAACGCTTTTAGTATTTTTTGTTTGTGATAGCTTAGTTATGATACATTTTTTAGTAGCATTGAATTGAAGTTACCGGATAGCCTACTGAGCAGCGCGTTGACCTTCAATGAAAGGTCTCAGGTTCGATTACCGTTGGGAATCCATATACGCGAAATTACCTCAGCTGTTGAAGTACTTCGAATAACGCAATTAGTAATGAAACTTATCATGACTAATGAACGAAAAAATAATAGTGTTTCAAGGGCGTTTACAGGTGTGTTTTAAAGTTTCTATTACCGCTTGCTCCGAAACTTGAATTCAAGAGACATTATACCGAAAAGACGACTCAAAATTGGACAGTTCACCCTGGGGACTTTTTAGCATACTCGCATCAATCAAAAACTATTTTATTATAGATATTCTTCGATCAAGGGACATTTTATAGTAACTAATTGGTGCAAGCGTCCAGGTTGTTTTGGATGGTCACTGTTTCTAAATAGTTAATTCGTCCGGTCCGATACTGTGCGTATATTAAGAGAAATAGATTTTGATAGTAGTCAATTTAAAAATTAACTCTTTTCGCGAACGATAGGCGATGCTAATAAAGTTAAACCGTAGTTCGGAAAACTTCTCTTTACACCCAGGCTTGCACGTATTCATGTAGATGCTGATGTAGATGACATTTTTGCAGAGAATATTGTCCCTGCGAAAAATAATATATTTCTACATTAATTTATTATATGGCACCAAAGGATCTTTCGAAGGATTCTTGAGCACCAAAAAAGTTTTATTTTACTAATTTGTTTATAGGAAATAAGGAGCCAGGTTAGCCAGAAATGGGATAAATGAAACAAGAATTAAAGCTTCTATTGTGAAAAATGTTTTGTTTTTCTGGTTTATTATATTTATTACTAAAGTTTCAAAAAGGAAAATGCTGGTGGTACCTTCGTAAAAAAAAACAATTCTGCTGATATTTGGTGGAAATTCTGCATGATTAGTCCAATAAAAATCAATCATCTTAAGATGAAGGTAGTATCCTCGAAACTAGTTGTGTTTTGTTGAATGTTTTTTTTTGTGGACGGAATCTGACTGTCTCTGTCTATCGTCTATGTAAGAACCCTGAAAGCCGCCTTTCGGCGTACGGCAGGGGGTGCAAGCACCTTGACTCTATTTTCCTAATCGATTGCTTTCGCGTATCGTTCGCGGAAAAATTGAATTCTTGAAACGATTCGTTCTAGCATCTATTTCCCTAATTTTCCTCGCAGTATCAGATCGGCCCATATAGCCGGGGAGGTCGCATTATATCGGTTACATCATCAGAAAACGTAATTTCTCTGAACTTATTTAGTAAATTTAATCTTTGAAATAGTCTTCTATCTGCTAATGATTCCCATCCCGTATCATGTATCATCTGAGTAGCACTCGCTGTTTTATCGCAGCAATACTTTACAATTCGTATCGCCTTTCCTCGTGCTTTTTCTAAATCCTGAATATGACATTTGTCGGAAGGGTCCCATACGCTACATGCATACTGAAAGCCTAACTAACGCTAAGTGACATCGCTGGTGAACTTTTTCTTCGCTCCTACCGACTATTCTTGAAACTAAGCCGAGTTTCTTGAGTGGTTTAAATTATTTGTGATTAGTAAAGATTGTGTTTTTATTGAACTAAGTATTATCATAATTTCACATGACTACGATTTTATCATGGCTGGAAGCGATGGAAGAAGGTATTTCACCGCTCTTCTCCATGTAAGTACGGATAGGAACACCCAGAACTATGAAAGATAGCAGGTGGCCTGAAGGTCGCAGGCTACCCTCACTTGCGATTAGCTTATGCTATTCCAAAGGCCTCTCACTGCACCGCAAAGGGCTTAGCAAGGGTCTGAAGTTTCTAAAACTATTTAAATTGTAAAGGCACTAAAATCTCTTTAAGATAGTCCCCTTTTAGCGTCTGATGTCACCTTAATGTTTTGAGATTTTAGCTACAATTTATGTGTTTTAAATGAGAAGTGTCATAGAAGAGGTTCCCTCACCTTCTAATCATATAGAAACGAGAGCTCTGAATACGTTTATTATGGAAATTGAAGTGCTTTGCTTCAAAGTTTCAAAATTCATGTATGATAGACTCTGCGCTTCTGTAGGAACGCCATGATGAGTGAAAATCCTATGTATTTTGTACGTTAAAAGCATTTCGGAAGCGTGAAATCGTTAGATGCTCCTTAAGAAGGATTTGCTCACAGACTACAGATTATCGGAATTATAAATGACGGGGAGGTTTAATTCTTGAGATGGAATTAGACGTCTTTATCCTCGAGCTTTAATCTTCTTCCTGAATTAAGCATTTCTCCGTACATTGCCATCAGTAGTCTCCACAGTTTAGGCAAACTTAAAGGGATAATTATACAAGAGAGATAATGGAGAGTGATTGCTTCAGTTAAAGAATATGTTTCCAACATAGGCGATAATGGAAATCCGAGACGAATATCTTCTAATGTTTGGAAGGAATGATGTTGGATTTCATATGCTCTTCGCAATGTTTTAACTCCCTTCCTAACCCTTTTAGAACCTGCGTCCAATTTATTAAACACCATTTTCAGTGCTTATTATGTTCATATAAATTTAATATTTATTTTTACGTTTTTGCTTCTTTTATGTTAATATTATTAAATTCCTGTATGAAAGGAGTCTCATAACTCCTTGACACACGCTGAAATACGGCTTGCAGGTTATTAATGTAGAAGTAAATGCAGATAAGATTTTATTGCTCATTGAATAACAGAAACATCTAATTAATTCAAATATAATATTTTTGTAGAAAATATACAGGCTTGAAATGATAAAATCAACTTTCTAGATTTATTTCCATACTTTGAGGTGTGATAAAGAATTTGGAAAATCATGAATTCTTTAGTCCATCGAATAAAGCATAAAATGCTCGACAGCACTCGTATTTTTAATATGGCTCGATTGAAGCGAAGTATACTGATTATATATTCTAGTCACACTCTTCACTATTCGATCCATTGCAGACAACTGATAATTTTACTCCAAATGGCAACGACCGGTGAATGTAATTCGTAATCAGTTTCATGACCTGGGGATAATGATTCACTGGAATTCCTTCGCGTTCGAGGGGGTTAATTAGGATCAAATCCTCGTGACCCAGTCTCCGATTTCGTCGGAAATCAAAATTTATGCCGCGGCGTTTCCGTGTAGAGCGGAAGGCGTGATCCTTCGCAATGTAGCCGATTATTTAAGTCAGAATTCGCGAGAGAAGAGAACTGGGTCACTTCTAAACCGTTGACGGAAATAAATTTGCTATCCACCCCACTCGACCTTAACTATCGAGAATACGGACTCCATTAAAGGATTTCGCAGCGGCCGAAACGTCGGATGAACTTGGGAATCGGTTGGAGGATCGCCCAAAATCCTAACATTATGAAGAGGAAAAGATATTTGCCATCTAAATTATTGTTCTACAAGCGGCTCCTGAATTGAATTCAATTCTGCTCTGAAGCTCTTCCTCGAAAAGATTTTCAAAAACCAGAGGATTTTCGATGTTTGCAGTTGGCATTTCGTGAGTCATCTACGACAAATTTCCTTTTTATTTTCATTTTCCTTCCGAACTCTTTTACCTAGTGAAATGTACCGAATAACTATAATTAAGTATAAATGGTATTCTTTAATAATATTTATACGATCCTGTACATTATTTACCGAGTGAATTCTACCGAATATCCATAAATTTAAATTTTAAGCAGTACTTATTTATAATGTTCTACTGACGCTATTACTTCAATTAACCATGTCCAAAGGCGTTTGCAGTTACAAAATCAGTTGATAATTCTAACGTGTCGGGGATGAATAGCCTCCTCCTAATTAATCAGAAATGAATATTTAGGCTCCCTAATTTATTCGTACGAAATAACTCGGCACGTTGTACTGCGAGGAAAAATTGAGAAGACTTGGCCAAGAGGCCAAAAATGGATTTCTCATTACAGATATTGAACATTTAAGTAAAAATTTATTTAAAAAAGACTATCACATTTGTTATCCCTACAAGTTAGAGAAATAAAAGATGCGAAACTTGAAAAGATTTTACAGTGAAGCACGATTCCTGTTTCTCTGTAGAAACATTCATATTCGATGAGATATAGAATATGTTGAAGATAGCCATTAGAAAAAATGACGATTTCTTTGTCTAAATAATTATTTATTCTTTGATTCGGTATAGTTTTCAGCTAGAATGTTGGGCTCGGCTGACCTAATTCATTTTTGTTTATTCCTTGAATTTTTTCGTTCCCTTTAAAACTGATTAGAAATGAGGACTCGAATAAGTAATTTTCCGATTTTCCAAGAAATACCTACATAACTGCTAATTCGTATTCAGTAGTATGGCAATTTCATTGTAATGTTTGGATTCATAACATCATTTTCTTTTGCTTCTTCTTACTAGCGAGCGAAGAATGCATATGAAAATGCATGCCTATATATGTGCTAATCTAAGACGTTCATATTTTTATAAACATTGAAATACCTTTTCCAAATTTAAATTTAAATTGATTTAAGTTAGCTTTCCTTTTAGATCGACTGAGAAACGCTGCCATTGCTATGATAGCAACCCAATATTATTCCTTAAATTTCAAATTTTTATAGCATATTTCAGGATATTTTTACGAGATGTATACATACATGTAGTTTTACGAAAATTACCGCACATAAATAATTAACTTATCATTTTTTTCTCTTGAGCATGAGTAGATATTTTCACACGTATTAAGATCCTGTTATAAACTTAATTTAACTATCCCGATGATTATCAAATCAATAAGTAATTATAAAGTCATTTCCAAACGATTATTTGCCGATTTAAGCTGTATACGTATTTAAATTAACCATTAAATTTACGAATTTTGTTGAACGTTTTCGTTATTTTGTATATGTATCGATAGTGTAAATTCGTCAGTATAAAAATTGTACTATTCATCCTCGTATACTCATAGTTTACCATGTCGAATAAATAGTATTCCAAGTATTTCACTTAAGTATAGTATAGCATATTTCAGACCCGTGGATACGGTAATTGTATTAACAGAATTGGCACACAGGCGATACCCTAATGAAGATCATCCTGAAACTCTTCCGTAATTCTCATAGCTCTCGGACTTAGAAATTCAGATCTGGATTCGTTCCCAGCCTCACGTTGCACCCTCTGCTCTAAAAATCTAATTCTCTGACCTCGGAATCAAGGGAAAATCTAGGGACGTGAGGAGAATTCGTTTCCCTTTCTCGATTCCATTGGGAGTGCGCCTAGATTCCCCCTCCGCCGAGTTCGGTTTGCATAGGGAAAGCGAATGGGAACCCTCACAAAGAAAAGCGGTGTTGGTATAAAAATAGAGTAATTGAGGAATAGGAAGGGAATGGTAAAAGCGGTTAATGGTGAAGGCGGACTGAGGGTGTAATGGATAGAGGTTAAAGTGCTTTGGAGTGAGGGACTTGAAGAAATGTGGATTTTTGCTATTCCCGTGAAATGGATATGTATTCTATTATTCGATAACGTCATACTATGGGCTAGGATATTGCGAAAAAGACTCGGTAGAAAATTTTGGAATGGAAGAATCACGGATTTTGCTTTACTGCATAAGATGACGATTTAAAAATTTAAGAAGGATTTACCGTAAATCATCACATAAAAATTCTGATAATGTGTAGATTACTCAACATTATGCTAAATTTGTAGCTAAATGGAGGTTTTAAGCTCAGTATTAAACCGTTGAGAATCTGTGTTATCATTAGAGAGGTGGTGCGTATCCTCGGAAACTCCATAAATAAGTATCAATTACTTTTTATTGTATTTTCACTATTTTTGGAGACTTTACACTGTATAAAGCGGTATAGTAAGTGGTGAAATGGTAAATTTTCATACTTGTGATAATTTATACAATTGTAAAAAGTAAAATTATGAAAAAATATTAGTAATTCAAATTATATCTATTGATATACTTAAGCGATTTTTGAGCGCAAAACTTTCAATTATGACATGAGAAAAAAACACATATAAGCAAATGACCGGCATTGTAAATTGAACTGGGTAATTGGAATTCTTTTATCTGTTTGCGATAAATAAACTTAGTATTTTTATTCTGATTAAATCATTGCTTGCCTATGAAGAACCTAAATAAATTGTCCCAGTATGCAAGGTATAGTAAAGTAGAAAAGTAAAATAATTAAAGAAGTGGAGTATTTAATTCAACAAATTAATGTATTAGGTAATAACATTATGATAAAAGTAGATTAAAATAAAATTAATATAAGCAGTAACAATTAAGCAGTAAACGAAATTAGAGGTATGATCTAAATTCATGCTCTTGTTGTGAAATTGATAATAACTTCAAGGGAAACTCATGGTTTGTCGTTCCATCTCTCAAATATTTGCTGTATTAGATTACATCCAAAATATTAAATAAAATCATTACCTCATTAAATTATCATAGAATTTCGTTAATGTTGATTGAACACAACACTTTTCCTTAATCGGTCCCATTCTCTTTAGTATGATGAAAGTTCGGGAATTTCGGATGGAAATTTTATTGGAACAAACGTATGTTTTCATTAAGGGAACAGGATCAAAGTGAAGTAACAATCAGAGGATTCCTATTTCACTTCAATCTCTGTTTTGGGTAAAATGTCATCCAATCAAACCAAATGGAATGTACGTAATTAAAACAGAACTTTCTCTATTTACGAACCAACATTGTGTTCAAATCAATCAACAAACTACAATTCTCCGTTGGAAATAACGTTGAACGACTATTCTTAAACGTTGTGTGCACATTTTTCCTATAAAATATTTTACGAACAGCGTTTCCACAACTCATGTTGTTTTCATAGATACTACATCAGAAAGTGTAGTTTTGTTAATTTCCCATGTATTATTCCTCTGAATATATCATACGTCTTAAAGAGGACTGTTCTCAGAGTAATACGGTGCAAAATTTTACTAATTTTCACGATTTTCGAACAATATTTACCTTTCATATAGTAATACACATACATATTATTTTTTAACCATCAAAGTCATTTTAAAGATAGTGATCCTTTATCTTAGCCAGAAACAAACCACCGAAGATGGCATGGATTTACTCCAATACTTCTATCTTTAATTCTAAAAAAGTTACTACTTAATATGAATTATTTAGACAAAAAACTAGATGGATTTTCAGCAGAGTGGTCCTTTCAGTAAGGTGTCATTTTGTTACGGGTTTTCAAGTCTAAAATAGGTTTTCCAACCACATTTTGATAAATACCGGAAATGTACAGCTCGTTTGGCATCGGAGCAATTTTATAGGAAATTATTAAGCAGTATACCAGCAATTTGAAGACTATCCTGTATAAAGTTTTCAGTGATTTGAACGGATTTATCGTTATCATTACTTCGGAATCGACGACCCTGATCACTCATCAATTCCGATTAAAGCCGGGTTAATACCTAACGATTTGTCTTATCGGGCGGATTGGATCGTTTGGATTGTAGTGTGTAAGCAGAGGTGACGAAGGCGGAGATTGAATTGGATGGTAGAAGCAGAAGTGATTCGATTTCAAAAACCGGATTGTTCCGATTTGTCATCCAACTTTCGGAATACACCCTCTTGCCGACTGAATCGCACCCCATCGCTGTTTATGTATTTCACGTTTTATACGTTGCCATATTCATACGTAATAATTTTGCTAGTCCAGTGCTTTATGACTCTCCGAATTTGCACCAATGCACAAAATAATGAACTAAAGTAACATAGAATAAACTTTTGTATGTTGGTGTCGACTGAAGAGATGACCCCCATAAAATTTTAGAGTCATGCGTTCCTTTCTGGTACAAATGACTCCTATCAGGCATATAAAACTTCCAAATCCCGAACCAAATTTTCAGAACATAAATAAATCAGTTTCAAATCAATGACTATACAAAGTAAAAAAGTGTAAAGATTAGACCGATTCAAAACAGAAGTATTATTATTCTTATTATAACTTCAAAAAGTAAAATGTAACTAAATTTGAAGTAAAGATAAATATTATTAAGTCGTATCAACTTATATTCACCAAAAAAAATATTGAAATTCTTAATTATTTAATTCCGCGTAATATTACTTAACAGACATAAAGAAATTTTCCATAACTCTTTGCTAGCCGTGTAAGAAATTAGTATGCAATTACTTCTACATTATTCTCATAAGGTCGATATGACCCAAATTTCTTTTAATTTTTTCGGCCCTTCAAAATGATGGCGCAATTGCTTCACCTATTAAAAATGAGGAATAGAGTATCGGACAAACAATAACAACTTGTATTACCTTGTAACTTCTGTTATAGCGTAAACCTTTACAATAGCTACATTGTCAGTTTTATTATTCATAGGACTTAATAATATGTAATAAGATTAGCATATTATAGTAACTTTTTGAAAAGCTTTACAAAAATCAAAATAGTTAATTTACAATAATTTTTATTATAATATTTGATTTCCCTCTTCAGTTCACTTAGTAAGAATTTTAAGAAAATCATTTTTATATAAAACATATTTAACTTTTCAAAGATTTTGGAAAATAATTTTCAACCCCTAAATTAATTACATAATATGAATGTTTCTCCAGCAGAGTTATCCATTTTATGAAAGGGCTTCCTGGCTTGAATGAATAATTACTTATTGAGCGAACGAAAAAGTTGATTAATTGGTCTGATTTAGATCTGATAGAATCCATTCAAGTTTAAATTTTTGCCTTTTCGTTATAGAAATAAAATTTTATCAATATCTCATTACCCATGATTTGGGCGTTCCATCATCATGATCCATTTCCTCAAGCATGAATTTCAAAAATCATTTTTGGGAGTGGTCAATATGTAGCAAACTATACCGCAATCATTTTTCACTTTCGAGAGACATTCAAGATTTATTTTTCTCATTTTCACCTCAACCAAAATCCCCTTTTATGTTATTTTCTTTCCCAAGGCAGAACCGATAGCAATAGAAAAAAAATTCCGTCGCTAACGATCAGGGATGACCTGTAACTTCCAGGAATTTTTCCAGCAGGAAAACAGCACATGGTCTCTCTTCCCTAGCGAATCAAATGTGACGTCACTCAGAGCGATCTCTTGTTGAATTTCCTTTGTGAGAAGTCGAATTTGAAGGATGAATCGAGAAAATGATTGATGCGGACCGGTAATGGTGCGAGGGACACAATTAAATGACATCTTACGTCAAGAGAGAAAGCATTGCAAGAAGTTGTTCCTTAATGGTGTCATGCCGCGGTTTCTGGAAATTAGATTCTTTAACAATTAGGGTGCAAAGATACGGGGTAAAATTTGAAAATATATCATAGTAAAACTTTGTTAAGGTTTATGGGATGTATGTGGGATAGAATAGAAGTAATCCTCTGAATAAATTAGTGAGAAATAAGGATTAAGCCTAACAAAAGGAAATTAAGACACGATTCCTAGCAAACAGCGGTATATTTTCTTAATATTTGGCTACCACAAGTGTGTATTTCAGAGTTGCCTTTACTCCGTTTATCAAATTTTCAATTTTTTTGCAGCGAAATGAAGACCCGATTACAGAATCCTTTATAAAAATCTTAATATAACACCTGCATCACTACAAAGATATCCATCAAAGTCCTTGCACTTAATAAAAGTCTCTCCTTGTAAGCTATATCATTTTATTTCTCCTATTTTTATGTCTGTTTTTGCTGGGACAGTTGTAACATTCCATGTTCCAAATCTCAAGTCCTTTCAGCGAAGCTATTTCCGTTATTCATAACCAGATCGGAGGCGAATTGTAGGCGTTTCTAAGAGACGTTTTATTCCGATGTGGGGTTATTATTCAATTTTATAAAAATTGAGATGCCTTCTCGCTGATAGGTATTCTTTTTAGTTGGATGCCTTCAATATTGTGCCATTTATTGGAACAATTTGCTTGATACCTATATTGCATAGTAAATCGTTAGGTTTAAGCTTGCTCCAAGAATTATATACCAGCCATGAGTTCCAAATAAATACTTTTGATAGGTTTAAAAAAATAACTCTTATATTAATCAAAACGCTAATTCATTTTATCCAATATCTCCCTTTCTGCATTCTATACTTCATTCCATTTTTTAGCACTAACCAAAGTTTCATTTGTCTTATTTTCTTATAAACTGTCATGTGTTCCCACACACTAACCCATGTTGTTACCAACACCAACAGTGTCAAATTAAACTAGTGTCTTGAAATTCTATAGTGCAGAGTTTCCCAAACTATGTTCCGCGGAACACCAGTGTTCCGCTGAACATGAATAGGTGTTCCGCGGCAATATGTAGTATTAATGGAGAATTGGAGAATAAAAGTCATTAAATGCTTTATTTATTCACATTTTTATGTTTATGTTATAATATTATAGTTTTATATTTAAAAATAATTACTAAATAAATAATTAGTTGTAATTTAATAATTTTTAAAATTATACAAATAAAATTACCTAACCTCAAAATAAGCAGTGTTTTGTTGAACTTCCCAGGTTTGTGAAGTGCTCTATTACAGAAAAAAATGGGAAACCCTGCTATAGTGCATATGTATTTTATAATCATAGACTTAAGGGCTTTCCAAAATCATTCTTTACGACCTATAAAGTCACTTTTATCCATCGTAACTCTAATTACTTAAGTGCCAAGCCTTTGTAAGGCTTACGTATAGCAATTTTAATCACGGATCCCAACATTGTCGTGTGTACACACCTCTCGGGGGATTTCACATCTTCTACGCGGAATTAAATGAAATTATTCTCAACACCTTGGGCGCTTTTGAGCCTTATAGGTGGAAGAAGCAATATCTTATAATTAAAATCCACGTGAAAAGAACCCTAAATCTTTACGAAGCTAAGGAGATGCGTCGTAAGAATCATTCTAACAAGGCCGTAAAATTCAGAGCCATTGTCCCGTCGAATTTAATTAAAATTTTATGCGCTCAGAAAATCCTGCTGGATGGTGTTGATTAAGTCAGGATTTTCACTCGTGGAGCGACACGTTTGCAGAGGAAAAATTGTAACCAAATTCAAGCGTAGTGGGAAGAATTTGCAATTTTCCTTGTATGCTCTTGTAGCGCTGTGCTCATGATATTGAGTGGTGGTGTAATATTAAGAAGCAGATAATTTACTTCAATAAAATTATTATGAGTTGCCTGCGAGGATTGAATAATTGGAACACGGCTGTTAATGAATTGGGGGTGTATTACCTCCAATAGCCATCTTTGTCGGCGCTCCATCCCTTTTTGCTACCGGTATTCGGAAATAACACGAAGGCACTGATTTTTAAGAAAATCGACCGACCGAAACAGTCTTTTAAAAAAAAAAAACCCAATGTATGTACATTTCAGTAGTCGTGCTATTATTCTACCCCTGAAGATGATAGCAACGCTATTGAAAGGTACATACATGCATTTGGTTTTCTAAAAAGTTGGTATTCGGCTCCTTTTTGTTTCCGAATACCGGTGGCAACAAATTACGGAGCGCTGGCAAAAACTTTTAGAAATCTTTAATCTTTAAATCACCAGTGTGAATTAAAAATATTCTGAGGATTATAAGAAGTTTTTACACCCCTTCTCTTTGTAGTTTTGTTTCTTAAATGGAAATCTTTTGTGTTCAAATTTAACTTTTTCATTTGCTCCAAAGAACCTCTCTCTTGTTAAATTTCCCCTCTTTTTCCCCATTACTTGTTAAGTAATTAGTGCGTGTTATTGGTTTTGTTCCTGGTTTTATAGGTATTTTAAATAATTCTATATAGATATAAGGGTATTGTAGTTGATTTCAGCAAGTAACGTTGGAAGGGGGTATTTTATCTTACCGCCGGAGAGTGCCACAGCCATATCAAAAGGTAAAATCGATAATTAAACACATTAATGACTCAAGTTTAAAGAGGCTTTGATTCGTTTGTTTGGACCTGGAATCATCGACTAACTATGTTTCTAACTAACTAACTAACTAACTAACTATGTCCTATTAACTCAAGATATATATAGGAATTCACGTGTATGGTGAGGTTGCCTAAAACCAATATTCAGTTACTTTTTTATAAACAAAAGGCCATTGAGTTAAACGGCCAGACACTTGTCCACTATTTTTAATCAAAGAACGTGCTCTAAAAGATCCGTGCGAATCCGTTAGTTTATTTCCCACTTACCTGGTGTTTCACTTGTCGGTTCAAATTTTCATTTTTCGAAATTGTTTTGCATCGATTCGGCTCGGGTTTCCATAATACAATTGCAGTAATTTTTATTAGGTAAGTTAAAGATTGATAACGAAACTTCCTAGTCCTAATATCGTCCGATACAGGCACATTTGAATGTGTGCAAATTACCGCGAACGTCCTAAGTAGATAAGTATAGCGATGTCAAAGGCTAGGTAACAGCATATCTCTGTCCACAGCGGCAATACACGGGGATAACGTCTTCAGAAGCTTCACAAGGCTCTGCATTGTGGTACCTTGGGGATGACAGGGTCCGTAAATCTAAAGTGTCGTCGTCTCCTCTACTTCCTGTTCCTCTCCCTCTGACAATTCCCTGTTCATGTCCTCGGAGCCCTCCTTATCAGCTCTCACCTATAGCCAACTCCTTTTTCCAACTCACTGCATTCTATCGCTTACGTCCTTTTCAAATGGACTCCGAAAGTCTCCCCAGGATATTCATCGCCGCCTCCGAAGGGTTTGCCTCGTCGTCCCCCAAGGGTTCGAATGCAGAATGGTAAAAGATACTTTGATTAAATGGAGTCCCTTCGAAGAAGAGTGATTTCCTTATACAGGGTTATATCGATCCGCAAAAGCGGATATTTGGATGGAAAGAGGCTTGCTTTAGAGGGAGATTTTAGGAAAAGTAGGTAGAATGCGACGGGAGAATGGCACCCAGGATGGAAAATACCACGTTTTCTGTACGGGATTAAAGTTGCGCCATCAATAATTTATTGATATATTTATTACTAGCGGAGTGCCCGTTGATTCTCAACGGAAAAATGAATGTTAATCGAAAGTAATGAAATTTAGAAATGAAAAGTCTTAAATTTTGGAAAAAAACATTACTTCTCTTCATCCGATGTGAATTACGAAATCACAAAAACAGCAACACAAATTTAAATCACAGACTAAACTAATGCACCAGTCGCTACAACAAATAGAGGAAACAACTGAGTACCGAATAAATGGAGACGTAATCCCAAAATTAGCCACACAAATCTTGTAAACCACAAACGAAAACTAATGAACCAGTCGCTTAGCACGTCCAATATGTATGACAGACAGCGAGCGAGTGAGCGAAATCATCGCAACAATCAAATAAACGACCGCAAATGAATTACAATGTAATGTAGCTAATCTAATTAGAACTCATCCTTTTATGAATTAACACCTAATTTATTCCTTAAGATGGTGTTGGCTGTTCTTTAATAACATTACTCAACACTTCATAATTAACCATCTGCTGTTAAATTAACTGTAAGAATTGTGTAGAACATTTTTATCCAATTAAGAATGTAAGTGGCGCATCTGTTTAATTAAATCGCAATTATAATTTGACAATAATGTTGCAAAATCTGAGTGAACTGTTACCTCTTCTCTTGAATAGGATAATAATAATAATAGGATACTAAAACTCACTGGAAAATTTTTCAATGGCTCACGTCCTTACGTCTTGCAATCATTAGGGTTGGATGTGAGAAGAGTATATTAAAGCTCAATTTCGCACTGAGATAAAGTCGTTTTATTAATATCATGAATGTTATGAAGCCACTTATCACATGTCGTGGGGATTATCGGATTTTTATGATGTGAATTACAACGGCAAGTCTCGTATACGAACACTTGAGCATTACATGAAATTAAGCGATTCCATCCTCTTTAGGTGTTATTTTCTCCATTGGTGAACTTTGTCATCATTCCTCGGAGATTCCATGAAATCGCATCGAGAATCACTGATGCACGGAATCAGGATTTCTAAAAAGCGGGGCACCCAATGCTTTCTCAAATCAGGTCTGTTTACAAGAAGGAAGAAAAGACAGTACATTTTCCACACGAATGTTTTAATCGACCGATTTTGCTACCGGAGTAACATCTTCTGGTATAGATTTTTTTTTGAACATTGCTTATGTAGCAGGGGAGGCTTGGAGAGGAAGGAGAGGTCGGTTAGGGAATAACCTTGTGGAAAGGGAGATAAGATGAAAGGTATGGGGGAAGGTGTGCTCGTTAGTTAATAATCGTTTCTCGGCGGGGAATTTGACGATTTCTATGAATTCTTGTATATATCAAATAAGATTATCTCTTGATGGAGGCGTTCGGAGGGATATTCTGCACGTGCGCTCTTTCTTGAACTTTGAAAGCCGTCAGCTTTAATTTTCTCATTTACATTTAAAACCTAATGCTTTAGGATGGTTCTGTTGAGTGCTTGGATGACATAGTTTTTGTTTCATTTTTAAGCACGCGAAAGTAATCGATCAGAGAAGTAGAGTCATGGTGCTAGTCACTGCTACACGCCGAAATTCGACTTTCAGGGTACTATGAATAGGTTCTCAGTGAGGGAGCATATGCCCCGTGACTTGAGCTGAATGTTTTGAAAAATCCTGACGTCGAGATTTTTCTGCCCAATTTTTTTTGATACCGATAAAGTAAGATTTTACTCTTGATTAAAATTCACCAGAGTGAAGTTTACCTTAAATGCGCATATTTTTCTCTAAATGAATTACATTACCCTACTCACGACTGTCCCATGGAAACCCGAATTGTAGAAATTCATAAATTTACATTACTATATATTAAAACTGCATGATTTTCATGTATTTATGCATAAATTATTTTCAAGAATTTATTCATGTGCAGGTATATGATTTGTTGAATATCATAACCTAAAACTCACATCTTCATGCTGTGATATTTGCCGTTTATTGCAGCTTTGGCTTTATTCTTGGGTGTATGCAGGGAAAAGTACGCAAAATGAAGTCCCTTGCAACTGTTTTACTTTTCGTTTGTGTCGATTTCAAATTCTTGGATCGTTTTCAAATGCTTGGATCGTTTTCAAATGCGAAATTCATCTTGAGTTTCCAGAATGAGAAAAAATGTTATGTAGGAAAAAAGATTTGCAAAAAGGGATACTGCTTCAGGTCTCAAAGTACTCGATCAAAAGGAAACGCGAAAATATCGATTCAAGACAGCGGTTTTATCGACCACTTTCGAACCCATCAAAGACTCACACGAAACAAGGAAACACGCTTGCTCTTTATACGAAATGCTATTATTCCTCTTCGCAACGTTTTCTATGGCACTACTTAATTTTTAAAGGATTCCGTCAGACATTGCTCACCACTTATGTGACCCACTTTTTCGATTGGAGCTCATGAAGGATATAGGCAGATATTTTATCATCGAATGCTGGGTTTCGTTATATGAAATTAAAGAAACTTTTGTTAGTACTAAAAGAAACGAACGCATAATATATTTACTGCAAGTGGAATAGTAAATTTATTATACTTAACCACACTTAAATGGAAAGCAAGAAGGACTATAGTTTTTATGCATCATTATCATGATGTCATGATTATGGCCTGTCATGAATCCCGAAAAACCCAGAAATAGCAATTTATATGAAATATGTATATGTATGTATTTAGATGAACCACTATCACATTGTGTATGTATTTATGTGTCATATGTATATATATATATATATATATATATATATATATATATATATATATATATATATATATATATATAGATTTAAGTTTGCACTTAGAAATATACTAATAAAAGGTTTATGTATGATAACTGGTAATACGTATATTTATGTATGTAGAAAAACTGCCTGCTGCCTTACAGCCTACTTGTAGTTTATCACATAATAATGATGATAATTAAATATTAGGTGCAAATTTACCGGTTCACATAGAATATATAGATAAAATAAATTTGCACCTGATGTCATGCGACGAAGCCATGGTCTTTCTTTCTTTCCAATAAAGTGTGGTTTAGTATAAATACATTTTTGCTATTCCAATTGTTATTGTATGGAATACCAGCAGTTCCAGGCCTTCACCATTCATGTTACGAATAATATTGATTTCATCAACACCAATTTACCGAAACACCAAACTGTAACTAAGCTTGCAAGTCTCAATGTTCTTATAATTGTAAATGATAGATTTTTCATTAAAATCTTAAAATCAAAATAAAGTTATAAAATATTATTAAATTAAAATTGTACTTTGCAAGTAATGAATTACATCTGGCGATACCCGGGGGAATTTACCCATGATTCGTTAAAATGAGAAACAATTTTAAGACACGAGTTTTTTTTGTAATTTTAATGCCATTCAGCAGGCAAGCCAAGTCAAGCTAAAATTCGAGGAACTTGCTGGAAATTGAAAGCAACATAAGCTGGATAGGGCCTTTAAAAGGGATTCAAACGCTTGAAGTTTGAGAGCCGCATTACGCATGGCTTTATCCATAACGACCCAAAAACAAGAGAAAACTGTTTTCAACGACGGCAATTAAGTTCTTCCTCTCGCTAGAGTCCCTGATTCCCACCGCTCGGCTCACGAAGTATGAAATGCGACTGAAACTCGGAGTGTTATGGGAGAAAAACTAAGAACGAATCCTGCGAGTCCAAGAAACTCATCCAGGCAAATTACATGAACGTAGATAAAAACTAGAAAAACTAGAAAATTTTTCCACAAGGAGTTGCTTTTATCAAAAACACTAGACCATTTCGAGAAATGCTTGTCAAAATGTTTTGCATTTTCACCATCTCCTAACTACGCTCCCAGTTTCAACCAACCTTACCTTATCGAATTCTATAACTTCTTCCGTAACTAGTTGCTGTTGTTGGGCATTGCAATAGTGTTTTTCACTAGAGAATGATGGTTATTCGTCGAAATCAGAAGTACGATTTTTATAGAATTAAATCATTATTATTAATTAGAGATTATAATTAGAGACCTTTTTACGGGAGAAGTACGATTTTTCAATTTTTTCTCTACGGAATTCCATAATACTATTCCTTATGTCTATGTAGGGCTTCTGCAAGCCGCCTATTGGTGTGTGGCAGTGGGTGACCGCAATGACTCTATTTTCCTAATCGATTGCTCCGTATCGCTCGCGGAAAAAATGAATTCTTGAAACGATTCGTTCTAGCATCTATTTTCCGAATCTTCCTCGCATTATCAGAACGGCCTATATAACAGGGAGGTCGCATTATGTCAGCTACATCTCCTTGTAACTTACTTTTCGGAACGTATTTAATAAGTTTATCCTTCCCACACAAAGATTCCCATCCCACGTAGTGAATCATCTGACTGAAGCTTAAAGCTTTATCGGAAATTAATTTACAAAATGAAGTTTTTGTGAATTTATAATAATTTGTTATTTATCACTAACAGAAATAAACCCAATTATATGTGATATAATATGTAAAATAAATAGGAAACAAATACTAATAAACACAGCACAATAAATACAAGATGAGTTAGAAATTACAAGGCAGATTTTTGTAAATTTTCCGTTTATAGGTCGGAAGCGAGTAAAAATCATTTATTATATGTGATTTTCTTTGGTAAATGATTTGGTCTCATGTAAGAACCAAATATTCTCGTGTGACAGAAATATTTATACGTAACAAATTAATCAAAGCAGAGTAATATTGTACATTAATAAACGCACTATACCGGAAAGGAGGGAATTCACCACTCTGATCAGGCTGCTTTATCGTATTCCATACAACGTGAAAATGAAAACTTTGTTTTCCTTACTATTTGGAGTCGAGGAATTGGAACCTAAATTTTACTGAAAATGTTTTGGAACATGTGCATGATTTAAGGAGATGATGCGTTTCTTTATTGACAAGTACGCAACGGGGAATAT